>CM050167.1:193627707-194347707 GCA_027410445.1 Discoglossus pictus
GTTTTTACTGTATTGTTTTTCCCTTACCTTATTTTTATTTTATCTTTAAAAGTGACAGGCACATGCACATGCCTGTTACTTCTAAAAATGGAATAAAAATAGGGGGGGGGGGTGCTAGGTACTGGTAGTTGGATCAGGCCAGGGTGGGGTCGGTCAAGCTCATGCGCCCATCTATCAGCGTAGGCCACGATCAGGGGTGGCACAGGCCTCATGGGGGTGAACATCCACCCCCATGTGGCCTGTGCAACCCCCCTCACCGCCCGAATACCCCGATCACCGTGATCGGGGTAATCGGGCGGTGGCATAGCATAGGCCACATTGGGGTGGTGGTGATCGGGCCTCGGGGGTGGCACAGGGCGGCGACATGGAGGTGATCAGGGGTGGCACAGGCCTCATCAAGGGGGTGATCCGATCACCCCCATGTGGCCCTGTGCCACCCCGCTCACCACCTGACTACCCCGATCCCGTGATCGGGGTAATCGGGCGGTGGCATCGCATAGGGCAGGCCTGATCAGGGGTGGCTCAGGCCACATGGGGGTGATGGCTGGGGGTGGAACCAGGCATTGCAGGCCTAGGGTCATCTGTGGTAGGTAAGTTGGTGGGTGGCTGGGTAGGTGGCAGGCCAGGCAGGCATAGTGGGGTAACTGGTCACCCCTACCTTTTATTAGGGGCTACTAGGGGTTTGGTTTGGCCAGGGGCAGGGCAGGTGCCAGGTAGACTTACTGTTAGGTAGACTGCAGAGCAGATGTGAGTAGTTTCAGCCAGGGAGGTCTCTCAGTCTCAGCGTGACCAGGGTCAGGAAACAGAAAGGGGGAAGGGACAGGCAACTGGTGGTTTTATTGACTGTATCAGTCAATCAAAAAGTAAACTCGAGGCCCTATTAGCTGGCGGGCGCTCAGGGCTAACGGTCTGGGTGGGTTTAGATTGTTCTCTTAGCAACTGTACAACCTTCCATCATTGATTGGTCAATGATGGAAGACTGTCAGTCATTAAATTGATACATTTATGACCGCCCATGCATATCGTCACGGTGATGGTGGGCGGCATGCATTAACGGTCAGGGGGCCAGGCTAGGACTCATTGAAGAGAAGAGTCTAAAGGTTAGTGTACTTTACTAGTGTAATATAATCACACAGGGTGCAGGGGGCTACAATAGATACACAGCAGCATTAGTTAATGTAGCGCAAGGGTTATCTTAAAGTGACAGTGTCCCTGGGAATAGTTTACTAACTTTACTTCATTTTATTACTGTATTAAGACTTGAATGATGATGTACACCTTATATTTAATTGTTTTTGGGTTATTACTAATACATTGTTGTGTTTTTTTATTGCAGGGTGACGAAAATATTTGGGGTGGCGTTTGCCCTGACGCCCCTGGTGAAGACAGTCATCATCAAGTGGAGAAAATATGGCACAACAGTGACATTACCAAGAACTGGAGCTTCCTCCAAAATTGATGAAAAGACCAGAAGAAAACTGGTCTGGGAGGCTACCAAGAGGCCTACAGCAACATTAAAGGAGCTGCAGGAATATCTGGCAAGTACTGGCTGTGTGGTACATGTGACAACAATCTCTCGTATTCTTCATATGTCTGGGCTATGGGGTAGAGTGGCAAGACGAAAGCCTTTTCTTACGAAGAAAAACATCCAAGCCTGGCTACATTTTGCAAAAACACATCTGAAGTCTCCCAAAAGCATGTGGGAAAAGGTGTTATGGTCTGATGAAACCAAGGTTGAACTTTTTGGCCATAATTCCAAAAGATATGTTTGGCGCAAAAACAACACTGCACATCACCAAAAGAACACCATACCCACAGTGAATCATGGTGGTGGCAGCATTATGCTTTGGGGCTGTTTTTCTTCAGCTGGAACTGGGGCCTTAGTTAAGATAGAGGGAATTATGAACAGTTCCAAATACCAGTCAATATTGGCACAAAACCTTTAGGCTTCTGCTAGAAAGTTGAACATGAAGAGGAACTTCATCTTTCAGCATGACAACGACCCAAAGCATACATCCAAATCAACAAAGGAATGGCTTCACCAGAAGATGATTAAAGTTTTGGAATGGCCCAGCCAGAGCCCAGACCTGAATCCGATTGAAAATCTGTGGGGTGATCTGAAGAGGGCTGTGCACAGGAGATGCCCTCGCAATCTGACAGATTTGGAGTGTTTTTGCAAAGAAGAGTGGGCAAATCTTGCCAAGTCAAAATGTGCCATGCTGATAGACTCATACCCAAAAAGACTGAGTGCTGTAATAAAATCAAAAGGTGCTTCAACAAAGTATTAGTTTAAGGGTGTGCATACTTATGCAACCATATTATTTTATTTCTATATTTTTTCTTCCCTCCACCTAAAAGATTTCAGTTTGTTTTTTAATTGAGTTGTACAGTTTATAGGTCACATTACAGGTGGAAAAAGTTTTGAAATGATTTATCTTTGTCTCATTTTTTTACAGCACAGAAACCTGACATTTTAACAGGGGTGTGTAGACTTTTTATATCCACTGTAACTATACAATTCTTTTTTAAGCTAATAAAATATCTAGTGTTAATGCATTAGAAAATGTGTTTTAAGTTGTGCCACACATTAGATATTAGTTACTTTTCAACACTGATGGGTGCACTTCTGCAATTACCGTTACAGTCCTTTCCCGTTCCGCCTCCGGCCGACAGATGGCGCTGCCAATTTTAGCATATAAGGCGCGCCAACAGAGGAGGCCTTGAGCTATGAGAGGTGCGCCCGAGGTCCTGGGTGGCAGAGTGCCCGCGCCCAACATCGCGATGGCCTCACTGGCGATTCAGCACAGTCGAGTTGCGCCACGCCGGAAAGGAGAATAGTTCTTTGCCTTCCCTGAAACTTGATGGTGCCCAAAAACTCACAGCGCCCTCTGGCGGATGGCACCTGTAACTGCAGCTGTCAGTGCTGCAAAAGAAATGCGCAGACAAAGAGGGATAGATCCGCTGTTACTATTGCTATAGAGTGGCTAGAGAATTATATTACCTCTGTTCTTAGTAAACCCTCCCTTCGTTAACAACATGCTAACCTCAATTCACTAAATTGTGTGTGGCTGCATGGCTTGTTCTATCTAGTGAAACAAAAGTTAGTCAGATTTTGTCTATTGGTAACTTCCATGACGGCGTGCAGCAGCCATGTTGTTTTTGTATAATGGAGCAAAATGTTGCTCGTGAAAAAGTATATATGTGAATATTGTCAGAAAATTTTGTTTTTTTTTGTTCATCTCTTATTCTTTCTGTAGAACATACAAAATGAATATATTTATTTTATGGATATAATTCATTTTAATATCTGACATATCTTTGTGTTGACAGAAATACATTTAATGATAATGAGATGGGTTTGCATTATCCCCTCACCACATGGAGACTGCATAAAAAAACAAATCTCTTCAGTACAGCCAAATCTGTGTACATTCTGTATATAACAGGTAAATTATACCAGACTAGTGCCATTTTATCAAAAGCCTTTTACTTGCAATTTTAATGTCATTGTTTGCTGTATGTTGTGTATGTCTTAAAATCTTTAAATAAAGGTATGTATAAAAAAAGCCTTTTATTTGTGTGTATTGGTCTTAGCAACATTTTGCTGTTCAGCAAGCCTTGACTAAGTTAATGGAAGGCACATTTGTTTTGTCGATATAAATGAGATTTACTGTATAGCTAAATTTGATAAATGCAGTTAAATGGCAAATGCCACCTACACTTGAAAGGTCTCAATTTCATATAGTGGTATTACAAAACAATATTAACTGGTATGTGCAAGACCTTTTACAGGAAATAAGGTGTGCTAGAAAATGGCGATGTTGTAGAATATAACTGGTTGTGGAAATGTATTGTGGTCACCAGCTGTTTCTTACTGTCCCTTTTCCAAGTTCATCCCAATGCCAGTATCTTGCAAGCCACTGACACTAATATGAAACAGAGCATTGCTAAAGTATTGCCTGTTGTTAGTTAGTCATATCTACAATTGATGTTATGAAAAGCAATCATCAATTATAATCATTTTAAATTACTGTATACCAAGAATGTTTGAATATATAAGAACACATTTCACCAAAGTGATGGCATGTTTGTGTGTGACTAGAATAATAATGGAACTACAATCAACAGCACATGTGAAGTACAATTTAACATTCATAGAAAAACAGCTCACATTCTCATTTTTTCTGAATGGATATAGCTTTGGCAAGTGAAACATATCACCATTTCCAGAATTCACTTGAGTCTCAGTTTAAAGGAAAATCAGCCAATCCAGTTTAGACACTTCAGATGAAGAAAGTTACAATGGAATGAAAATGTAGCACTCAAGGTGAAGGATTTGGAAGCCGGGAGATGAGGGATTTTCAACAAATCATTTTATTTCTGTTAGACCACTGAGTAAACTATACATGAGTCACATGCAGATCAGTATCAAAGGCAGCAATTCTGGGCTTGTACAGAAAGTGGTTTAGTTTCTCGTTGTAGTATAGGCAGCACCAAAACCACAATTAAATCACATTGTATTTCCCAAAGTTATCCTTGAGGCTAGATCTAGATCATATTTTTAGGTTGTTTGAGTACAGATGGATTAATTAGTTAAGCAAGAATTTTGATTTAGCTACCTAAATGTTCATGACGGCTGAACTTCCTATGGATACTCCCAGTAGCATGACCCCAGCAAGATCCATTAGCTTGTGAAAAAATGACTGATACCAATTTGGGAGTAACACGGGCCACAGCTTTATAAACCAACTGGATTAACATAATCCACAACTTAAACATAATTACCGTAATTAACATAACATTCCTTAATTAACATAATGGAGGAGGAGCCCAGCCAGGACAGTAACCTCACGCCCTGGGCCCATGCCCAGGGCCACCCAGTGCTTTTCCAAGCACACCCATGAGGCAGGGCAACGCCCACTTAAGCCAGTGGATCGGGCAACTCACCTCCTGCCACGGAACGGCTGAGGGACACCTCCTGAGGCTGCGATCCCCCCCTTTCGCTCAATAAAGCTAGTGCCCGAGTCACCCCTTCCTTGAATTCTAATGTCAGCAGTTCCAACCCAATCTCGGTCAAGTGCACCTTATCCGGACGATAGAACTCATCAGTGTCTACGCCTTCGAATTCCCATGAATGGAAATGAAACCTAAATTTCATGGAAATGAAACCTAAATTTCGCACAAATCTGTCCATTTGCTTATTGATTTTTTGGCGGCCCTATCAACTAAAACTGTGTCTCTAGCATTACACAATGAACGCATTTTTATCATCTCGAACCAGATGATAAAAAGGCCCGGAAACTGGCGCACCCTGAGGGAAATTTCCCTCTCCATGTTCTTCAACATTTTGAGACTAGCTCCCCAATTCTAAAGGCTCAGAAAAATGCTAGGGAGAAAGCCGGGATTCAAAGGGGTCCCTACAGAGTACTTCCAACTCCTGCGCCATGCGCTCCATCAATAAGAATGTAATCGGACGCCTTTTGTCCTGCCTCTGATCGCCCATGAACATGCCTTTCACCACATGCCTCAAACCAAAAATTCCTTCATCAGGTCCCTTGTACCAGCCACATTGAACATGAAGGCTAGGGCTGTGATCTGCCGACTAACCGATGCCTTGGAGTCCCGTTTTCTGCGCACCGCAACAGGAACCATAGTAACAGGCCTAATGATTCTTCTTCCAAAGCAGTACCATCGACAACCTCCACCAGATCGTTCCATTTGTTCCATACCTTCTTATAGGCCGCCCACGTCCGCGGTGCCAGCGACTGTCTGACATACTTGGCTATCCGACCGCTCCAAGCTCCCAGAGTTCTGGGGGGATGTCCTTGCTTTGGGTTTTCGCCCCAGGAGCCAGTGTCCTGAAACGCGCTTCCTGCAACTGAGAAAGGGCATCAGCAATGCCGTTCTCCGGACGTAACACGTAGAATGCTCAAAGCCATATGTTCAACCTCAACCAAAGGAGCACCAACTGCCGTATAAGGTGTAGTACCGGCAATGATGATGATGAGAGGCAATTGATTGTTCGAACCGTTGCCTTGCAGGACGACCCAACGCAAACCTGCCGATCCTTGCCCCATGCTTGAACTGCTGCTACCATATGGGAATAACTCTCGAAAGGCTGAATTTGCTGTAAGGCCACCAGAAACCCACGACTCGGGCCATGCTGCGGCTAACCATGATCCTTTTCGGTAAGTGCCGAACCATTCTAAAGCCATGCTTGATATACCAACTCACTTCACATCAGTGGCTGCTACTGTGAACATTTATTTACTTATTGACATTTGTATACAGTGACTTTATCTAAACAGCTTTACACAGTTATATGTCATTGCTTTACAGAATAAGGTTCTCATACAATTGCAATTTGGCCAATTGAATAGGGCTCTATACAAGCACATAGCATATTTTTTACAGAAGTTTTTAGTTAGTGGACTTCTATCCTAAAGCAAGGTTTTCACTAACTAAAAACTTCTGTAAAAATATGCTATGTGCTTATATAGAGCCCTATTCAATTGGCCAAATCACAATTGAATGAGGCCCTAAGAGAGGGAGTCTTACCGCACAAAGAAAACAGGCAGAGTATAGAGTAAGGTGTGGGAAGTGCAACATTTGTGCAGATTTGGAAACTAGAAATGAGAAGATACAAATATCTAGTATGGCTGCTTATCTTTGTAAATCATACTATATAGTACTGTGATTGCCCACTCATGTAATCTGATAAAATAGTTTTTGAAAAGTATATGGAGTGTAACAAGATTATGTATCGGAGTAAAATGTACTAAATCATCTCATAGTTCCACACTTCTTTCATAATACAGAAAGTTTATGTAATAGCAAGTTTACATAACAAAAATAGTTTTATATACCCTTAGGTCCTGATTCAATTGCAATTTTGGCAATTGAATAGGGCTCTATATAAGCACATAACATATTTTTTGACTGAAGTTTTTAGTTATTGAAGACCTTGATTGTGGATAGAAGTTCAGTAACTAAAAAGTTCTGTCTAAAAAATATGTTATGTGCTTATATAGAGCCCTATTCAATTGGCCAACTCGCAATTGAATGAGGCTCTTAGTAATTGGCTACCAGACAAAACTGGATAATTGTAAAATATATCCTTTATTAGTTAATAAAAAACTGAGGTTTATTTAAAATAGAAAAAAATTGAGGCAAAAAAAATAACATATATAAAAACAAAAACTTAAATTCACTTAGTAGCATGATTAGGAGACAGTTCTCTTTGTTTATAATATATGCTCTGACTCATGCAATATAGCCTTCTGATAACCTGGGTAGCTATAATTTCAAGCAGGGCTATGGTATCTTACATCACATCAAATATCTTCTTCGAAGTATGAAAACGTATGTATTGAATTATCCTATGAATCAGAGTATGGGACAAACTAACTCACCTTGACCTAATATAGATAACAATTGTCACAAAAGCTTCCATTCAGCCACAAATTTATAGATAAGAGTATATAGCATAGTTATTATAGAGTAGAGGTGAACTTAGTACCAAAAAATATGTTTATGTTCATGTTGAATAGTTTATGATATATCAAAATTTATCTCAAAAAATCTTCATTCACTTCAAAATCCTCTTTAGCTGAAAGTTTTAAACAATATCATTGGTGTTCTTAGTGCCTCAAATAATATATATATATATATATATGTGTGTGTTGCCTTTAAGAATCTTTTGAAATATAATCTGCTAAAGACCACAAATAACAGTGGACACAAAAACTTCACTCTAATTAGCTGAGAATAGATAGAAATCTCATTATACACACTGGGTCTGACGCAGCGCTGCATTACCCGGCGGAGCCTGGGTGATCCGGATTGGCTGGGAGGAGGAGGAGGGACTTAAGCCTGTTTCGCGGGCTTCCTCCTCACTCCGCGCCGGCCATTGATCTGATCTGAGGTCTGCACTCTGCGCTCTCTGCAAATAGGGTAAATAGAAGTAAAATATGGGGGCTCAATATATAAGTGCCCCCGATCCCTCTCTCACCTACCCTCTCCCCTTTAAGTTGCCCTGGGCACCCCTAGTAGCCCCCCTCTCCCTCCCCATGTCACTTGGTCCTGTTAATAGGGCCCCAGACTCTTATCATTAGCCTTTAATTCCCCACAGCAGCATTCCGTGCTCTATAGGTCCCAGGGGAGGGTGTCACATTTGTCTCAAGTGGGGTGGCAGCTTAATATGGACCCTGGGGAGTTAGAGGCCTTGCTGACCATGGTCAGAACTAGGGCATTGAGCCATGGGGTTAGGTGGGTCCAGGACAGAATGGACTCAGGCCGTCTAGGGGGGAGGCTGACGCCACTGAGGCACAGGCCCGGCCTGCAGTGACCGGTAGCCTAGGCCAGGTGGACAAGCCTCATAGCCTAGATAGCCTGGTGGAGCAGCGTTCTACCTCCGATCGGAGCAATAAGGCTAGGAGCAGCGGGGAGGGCACGGATATGGTTCTGGAGAGTCAAGAGCTTATTCCCCCCACCGCAGAGAGCCTGGTGCCAGCGGGAAGCGCGGGCGAGGGCCTAGACATCCGGCCACCACCCAGTGTCTTGTCCCATGGCCCACAGCAGAACCAAGGTTCAGGCAACCTGCCTAATCAGCCTCGAGGCTCCAAGGGGAACAGCAACATACAAGGAGCTCTAAAAAAGCTCCTACAGGTTCTCACCGGTTGGCCCATGCGGTTCCCACTGCCGCACCCACTGCCAGCGCTGCAGGTGTTTCGCAGGGACAACGCAAAGCCAAGGGAGAGGCCGAGAAGAAAAGAGAAACAACTAGAGGAAGAAGGGATCAGGTGATAGAGGAGATGGCTGCAGACGACAGCTTGGTGGTCATGGACGAGGTTCCGGTAGCGGCCAAGGTGGCACGGCAGTCACGCCCCACCAGGGTCCGGAAGTCAACGAGCAGGTACAGTCCCTTGATTTTCACCTCAACACCAGCCAGGAGACAGAAATCCCCTAGGCCACAGCGCAACTCACCCATCCCTGACATCATTACGGATACAGGGGCGCCCATAGAGACTCAGTGGCAGGACAGGGGTAGTGATAGCATTGATCGCCATAGGCCACCAAGCCGGAGAGAATCCTTACACCCTAGCGTAGCCGCCGAGTCTGAGTACTTCTTTGGGGGGGGAGCGGACTGCGCGTTCCATAACGAGGGATAGATGCAGGAGAGCTAGTGATTGTTCTTCATGCTTCCCCAGAGCCAGAGGTCCAGGTCTCAGAGCAGATGGTCTTGTGGCTGCAGCTGGGCTTGCACAAGAGGGGGTGAAAGGAGCCCACAGCGGTCGAGATGTGCAGGGACGCCCGCTCGTCCAGACCGGCAGGTCGCACCCAGGATGGCAGCCGCACCAGGGCAAGGAGAATCAGGTGAGAAGCTGACAAATTTCAGGGAGCCGGGGGTGGCAGTACATGGAGCCTCTCCCAGGGAATCTCACTTCTTGTCGTCCCTAAAAGCCCTTATAGAAACCCATAACATTGCCGTCTCTGATGCGGAAGTTGGTGCATGGGTGGGGGGCTTGGCTGGGAAGGCGTGGGCGGAGCCATCCCTTCCCGCTAGGTCACCCCGAGCGGAGCTTACCAACCCCACTACAAACACGACGATCGTGGCGCCGCACACCGGAGGAGCAGAACAGGACAGGGGCAGAGGAAATGTGCGGGATGCGGCTGCAAGGCCGTCCATCGTTTGCGCCCAGGACAATCTGGGGGCGCATTTAGCCTTGGACGTCAAAGAAAAAATCTGGCGACAGGAGTACATAGAGATATTTTCCTTTTTGCCAATGTCTCGGATGATCGAGAATCCAGAGAGGTTTCACAGGGAAGGAGTTGACCGCAGGCACACTTTCAGGCGCTTGCTAAGAACGTTTGACAACTGGTTACAGGCATTTGCCATCATGGCCTGTGTCATGGGAGAAAGACACCCGGAACAATGCTCCGGGCTGTTCGTGTATATGGAGGAAATCAGGAACGCATATCGGACGTATGGTGGAATGGCGTGGTGGCGATATGACAAGGAATTCCGGCAATATATGTCCTCCCGTCCGGAGATGGCATGGAGCGACAAGGCGGTAACCTATTGGCTGAACATAATAACACCAATGCGGGCAGTGCCGCCCTTTCGCGGGAACCTAGGCGGGGCTAGAGGCCCTGCCGCTACGAGCACAGCTGGTCGAGGCGTCTGTCACTCATTCAACGAGGGCAACTGCAAGTGGGCACCAAACTGCCGGTTCAAGCACGTCTGTGCGAGTTGTTGAGGGGACCACGCGGCCTCAAGATACACCAGACAAAAGGATGGATACAGGGCTTGAGAGCCCTACTATGGGAGGGTTTCCAGGAAGGGTTCAAGATTCCATGCTCTATCGTCCCGCTCGAGTCACGTCTAAGAAACCTGAAATCGGTAAAGGAGTTTCCTGGGGTAGCGGCGGAAAAAATCCGGACCGAGGTAGAACTGGGTAGGATTGCGGGGCCCTTTCCCTTCATCCCCTTCCAGGGTCTGGTGATTTCCACTCTGGGCGTAGTGCCGAAGAAGGAAGCAGGAAAATTCCGCCTCATCCAGCATCTATCCTATCCTCCAGGTAGTTCCGTCAATGACGGGATTGACAAGCAGTACTCGTCTGTGTCGTATGCCCCTTTCGATCAGGCCACGGACCTGGTTAGGCGGGCAGGTGTCGGGGCTAAGATGGCAAAGGTGGATATCGAATCTGCGTTTCGTTTGCTCCCAGTACATCCTCAGAGTCATCGGTTCCTTGGGTGCTTCGTGAACGGACAGTACTTTGTGGATCTGTGTCTCCCAATGGGATGTTCTATTTCTTGTTCCTACTTCGAAGCATTCAGTACGTTCCTGCAATGGGTAGCACAAACCGAGTCGGGCTGCCAAGGGATTACCCATTACCTCGATGAATTCCTTTTCGTGGGACCGGCGGGCTTAGACACATGCGACTTCATACTGCGGACCTTCGCAAGGATATGTCAAGATTTCGGGTTCCACTGGCAGAAAAGAAGACAGAAGGACTGACCACGGATCTGACTTTCCTGGGGATTCAGATCAATTCGGACAAGATGGAATGCAGCAGCCGTTGGAGAAGGTGTTGGACGTGCCGGCCCTGGAAGGCGCAAGTCGAGTGTCACTGCGGCGGCTGCAATCCATCTTGGGAAAGCTGAATTTCGCGTGCAGGATCGTTCCCGTGGGCCGTATATTCAGCAGAAGAATGTCGTTGGCTACAGCTGGGATATCTCAGCCGCATCATTTTATAAAGGTGTCCGGGGCCATGAGGGAAGATGCACGAGTGTGGACGGCGTTTCTACAGAACTTCAATGGGAGCACCCTGATCCAGCCGAGCAGGGTGACGAATGGGCAGCTAGACCTCTATGCGGGTTCAAGGGTGGTCGGAATGGGAGCCTATTTTAGAGGCGCATGGTCCGAATCATGGGTCAAAGGAAGGCTTACAGAAGATCCTACGGTTCTGGAGACGTTCGCCATCACCATGGCGGTTCATCTGTGGGGCAGGGGCTTCAGGAACCGGCAGGTCCTTTTTCAATCAGGCAGCCTGAAAACAGTCCGGGTAGTTAATAGCTGACGGCTGCATCTGGGCCGTTGATAAGGTTCATACGACACTTGGTGCTTTGTTGCCTGCGGGCTAATATCTGGGGGAGGGCGGAGTGTATTCCTGGCCTTAATGTAGGGATGGTTAATGCCCTTTCTCGGTTACAGGGAACCCGGTTTCGCACACTGGCACCGGCGGCGAAGGACCAAGTAGAGGACATACCTTCAGAACTCTGGGAGCTTGGAGTGGTACGGTAGCTGGTTATATCAGGCAGTCGGTAGCGCCAAAGACGTGGGTGGCCTACAGGAAGGTGTGGAACATGTGGAGCGACATGGTTGAGGAGGCCGGTGGCGAGGGTTCAGAAGAGAAAGCCATAGGAATTCTGCTGTGGTTTTTGCTTCGGAGTGCAGAGAGAGGTGCTTCCAGGGCAACAGTGGCTCGGCAGTTGACGGCCCTAGCATTTATGTTCAGGTTGGCAGGACGGAAGGACCTAACAAAGGAGTTTGTGGTTTGCCGAGTGGTAAAAGGCATGTTCAAAGGGAAGCACCGGACGGATAGGAGGCGCCCGATCACTTTCTCCCTGTTACTACGCCTGGGGGAGGCGTTGGGTGTGCTATGCATGGACTCCTTCGAATCCCTGCTTTTCCGTACAGCCTTTTCCTTAGCGTTCTTTGGTGCGTTAATGATCGGGGAACTGGTCTCAGAAAACAGGCACGGTTCGGGGGGGCTGCTGGTGGAGGACATCTGTCTGGAGGGTGACAGAGTGTTTGTATGGCTGAGGAGGTCAAAAACGGATCAGGCCGGAAAAGGAAGGGAAGTGGTCATATACAAAACTGGAACGGAGTGTTGCCCCCAGGCAAGTGTGAGGTTGTACTTGGAAAAAAGGCCAACGGGGCCAGGCACACTGCTATTGCATGCCAATGGCCATCGTTTTAGGTCATACATACGGCCTTCGGTTGTCTAATTGGAATTTGTTTTATGTGTTGCAGAAGTTAAACAGCTATGGATCGTCGGCCATTCCTACATGTATTGGGCTCACCGGTTAGCCGCAGTCACTGGCGACAAGGTCCAATTGGGCTTTCTGGAGACGAGCATGCAAGTAAGATGGTTTGGGTTTCGCGGCTTGAGTTGGACACAGGTGAACGGCCTGTTGGAGAGCAACGCTTAGCATCACGGTAGCCCACACATTTTAATTATTCATGCCGGGGGCAACGATTTGGGGGTAATGCCTATGAGAAAAATGCTGAAAGAGATGAAGAGGGATGTGAAGTGTTGGCTAGAACGGTTCCCAGGCTTGTTCATGGTGTGGTCCGAAATTATCAAAAGGAGATCTTGGCGGAACGCAAGGGATCCGGTTTCGGTGGATAGAGCAAGGCAAAAGATAAACAAGCAGATGGCCAGTTTTGTTAGGAGTTTGGGTTTTATTACCATTAGACACCAAGAATTCGAAGGCATAGGCGCCGATGACTTCTTTAGCCCAGATAAGGTCCATTTAACGGAGATAGGATTAGAGATGTTTATCCTGGAGCTTAAGGATGGGGCTAGCCGGGCCTTGGCTTTATTAAGAGAGCAAGAGGGGGGATCACAGCCTCAGGAGGTATCCATCGCCTGCTCTGTGGCGGGAGGTGAGGCACCCGGCCCACGGGCTTAAGTGGGCGTTGCCCTGCCTCATGGGCGTGCTTAGGAAAGCACTGGGAGGCTCTGGGCCTGAGGTTACTGACCGGGCCGGGCTCCTCCTCCGGGATGTTATTTGAGCTGTGATTTAACAATGTTAATTATGTTAATTGATTATTGGTTTATGGTTGCTTTAATAAAGCTGTGGCCCGTAATTTTCCCAAGATATACTGTTTCAGTGTGTTTATTTATTCTAAAGCCCACTGGATCTTGCCATGGTCATGGCCGGCGCGGAGGCAGCCCAGGCACGCCGGGTCTGGCGCTGCGTGACCCGGCAGAGCCTGGGTGATCCGGATTCGCTGGGAGGAAGAGGAGGGACTTAAGCCCATTTAGCGGGCTTCCTCCTCACTCCACGCCGGCCATTGATCTGTTTCCCTCCCTCCCCTAAAATGGTGGTTAGATAGGAAGGTAGCAGATGGGAAGTAGGGTTCGTCTAGTGGGCGAGGTTGGTTGAGCAAAGTTCAGGAAGCTTAAACTATGTAAAAAAGAAAAAAAAAAAAAAAGGGTGGAAAAGAGTTGTAGGGTTAGGATTCTGTGAATTCTAAGTTAGGATGAAAATAGGAATGTCTTTGGTTGCCGGGAGGTAAGCACCCGTCCCACGGGCTTAAGTGGGCGTTGCCCTGCCTCTTTGGCGTGCTTAGGAAAGCACTGGGAGGCACTGGGCGCGGGCCCAGGGCCTGAGGTTACTGACCGGGCCGGGCTCCTCCTCCGTGATGTTATTTGAGCTGTAATTTAATAATGTTAATTATGTTAATTGGTTATTGGTTTATGGTTGCTTTAATAAAGCTGTGGCCCGTAATTTTCCCAAGATATACTGTTTCAGTGTGTTTATTTATTCTAAAGCCCATTGGATCTTGCCAGGGTCATGATAAGTAGATTAAGTAGCTTTGGAAACTGTCCAATATGAAGTGGATACAAGGAAGGGCAAGGGACGGTAGCAGAACTGGACATAAAGCTGAGAATGGGACTGTGTATGTTGAGAGGGTTTTGATTGTAAAGTGCAAGGACATTTTGAAAGATATAGACAAGAATTAGTAATAGACAGTATACCTTAAGCTTTTGACTAGAATTTATATTTTACTGGCAAATTATTAATATGTACCCCTTTCTCTCTTCAAGCTGTTAAAAACATTCATTATTGTGCTCTGAAAAATGTGAGGTGTATAGACATAAAATTAGACAGGTTCTAAGGCAGTCACATGGAGTTAGATACATGTTTGTGCATTCAAATAGATATCGAATTAGGTAAGTGTTTGTGTAGTTAAACAGAATATGCATTTCTATATTATATGATGCCTTTTTATTTTAATGAAAACATCAGTATATAAAAGAGGTCAATTGTCATGGCAAGATAATGAACCAGCAACAGTGGCATTGATTTTGTGGTGGTATATATCAATGAGTGGGGGATGCTCTTTCAAGATTATCACATATATAGTTGTGAGCGTACGAGGGACGCAGTTCCCCGCAAATACGGGTCCTCGCGAAGCGAGGGCCCGCATTTGCGGTGATGGAGCATCCCAATGTCCCCGCAAATGCAGATCCTCGCGGAGGTGGAGGCTCAACGTCGGCTGTGTTAACACACACATACACACACACGACTTTTTAACAAAATAAACCCAACCTCCCAGCCAACAAAAACCCAACAACGTCCCCGCAAATGCGGATCCTCGCGAAGCGAGGGTCCGCATTTGCGGTGGTGGGAGCATCCCAACATCGGCTGTGTTCACACACATACACACACACACAACTTTTTAACAAGAAAACCACCGCTTACACCCAGACACACACAAGCAAGACTTAACAAAAAAACAGTAAAAAAGGCCCTTCACACGCTCTTAACACACATACGCACGACTTAGAAACAAAGACACTGCGTCGTACACGTAAAAGCTAACCGCGTCTATCGCAAAAAAATACAACAGCATCGCAACAAAATACGGCTGCATCGGAAAAAAAAATGGTCGCGAAAGACCCATTCCAACCGCCGCGCATCAAAACATCACAAACACAAGAAATAAACACAACAAACACATAAAAAGCTTACTTACAGCAAGGGGGGCATCAGGCACCTCCAAAAGTTCATTTACACGTCCATTTAAGTAAAAAAAATGAGTTTAAACAGCCGAAAATCGCCTAAGCAAGAGAAAAAATGGCCGCCGAACAAAACAAAAACGAGGCTTCAGACGTAACTACACTGCAGTAACCCGCAAGAATGAAACACATACTATGCGGAACGTACCACAGTCACACTTAAACACCATTTTGAACACTACTACGCACAAAATGGCGGATGGAACGCAAATTGTAAGCTGGAACGCAAATAGCGCATGCGTATTGCGTGCTAACGTTCTGAGGCACTTGAAAGTTACAAAAAATACTGCCCACTTTCCAGAAATTTCTACAAGGTTATAAATACTGCCTAATTTCCAGAAACTTCTACATTTCTACTCAGGTGATGAACAGAGTGACTTCATAGATAACTGCTGCTTTTACTTGAGAAGACAATTCTTTCCTAATTTACTACTTTACATTGTGCAAATTACAACTGAGAGGTAAGCTACAATATATTACATTTTATTATCAAGACAGCACAAAATAAAAAATGAACTATGAAAATTTGATTTCTGTATAGTCACATGTCACACGCACATTTATGTGTGTAGGCCCACAAAAAAATAAGGTTCATTTAACAAAAAACAAACAAAACAAGTATTTTTATATCAAAAAAGCCATTTATCTATAGTGACATGTCACACGCACAAAACAAAAAATTAGGTTCAAAACAAAAAATTAGGTTCATTTAACAATTAAAATATGATTCATGTATAGTGATATGTCACACGCACACAAAAAAATTACATTCAACTCTGAAAATGTGCTTCATGTATGTGACATATGTGTGTAGCCACAGCAAAAAAAAAATGTTAATTGAAAATAATTACAGAAGTATATTTAAATGACATTAATGTACTGCAATTCAATAGATCATGTAAAACTCAATCTTTCTACTTTTAATATTCAAACAGACTCTGCATCAACATCGTCACTCAACAATTTGCACCATGCATTGTGAAGCACAATCCCTTTTAAAGAACACCAACAAAGAAGAACAGGTAAGATAGAACAAGACATTATATGCTGAAAAGGCCATGGTTTGCTAAATAAAAAATAAAAAATATACAATTAACTATTTCACTTTCTTTTTCAAACAGACACTACAAGAAGACCGGCGGATTAAGATTGGCAGGAGGGGACCCTCTGTCATTCCACACTTTAATCAAGGTAAAGTATTAAGTATAAAAAAGAAACGAACCATGAGCCTCATTCAATTGCGAGTTGGCCAATTGAATAGGGCTCTATATAAGCACATAACATATTTTTTATACAGAACTCTTTAGTTACTGAACTTCTATCCACAATCAAGGTCTTCAATAACTAAAAACTTCCGTCAAAAAATATGTTATGTGCTTATATAGAGCCCTCTTCAATTGGCAAAATTGCAATTGAATGAGGACCTATACATCTTTAATGGCCGAGGGCCTCATTTAAATGTGATTGGCCCATTTCAATAGGGCTCTATATAAGCACAGAGCATATTTTTTAAATGAAGTTTTTAGTTAGTGAAGACCTTGCTTTTGGATACAAGTTCACTAACTAAAAACTTATGTAAAAAATATGCTCTGTGCTCATATTGAGCCCTATTCCATTGCCCAAAATGCAATTAAATGAGGCCCCGACAATATAACAAATGCAGCAACCAAAGGCCCTCATTCAATTGATATTTTGGACAATTCAATAGAGCTATAAATAAGCACTTTTAGAGCCCTATTGAATTGGCCAAACTGCCATTGAATGAGGGCCAAAGTATGCAACATATGGTACACACAAAGTGGTACACACAAAACAGGATTGTAACAAACACATAGCAAACTAAATTAATATTCTTTTTCAATGTTTAACAACCTATAAGCCTTACAAAAAACACTACATAAGCATACCAAAAGTGGTGCCCATCAATCAGGATTGTACAAAAACTCACACAAACACATAGCAAACTACATTTATATTCTTATTTAATGTTTAACAACATATAAGCCTTAGAAAAAAGCCTAAATAAGCATACCAAAAGTGGGGCGCACCAATAGGATTGTAGAAAAACACAGAAATAATGTCATTTTTTCCTTCATACAAATACATACAAATAAAATAACATTTTCATTTTTATTTTATAACAGATACTGCGTCAAGAACATCGAACCAGGAGTTTCAACTGAGGACCAGACCAGCGGACGAGGACTTTCAACAGAGGACTACACCATCGGACGAGGACTTTCCACAAAGGACCAGACCATTGGACGAGGACTTTCAACAGAGGACTACAACATCGGACGAGGACTTTCAACACAGGACCAGACCATCGGACGAAGGCTTTCAACACAGGACCAACAAAGATTCTGCTTGAAATCAAACTTCAACCAAGGTACAGTATAACAAGTAAAAAAAGAGAAAAATAAATAAATATTCTTCTTTAATGTTTAACATCCTATAAGCCTTAGAAAAAAGCCTAAATAAGCATAACAAAAGTGGGCCGCACCAAACAGGATTGTACGAAAACTCACACAAACACATAGCAAACTACATTTATATTCGTATTTAATGTTTAACAACCTATAAGCATTACAAAAAAGACTAAATAAGCATAACTAAATTGGTGCGCACCAAACAGAATTGTACGCAAACTCACACAAATACATAGCAAACTAAATTAATATTCTTCTTTAATGTTTAACAACCTATAAGCCTTAGAAAAAAGCATAAATAAGCATACCAAAAGTGGTGCACACCAAACAGGATTGTACAAAAATTCACACAAACACATAGCAAACTAAATTATTATTCTTTTTCAATGTTTAACAACCTATAAGACGTACAAAAAACCCTACATAAGCATACCAAAAGTGGTGCGCATCAAACAGGATTGTACAAAAACTCACACAAACACATAGCAAATTACATTTACATTCTTAGTTAATGTTTACCAACCTATAAGCATTAGAAAAAAGCATAAATAAGCATAAACTAAATTGGTGCGCACCAAACAGGATTGTAGGAAAACTCACACAAACACATAGCAAACTAAATTCATATTCTTCTTTAATGTTTAACAACCTATAAGCCTTAAAAAAAAAGCATAAATAAGTATACCAAAAGTGGTGCGCACCAAAAGGATTGTACGAAAACTCACACAAACACATACCAAACTACATTTATATTCTTATTTAATGTTTAACAACATATAAGCCTTAGAAAAAAGCCTAAATAAGCATACCAAAAGTGGGGCGCACCAATAGGATTGTAGAAAAACACAGAAATAATGTCATTTATTCCTTAATACAAAGACATTCAAATAAAATAACATTTTCATTTTTATTTTATAACAGATACTGCGTCAAGAACATCGGACCAGGAGTTTCAACTGAGGACCAGACCAGCGGACGAGGACTTTCAACAGAGGACTACACCATCGGACGAGGACTTTCCACAGAGGACCAGACCATTGGACGAGGACTTTCAACAGAGGACTACACCATCGGACGAGGACTTTCAACACAGGACCAGACCATCAGACGAAGGCTTTCAACACAGGACCAACAAAGATTCTGCTTGAAATCAAACTTCAACCAAGGTACAGTATAACAAGTAAAAAAAGAGAAAAATAAATAAATATTTTAGCTTTGCATCGATGTCAACAGAAAATAAAATTTAAAATAAAGCACCAGTAACTATAACTGTTAAAAAAATATAACTAACACATTTTTCATCTATCTCTTATTTGTCTTTTAGGGCCAATAATCTTTAACAGTAAATAAAAACTTCAATGTAGCCTGAAAAAAAATTGCATAGTCCAAAAAAGGCTCAAAACACAGACTCTATACAATTTGTCATTCTAAAATTCCAGTCATAGACCCTCATTTGATTGCCATTTGACAAATTGAATAGTTCTGTACATAAGGACATAACATATTTTTTAAAATACCTTTTTAGTTAGTGAAACACTTGCTTTTGGATACATGTTTACTAAATTAAAACTTCTTTAAATAATTCTCTGATGGCCTTATTTAGACCTCTATTCAATTGACCGCATTGAAATTGATTAATTATAAAATGTAAACACACTGTTGATAACAATTTTTCATCAAAACAAACTTAACATCTCAAAATAAACTAATGATACATTATTTGATTTTTACAGATTAACATGGCTGATAATGAGAGTAAACAAGAAAAGAAAAGACGCCAAGCTAGAGAACGACGACAGAGAGCAGACAGACAGCAGACACCGGAGAAGGAAATTCGACGAGAAAAAGAACGCAAAAGAATTGCAAGCAAAAGACTGTCACCTGCAGAAATTAAACATATGTCAAAAAAAGCAACAAAGCAAATAAAGCATTTACAACCTGTTGCTCAAACATCAGATGACATTTTACCAGAAAAAATACAACAGATACCAAAAAAAGCAACAACAAAAAACAAAGCATTTGGAACCCGTTCATGAAACATTACATGACATTTTACCTCAAACAATACACCATATACCAAGAAAAGCCACGAAAAAAACAAAGCATTTAGAACCTGTTGTTGAAACATTATATGACATTTCACCTGATGTATATGAAAGTCAAAATCCAATATGCTTTGCAAATTGTCCTTTACTCAAGTCTTTAGCAATAGAGGTTCATAGTTGTGGGGACATGACTACTCAATGTCAGTTTTGTGAGGCTTATTATTTTAAACAGGAGAGACCCAGAGATGGCCAATTTATTAGTTGCTGTCAAAAAGTCAAGTTCAAACTTCCACAAAGGAAAGAATTTCCTATCTATTTACAAAATATTATGACTGAACCTACTTTTCCAAACAACAAAAATTTTAAAACAAACATAAGATCCTACAATAGTGCCATATCCTTTGCATCCATGGGGGCAACATTAGCTGCTAATGTACCAGGACATGGTCCTTACTGTTTTAAAGTACAAGGACAAATTTATCATCGCACTTCCCATTTACATCCAGAGGAAGGAGATCAAAGAAAATTCGCTCAACTATATGTCCTAGATACAATGGAAGCTGTTGACCAACGTATGCAGATGGAAGAAGATAAAAAATGCTTACACAGTGTTTTTATAGAGCTAAATAACATTATGGACAACAATCCCTACAGTAAAGCTTATAAAAAATTGGCAGAAGTAGAAAATGAACAACTACTTAATGCACAAAGACATCAATTACCAATGCCCAAGGTTAATATGGTGCTTAAAAGAGACAGACATACTGATAAACGTCGTTATAATTTGCCAACATCAAATGAGGTTGCAATGGTGTTTCAGAATGATGAAGGAGAACCACCAATTAAAAGAGACATTAGAATATATCCCAGAAATGAGAAGCAACCGTTCATTAATATGAGTATCTTAAGTCCAAATTTAGATCCAATGACATATCCCATCTTTTTCCCACACGGAGAAGCAGGTTGGCAACCAAAATTAACTCTTCCCAGTTACCCAAATGCTAAAGCCAGAATCCGAAATAATGTTTCTATGCTTGAATTTAAAGTAGCTCAAATTGCCATTCGCAATGTATTTAATCCAATTTTATGTGTTGGAAAACTAACACAACAAGGGATTATTGATTCTTATTTGCAAGTTGAGGCAAATAATTGAAACTTTATCAAATATCAACAAGATAAACTCCGTGTAGAACAATATTCTGGATTAATGGACTATGTTGCTGACGTGGCTACAAGCAGAGACATGACAGCTGGCAAAGCCATCATTTTACCATCTTCCTTTCAAGGATCTCCTCGAAATATGAGAGAAAGATACAATGATGCTATGGCTAGTGTCACTAAATTTGGCAAACCCGATTTATTTCTGACATTTACATGTAATCCACAATGGCCAGAAATTACACAAAATCTACTTCTTGGACAGACTGCTTCAGATCGACCAGATTTAGTAGCCAGAGTTTTTAAGATTAAATTAAATGAATTAATACGTGACTTCACTATAAATCAGTTATTTGGCGAATGTCTTGCTTATGTATATACCATTGAATTTCAAAAAAGAGGCCTTCCACATGCACATCTTCTAATAATACTTCAAGAAAAATATAAATTAGATACTTCGGACAAAGTGGATGCAGTCATTGTTGCTGAACTACCAGATCCAGAACTATATGGTAGACTATATGAGATTGTTACTCATCGCATGATTCATGGACCCTGTGGTGACCTTAATCCACAATCACCATGTATGGAAAATAATAAATGTTCAAAAGAATTTCCAAAAGATTATAGAGACAAAACCTATGCCAATTGTGATGGATATCCACTTTATAAAAGAAGAGAAGGAGATAGTGCCATTATTCGTGGAAAAAAAGTGGACAATAGATATGTAGTACCCTACAATACACATTTACTCATGAAGTACAACGCCCACATCAATGTAGAAGCCTGCACTTCCATCAAATCCATTAAATATGTCTAGAAATATATTTACAAAGGTTACGATGCAGCTACTGTAGTCGTCAAAAGTGCAGACAACCCTGAAAGTAGTGAGTTAGTACATGATGAACTTGCATCTCATGTAGATGCTCGCTATGTCAGTGCGCCAGAAGCTATGTGGCGGCTTCTAAAATTTGAAATGCATGATAGATCACATGCAGTATATAGGTTAGCAGTACATTTGCTACAACGACATTTAGTCTATTTCCATGCTGGAAATGAAATGAATGCATTGGCCCAAAGTGAAGATCGTCACACTACACTAACTGCATGGTTTGAATTAAATGCCACTGATTCTGAAGCAACTGAATACTTATATATTGAAATTCCATATCACTATGTTTTTGTGAATGGATTATGGAGACCAAGAAAAAGCAGAGGCAATAAAATAATTCCAAGAATTTACACAGTCAGTCCAAGAGATGTTGAACGTTTTTGATTACGGATATTACTTTTAAATGTTCCTGGAGCACAAAGTTTTGAACACTTAAGAACTGTTAATGACATTGTATATGAATCCTTCCATTTAGCTGCAAGACATAGAAACTTACTATCGGATGATACAGAATGGGAAAGATGTTTAGAAGAAGCAGCACAATGTCAAATGCCACGACAGATGAGAGAACAATTTGCTTTTATTTGTATCTTCTCAAATGCTCCAAATGCATTAGCTTTGTGGGAGACTTTTAAAAGTAATATGGCTGAAGACTTTATGCGACGATACAATGAACCCATTGCACACTTAAAAGCGTTAATGGAAATCCAAGAAGTCTTTTTAACTCATGGATTAAGTTGTGCAAGTTTTAATTTGCCTGATCCAGGTCTTATAGATGACATAAACTTTGAAGACTATGACATTCAACTACAAGCAGAAAGAACACAAGAAAGACTTGCAACTTTAAATACATTACAATTGCAAGCATTTAATGCCATTAAAAATGCAATAGATGATGACATGGTGACAGAGCGTTATTTCTATCTTGATGGACCTGGCGGATCAGGAAAAACCTATCTGCATAATTTATTAATGAGTTCAGTACGAGCACAAGGTCAAACAGCAATGGCGTTTGCCACTACTGGAATTGCTGCACTTTTGTTAGAAGGTGGAAGAACTGTTCATAGTGGATTTAAACTGCCAGTGCCTATTTTAGAAACTTCTGTGTCAGATATTCGCATGACATCATTACAAGCAAAGAAATTCAACAAATGTAAATTAATTATAATAGATGAGGCCACAATGATGTCATGCTATGCCCTCCAATGTATTGACCGTTTGCTTCGTGAAGTCATGGATAATACTTTTCCATTTGGTGGAAAGGTAATGTTGTTAGGTGGCGATTTCAGACAAACATTACCTGTCGTTGTACATGGAAATCGAACTGACATTATTGAAACATGTATAAAGTCAAGCACACTATGGAAACATTTTACCCATCTTCAACTGAAACAAAAGATGAGATCAGAAGGCCAAACTGATTTCAATGATTGGCTTATTAAAATTGGAGAAGTCAAAACAGAAAAAATACCACATTTACCTGACGACACTGTAGAGATCCCACCTCATATGATTTGTCAACAAGATATTATATCCGCTATATTTGAAGGGAGTATAAATAACGAGGAATATTCCGAGCTTGCCAACCAAGTCATAAAAATAAGGATGCATTAATACTCAATAATGAAATCTTTAAAAAAATTAATGCACCACAAAGAAATTATCACAGTGCTGATTCTGTACTTGCTGATGACAATGAAAGTCAGTCCAACTTTTCGACTGAATTCATAAACTCACTAACTCCTTCTGGAATGCCACCACATATTTTGCAGCTAAAGAAAGGTGCAATTATTATGTTACTGCGAAATATGAACCCCAAAAAAGGACTATGCAATGGGGCAAGATTAATTGTTCAACAATTAAAGGACCATTTTATAGATGCTGAAATTTTAACTGGGACCCATAAAGGAGAGAGAGTTTTCATACCAAGAATAGATTTAGCACCAAGTGAAAGTAGTCTCCCTTTTTATACTTCAAAGAAGACAATTTCCCATTATTATGGCATTTGCCATGACCATCAATAAATCACAAGGTCAAATATTCAAATCTGTGGGTATTTTCCTGGAAGAAACAGTATTTGCACATGGTCAATTGTACGTTGCGTTGTCACGGTGCAAAAATCCACAGGCTATTAAACTTTACATTGAAAAGAATGAAAGTCAAGGTGATTTATTAGAAGATGGACGTATTTTTACTAAAAACATTGTCTACTATGAAGTACTATAACTTTGCAGTAAAGAAACAAAACACAAGCAAAACACATTTAAAAACATTCAAAAATAATAAACAAGAAACAATTTCAGTCATAATTTATGGAACGACTCTTTATGGATGATTCGACTCACAAAACACTTGCCTTGCAACTATATATATGTGATACTTATGTTAAAATGTTAATTAACTATATTACTGTTTGTAATGTTACAAGTTGGAAAACAAGATTTTAACTTTCTTTACTTCAACATATTACAAAGTTCATGTTAACAGCTCCACCACGTTTTAAGACACAATGTAAATATTGTATGTTATGTTAATATTACTCCCTGTATTAAGGTTTATCGACAGTTCATGTGGTCATGAAGGAATTTATTTCATTGAGTACATTTTACAGAGAGTTTTTACTGTTTGCCTTCCTTTGCATTCAATGTATATTGAAGTTAAGAATTATTCGGATACAAATTGCATGTTAAAAAACCATTGCCTTAAGTTTTAAATATTGAGTACTTTGAAGTTAAACTGTTTTTACATTCAAATGTTAATACTTTCAATACAAAATTATGTTACAATCTTTATTCACTATGTTACTGTTTATACTTTTTCAATTTGTACAAATCTTTTTTACTGTTGGAAATGTACATATATAAGAAACTTCAAGTTTAAAAATATATTATGTCAAGTTTCTTACTTAAATATATTACAAAATTCATGTTACAATTGGGTACCTTTCAAGCTGGGTTTCTACTGTTTGTTTTCATCGGGATTAAATGTAAAATATTGAAGTTAATAATTCTTCTGATACAAATTAATTAGTTTAAATACTGATTAGTTTAAAGTTAAACTGTTTTTAAATTCAAATGTTATTAATTTTTATACCAAATTATGTTACAAAATGTGTTCACTATCTTATTGTTTATAATGTTCAAAGTTATATAAATGTTTTGTCAAGTTCCAAAGTTACACAAATAATAAAGTTAAACTTTCACTAAATACAATTTCAAGTTTATTATTTACATATATTACAAAGTTATATTTGCTTTTATTGGGATTTCATGTATATTGAAATTAACAATTCTTCTCATACAAATTGAATCTTAACAAACCATTGCCTAAAGTTTACAATAATGATTAATTTCATTTTCAACTGTTCTTACATTAAAAGGTTAATACTTTTAATAGAAAATGTTTCAACACTTATTGTTCACTAAGAGAACATTTTACTAAACTAAACATGTTTTAATATCACAATACTTACAACTGTCACATAGATATATTTATAACTAAACAACTTTCCAAACATACACATCTCATTGCCGTCATTTTTTGACGGGCAAGTCGCTAGTATTGTATAAAATTCACCAAACTATGCAAGGATGCCAAAATCATTCTCCGAAACTGTGATGCTAATGTTCACCTAGAAAACAAAAGCTTAAAGAATTTATAACTTAAAGCAAAAATCAACATGTGGTAATGCTGGAGATCATGACAGAAGAGTCAGTGAAGTGATGATGCAAACCCAAATATCAAATGATTATGCAATTAATGTTATTTTGGACATGTAATGTCTAGGAACTTGAAGCAAATACCTGCAAATATACTTTAATACTGTATGTCAGTTGCTGACACAAATTAATTTGTTCATGGCATCCAACAGATTTACAGAAGTGAGCCATAAAGATCTGCAAGCAAATACTGTAATATACACATTTTTACTTACATGTCTAAAACAGGTCACATAAACATTTCAAGATATACAATTCCCTATACTTACTATAAATGAAAACTGAAATTTCTATATTTTATGTGGGAAATTGCCATTGCAGCCCTTTCTAAATGTGCACCCATTTTTAAATTGCAATACCATAGTCTTACAATGGACACAGTCATAAAAATGAACCAACAATTTGTTCACACTTTTTAATCCAGGTCACTGCTTTGCAGACAAACAATGACCTCTGTAGGGTGTCAGTAAGCTCAACTGACACTGTTATAGACTATTTGCCGATTGCATGGCCCTCAGAACCCAATTTAACAGCTCTTCTCTCTCAAAGGAGCAATGGCCGATTGAGCAGGTAACAAGAATCTCATTACAATATTCACAGTTAACCATGGGGAATTTCTCTAGAATCTCATCAAGTAGCTGTAATGAATTTATTGCACAATACAGAATTCAACCAGACTACAAATAACTTACTCTGGAGAATCCAAAGCAAGAAATATCATATTTACAGCAATTACCTATTGGGGCCATGTTAGGTAAAATAAATATTAATAATCAAAGAATTATACATTAGAATACAGAATATAATAAAAATACTGATGCATGAATGTATGTATACTGTATATAATTATACAGAGAGTGAGAGAGAGACCGGTAACATTATAATTATGTCAAAATGTGGGTGATTCTGTCCTTTGGTTTAGAATTTGTCACAGACAATGTATGAAGAGGTTAAAAACTTGTGTTAGCTGGGTAGTTAAAGGGTTACTCATTCGTATTAAATTTCTGTTGTTTTGAATAAAGAATGTTAGGTGGTGGACTGAGATATAAAGACTCATAAACCTCTTACAATTTTTCTTAAAGGAGTAGTCCTCTCTCTTGTTTTGGAAATAAGCAAAGGACATGAAGTGTGTTTACTGCTTGACAAAAAAATATCCCTCAAAATGCATTCCATCTATTATATTAAACAGCTGGATATTTAAAACTGGAATATAGGATTTTATATGTGGCTATTCCTGTTTTTTTTAATAATAATTGATTGTAATAAATGCAATTGTACATATACGTTGTACTTATATATAATAAAGGTATGCATTTATTAAGTTATTATATATCATAAGAACTCATAGGACCTATATAACTTTGTGGCTCCTTTGACTATTGATTGAACCTTTTAGCCTAAATGTATATATAAATGTATATCCACCCCAGTGCAAATGGTGGGATGTTATGCAGAGGTATCTATGTCCACCCCATATATATATATATATATATATATATATATATATATATATATATATCATTTTTTTTTTTCAATTTAACGCTTTTCTCTATTGTGATAGGAAAATGGATTTCTGTGTCAAGTTCTTTAGTGATGTCAGAGTAAATTGCCTTTTGGAAAAAAGGCTGCTGATAGAGAAACAAATGTGGTAGTCACTAGTGTTACTAGCAGTGCATCATTAAAGGGTTAGGGGATCTGTTTTGCAGACATACATTACAAATTACAATATTTAACTGGTGCAATGTGATTCCAAAATAACAAGAGTAATTTTATCAGACACTACTAAAGAAATGATCCATTAATGGGTCTAATGGTACTCAAAGTGTTTACAGTCATTATGATATTTAGAGGACTGACAAAACATTTTAATTAATCGAAAACCAATATGCCAATTAGGGCAATCACTTACAGTGTGCAACTGAATGAAACAACTAGCAACTGAAGAGATTCAGGTGACTTTATAAAAGTATTTTACACAGTGTTATAATTGCATACACACACAGGAAAGTGTACAGACTAGGTGGGACGTGTGTGTGGGACATATCTGCTGTCAGCTTCTATGGTCCTTTGTTATAATTCAGCCTTATATTCCTATCATTTCAAATGCCCTAATAATATATTAATGTATTTATTTTCACACCCGGTTCAGGCTGCAAATACGTGGCAGCTTCATTCTGTAAATTCCCATTCCTCATAAATGTCACTGTGAGAATAAAATGGCTACTTAACGTAATAAAATAAAGACATTCTTTATGTAATAAAAAAAGAGAGATTTGCATGTTTTACTGGGCCCTGGCCCAATAGAAATGACAACTCTGTGCCTGTTTTATAGAAAACAGAACTCCAATAAAATTATGGAAGCTTCCTTCTGCCAGAGAAAAATAATTCAGTTTGAGATACTGTCTCTATTTTCCAAGCTATATTACAAGTATTAGTAAATGTTATAGAGAGATGTCTTTTATTATTCGTGTTTCAAGGAAGAATACGTTTAATGGCTCAGTTCCATTGCTATGGCTTATTAGATTTTTTGAGAAATGTTGTACTGTTTCTGCTTTACTTTTTGATTTGTAATTGGTAAATATAGTCAAGGGGTTGTACATTGCCAGTACCACTCAGGAATTTCAGGGCATCTTGTTTGAGCACAGGTGGGTTAATCAGAGGCTCAGTCATTTTTGGTATACTTATATGGGCTCAGACAGAAATATCCTGAAAATCAGGTTTGGCTATGGAGGACTATAGGTGGAGAAGCCTGATCTTCCTCACAGAATTTGATACAACACACTTGGCACAGTGACATATCTAATTTATCCCTTTTATCAATGATACTTGGCCAGGGTTTGTTCATGTAAATAAATGATATTTTACAGGCAGAGTCAGCAACAAAATAACCAAGGCTATACTATGCAATGGTTACTCAACTTCAGAAGATATCGGCCCCCATTTAATTGTCCAAATCACAATTACATAAGCCCGTAATAGAGCGTGTAAATGTTAATGATATTTAATTGGCTACATTTTGCTACCCACATTCGATTTAAGAGTTACAGTCTCAAAATCTCTGCGGTTGTCAAAAACATAACTCCGTCCTGTTCCCGCCTTTGATGTTTCAAGGCTCTAAATATTACCAGTGCTAAAGATGCTAAATCCATATTTAATTACAACAATTCAACAAGCCTGCAATTGCCTTCAAACCTGTAAATGACAAACGTATAAAAAAATTATACGAGTACTAGATAGGACTCTCAAGCATGTTAAACGCCTGTTTGTAACACTGCAAAAGCAAGTAAAAACACACTACTGTACCTTAAAATATTGGGAAAGCAATGAAAGGCATTAGAATTAGTAGCATAACAGTCTCAAGCTCGCAAACCTGCAATAGAAAATATTTTATTTAACGTTTTATTTCCATGTTATATTGATCCAGGGAATCAAGGAGTTAATAAATATAATGGAATAGAAATATCATGGAACCCACATGGAATAGAACAATTGATTTAATGATTGATTTCTAAATTTATGGATTGTGAGTCCGTTTCCAAATCAGACTTCTAAACACTAATTCATTGTAGTTTAAACTTCATGTTTTACCGACGTCATGATGACGGTGTCATTTACTATTGGCTCTGTCTAAATTGTAACTTACGGGCTTGCTTAATTGATCATGATCATACCCTGAAATGCTACGTACGGGTTCATGGTTTGCGTGTTGGGGCTGTGAGCCTGTAATTACGGGCTTGAGTCAATTAAATACATCTATATATGTAACACATTTCTATCCCACAGATAAAGGTATGAAGGTAACTACAGGCTTGGAATTAAATGGGGGCCATTGTTATTATTTTGTGATAATGTCTAGGAAACAAATCAAGGTCTAGTAGGAATGCTAGGTTCCCAGGGTGTTTACCACCCAAAAATTACTAATATATATACAAAAAGTGGGAAAAAATTTAATTAAAGTCTTTATTAATAGCGGGTAACAACCGCGATTTCTCTAAAAACAATGGGTAAAAAAATCCCAGGATTGAAACAAAAAGATAAAAATAGGCTAATGGATGTGTGGACAGAAACCACTAAATGTTGAATGTACTCTTAATAGAGGGGTTATTAGGTCCACACCTAACAGTACTGTAGAGGAGAAAAGTGATTGCTAATCCAATTAGAGTAATCCTGTCTTTGTGATAAATCCTGGATCTATAATACATATATATACAGGTGTAAAGGTTCTGGATAGCAATAGCTCATCCTATAAGAAGTCCCAAATAAATTACTGGGAATAATCTGGCCTTTGTATATAAATATATATTCTTAACGGTATACCAGGGTATGATTATACCATATTTGCTTGCTTATGAGTAAGGGTAAAAGTGTTTAGAACAGGGCAATAAAGTTCTAGGACTATTATATGCAATTAGTGCCTACCCAAGGCTACTTCTCATATAAGAATAGGACTTCTATCTTGCCCATATTGCATCCCAAAGTATAGCATAATAAGGAATAGGCCAGTGGATGAGCAGTACAAAAAAGCCAGCAGGCTAGTTATTACTTAAAGCATCGTTATTAAAGTGCTTAATCTAACTCATATCCAGACCACAACATTCACTCATTTGGAAACGGACAGGTAGGGTAAGCATACAACCTCTAAAAATATTAATGGCTAATACAATACTGTTAGTAGTGAAGACGCCGGCGTGCCCTTAGCTGTGAGGCATGCCACGTCATCAAAGGCCGACGCGTTTCGACGTCATCAGACGTCTTTGTCAAGGTAAGGTCTGTGAAGCCGTCTGGCCCTCTTTTTAAACGCTGCCGTAACTACGGCAACCAATTGACACTCAGTGAACCTGCGCAATGGATACAGGAAGCGTCTAGTGCGCTAAGATACAGTGCGATACAAATGAAACCACCCTTATATAAGATGGGGTCTAAGGAGGAAAGTAACATGAAATAGCAAAATGGCAAATATCCAGCCCAATAATAAACATGCAGTAGTAAAAATAGAATGGTAGAAACCACAAACACAAGAGGTGGGGGAACATATTGTGAAGAGTCAATATAATAGGGAAAATAAAAATAAAAAGGGGAGGATATCTAAATTAAATGAAAGCTGCTAGAGTGTAAATATGAATATGTGATAAAAGGTGCATAAAAACTAATAATATGAGAGATGAAACATGTAAGGCATCTCTATAGATGTGGTAGGGGAACAACCCAATATGGTGTAAGTGTAAGGATGATTTTGTTTCAATCCTGGGATTTTTTTACCCATTGTTTTTAGAGAAATCGCCGTTGTTACCCACTATTAATAAAGACTTTAATTAAATTTTTTCCCACTTTTTGTATATATATTAATGTCTAGGAAACACATAGCAAGATCAGTGAATCTATCTATCTATATACCTGTCTGTCTATTCATCTGTCATTTGCCTTGCAACAGTCTGTAGGAAGGAGAACAGTAAGACTGAGAACATTTTTATTCCCGGGGATATTCTAGGAAATGTAGACCTGTATCCTTTAAATGGCTTTAACTCTCAGAATATATGCCGCTGATAAGAAAAATCTGGTTCTCTCATTTCCATCGCAAAACCAAGTAGATCACCAAAAGTTTTCTGCACTTCAGTATTGTATTTTGCAAGGATTGACCATGGACATTAAGACTTCTCGATAAGTAAGAATTCTTAACTGCAAAGAATTTGAAGCTATTAGCAGGAGATTTATTTATTTTCTTGGAGAAAGTGCAGTGATCCTGAAATGAAGAAGGGGTTACATTTGCGATTGGTATCTATCTGAAGTTACCAATATGAATAATTACAATAAGTAGGAGTATTTTAAAGGAGACATATTTATGATACTAATGTGATCTATCAATTAGATAGAAGTACTGTAACACATATGCAAATATACTTTCAATAATAAGCCAATTCCTCATAACCATATTGAGAGTCAGGTGAAAACTAATGTTTTACTTATCCTCCAGCAAGGTCATGTCTGATTTGAGCTATTGATTACACAGGTTAACATCCACTGCAAATTCATTCTTAGTTCATAGATGTTTGCTTTCAACCTCTCCAAACAAAATTATTTTCAACTCCATCAATCCCAAAGCATATTTTCTATACTTTTAATACTCCCTATTTCCCCCCTCCACCTCCCTCAACCATCCACAATTGTCTCATGGATTAAGAAAGAGCAAGACCTCTCAATGCATTTAAAATTAAAAATACACAATATATGAGATTTTGATATGAGACATTTCCTTCCAGCTAACCCACGAAGTCCATTCATCACAGCACAATACAAATGTTCAAGACTGGCCATTCCACAAACCTAACACATTTTCAGATTTACCCCTTTAACGGGAAAAGCATTTGAACTACTATAATATTCCCACATCACCACTTGGTTGTTCCCTATCACAATTATCCCTCTCCCTCTCAGCCACACTTATCCCAACCCTACCACCCCTTTTCAATATCTACCTCAGTTTCTATCATTATTTAAACATGAAGAAATCACACCCATTTTAAACACAACATCTCTTTACCCTCCTTTCTCTCCACTATAACTCAAGCTCTCTGCTCCCTCTTGCCTTTAAACTTCTTGATAAACTTGTCTATAATCGCTTAATCAAATTCTTCACTTCCAGATCCCTACTAAATACTCTGCAATCCAGCTCAACCAAGATAGCATGCTTCAGAGTAGCAAATGAATTCTCTTATGCTTACACCACAATTATTATTCTATTATTATCAATATCCTTTATTTGTAAGGAGCCAACATATTCTATTGTGCAATACAGGGGTTATGTACAAATATTAATATGACAAACACATGGCAAAAAATGGATGGCCCTGTATTTGAGCTTAAAATCTTACATATATAGTAATTTTCTCAAAGCACCTTACAAGATTGAAAACTTGCAAACTTGGAGAGGCAGAAACCTGGGCAAGAGTAGCAAATTTGGATTCAGATGGCCAAGAAGGGAATGAAAGAAAAGATGGATAAAGATTACCTGGAAAGTAACAGCCTTATTAAATTGTGAATCGGCCAATTGAATAGGGCTCTATATAAGCACAGAACATATTTTTTTACAGAAGTTTTTAGTTAGTGAAGACCTTGCTTTTGGATAGAAGTTCACTAACTAAAAACTTCTGTAAAAAAATGCTCTGTGCTTATATAGAGCCCTATTCAATTGCCCGAATCGCAATTTAATAAGTCTGTAAATGTATAAAGTTGGGAAAAGGTTTTCATTTAATAAGAGAGAATAGAAATCTGATAGGAAGGCATTGTGAAATAGTGGCACTAGTATGCTGACCAATAAGCAGCATATGCAGTCATAATTTGTCACCATTCCACCCACCATACCATACCTTTCACCACTCTGTTCTGTGCTTTGACAGAGGCCTTTTTTTTTGGTTTCCATTTCACACTTTGATAAATGCATATTGATTATTCCATATTTACAAAAACATATGTACACAAATGTGAACAAATTGAACAAACAGTATGAACTTGTTCTTTCCTAAACCTTTAATGGCTAAAGAACAAAGAAAAGTTAAAATCAATCTATCTTGTATCCTAGTATTATGGATTAAACAGCTAAACATTGGAATAGACCAGCACACATTTGGGTCAAAGGGGACCATGTGAACAAATAGAAATATGACACACCACATCAAAGAACTAATAAGAGTATGATTTCTAGTAATGGGAGGGTCCCCACTCTGCACCTGCATTGTGTGAGCTGTTGTACAATAAAAAAAAAAAGGATGTTAGTAATGACACACTTCTGAGGCAAGAGACAGCCTCTAACTTTCTGAACTCCTCTCTCTTTCTCTATGCTTAGCTCCTTAACTTGTACTTGAATCTACTCTTCCATCGTCATTCACACACACTCTCTTAGGCCCTCATTCAATTGCGATTTGGCCAATTGAATAGGGCTCTAAATAAGCACATAGCATATTTTTTTTAAAGAAGTTTTTAGTTAGTAAAAACCTTGCTTTTGGATAGATGTTTACTAACTAAAAACTTCTTTAAAAAATATATGTTATGTGCTTATTTAGAGCCCTATTCAATTGGCCAAATTGCAATTGAATGAGGGCCATGGTCAGGTAGAATAAATCTCAAGCCAGATCAGCTTCAAAATACACATGATTAGTTTAATGGGGACCCAGTAAAGTCATGACCTATAAAAATAATAAACTACATCTAGTACAATAAAATACATATTAAGTGAACTCTGAGGTGTACACACAAAATGCTGTGAATTTCCATATTGTATCTGGTAATGTACACAATACTGCTCCCTATTGCTTCAAATGTTTATGTAATGTAGCTTTTAGTATATGAGTCAGCACCATAATATCATGTGGACCAACAGGAGGCTGCTGATTTGCATTAGAAGATGAAACATGGAGATTTTCAAAGCTTGCTACTGGCACACCTAACACAGTGACAAGCTCTGAAGGATGGTAATAGGTAGAGAGGACAATATGGCAGCAGCGTATAGTTGAACAGAGGAAAATAAAAAAAAATAGTTGTAAGAATTCATAAGTACATATAGCTTGGTCAATACAGCATATTAAGCTAGATGCAGCTTTAAATATTAAACTTGTTTTACTACTACAGTGTTTCTTTAAACTGTACCTCTTCTGTTAACAACATTTTCTTTTAGTTTCTTTTTACAGCACTTGGAATATCTAGTTCATTTTATTACCATTTATTCATCTGATTAAAAAAAAAAAAACACATGCACAAAGGTGAACAAAAGATCTATTATATTCATAGCTTACAAACTCAATGACATTTTCACACACAAAAAAGGAAATCCAAGATTTATCTAAAACATTTTTTTTGTTATAAATTAAAGCGCCATTCTCTTTTATATGTCACATGCATTTAATTTCACCATATAGAGTAATCCTTTGGGGAGTTGAGAAGGGCCAAAAAATACTTTTCCTATTCCGAGTATTTCCTTAGACAAATATCAAGTACTAGAGAGAGAAAAAAAAAGATGAAGACGCGGCGGGGGAGCCAAAGGAAATACAAAGGTCCAACAAAGTTAGTTACACTAGTCTAAACAAGCATTTTTCCTGGCCTGAGCAAGGAGCAATGACTATTTCTAACAGGCAGAAGCATCTGTTTTTGATTATGATTTCATGTAGACTGTGGTGAACTCACTGTGTGCCAGAGCAGACTGTCATCCCCATGTATTAAATTCCAATGAAACAAATTAATCTCTTTCTCTAGAGGAGAACACTCTGCTTTTTACTAACTGAAGGACATTGTAGGAAGAGTGCCAGAAAAAATAAAATTGAAAAACTATTGTGGAATGCAGAAAAAGCAGACTGTAATCACGGATAAAGGGAGGTAATCATACTTTATGTGCATTAAAAGGAGTGTTGAGAATTATGATAGCGCATATGTTCACGACCTTGCCCTTGAGGTGTGAGCAATTATATATACAAAATATTCCCTATTTATAAAGAAATAATACTTTGGCTTTAATGTGAAAATACGTTCAATAAGTACAGTTTTTTGTATCTGTTGTCTTTCATTGCTCACATAAAGCATAGTGCAGTGACAGGTAATCTAATTTATTATTATTACCTTTTTTTTTTGTATAGCGCCAACATATTCTGTAACACTTGGGGCACAGTAAATCTGAAGGAATGGCAGTACAAATAAAACAGACTGAAACAGTAGCAGTTGACTGCCCTACCCTTGAGCAATTAGACATTTTATGACTCTTTTGTACAAAGCGTTGTACCCAATTGAGAACCATCAAATTTACAGATTAAAGGAGTTTTATGAAAGGGGAGCAAAGTGGTCAGTAAATGGATGCTTTTTTTTATGTCCAGGTGTGTTTCAATGGCAGAGGATGGTTGGAGTGGCTGAAATAGCTGCTAGCATGTAGTGGTCAGTCCAGAGCAATACATTGCATACAGAGAACATTTCAACAAATATTATTAAATTATATGTGAGAATAAACATTTATTGCAAATTAAAGTCCACATTTTCATCATGGCAAAGAGAGGGGGCACTTTGATTCCTTGCTTGAAACCGAAGACTTAGACGTGCTTCACAAAGCATTTAACTCTATTTGTCGTACTTTTAGCAAAATGATAAAACCAATGCGGGAGAGAGCTAAGGGAGAATTAAAAGGTACTAGAGGTGTTTATATTTTGCAGTACAAGAGAGTGATAAGCCTGATGGGGAGAGATATAATGGACTGTGAGTTGTTGAAGTGAGCCATGTTCTCCCATGTTACAGAACAGGCTGGGGATTGCACGTGAAACCTATGATGGGCATATGTGGGATAAGGGCTGTCTATAGCCCACCACTGGTCTAATGAGGGAAGAGTTATTTAGCAAGTGTTATATATATGTTTACAATATCACAGCAAAATACAGCCTGCTTGTGACGTGACATGATAACCCACCTGTTTCCTACTATAATGAGATTTTCTCTGCATTCATCTTCAAGTTACAGCTGATGGAGCAGTTATGTAGAAGTTTTATGTTAGTGGATAGCATTGTGAACACTTTTGAAAATATGTGGAATTTGTAGCTAGATAATTTGTTCCACACAAAAAGAAAGTTATCTAAATTATATTAAACTTTTTTTTTACAAATCAGTTATATTATAGGCTGTATGTACTAAAGGTTGCAATATTGAATAACTTTTGGAGATGTCAAATCTAAATACATATATCATATAGGATGACATAATAATAAAGAGATTCATCAACATTTGTCCGACACCCTTTAGTACATCCAGCCTGATATTAGCTTGCAAAAATACTCTCTATTCATCGATGTGATATCAGCAGAATTCCTGTAATTATTCATGTTTATGTAGGAGATAAACAATATATATATATATATATATATATATATATATATATATATATATATATATATATATATATATATATATACATATATATATATATATCTTTATATATATATATAAACAAATAAAAAATTGTGGAGAAATAATTCAAAAAGTCAAGAAGCCTACAAGAAAGAAAAACACTGAAACCCACACATATTTACATGGCATATTTAATGTAATGAATATTTATATTCAGTTTAGCAGCTTTCAGTAAAATAAACAATGAATGAATGGTGGATTAACATAGGAAATAGAAAAGAGCTGACATTTAAAGCTTTTATTGCTGTGCATGTTTATTTTATCGAAGGGGCTAATGTAGATAAGGAGTTTTCAATTAGACACATATTGGAGATGAATAAAATTATGTATGTAAAAGAGCAATCTGGGGTTTCCATTAATTGTATATGCGTGTGAAACAGAATTAAATGGCAAGTATGGCTTATCCATTTTGTTGGTTTTATTAAAAGAGGACAGGTAACACATACGGCTGCAGTTTTAATAAGCCAAGACAGGAGCTCAAGGTGCAGCATATCTGGCCTTATTTTTGTATAAACTACTATAGTTACAGTGGATATAAGAAGTCCACACTCCCCTGTTAAAATGTCAGGTTTCTGTGCTGTAAACAAATTAGACAGGATAAATCATTTCAGAACCTTTTCCACCTTTAATGTGACTTATAAACTGTACAACTCAATTGAAAAACAAACTGAAATCTTTTAGGTAGAGGGAAGAACAAATATAAAAATAAAATAATATGGTTGCATAAGTATGCACACCCTTAAACTAATACTTTGTTGAAGCACCTTTTGATTTTATTACAGCACTCAGTCTTTTTGGGTATGAGTCTATCAGAATGGCACATTTTGACTTGGCAAGATTTGCCCACTCTTCTTTGCAAAAACACTCCAAATCTGTCAGATTGCGAGGGCATCTCCTGTGCACAGCCCTCTTCAGATCACCCCACAGATTTTCAATCGGATTCAGGTCTGGGCTCTGGCTGGGCCATTCCAAAACTTTAATCTTCTTCTAGTGAAGCCATTCTTTTGTTGATTTGGATGTATGCTTTGGGTCGTTATCATGCTGAAAGATGAAGTTCCTCTTCATGTTCAGCTTTCTAGCAGAAGCCTGAAGGTTTTGTGCCAGTATTGACTGGTATTAGGAACTGTGCATAATTCTCTCTATCATAACTAAGGCCCCAGTTCCAGCTGAAGAAAAACAGTCCCAAAGCATGATGCTGCCACCACCATGCTTCACTGTGGGTATGGTGTTCTTTTGGTGATGTGCAGTGTTGTTTTTGCTCCAAACATATCTTTTGGAATTATGGCCAAAAGTTCAACCTTGGTTTCATCAGACCATAAAACCTTTTCCCACATACTTTTGGGAGACTTCAGATGTGTTTTTGCAAAATGTAGCCAGGCTTGGATGTTTTTGTTCGTAAGAAAAGGCTTTCGTCTTGCCACTCTACCCCATAGCCCAGACATATGAAGAATAAGGGATATTGTTGTCACATGTACCACACAGCCAGTACTTGCCAGATATTCCTGCAGCTCCTTTAATGTTGCTGTAGACCTCTTGGTAGCCTCCCAGACCAGTTTTCTTCTGGTCTTTTAATCAATTTTGGAGGGAGCTCCAGTTCTTGGTAATGTCACTGTTGTGCCATATTTTCTCCACTTGATGATGACTGTCTTCACTGTGTTCCATGGAATATCTAATGCCTTGGAAATTCTTTTGTACCCTTCTCCTGACTCATACCTTTTAACAATGAGATCCCTCTGATGCTTTGGAAGCTCTCTGTGGACCATGGCTTTTGCTGTGGGATGCAACTAAGAAAATTTCAGGAAAGACCAACTAGAGCAGCTGAAGTTTATTTGGGGTTAATCAGAGGCACTTTAAATGATGGCAGGTGTATGCTGACTCCTCTTTAACATGATTTGGAATGTGATTGCTTAATTCTGAACACAGCTACATCCCCAGTTATAAGAGGGTGTGCAGACTTATGCAACCACATTATTTTTTTCTTTTTTTTTCTTTCCTCCTCCTAAAAGATTTCAGTTTGTTTTTCAATTGAGTTATAAGGTTTATAGGTCACCTTAAAGGTGGAAAAAGTTCTGAAATTATTTATCTTTGTCTTATTTTTTTTACAGCACAGAAACCTGACATTTTAACAGGGGTGTGTAGACTTTTTATATCCACTGTATCATGATAAATGGCGGAATAACACCTCCTGATAAGGCAGTTTTGTGTATTGTTTGTATAGATTTGCGCCCTTTGCAGACATCTATTTATTAATAGGCATACTAGACCCTGACATAAGGAAGAGCAGGAAGGAAACTGAAAGATTAGGAAATAAATAATAAGGGGAGAAAGAAGAGCAGGAGCAGGAGGTAAAGAAGTAATGCACATCTGGTTGTGCCTAATGAAGCATACTCCTTTAATGAATCTCTACCCCATTATTATCCCACATACTTGACCTGTTGTTTTATTATCTGCAGCATATGGGATGTACGTTATTCAAAATGTCTGTCATACATTTGGAAAATTTGACCTTTCTTACATTACCTCTATGCAATTAAATGATATTATTACCTTTTATATACAGTATGCTGCTGTGGAATTTACCCCTCATTCTCTGTTATTCTTTTTTCACAGAGGAAACCTTGAATGCAGAGGAAGCAGAGCACAATGGAAAAGTGTCTATGCTTTCAATAGGACTAATAGAAAGCTCAGTACTATGTAACAAATAACAATATTAGCAGCTAAGCAAGACAGGAACATACAACTCTGCATAAAACAGAATTCCATTTTAAACTGACAGTTTGACTGTAGCGTGAGGTGGAGGGTTATCCTGTGGGGCCTTACTTTGCCATTGAGTTCTGTTGTCAAGTGGAGTGGACACTTTCAACATACAGGTCTAGCTTATTCCTTGGTTCCTACTAAATTTCTGACCATTTAGAAACAAAGACAACATTGAATACAACTGTTAAAAATGAAAGGCTATAACAATTTATTTAAAAAATTGTAAAACCATTTTGAAGATTATCAAGTCAGTTTCTTCAAAACAGCATATATAAATATGTCACTTCGGTGGTCCTTTAAGGAAGCTGAAACCTGCAGTAAAGAATTATTGAGTATAAATGTGAAATATATAAATACTTTGTTCCTTTTTATTTTAATTTATGCCTTATAAAAGCATTTTAGCTTTTTCCAAGAGTATTTATACAAAGAAACATATATACAAAAGGGGCAACAGTCATACTTCAATGTGACTCAGAGACAGAGTTTTTGTGAGAATTAAGGAAAGGTTGAGTTACTCATATACATACATATTTTAATATAGTAGTATCTAAAAAAAAGCTCAGTGAGGTATTTATATAATAAAAGGAAACTCTGAGAAAAAACACTGTTTTACCCACGTTTTTTTTTAATGCTTGGAAACATCAGGAGGTATGTGTATTAAATTTAATATGTCAACAGAGACCTAGATTTGGCCCACAGTCCAACTATTGACTTCCCCTGTAGTAAGGGACTTCCCGTGTAGTAAGGGAGTTCACACATCATGGGGTTCACTGTAGGGCTACGCTGAACAATGAATATTATATAAGGTTGTTTTATGTGTTGTTGTTTTTTTTTTTGAAACAGCAAAACTGGTAAACTACATGGTAAGTGTTCTCCCAAAGACTGCGTCATGCATTATTCTTCTTCTGTTTGCTATTACTGTGTTTGCCTTTGCTTTCATTATTTTAATACATATAAAAGTATAGTGAATAAATAATACTGATTTGTGTTACAAAAGAAGAATTAGCTATGTTATGAGTCAAACAGATTATTATGTATGAAGGAAGTGATGTGATAGTTTTTGTTTTTATTTGTAATCTGAGTGGATGCTACAGTATATGGAGTACATTGGTCTCAGTAGAGTGTTCTGCAATGTAGATGCTGTATGGAGTTCTGAGATATATGTATATGTGGGGAATGGTTCTGAGATGTGTATGTCGTAGGCATATAGGATTCTGTGCAATGTATAGGCAGAGTTATAGGATTCCGATGGATGGGTTCTTTTAGGGGCAAAAGAAGGACACAAGTTCTCAGGGATGCAGAGTATTAGAGTACATGTTTCTGAGAGATGTAAAATTAGGATGTCAAATTAGGATTACTTGGTTAAACTAGGTGTCAAGTTAGCATTATATGGTTATAAGTAATACTGGTACATGCTTTAGACATATTGGGATATGCGTTTTTGAGAAATGTTGAGTGTTGACATGGAGTGCTGAAAGTCATGCATTAGGCACTAATTTATCCACATTCTTACCAACTCTCCAGCACGTCACATATTTGTACTCTACCAATATACACATTTCTCTTAAACCTTATCTGTCTGTATCCTTCCTCCACCAACAATCCTTCTACACAGTAGAATTCATGGCAGTACAATCTAATTGTTCTCTTCCTATCTACTAAACACATTCAGTGTTCCCTTCTCTGGCACTTCTATTAGCCCTCTCCCTTTGTCATTTGGCATTCCCCAGGATTGGTTTTTCACTGTACACCATCTCAGTTATGACAATTGATCCAATCATTTTGGTTTCAATATCAAGTTTATACTGATGATACACAAATCTACATCTCTTCTTCTGACATGTCCTCTTTAATTTACATCAACTGCCTCCCTGCAAACTTTTTTTGGATGTCTTACCATAATTTTAAATTAATCATCTCCAAAATTGACTTAATAGTGTTTTACAGTACCAAACATCTCCTTCACCATTGACAATGCAACTATAACTTCCACCAAAAAGTTAAATGCCAAAATGCTTTCTGGCTCTTCTTCAAGCCTCACATTCAACATTTCACTCAAATCTGTCAAGTCAACCAGAATGTACCAATATCACAAATGATACAACATTATTCCTAATTCACTCTCCCAGCATCTCCCACTAGAACTACCATAACACCTCCGAAATGGCATTCCTTTCACCCATCTCCAATCCATCCTAAACTCCACTGCAGGATCCATCTTTAATAAACTTTAATTGTTAGTCGTTGTCTTCTATGAGCTCTATGACGCTGCACCCCTCTTATTTGCAAATACTTCTCAGCATGTCCCCAACGCTCATCCATAGACTCCCCTCTCATAACCTCTTCAGCATACAGGGTTTCTACAGCACCCCTTTATTGAAGCTCACTTCCATGAATCATCAGACTCCCTCCAAGCCTTCAATCCATTTAAAACACCCTAAAAATTAATTAAGTCTGAACACCATTAATACCATACTAAAACAACCCATACTAGACAAGCTACTTTTCCCTATCACAATGCATATGGTCCACTTGGCACCACCACAGCATCAGACACTACCTGATTACTTTTTCTTCTCTGTCAGCATAAAACACACTGGTTCCACATCACAATTACCCAGTCCTGGTCCAATAACTAATATCCAATTAAAATGTGACTTTCTATACAGCTGACATTTTCAGCTCCAACTTAACCCTTTCATTCCTCCTATATTTCAATCCAGTGGCGTAGCTACTGCCGGTGATGCAGGTTCATAGGGGCCTACAACCTTGTAAGTGCCATATTCTACAAGCAGAAGTGACCTTGAGTAAAGAAGGACTTAATTTATCAAGTGAAAAGGGCAGATTATTACTTTTAATGAAAGATGACTTGCTAACTCTAGGAGTGGTATGATGACCTACATATAGTTTGGCTTTTAATTGACAGATATGGACACTTACCTTCTATGAAAAAGTTGGAAGGGGCACTGGGGCCCTCCATTCATAAGCTCCATCACTGTTCCCACTCCCTCTAGATTGTGAGTTTGCAAGAACAGAGCACTCATAGACTGCCATATTGGCAGGCTTGACCTCTAAATGTATTTGGATTACCTACAACTTTACTGAGCTGTGCAAAATGCTGATGCTTTATAAATATTCAATAATAATAAAAACAGTAATGCGATGTCCCATTCTCCCACTCCAATTTCTCCTTCCTAATCCCCCAGTGACCAGAGATAGTGTCAATCCAAAAAAACCTGATGGCAACTTTAAAGCATATTACAGCACAACTATTGACAGAAAAGGGAAAATTATAAAAGGCAAATAAATAAATAATTTATATGACTCCAGCACCTTATATCCATTGCAAATGCCACTTTCTTTATATGCTATATAGCTGCTCAATCAGTCATATGTAAATACAATTCAGTAACTCAGACTTAAAGACTTAAGTAACAGAACGGCTAGGAAGAGTTCATTCACACACTACAGCTATAATATAAATGCTTTAAAAGATAGATGACAAATAATACAAATCTGCTTACTGATACCTATTAGGTAAAACATTTGCTCATCATGAACATATGCTCATGTACATATACATCCATCTATCTATCTATCTATCTATCTATCTATCTATCTATCTATCTATCTATCTATCTATCTTACTATCACTATCTATCTATATAATATGATATATTCTACTTCCTTTTTAAAACAGTAGCCTGATCAACATTTAGAGTTTCTGTTAGATTTTAGATCAATAATTACCTAAATATCCTCTGTATAATTTATTGCACCTTCACAAATTCCCTCAGCACATTTCCAGCTTTTGCTTTCTCCTTGACATTTCAGATAGTTATCAACATAATATTATTACACTCATAATCTTGCATAGGTGACAAGTGCATAATTCGAACATAACACCCTTTTGAAACATATGTGCCTGATTACACATGCATTGACATAAAATATGCTGGCCACATTGCTAATTAACAGCCTGACAGTAATATTGTCAAAAATGCAACTTAAATCAAATTAAGGTTGTCATTATAATTTAAATTGAAGATGTTAACGCATGAATAGTCCTACAAACCTATAAGTTATAGAATATGTGCCAAAGATAAACACTCAGTAAGGATTGTACACTGTAGTGTCATATTCCATACAATAAATGTTTAAAATATGTCCGTGTTACATGAGGTATCACAAGACTGAAGTCAAATTGGAGAAATTCTTTGAAGAATTCCCACAATGTTTTCTCTTCCTCGTCTTACTCCTTTGAAATCTATATGTTTTCTTTTAACAGTTTTCAGAGCTGCCTAATGCAATCTGCCATCTATTAAATGCTCTTTATTTAAGGGAAATCTAACAAATCTCCACATGACCTTTCTTTGGCTCAGTATCACTGGACTCTCTTTTGCTTGCATTTGCCAAATTTTGAAGCATCTGTCTTTTCTATTCATTTTATGACATTCCACTTAATCCCTTGCTGGTTCAATCTATTTTAGAAGCTATCCCATATTTTATGCATTTTATATGTGTATTTCCCAAAGTACCCCATAGCAATTTTGTTTGCATGTGAGGAGCAGTGTGAGATCATTGATATGATAAATTTAAATTAAATTTCAATTTCAAAGCTATAGGATCTTTAAACCACTGAACTAATTACAGAAATGTGATTCCCTAGTGCTATATCTGGAGGATAGCTTTGCCTATATATATATGCAAGAGCAAAAGTCAAGAATTTAATAATGTCCTTTCAGTAGGACGCTGGATATTATAATCATGGCCTGTGGCTAGCTCAAAGCTTTGCACCCACAACTTTCAATCCTTGATACAGCTGTGGCCATGCAAGCAATGATGGACCAAAGGTAAAAAAAAAAAAAACAGCATATTATATATTACCACTTCTATTCTTGTGTTTAATTGTTGGCCATGACAATACAGGAAATGATAGGGCCAGTGAGATTACAATAGGGGGAAAGCTTAGATTTATATTTTAGTACCATGAAGCACAGTATTTTCAGGTTCTTCCAAGCCCTTTCTTCCTTATTCCAGGATGTGATATCGCTGCACTGACTTATGTATACACATATCTTGTATTTTGGAAGCAAATATTATCATTAAAATTTACAATGGGCTTGATTACATGACTCCTGTAGAAAATATTATGAATAAAAAGCCTAACTATGCCCTAACATGGCTATAACATGCTGCCTGTAGAAAACCCCTTATGAGTAAGCTGTAACAAGTGATTGCTCTGTGCAATAGGTTCTCTGCTCTATGTGTGTTTCTACCTAAAGTTTGATTACATGGCTCCTGCACAAATTTGAGGCTAATGCTACTTGTTCTTGTAAAGTTCTGCAGCATTTGTAGTATGCCTAAACCTAACATATAAACTGAACCACCCTATGGACCCCCATGGCTACCAAACTCCTACTGTAAGGGTCCTTACATTAAACTACCAACCATACCAACACAGTGCACAAAATAAATAAATAAAGAACACAAAAAGATATACCGTATTTATCGGCGTATAACACACACTTTTTCTCCCTGAAAATAGGGGGCAAATGATGTGTGCGTGTTATACGCCGATGTGCGTGTTATATGCCGTGTCTCTTTTCCTCCCCCCTCCTCATCCTCAACCCCCCCTCCTCATTCTAAACCCCCCTCTTCATTCTAACCCCCCCCCCTCATTATTCTAAAGCCTCCTAAATACCTCCCCCTCTCCCTTTCCCCTCACTTACCTGCTTCTGCTCCGGCCTCCGCTCCTTCTTGACCCAGCGCGCATGACATGAAGTGAGGGGAAAGGGAGAGGGGGAGGTATTTAGGGGGGGTTAGGTTTAGGAGGGGGGTTGAGGAGGGAGGTTGAGGAGGGGGTTGAGGATGGGGGGTTGAGGATGTGGAGGGGGGTTGAGGACGGGGTTGAGGATGGGGGGTTGAGGATGAGGAGGGAGGTTAAGGATGAGGAGGGAGGTTGAGGATGAGGAGGGAGTTTGAGGAGGGGGATTGAGGTTGAGGAGGGGGGTTGAGGTTGAGGAGGGGGGTTGAGGAGGGGCTTGAGGAGGGGGTTTGAGGAGGGAGGTTGAGGAGGGGGTTTGAGGAGGGAGGTTGAGGAGGGGGTTTGAGGAGGGAGGTTGAGGATGAGGAGGGGGTTTGAGGAGGAGGTTGAGGATGGGGGGTTGAGGTTGAGGAAGGAGGATGAGGAAGCGGGGGTTGAGGAGGGGGTTTGAGGAGGGAGGTTGAGGAGGGGGTTTAAGGAGGGAGGTTGAGGATGAGGATGGGGGTTGAGGAGGGTGTTGAGGATGGGGGTTGAGGATGAGGAGGGAGGTTGAGGATGAGAAGGGAGGTTGAGGATGAGGAGGGAGGTTGAGGAGGGGGGTTGAGGTTGAGGAGGGGGGTTGAGGAGGGGCTTGAGATTAGGGGGGTTGAGGAAGGAGGATGAGGATGGGGGCTTGAGGAGGGGGTTTGAGGAGGGAGGTTGAGGAGGGGGTTTGAGGAGAGGGTTTGAGGAGGGAGGTTGAGGAGGGGGTTAGAGGAGGGAGGTTGAGGATGAGGAGGGGGGTTGAGGAGGGGGTTGAAGATGAGGGGGTTAAGGAGGGGGTTGAGGAGGGGATTTGAGGAGGGAGGTTGAGGAGGGGGTTTGAGGAGGTAGGTTGAGGATGAGGAGGGGGGTTGAGGAGGGGGTTGAGGATGGGGGGTTGAGTATGAGGAGGGAGGTTGAGGATGAGGAGGGAGGTTGAGGAGGGGGTTTAAGGAGGGAGGTTGAGGATGAGGAGGGAGGTTGAGGATGAGGAGGGAGGTTGAGGAGGGGGGTTGAGGAGGGGCATGAGGATAGGGGGGTTGAGGAAGAAGGATGAGGATGGGGGGTTGAGGAGGGGGGGTTGAGGAGGGGGTTTGAGGAGGGAGGTTGAGGAGGGGGTTTAAGGAGGGAGGTTGAGGAGGGGGTTTAAGGAGGGAGGTTGAGGAGGGGGGGTTGAGGAGGGGAGGTTGAGGAGGGAGGATGAGGAGGGAGGATGAGGAGGGAGGTTGAGGAGGGGGTTGAGGATGAGGAGGGAGGTTGAGGATGAGGAGGGAGGTTGAGGAGGGGGGTTAAGGTTGAGGAGGGGTTTGAGGATGGGGGGGTTGAGGAGGAGCAGTAAACTTTTGTAAAACATATAATATCCAAGTTTCTTTGTTAAAACATTTTACTGTCATTTTATGTTATTTACCTTATACGTGTTAATAATATTAATAAAAAAAAGTTCTGAGCTACCCTTATTTTGCTTCAAAGTTCTTTATTTGAAATTTAAGTTTATTTTCCCTGAAATTTCCTTCTTAAAATGAGGTGCATGTTATATGCCGGTTCGTGTTATACGCCGATAAATACGGTACTATTAAAACAGTAAAATAAATTATACTGAAAGTAAAATAGAATTACTTAAAATAATAAAAAAATAAACCTGTATGGGATAAAAAGGTGTTTATTAATATATTGGCCACTCGTTAGCACTGGATAAACAGGCAGATCCACAAATAAATCCATCTTAACTGAAGTCCTCATGTTCATGGTTCCTAAAAATATACATAAAATAGTACTTAACTATTCAGATAAGTGTTAAATGTATGTCTAACCTAAAAGTTGTCAATCTGAAGTGTCCTGTTTACACACAGTGTTCATGCCTAGCTACTCATGTTGTGCTTATTGGGAATATTCCATAAAGCTTTAAAGACTACAGGTAAAAAAAATGTATGGACTATTTTTGGTATTATCAAACTCCACATTGCAACTAATTGCAACTAATTGGAAAAGGCCAACTTTTTCTTAGCATCTATTTATTATAACAAAAGTGGCAGGTAAGGAAAGTCTCACTTATTCTTTTGAAAACAGTTTGCCCCTGTATGACAAAAAATGGTCACCATGGATAAACAAGAATAATAAAAATGTATGGCAAATTATTCAAGGGTCCTACAGCCATGTAATACTTTTCTTCATATAAGATATATGTCTGATACTTATATTAGTCAGAAACTTAGAGCCTCATTTTATTCTGAGTCCATAACTTCTGGAAAATATACTGTATGTCTGCGGACATCCTACGGGACCGCATAGCGCTCAAGTTACGGTGCTATTCAATTCAGCAAGTCTGCAAGTTATGTGCCGATAGCGAAATTCAGAAACCATGCCATCTTAAGCAGCATTTGCGAGCTTGAACAGATCAGTTAAGAAGGGACGTAACTCCCGAGAAACAGCCAGTGGAAACAGAGATCATCATCATTACATCAATGAAAATGGAGTTTGGCTTTCAAAGTCCTACAGTTTCAATTACGAGTTACGATCGGACCCACATTCCTGAAATATTGCAATATCGATAAAACCGTAAATATGATATTCTATTACATGCAAGTACCATTATATGTATGAACACATTGATTGCCTGGATCGGAAATTAAATATGAAATCAAGTATTTTTCTGGCCCGATTTGCGAGCTTGAGAATGTTGTGCTAATAATTCTAACATAGCTTTTAGTGTGTGTATATGTGCATTTAAAGGGCTCCAACATGAAGCCAGTTTCAAGTCCTCCTTGGTACCTGTGACTTATGGTTCGACTCTTGCCATTTGTGAGCTTGACGGCTTGCTTAGTGAGAGGGAATCAGAGCAATTGAATAGCGATTTGCGATTTTAGCGTTCGCAACTCTTGAAAGAACAAAGGCTTGGAGGGGCATTAACTTGCCATGTGAACCATTGCGGTGAATCAGAGGCCAGAGCCCGTAACCCGATCGGAGCCAGCAAAAAGACGCCAATTGAATAGCAAAATAACTTGTGGGCTACATTTCCGAAGGCCAGATCTCTCGAAAGCTCAATTGAATGAGGCTCTTACTCTCTATGGACTTCCTAAGTTTAATACATCTTTTTTGGTTATTTTTCATTGTTAGCTGTAATTTTTTTGGAAGAAAAACAAAAGATTAGTCCACAGACTTAAATCAAAGTCAAAATTGGAACTTTATTTGTTATATGTAGTTTATCAGATGAGATTGGTGTCTGATTACACCAGATAACTTTAATAACAATTTTGAAAGGCTGTGTTTAATGTAACAACATAAAAAAATGAAAAATATGTTTTAAAAAGACATACTCGTTTAAATCCATGGGGAATACAACTATGTTCCTTGTCCCTTTAACCAATTAGAATGCATACGTTTTGATTGGTTACACCTTGAAACAACTGGAGCTTTTTTCCCCTGTCATGATAGTTTTTTTTGTCATAATTTTTCTAATTTCTTTATTAACCGCTTCTCTGCCATGGGAGGGGGTTCAAATATACAGATGGAAAGATAGATAGATGGATAGATAGGATTGGAGGATGTTAGGGCTAGTGTAATGTGTTCACATTAGATAGCAGGTAGCTTTGAGTGGCATTGCTATGGAGAGTAGTGAGTTTCAGACACAGAGGGCCCCATTTATTTCCAAGCCTGTAATTACCTTCATACAACACGCATGTCTAATTACAAGCTCACAGGCACCACACGCAAACCATGAACCTATGCGTAGCAGTTCAGGGCATGATCATGATTAAATAAGCAAGCCCGTAAGTTAGAATTTAGACAGAGCCAGTAGTAAATGAGACCATCAGTTGCCATTTATGGGTTTGGAGGCAATTGCGGGCTTGTTGAATTGTTGCAATTGAATATGAATTTTGCGTCTTTAGCTTTGGTAACATTTACAGACTTGAAACATCAAAGGAGGAGATAGGACGGAGTTACGTTTTTGACAACCGCAGTGATATTGAGCCTGTAATTTGCAAATGGATTGTGGGTAGCTAAAAGTAGCCAATTAAATATCTGTAACTTTTACAGGCTCCATTACGGGCTTCTGTAATTGCAATTTGGACAATTGAATAGGGGCTAGAGTCTCCTAGGTGTATACTTTAGGCAACCTGAAAGAGCAAATTAGAGCTAGAGAAGCTCTGGGTAACATACTTGGGTGCCTATGCTGTCCTAGAGCAATCCCCTCCCTCCCTATCCATCATTCACCTGCACCTGATTTGTGCCTCTTTATAGAGACTTACATATCACATGATAAATTAGTAACTATTGCTTAATACCTGAATTATAAATTGCTACTACCCCACTCATTATACCTGTCCTGGTAAACTTTCCACCTTTTCCACTATCACCACTCTGCTGTGACACAACACACCTATAACCATTATATCCATTTCATATATATATACTCCCACAAACTCAGCAACAAATGTCTGCTAAATGACCTACCTTAACCAACCCACTATGGGTGTTTTTTTATCACAGGTGGAGCTAAAGCCGGTGCAAGGCACCAAGGCCCTGAGGGGCCTTCTGTGCCCTGCAGACCTCCCTGCAGACCTCCCCGCAGACCTTCCGTGGGTCTCCAGTGGCCCTGCGTGTCTCTTGTGGCCCCCGCAGCCCCCAAGCGGGTTCCCTGTGCCCCCAGCGGATCTCTTGTGGACCCTGCCATTCCTTAAAAGGCCCTGCTGTTCCCCTGTGGCCCCTGCAGATCCTTAATGACCTCTGCAGTTCCCATGTGGCCTCTGCAGGCCCCTTGTGGCTCCCGTTGCCCTGCATGTACTCTGAGGATACTGTGGCCCATGTGGCCCTCCTGTGGCCCCATGGGTCTCCTGTGGATCTCCTATGGCTCTTTTAGCCCTCTTGACCCGTCATGGCCTACTGCCACCCCTTACAGGCCCCCAGGGCCCCCTGGGACTCCCTAGGTTCCCTGTGTCCCCCCTCTGTCCTTGGGCGCCTCTGTGGCCCCCGCGGATCTCTGTAGCCTCCCTCACCCCCTCTGGCTTCTCACTGCCCCCTGTGATCTCCCTAGGACCCTTATGTACCCCTCAGTCCTTTGCGGGTCCCTGGCAGGCCTCTGTAGCCTCCCTCAACCTCCTGTGGCTCATTGCATACCTCTGTTGGCCCTCTCAGACCTCTGTGGTCCCCTGTGGCCCGACAGAACTCTGCAACCTCCTTCAACCTTCTGTGGCCCATTGTGTGTGTATAGATGTGAATCTTAGTGGATTTTTGATTTTAAGTCTATTTGGTATAATATTTCTTCTCTTGCATTGTGACAAATATTATAGTAACAAAAAACTTAACAGTGACATTTATTTTTTGTCACAATGCAAGAAAAGGAATATTATACCAAGTGGACTTAAAATCTAAAATACACTAAGATCTACACATAACTCAATATATGCTGAAAATGTATCCAGACGCACAAGTGAAAAACTAAGAAACCACCTAATACATCAACTTTAAACAAAGAAATATCATCTAAATAACCAAAGAATAAGCTAAACAACAACTAAAGGAGAGCAACATATATGAAACTGAGCAAGTAGAAAAAGAAATACAACATCTTCACAAGAAACAACAACATAAATTTATTAAAAAAAAAAAAAAACCTCAACTGCCTCTTACAGTAAAACAACATACAACAGCAAAAGGAAGAGAAAAGAAAAGACCCAAATTTAGCCCTAAATTCTACTAATAACACATCTAAAAACCTACCAACTTAAAAAAAATAGTTTTTCTGAAAAATATACAGAACAAACAAAGGATTGTCTTTCTGTCCGGACATAAAACTAGATAAAATACAACTATACTTGGACATAGAAGAATTCTTCAGGAGATTATGACAGGCAGAATTTGTTCACAACAAGGGACATGACACAACATCATGAGACTGTAACAAGAAAAAAAAACACATATTTTTACCCCACAACCTGGTCGTAACACCAAATTGGACAATTATATAGAAAGCTTTCACCTGAGAACTGCATCCATTGTAACAACAAAATATAAAAGAGACTTACACAATCTTACTCCATCACAAAGAACTGCCATAAAGATTTTAAAAAACAACCCCTACATCAAACCAGAAGACAAAGGAGGTGCAGTTGTTATCATAAATACTCAGGACTACATACATGAAGCCAACAGAAAACTGTCAGACAACACCTACTACAAAAAAATTGAACAAGGACCCTACAGAAATATTTATTCTTCAGCTTTAGAAACTCCTCAAAACATTGCCTAAAAATATATATCAAGAATTAGAACAACTCATTCCTGCCAATCCTACAACTGGACTTTCTACCTACTGCCAAAAATCCACAAACCAGGCAACTTAGGGAGACCAATTGTTACATGTATGGACACACTGACTGAATAGATATCTGGATTTGTTGAAAACATCATTAAACCATTAGTTAGTAACACCAGTACCTATATACAAGACACCACTGACTTTCTCAACAAACTCAGATTAATGACCTACCTTCTTAGACACTACTTGTCACCATGGATGTAGAGTCTCTTTACAGCAACCTCCAACACAAAGATGGCACTGAGGCATGCTTTAAGTTTCTTTTAACAAACATGCAAAACAATAAATATAGCCCTGATATTATTGTTAAACTAATAGAATATATCCTTACCCACAACTATTTTACTTTTAACCAAGATATAGTGCCTTGCAAAAGTATTCACCCACCTTGAATTTTTACGTAGTTTGTTACATTAAAGCCTTAAGCTCAAATGTTCAATGTTTTGTTAATCTGAATTTCATGTGATGAATCAGAACACAATAGTTTAAGCTGGTGAAGTGAAATGAGAAAAATATGTACATAAAACTATTTTTTAGAAATAGAAAACAGAAAATTGGCATGTGTTTATGTATTCACCCCCTTTGTTATGAAGCCCATAAAAAGCTCTGGTGTCATATAATTAGTGAAATGATGTCCACCTTTGTGCAATCTAAGTGTCACATGATCTGTCATTACATAAATAGACCTTTTTTGAAAGGCCCCAGAGGCTGCAACACCTAAGCAAGAGGCACCACTAACCAAACACTGCCATAAAGACCAAGGAACTCTCCAAACAAGTAAGGGACAATGTTGTTGAGAAGTACAAGTTAAGGTTAGGTTATAAAAAAATATCCAAATCTTTGATGATCCCCAGGAGCACCATCAAATCTATCATAACCAAATGGAAAGAACATGGCACAACAGCAAACCTGCCAAGAGACGTCTGCCCACCAAAACTCACGGACCGGGCAAGGAGGGCATTAATCAGAGAGGCAGCACAGAAACCTAAAGTAACCCTGGAGGAGCTGCAGAGTTCCACAGCAGAGACTGGAGTATCTGTACATAAAATAAGCCGTATGCTCCATAGAGTTGGGCTTTATGGCAGAGTGGCAAGAAGAAAGCAATTACTTTCAGGAAAAACCAAAATGGCACGTTTTGATTTTGTGAAAAGGCATGCTGGCGACTCCCAAAATGTATGGAGGAAGGTTCTCTGGTCTGATGAGATTAATATTTTTCGGCCATCAAAGAAAATGCTATGCCTGGCACAAACCCAACACATCACATCACCGAAAGAACACCATCCCCACAGTGAAACATGGTGGTGGCAGCATCATACTGTGGAGATGTTTTTCAGCAGCCGGGCCTGGGAAACTGGTCAGAGTTGAGGGAAAGATGGATGGTGCTAAATACAGGGTTACTCTTGAGCAAAACCTGTATCACTCTGTGCGTGATTTGAGGCTAGGACAGAGGTTCACCTTTCAGCAGGACAATGACCCCAAACACACTGCTAAAGCAACACTTGAGTGGTTTAAGGGGAAACATGTAAATGTGTTGAAATGGCCTAGTCAAAGCCCAGACCTCAATCCAATAAAAAAACTGTGGTCAGACTTAAAGATTGCTGTTCACAAGCGCAAACCATCCAACTTGAAGGAGCTGGAGCAGTTTTGCAAGGAGGAATGGGCACAAATCCCAGTGATAAGATGTGGCAAGCTCATAAAGACTTATCCAAAGTGACTTGGAGCTGTGATTGCCACAAAAGTTGGCTCTCCAAAGTGTTGACTTTAGGGGGGTGAATAGTTATGCACAGTTACTTTTTCTGTTATTTTGTCCTATTTGTTGTTTGCTTCACAATAAAAAAAAAAACATCTTCACAGTTGTGGGCATGTTCTGTAAATTAAATGATGCAAATCCTCAAACAATCCATGTTAATTCCAGGTTTTGAGGCAACAAAACACAAAAAATGCCAAGTGGGGGGCGAATACTTTTGCAAGGCACTGTATATTGATGTATATGTGTATATAGTATGTGTATATATGTCTCCTTTACTATGTTGTGTTTATTCCCCATATATATATTTACCTCATGATGTCAGATGCTGTCTTCACTATCTCTGCATCTGCTGTTTTTATTAATTTATCTCATGTTAGTATTGCTTCAGACTTGAGAAAAAGAGGTTGAACCTTCTTGAAAGCTCGTCATTATAAATAAGATGTTTGTCCAATACAAAAGGTATCAAATTATATTGCAATACTTATTATTAATCTATATATATATATATATATATATAGATGTAAATGTATATTTTATAATTATATGTACATATACAGTATCTCATAAAAGTGAGACATATGTGTATATATATATTAATAAATATGTTAAAAAGGAGAGGACCTAATACTAAACCCTGAGGTACCCCACTTAACACAGTAGTCCAATCAGAGTATGTTCCATTTACCACATGAGCAGATATTTACTGCAATTCCTGTATCCCTTCATTTGCACAATAGTCTCCCATGTGGCACTGTGTCAAAAGCCTTTGCAAAATCCAAAAAGACTATGTCAACTGAGTTGCCTTTATCCAGGTTCCTACCAACCACCTCATAAAAACTAATTACATTTGTTTGACATGACCTATCCCTCATAAATCCATGCTGACTCCTACTGAATCCTGTTCAAATAGACATATTCTTGTATATTATCGCTTATTAACCCTTCTAAAAGCTTCCCCACTACAGAAGTGAGGCTCACTGGTCTATAATTCCCCGAATTTGCTCTTGCTCCCTTCTTAAATATAGGTATCACATCTGCTTTTCTACAGTCATCTGGTAGAGACCCTGTGTTGAGTGAATCTTGAAAAATTAAATATAATGGTTTGGCTCTTACAGAACCCAGTTCCCTCAATACCCTTGGATGTATTCCAGCAGGACCTGGAGCTTTATTAACATTTATGTTTTACAACCTCTTTTGGATTTCTTCCGTCATTAACCAATTATTCGGCGAAGATAGTGTAGCCCTATTATGTTGCAGTGTCCCAACCACTGGTACCATCCTTGTGTAGACAGAAGAAAATAACCTATTTAGCTCATCTGCCTCTTCCTGGTCACTAATTGTCAGACGGCCTGTTTCACATTGTAATGCTCCTATAGCTGCCTTCCTGGCCTTCTTCCCATTAATATATTTAAAAAATAATAACTTACTCTTTTTTGCAACAAATTTTTCATTTGATGTTTTAGCCAGTCTAAAAGCCCTTTTGTAAGCCTTGTTGATGTCCTTGTACCCACGTAAAGCAGTCTCTGTCACCTCTTGTTTGTATAATTTTACATGCCAGTTTTATACTCCATGGGCCTCATTCTATTATCGGCCGTAAATCGGCCGTAAGGCTGCGATTCCTTGCGGGGGTTCAGTTAACTCGCGATTCTATTATACGGCCCCGCAAGGATCTCCTTTTACGGCCGGCCGCATATCTTGGAACCGGCCGTAATCTGTGAAATATAAAAACTGAAAAATAAATTCAAGCCTGCACTGTACAGCTCTGTAAATGCTAGGGATCATATTGGGGGACATGAGGATTAAAAGGAACCCACTCTCAAGCTTGCACATCTGCCCAAACCCGAGTTCAAATTAACTGTTTATTTGCCGGCTGCGGCGGGGGTGTGTCTGAGGTGCTCCAAGCACTCTGGACTTTTTACATGGATATTTTACGGATATTAAAAATTTAATATTTTACGGATTTGAGTACAGGATAATTATGTGCTATTTTTTCTAACACCTAAAATCACTTTATAGTCTTCTCAAAGTGCAGGATGGCTTTATTTGAGCTATTTTATGTGCTTAATTGGTGCTAGCGAGACCTTTTTCCTGCAAGTAACTGCGGCTCGTTTTTAGCCTTGCAGAGAGGGTTCCCGGAGCAATTGAATTGCAAATCTCTTGCGGCCGTTTTAGATCAAAGGCTTTCCTCCGGCGCGATCGGCCGCAAGAGATAGCAAGGCACCGGCCGCAAGCCTGCCGGAATCCCCGGCCGTAAGGGAATAGAATAGCCGAATAGCTTGCGGCCGGTCCTTGCGGCCCCGCAACGGCTGCGGCCGATAATAGAATGAGGCCCCATATCTTTATCTTTAAATCATTGTTAAGCGACATTGGATGTGATTTACTCATTTTAGTTTTACTCCCACATGGTACATGCCGATGTGTATGTATATTTAGTAAGGATTTAAATGTTGTCCATTTATGTTCAGGACTTTTACCTGCCAGTTCTCTGTCCCAGTCTATATGTTTTATAGCTGCTCTTAGACCATTACAATTTGCCCTTTTAAAATTAAGAGTTTTTGTTGTCCCTTTACAGTTTAGTTTTAACATTTTATACCATATCAATATTATTTGTGACAACTAAATTCAAGATAGCCTAATTTCTTATATGTTCTTGTGTAACCTGGGCCAGATAATGATCCCTGAGTGTACTCAAGAACCTGCTCCCCTTAGCTAAACTGCTGGTCTCATTTATCCAGTTTATTTCAGGGTATTTAAAGTCTCCCATTATTAGAACTTGCCCATTCTTAGCTGCATTTCCAATCTGTAACAATAATTGTATTTCCTCGCTTTCAGTTATATTTGGGGGTTTATAGCATACTCCAACTAATATTCTTTTGGAATTCGCTGCTCCACCATTTAACTCTACCAACAAACAATCAATATTACTGCTAGTTCCAGCATAAATATCTAGTCTCATTATAAGGCTTAAATTCCGGCTTAACATACAGACAAATTCCTCCTCCTCTTTTACCATTGCCCCTATCTTTCCCAAATAGGTTATAACCGTCCAGTCATGAGATTCATCCCACCATGTTTCGGTAATGCCTATTAAATCTCATTTTAATCCCACTAATTGCCAATAATTCTAACTCTCCCATTTTTCCTGGCAAGCTTCTGGCATTAACAAGCATACACCTTTTGTTATGAGGTTGTAGTTTTGAGGTGCCTGCTTCTGTACTTGAGTTACTTAGTAATACCTCCCTATTGACTATAGTAACCCTCCCCCATCTCCACCCCTATGAGTAGTTAATTTACCCCTATCCCCGCTACACTTCCTACCCCATTACATTCATCTAGTCTCCCCCCACCTACTAGTTTAAAAACTCCTCCAGCCTTTCTACCATCCTTTCCCCTAGCACAAAAGCTCTCTCATCACTAAGGTTCAATCCATCCCTGCTATAGAGCTTGTACCCAAGTGAGAAAACGTATACATTTTTATAAAGCTTTATATTATAAAAATAATTGGAGATTGGGCCCAAATTTTCTCTTTGCACCGTCGCCCACATGCACTAGCTCCACCACTGTTTTTTATAATTTTGTACTATGACTAATTGTACTGTTTATCATTTTGAACCATGATCCCCCTAACCACTAGTCTTTGGGACTAATATGATCCACCCAGGATAAATAGGATTTTCAGGATGTCATGTGAAACGTATCCAAAACAGAAGTCGGGTACTTTTGGAGTAGATGCATAGACAGGAAGATGATTTGCCCAGTACTATCAGACCAAGTCGCTGATTTCCTGCAGAGCAGAGGTGATCCAGGAGAAAAGAAGCCAGATCACAAGGATAAAGGAGCGGAGAGCATGTCAGGTTGCCATGCAAATGGACCTGGCAGCAGCTCTTAAGCATGAGTGGATGGCATTCCTGGAGCTCCAGCAGGGAGGTAAGCTATCAAAATGACTGGAAAGACTGGTGTGGGAGGAGATCGCTTTGGAGCAGGAGTATGATTATATGATGGAGCCGGCTATCGCTTTGCAACGGCCTTCCTACTACAGGCTGGAGTTAATGTTAATGAAAAGGCTCCAGGGTGTACTGCACGGCAATCCTGCATGTGGCATTTGGCAGATGGAAAAGGGGGTGATCCTGTATAATCAGCACTGCCAAGAATTGGGAATAAAACCAGGGTCCAAGGAGGCTGCGTTGATTGAACCCTTAATCCAGGAAGAGATATAGCTGCAAGCCAGTTATATGAAGCTGATGTTAGGGGCAACCATAGGTAGGACCTGGCTCAAGGGGTAGAAGGAGCCCTGCCAAGGATGAAGAAGGTGCATCCTGTCATCAGGAGGTCCTAAAAGTATCTTTTTTTGGCTCTGGCACATTCTAATTTTGCAAATACTGGAGAGGAGCTCAAGGCTCTACAAAGAGAAAACATGTCTCTAAAAGCAGAAATCAATATGCTCCAAGGTTTGAAGAATGAACAAGTTGCTGCAGCTCTCATACAGGAACAGCTGCAAAGAAATATAATTGAAAGAGATGAGAAAATATGATATCTCAATGAGCAACTTCAGAATGAGCATGCAAAAGTGTCCAACAAAGTTGAGGAAAACAAAGTTCTGCATAAGCACAAGGAGTTGCGATTACAGATCAAGAAATTACCAGCTAATAAAGATTTATTAGGGCAGATGGATAAGAGTAATCAAGAAAAATATGAAAAAATCAAAACTGTGGAAGAACTTTTAGTGACCGAATGCATAGATTTGGCAAACAAGCAAGAAGAGTTAAGAATATTGAAAAAAGAAAATTCATCCTTAAGAATGGATATTCAAAATTTGCAGGCTCAAAAGGCAGAACACGTGCCTATTATAGCACAGGTACAGAAGCTATAGAATTAACTGAAAGACAAAGAAACACAAATCCAGGAATTGCAGCAGAAGTATTAAGAAAAAATGATCAGTTAAGGAAGGAAGCTGAGTCTGTGAAGAAACAAATGGAAAATAAAAAACAAGACAATTGAAGAGTCACAAGAAGAAAACAAGAGCCTCATACAATTGAGCCGTCAGGAGATCCGGGCTCGGAAATGGAGGCCGTAACTTAATGTGCTATTTATTTGGCAAGTTTTTGTGGGCTCTGTTCGAGTTGCTGGCTCTGAGCTGCAATTCATAGAGAGGACCTGCAAGGCAGGAAATACATTTTTAAATGCTGAGGGGGTCCCGATTGGGATGACCACAGCAAGGGTTAATGTGGGGACACTGCCGGGAACCCCACAGCATAGGGGGGCTTTAATGTTAGGTGCCGCGGGAGTACTTACATTGATAGCATGTATTTGCGATGTGCGCTATTGGGCCGGGACTTGCGGCCCCGGCCAATTAAATATCATCTTAACTTGCGGCCACTGCAGGCTCGCTGCCAGCCCGCAGTCATAAGTCCTACTCCGATCGAGTTGGGAGCCCCGGATTGAATGAGGCTCCAAGTCTTTGAAAAATAAAATTGCAAGAGAAAGCAAGCAGTGTAGTGTTCTTGAATCTGAGGTGAAGGAATTACACATACAACTTGAAGATACTAAAATCGACGATGAAAGAACACTCAACAATAAGCAAAAGGAGATAGATGATGCAAAGATAAGAGAAGAATGTCTTAACAAAGAGGTTGATGGATTAAAAGGTGTTGCTGATGAAGCAATCAAAATACAGAAATAAATAGTTTGTCCATTGCCAGCATAAGATTGCTGAAATGGTTGCATTAATGGAAAAACATAAGCACCAGTACAATAAAATGGTTGAAAAAAATTACACAGAATTAGGACACTACAGATCAAGAGAACAAGAATTAATATCCATTATAGCTTGCCTGGAAATGGATCTGTTTTGCAAACCTGATGACGTGAACTCTCTTAAGGAGCAACAAAAGCAGCGAATAGAAAAGAAGGAACACATTGCAAAAGATGCAGAAGAAACCAATATTTCCTTACAAAAAGAAACGAAACACAAAAATATAGAGACATATTTCATGGAGACTCCCAAGCAGAATACTGAAAAAAGAGGTTTCAAGAATCCAACATCACTTTCAAAGAGGTCCCAGCTGTCACATTTGCCTGCTCACGTGGAAACAAACAAATTGCCAGATAAGAGAGATACATATTTTTGGTCTACATCAAGAACCCCAATATATACACCACAAAAGTGTTATTCAGTAAAGACTCCATCTAGGCATGGAAAGCTGCAATATGAAAATATAAATCCAGTTAGACAAGAATCTGCGAAGAGTTGCTTTGGAATTGGACTTTCACTCTGATAGCTCTGAACCAACAGATATTCTGGGTATATGTGAATATGATGGATTTCTAAATAAGTTATACCGTAACTATCCCCCATCCTCAACAGTTTGTGACACAAGGGATGTTTTGCCCACTTTTGGTCACATAGGCCCATGGACTGCTTTAGTCATAGCAGAATAGCTGTTGGGACTGGCCTGGTTGGGGTTGGTTATTATTGCATGGGATCCACTGTAGTCACTTCCAGAATTGTTTCTGCCCCTGGACATTGTACAGAATAAAGAGGACAAAAACCTGCCATTCAAACTCAAACTAAGGCCTCGGGTGGGGGGAGGCCTAGGGGAATTGTTTTCCACATTTTCCCCAATGGGGATTACACATGGACCTTGTTTTTGCAGCATGCCAGTGTTCATCTGATAGAGATGATCACTGGGATGCTGCATCTATAGGGGGGGGGGATAGTTGTCATGATCCCCCTGTCCCCCAGTCCTTGGGACTAATATGATCCACCCAGGATAATTGGGATTTTGAGGACCATTACCCTGACTGTTTAAAGACTCCTATCAGGACTGCCTCCTGGGAATATGTGGTTGTGGGACTGGGCTCAGTATGTTTTATAGTTATTTAATGTTATATTAAGTTAATTACTGTATGTTATGCTATGTTATGTTATGTCATGTTATGTGGATTACTGTATGTTTAATTGTGTCCTGGTGATTAGGAGTTAACTGGCAGTTAGAATGTTATGACCTAGGAAGTAACTGACAGTTGAGAGAGTTATATAATCAGTCAGTTATGTAATGTGTGTCTATGATGTCTCTGACAGGAGGAAAGGAAGGTAACAGCTTTAAGTGACTCAGAAGATTAACATATATATGGAATCAGATATATGGAAGATATATATATGTATCCAAATCCCTATAGAAGATGATAAGAGCTATCATTGTCTGACTGGATTAATATATGTGGAATAAGATATTTGAAAGTTATATATATATATCTATCAGAGTGCCAGAGATTATAGCTGTCCTGGTCCTGTACAACTACTGAAATGAATGTAAAGATGCTATAATGACTTGCACATGAAACATAGTCAAAGACTGTTTAAGCACTTAATAGAAAACCCAGAAGACTCACAGACTATTGCAGAATTTTATCAGTTCAGGTTTAAATATACATCTATTAGACCTCTTATGAAGTTTCCACAGCAATAAAAGCAATTCCTGATTTTTATAATGCTGGACTTGCATTCGTATTTTTAAATGCTGCATAAAGAGTAAGGGCATCTAAGAGACATCAGCTGTCTTGGTGAAGGAATGAAAGGAACCTGGTGCATCTGCTGGATAGGTTTGGCCACAACAGCCTTATCATGCCCGACTGAAGAAAAAGCAGATTGCCACAACTTAGCAGCCAGAGTAATGGCCATCCTCAAAATCCTAATCATCCTGGGCGGATCATGTTAGCCCCAAGGACTGGTGGTCAGGGGGATCATGATAATGAGCAACTGTACTTTTTTTTCATTTTAAAACACTTTAGATAAAAGTTCTACACAAATGCAAGTAGATAAATAAACTATTTTTACATTCACTTCTATATAAGTATCTCTCTCACACATAATATGTTGAGGCACAATAAGACAAAACAAAGACTAAGTAGGTGGAGCACTGGAGAGAGATGAGACAAACTGTCAAATATTATACTAAAATGTAAGCAAGAATTGTCAGGTAGAAAGGTACAAGTTTCATAACCAATGTGTCATACACACAATGTCAGTCCAAATAGTTACAAAATTACAATCTACAAACAATCTATAATAATTCTGTTTTCTCAGTCAAAGTCTGTAATCACATGGTATGGTGAAATAAACATGTACAGCAGTTCATGGGAACACTACATTACACTCAATACTGAACGGTGGGTCAGACACTTTACACTGTACTGTAGGCTATGAGAGTTTAATATCTGGCTACTCTTGGAACATTTCATTTGGTGATTTTTGTTGTGTGGTAATGTGCAGTCAATCTCAGATATAAATATAGAACAACAGTTTTATGTCACACACAGGCAAAACTATGTTGTTAACTATAATTGTTTTCGACAGTAAAAACCTGGAAAGAAGAGAAGCTGAATTGACAGGAAATTAGAAGGTGTTTGTGCTGATGTGGAGCTTCAGAAGATATACAAAAGTAAACTGTGACAATGCTAAACATTATCATTTTGAAAGATGCACAGTGTGACTATATTTGGAGAAAAAGGAAATATGCTCTTAACAAACAATTTAAATGCTTTTTTCACACCAAATAAAATTATATTATTTTCCTCATGCTCATTGGATCTAGAATTGATCAGCATACTAGTTAAAGAAATGCCTATACATGGACATGTGAAAGGGTGCATTGTCAACACATGCCTTTTGTTTGTTTGTTTATTCTTATATATGAGCTTCTATTGTCTTTTTCATGCAAGAGCCCTATGGATAAATCATTAATCAACAATCACAATTTAAGACAGAGAATGTGACTTCAATTTCTCTGCACAATGTAACATAATTGTCTCTGTTAATGTGAAATGGGTCATGCACTATGCAGGGCCCTTGAAATACATGTTTTTCAACCTAAAGGGCAAGTTGCACCTTATTTACATAAAACACTGGCTTTGTAAAACTTTGCAACTTGCCTAGTTTGCCAGTTGTTTCTCCATGGAGAGCAGACGCTGCCATTTTAATGTTTCATTTTTATCACTGACACATTGAATGCTGAGATAACTGTCTAAAAGAAAGCTCAAGGGTCAATCAAACTGCAACTGATTTCTAAGCTGTAGCAGTCATATTCATGTTCTGTGTTTTTCAGCAGCTCTCATCACCTAACCTCTTCTGGGTCGCTACCTTGTGTGAAGGAGATTGTGTACTTCAATGAAGCTATGAGCTATACCATATAGGGTCACCCAAGATGGGTAGGTCATAGCAGAGAGGTCAGAAAAATCACAGTCCACTGGAGAAGGAACTGGCAGCCCACTCCAGTATCATTGCCATGAAACCCATATGGATAAGCACAACCAGACACAACATGTGCCTGGAGTAATGCGATGCATAGGGTCACCGAGAGTCAGACACAACTAAAGAACTGAAGAAAAATAACATCACCTAGCATACAGAGGGCAACATAATGCAAGTGCTATAACATAATCATTATCTATTATTGTTTTTACACTCTTTCATGCTATTAAAACTACTTTTATAGTATGTTAAAATAAATGTATTTGCCAACTTTAACATACTTTACAATTTAATTGCATTGTCATTAGAGTCCCATTTAGATGGACCATGAGCCTCATTCAACTGCAAGCCCGCAATTCACAGGAAGTAGGCAGTAAGTCTGCAGGCCTGCAATGTCTGCAACTTATGGTGCTATTCAATTGGGCGAGCCTGCAAGTCCTGGCCCGATAGCGCAAATCATTGACCATTGCCCTCATTCAATTGCGATTTTGCCAATTAAATAGGGCTCTATATAAGCACGGAGCATATATTTTTACAGAAGTTTTAAGTTAGTGAAGACCTTGCTTTTGGATAGAAGTTCACCAACTAAAAAGTTCTGTAAAAAAACATGCTCTGTGCTTATATAGAGCCCCATTCAATTGGCCAAATCGCAATTGAATGAGGCCCCATGTATGTAGCATTTGCAAGCTTGAACATGATCAGTCACGCAAGGAAGTAACTCCGGAGTTCGAAACAGCCAAAGGAAACAGAGATAGTCATCATTACTTCACTGAAAAATGGAGGTTGGATTTCGAAGTGCTACAGGCTTGAATTACGAGTCACAATCAGACCCACATTCCTGATATAATGCAATATTGATAAAGCCGTAAATATGATATTTTATTACATGTGAGTTCCATTATATGTATTAACACATTTACTGCCGGGATCGATATAACACGGAAATTAAGCATAAAATAAAGTATTTTTTGGGGGCCGGTTTGCAAGCTTGAGAATGTTGTGCTATTAATTCTAAGACCTAACATCACTTTCACTTTTAATAAGTACAGTAGTGTGTGTATATTTGCATTAAAAGTGCTCCGGACATGTCATTAAGCCCATTGCAAGTCCTCCTTGGTACCGGTGACTTGTGGTTCGACTTTTACCATTTGCAGACTCAACGGCTTGCTTAGCGAGGGGAATTGGAGCAATTGAATAGCGATTTGAGATTTTAGCATTCGCAACCCTTGCGGCCATGAAAGATCAAAGGCTTGGAGGGGCATTACTTTGCAATGTGAACCATTGGAGTGAATTGGAGGCCGGAGCCGTAACCTGACTGGAGCCTGCAAAATGACGCCAATTGAATACCAATTGAATAGCAGAATAACTTGCGGGCTACATTTCTGAAGCCCGGATCTCCCGTTAGCTCAATTGAATGGGGCCCCGTGTGAGTCATACACTAAGGCCCCTACTCAATTGAGCAATTGTATCCAAATATAGGTTCCCGCAAAGGGTTTGCAGACTAGTCTGTAACACTGCAAAAGACAAATAAAACACACCAATGGACTTGAAAAGCAACGGAAGGCATTATAATTAATTGCACAACAATTCCCAAGGAACAAATAGGCCTTAAAAAATATTAATAAATATTTTATTTTATCAAATGTTGGAATGGTCATAGTTACATAGTTAGTTACAGCCTTATTAAATTGCGATTCGGTAAATTTAAAAGGGCTCTATTTAAGCACATAGCATATTTTTTTACAGAAGTTTTTAGTTAGTGAACTTCTATCCAAAAGCAAGGTCTTCTCTAACTAAAAACTTCTGTAAATAAAATATGCTGTGTGCTTAAATAGAGCCCTTTTAAATTTACTGAATCACAATTTAATAAGGCTGATTTAATCTTTTAAGATCTCCTCTGATTAATTAATTAGTTATTAATTAATTATTAATCAATTATTTAATTTTTTTTCTTTTTTAATTATTAATCCAGAGGAAGGCAAACAGAAAAATAAAACCCAAGTAAGACTTTGCCAATCGTCTCAAAGGGAAAATAAATAAAATTCCTTCCTGACCCCAGATACTGGCGATTGGATTTCTCCCTGGGTCAATACTGTCTCTCTAATTATCCATGATAACCCTGAATTCCCTTTTAAATTATAAATAAATCTAGTCCCCTTTTAACGTTATCTATCAAATCCGCTGTCACCACCTCCTCTTGTAGAGAATTCCACAGATTAACCACTCTTACTGTGAAGAACCCTTTTCTTTCTTTAAGGCGGAATCTTTTTACTTCTAATCTCAAAGGATGTTCTCTTGTCATTTGAAAAGCTCTTGGCACAAATAGCTCCCTGTACAAATCTTTATACTGACCCTGGATGTATTTATATAAGATAATCATATCTCCTCTTAGACGCCTTTTTTCGAGAGAAAATAAGTTTAATTTGGTTAGTCTTTCTTCATAACTTAGCCACTCCATTGCCCTTATTAGTTTTGTTGCCCTCCTCTATACCTTTTCCAGCTCTAAAATGTCCTTTTTATGAAGTGGTGCCCAAAATTGTACTTTTCCAAATGAGGGCGTACTAGGGATTTGTATAGTGGCAGAATTATATTTGCTTCCCTGGCTTCTATACCCTTCTAAATACATGCTAATATTTTATTTGCCTTTTCAGCTGCTGCACTGTTACCTAGATGGTTGTCCACAAGCACTCCCAAATCCCTTTCAATATCTGATACACCTAGATTTGCTCCATTAAGATTATAAATTGCATGGCTATTTTTCCTTCCCAGATGCATAACTTTACATCATATTAAATCTCATCTGCCATTTAGATGCCCATTCCTCAATTTTATGTAAATCCCTTTGGAGGGAAAGCACATCATTATCTGATTTAATTACCTTGCACAACTTCGTGTCATCAGCGAAAATGGAGACATCACACTCCAATCCTACCTCTAAGTCATTAATAAATATGTTAAAAAGGAGAGGACCTAATACTGAACCCTGAGGAACCCCACTTACCACATTAGTCCAATCGGAGTATGTTCCATGTACAACAACCCTTTGCTTCCTGTCTTTTAGCCAGCTCTCAATGCATGAGCAGATATTTACTGCAATTCCTGTATCCCTTAGTTTGCACAATAGTCTCCCATGTGGCACTATATCAAAAGCCTTTGCAAAATCCCAAAAGACTACATCCACTGAGTTGCCTTGATCCAGGTCTCTACTGACCTCCTCATAGAAACTAATTAGATTTGTTTGACATGACCTATCCCTCATAAATCCATGTTGACTCCTACTTATAATCCTGTTCAAATAGCTATATTTTTGTATATTATCCTTTATTAACCCTTCTAAAAGCTTCCCCACTACAGAAGTGAGGCTCACTGGTCTATAATTCCCCGGATTTGCTCTTGCTCCCTTTTTAAATATAGGTATCACATCTGCTTTTCTCCATTCATCTGGGAGAGGCCCTGTGTTGAGTGAATCTTGAAAAATTAAATATAATGGTTTGGCTATTACAGATCCCAGTTCCCTCAGTACCCGTGGATGTATTCCATCAGGACCCGAAGCTTTATTAACATTTATTTTTTCCAACCTCTTTTGGATTACTTCCTGTGTTAACAAATTATTTGGCAAAGGTAGTGTAGCACCATTATGTTGAAGTGTCCTGAATATGTCATGAATATGCTAATATCAAAAGTGTGGCTGCAAGATGCTGAAAGCAATTAAAGACACACTAACTGATTAAATTGCAACACAAAAACATGAAACTGCCATAGTATCCCATTCTCACTCACAGTGTACCGTAAAAATACAAATATCTTATATACATCTCTCTCATCAGATCTACATTGGGAAAATAAAAAGTGGCCAAATGACATATATCAAGAACCAGGGGAACATTTTATTTTTTGTTATTCAGTTCTTCAGTCGTTTCCGACTCTCTGTTGCCAGTTCCTTCTCCAGTGGACCCCAATTTGTCTGCTATGACCTGCCCACCTAAAGTGACCGTACATGGTATAGCTCACAGCTTCATTGAAGTACACAAGCCCCTTCACCACCACATGTGGATGAGGAGTACTTGCCTACCTCTTCTCTCAGCACTGGGCCCCACCTTCCCTGCCCGCGCGCCTCCTCTCTCTATCATGACGAGGAGGTGTTGGAGTGGGGGGTGCGTCAACCTGGGGTGGCTGTGTGCGTTGGAGGTAAGGTGTGAGATGAGAAGGCCATAGGCTCTGGTTGCGATGGGGGTGGAGTCTGTGGAACCAATTGCACTAGCCGCTTAATGAGTCTTGTCTGGGCTTTTCTGTCCCTATGAGCCTTTTGCTCATACCTCTCCATGTTTCGATTGTGCCGCCTCACTTCACCAGATAGCTCTGTGATGCTGTCAACAAGAGCAATGTCATTCTGCCTTTCCAACTGGAATACCAGTGGTTCCATTAATGTGATATTGCTTTCGTCCTCCATCTGGATGTGGTGCAGGAGTTCCCTCAAGTTCCCTTCTGAGGGGGTGTGAGGTCTGTCACTGGACATACCGGGACTGTCGATGGGCTGTGGCGATGACAGGGGTGCCCATGCGAACGGTTATGACAGGGGTGCTGGTGGCGATGGTGATGCCAGAGGTGCACATGGTGATAGTGAAGCCAGAGGTATCCGTGGTGAGGGTGCTGGCCACGAAGATGGTGTTGGTGGGGGACATGGCAGTGGTGTAGGTGTCAACCATGGAGGTGGTGTTGTCCGTGTTAATGGTGTTGGTGTGGGCCGTGGCGGTGATGTAGCACAGGTTTGTTGAGGCCAGGTTTGTTGAAGCCATGTTTGTTGAGGCCAGGTTAGGGGTGGAGGAGCTGTGGGGTCCTGCCAAGACATCCATGGCAGTTCTGGGCATGCTGATGCTGGTCTCCAGTACCAGGACATCTGTGTAGGTGGTTGCTGGCTCCATGACATGTGAGGTGGATGAAAAGGCTGAGAACATGTCCATGATGCGTGTGAGGGCCCGGGGGATGTTTCCCACAATGGTGGTGTGGGTGGCTGTCTTGCTGCTGATGGGCCAGCTTCCTGACCCTCTGCCCCTACTCCTTGTTTGCCTACATTTGAGAGCACATCCCTCTCCCCCTCCTGCTCTCCTACACCTGCACCTCCCCTTCCTGACCTGCTTCCTCCTCTCCCTCTCTCCAAACCTCAACCTTTCATACTCTTCTCCTCCGGTGTTCCCCTTTCTCTCCTCCTCTCCTCACTCTCCTTCTCTCCTCACTCTTCCTCACCTTCTCCGGTGTTCCCCTCTGTTTCCTACTCTCGTAACTCTCCTCCTCTCCTCACTCTCCTCCTACGGTGTTTTCCTCTCTCTCCTCCTCTCCTCTCTCTCCTCACTCCCCTCCTCTACCCTCCTGGAAATTATGAAACTAATACAGTATAAGGATAAATCAATAAAATATATATGTGTATGCGTATGAGGTAAAACAAGAATTTGTGTATTATGTGTATTATAGTATGGGTATTGGGGGGAGGGAGGTTCGGGTATGGGAGGTGTATATGTGCTGTGGCCTATCGCTATGTATAGCTATGTGTAGGTAATAATCTATGTGTGTGAATTATGTGATATCAGCAATTATGTGTCTTGTAAATTAAGTGTTAATATATCTTAGTGGTCAAAATAACAAAAACTCACAAAACAGCTCCTTCTCTCTTGCCAAAGCTCAGAAACCCACCAACTCCTAGACCTGTGTGTTCACTTGCACAGCTACAACACAGTCAATGACTTGCTGTTTCCACAGGTTTCTAAAGTTGTTTCCTGCAGGGTTAATTAGCGTTCTCCGGTTCCTTTTGATTAATTGGCCTGTGACAAGTTCGCTAATTACGGCCTTGCTTTATTTTAGTGGGATTCATCAGATCAGTTACCCGGAAGCATTACATACGAAATCATGGTTTACGGTCATGAGGCTTTGGCCATTAAATTGCGCGCTTGTTGAATTGAATCGCTCTGTAACTGTAGCAAATTTCAAGCCTGCCGGTATAACGCTAATTGCTTGCAATTGAATAAGGCCCTAAGTGTCTAAGGGCCTCATTCTAATGATGGCGGTAGGAGCTGAGTGGCCGCAAGGGGTAACGGCAAGCTACTCTCCTATTCTAATCCCCTTCGGCCGTCGCCCTGCGTTCTCTTGCGGCCACCCTTCCGCAGCTCACTTCAGGGAAACCCTTGGATCTCACGCGGCCGCATAAAAGCATCCATCCCTATTGAAATCCTCCGATCACCCTCCCGTCAACTCCGTAAAACACAAAAAAATAGCAGCAGCTTACTTGCAGCCTGGAGCCGTCGCAAGGGCTGTGAAGCCCTTGCGTACCCTAAGCCGCCTGCTGGCTGCAGGGGACCCCTAACATTAACCCTATAATGCAGGGTCCGAATGGCACCCCTGCAATGTGCACACATTATCCCTTGCTGCAGGGGTCCGATCTGGACCCGTGGAGGCTCCCCACATTAACCCCTTGCTTTGCTGCAGAGGGTTCCGATCGTCACCGATCGTGACCCCCATAGAATCTACAGGATTTAAATTTCCAGCCACGGGTCAGAGTCCGCGGGCTTGTATTCAAAATTCAAGCCCGGAAATTCTTGGGTTGAATTTCTTGTTGCAGGTCCTTAAAGGGCCCGCGGTACACTAATGGTTACCCCCAATCCCTGGGAGTACTATGAGTACCCCCCTCGTACCTAAAATTAACCCTATTAACCCCTTAACCCTAACTATACCCTTTTAATGGTTAAAAGGGTATAGGGTATACCTCTATCTGTAAAACATTACCCTCTAACTACAATACATTAAACACAAACTACAATACATTACTCCCTAACTACAATACATTAAACCCTAACTACAATACATTACCCCTATTAACAATACATGACCCATCTATAAAGCATTCCCCCTATCTATAAAACATTACCCCATCTATAACACATTACCACTATCTATAAAACATTACCCCATCTATAAAACATTAACCTCTAACTACAATATATTAAACCCTAACTACAATACATTACCTCTATCTGTAAAACATTACCCTCTAACTACAATACATTAAACCCAAACTACATTACATTACCCCTATCTATAATACATTAAACCCTTTCTACAATACATTAAAAAGCCTAAATCTAACCTAAATTAGAATAAATAAGACCACTTACCTTGCTCAGATGTCCCTTCAGCAGGTCGCACCCACTAGGAAGCCATCCCCCCCCACCATAAATTTAGTTGCAAATAAACACAACACAAAAAATACACATTCTAAATATTAAACTTACCTTTCCACCATGTCCCCGTCCTTTTTCTTGTCTTCTCCGGCTAGGACCCTGGAAAAAAGAAACATCACATTAATACACAAATACACAAATACACAAGCTAAGATTGCAAATATTAAACTTACCTTGGCATGATGTCCCCATCCTTGTCCTCTTCTGCCCTGGCTGGGCCCTTCAGAAAAACTGCCGCTCCCAAGATGAGCTCCCCGACACTAATGAAGGCTCTAGCCCTTATTCCGGTAAGAAAACGCCAAGGTGTGAGCACCCCTATATCCCATTTCGATTGGCTAATGGACCTGTCAATCTTTTTTAAACCAATCAGAAGACACTATTGCCTTCAGCCAGTCACAATGGGATACACTCCATGGGGTGATTGGCTGAAGTCATCTGAGCCTTCTGATTGGCTGCAGTCTGATTGACAGTGCCAGCAGCCAATCAAAAGGCGCAGATGCTTGTAGCCAATCACAATGGGATACACCCCCATGTTTTTCTCAAGGGCCCAGCCGGGGCAGAAGAAAACAAAGGATGGGGTCATCGCGGACAGGTACGTTTAATATTTAGAATGTTTAGTTTATCATGTCTTGTGTATTTGTGTATTTGTGTATTAATGTGATGTTTCTTTTTTCCAGGGGCCGATCAGGATAAGGGGTTGTAATGTTTTTTTATTTTTGTAATGGGGGGTTGTAATGTTCTTTTTTTATTTTTTCTAACATATTTTTTTTATTTTTTGTAACTTAGCCTTTTTTATTTTGTGTAATTTGTGGGGTGTGGGCTTTAATAGGGAGTTAGGTAGGTAGTGTAGGGGTTAATAGGTTAGGGTAAAGGGGGCTAGTTTAGCTTTAGTGGTTTATTGGGGGAGAGGTTAAATAGGGGCTTACGGGGGACTGCATGGACCCCCCTAAGTGATGGGGTTAGATGGACGCTTATGGGGGGCTGTAAAGACCTCCATAAGTGATGGGGTTAGATGGAGGTTTATGGAGGTCTGTATAGACCCCCAGAAGTGATGGGGTTAGATTGAGGGTGAAATAGGTCTAGAAGGGGTTAAGTTGGTCCAGTTAGGGTTATTAGGACCAGAGAGGGTTAAATAGGCCCAGTTAGGGTTAGATAGGCCCAATTAGGGTTAGATAGGCATAGTTAGGTTTAAATCGGTCTAGAAGGGTTTAAGTAGGCCCAGTCGGGGGTTATTAGGTCCAGATAGGGTTAAATAGGCCCAATTAGGGTTAGATAGGCCCAGTTTGCCTGGCTTGGAGAATGGGTTACTGCCTTGGGGGCCTTTCAATCCCATAGTCCCGGGCTTGGATGACCTCCAAGGCAGCAACTCGATCTTCAAGCCCGGTGGACTGCGGCCACAAATGTCAGTAATGGCTAGCGCCAATGTGCCAGCTAGTCAATGTAGTACATGTCACCCTCATGTCCCCCAATGTGCCCCCTTAATTTATAGTGATGTACAGTGCTTCCTTTAATTTATTTTTAACTTTTTAGTTTGGCTGGCTTGCACACGGATCTGTGGGCTGACCCCGGGATCAGGTAAAAGCCCGCCAAAGATAACGGGCGATTGCCTGTCTTGCGATCGGCCGTAGCAAGGGGTGCGCAGCCATTTTGCTGTCGTCATTAGAATGAGGCCCTAAGTAATTTACATATACAGTATTACATTAACATGTCTTAAAAAGTGTAACTTTAGTTTCTGATTGTGAAGTAACATGTTTCCAATTGAAAATACTGGCTTTTGCCACAGTATCCTTGGAAATACAGAACATAAGAACTTCAGCAATTTTAAACATAATGTGCATAGCAACATATAAGTGAATATAGTGAAAATGGAAATATATCTCCAACGTAAAACTGATATATATGTATAAATGTTTGTAATAATATAGCAAATATTTATTAAATGTAACATTTTAATTTAATGTTACATTTTAATATGCGTATTAATTCTAAGTGGATAAGGGTTTCTGTGTCAAATAAAGGCAACACAAATCCATGCAACTGAAATGGTCTAAATACAGATGGAAGAACACATTATAAGATGTAGAGCAGTGGCAGTGAATAGAGGGCCCCAGTGCAATAAACATATTTTTAGGCCTCCTTCCTCCCAAGTGTGGGAGGGGGGAGGCACAATTTCCCTCTGGTGCTAACGCATTTTATAGATTATTTATCATAATAAGCCTTGATCTTCTAGTAACTACTATTGTTGAGTAAATATGTGTGGTATTGGTTCAATAGAAATGTCTTTCAGGTGTCTAAGTACCTTAAATGGCTACCTCCATTAAAAATGTAAATTGCATTCAATAGTTATAAATTAGAGGGCCTACTTTTTTTTTTTTACTTCCTGAAAGCATTTTGTCCATTATCAAGTGACGTTTTTCGTAAGAGTGTACTATAAATTTAAAAAGTATGTTTGCACTCAGTAATCTCTCACATCCTATTATTGGCTAGTTGCCAGATCGCCTTGGATTTTGGGTTTACAATATAATAAGAAGATGAAAATGTATAATCACTCCGAGCAGCATATAAATCGTATTTGGACAACTACTCAATAAATGAAGAGGCCTGAACGTTGACACATGTAGATAATATGAATGAATGTCAGCAGTCATTCTGAGCGAATATAATTGGATACATCATCCCAGTTCATTAGAATTCATACAACTGGGAGAAAGCTATACTTTTCCATACACTTTCACACATTTAATTGATGCAACAGAGCAGAAAAGCGAGACCAATTTTTTATTTCTTCTGCTGTTTAATTACCATCTGCTAACATAAGATTGTATTTCGTAAAGTGACTGACTCTACCTGCCAACTGCATTTTTCGCCTGACTTCCTCGTGTTCTGGCAGCTGCCTCTATTATTGGTGGAAATGGCAAGCAAATCTAGCAAGACAAACTGGGCTAAACACCTGTCATTTCAGCACTGTGCTAGAAGCAGGGGGTTGGGAAGATGTGTTCAGAACCACACAGAGCTTGTTCAGTAATTATTTATGGGAGGCACAATTTCTGTGTTACTGTTGAATAAAATGTGCATAATTTTATCATGTAAAGAAAGTACAAGAGAGATGTTTTTAAGGTGGCTGGATAACAGGGGTCTTACCTTCCAGCTATAATAAAAAGGAGTACCCCTTCCTTCAATAAATTAGTGTTATTTAATATTGTCAGTATTTCGGCTTTCCCTATAATGCTATAAATAATGGATCTTATTCAATTGCAAGCCTACAGATTACGTTATACAGGCCATAAGTCTGCGTGCTTGAAATTTGCTACAATTACATAGTGATTCAATTGAACAAGCCAGCAATTTACGGGCCAAAAGCAGAAATCATAAACCATGCAATCATAAGTAGCATTTCAGAGCGTGATCATGATCAATTAAGAAAGGCCGTAACTACCAATTGATAAACAGCAAGCAGTAAATGAGACCATCATCATGACGTCAGTAAAACATGTAGGTTACATGTCAATCAATTAGCGTTTAGAGGACCGATATGTGATCGGACTCGCAATCCCACAATGTACAAAATAATAAAAATGAATGGCGATACTGTTTTAGTCCATGTAGTTGGCATGAGATGTTAGATGATTTGAGTTGCTGAAGAACACAGGACATTAATGCAACTGTCCCAGTTTAGAACACAGCTGCTATCTGATTGGCTCTTGAGTTGGTTCTTGAACTTTTGTCCCAATCAGCTGACCGTTCTTTGTGTGACAAAAATGTAACTTAAATGGCAGATTATGCTCTGCAGAAACATGGAGGAGTTACTGGAAAACAAGTCATATTTCCCTGTGAGGGGCAGAACTTTTTAAAGAAAAATGGTTCCTGGCTTAAAAACATATGAAATACTGCAGTTCATAGACTGGCTACTAGGGAGTAACCACCTAGAACAAGATACTGTATATACTCGAGTATAAGCCAAGTTTTTCAGCCCTTTTTTTTAGGCTGAAAAGGGCCCCCTCGGCTTATACTGTATTTGAGTCACCACCCCTGTGTCTCTCTTTCCCCCTGTGTCTCGCTTTCCCCCCGTGTCTCTGTTTCCCCCGCCGTGTCTCTGTTTCCCCCGCCGTGTCTCTCTTCCCCTCCGTGGCTCTTTCCCTCCCCCTCCCTTATCATCCTCAACCCCCCATCCTCATCCTCAACCCCGCCATCCTCATCCTAAACCGCCCTCCTCACCCTAAAACCCCCTCCTCCCCCTAAACCCCCCTCCTCATCCTAAACCCCCTCCTCACTTTACCCCTCTAAACACCTCTCCCTCTCTCTTCACTTACCTTCCATCTACAGCTGCTCCTCCGCGCTCCTTCCGTCTGCGTCGGGACCCGGCATATGCTAATGACGTGACGTCACATGCGCTCCATGTCCATAGCATTGGCCGGGTCAAGACGCAGCCGGAAAGTAGAGTGAGGAGGGGGGTTAAGGATGAGGAGGGGGGTTTAGGGTGAGGATGGGGGGGGGTGAGGATGAGGAGGAGGGTTTAGGATGGGGGGTTTAGGAAGGGGGAGTTGAGGATGGGGTGGTTGAGGATGAGGAGGGGGGCTGAGGATGAGGAGGGGGGTTGAGGATATGAGGATGGGGGTTGAGGAGGGGGGTGGGGTTTGAGGAGGGAGGTTGAGGAGGGGTGTTGAGGATGAGGAGGGGAGTTTATGATGAGGGGGGGTTGAGGATGGGGGGTTGAGGATGAGGATGGGGGTGTTGAGGATGAGGAGGGGGGTTGAGGTTGAGGAGGGGGTTGAGGAGGGAGGTTGAGGAGGGGAGTTGAGGAGGGAGGTTGAGGATGAGGAGGGGGGTTGTGGAGGGAGGTTGAGAATGAGGCGGTTGAGGATGAGGATGGGGGGTTGAGGTTGAGGATGGGGGATTGAGGTTGAGGAGGGGGGTTGAGGAGGGAGGTTAAGGAGGGGGGTTGAGGAGGGAGGTTGATGAGGGGGGTTGAGGAGGGAGGTTGAGGATGAGGAGGGGGTTGAGCAGGGAGGTTGAGGAGAGAGGTTGAGGTTGAGGATGGGGGCTTGAGGATGAGGTTGGGGGGTTGAGGATGAGGAGGAGGGTTGAGGAGGGGGGTTGAGAATGGAGGTTGAGGAGGGGGAGGGAAAGAGACACATGGAAGGGAGGGGGATGGAAATAGAGAAAGGGAAAGGAGAGGGGGAAGAGACACAGGGAAGGGAGAGGGGGAAGAGACACAGGGGAGGGAGAGGAGGGAAATAGACCGGGGGGAGAGACACACGGAAGGGAGAGGGGGAGAGACACAGGGGAGGGAGAGGGGGGAAGAGACACAGGGGAGACACAGGGGACACAGAGGGAAGCACATTTCCCACCCTCGGCTTATACTTGAGTCACTAAGTTTTACCAGTATTTTATGGTAAAATAGGTGCCTCAGCTTATACTCGGGTCGGCTTATACTCGAGTATATACGATAGTTAAAATCCTTAAGCTGATAAGGACCGCATAAGGGAATAGTAGAACAGGATGCACTACTTTTGTGTGTATTATGTTATTAAAATATTTATTTTGTATTGAAATTTTATATTGTCATTGAAAGATGTATTTTGTATTTGAGAATTTAGATGATGTTAAAAATGAGACATTTTCAATAAAAACAATAAAATATGTATATATACAGGTTGTTTGTGATGCAAACATGTGCATACAAAATGTGTTTCCAGCCTTCCCTGGAAGTGCTCATGATGCTCGTATCCTGCGTCAATCATCCACTTATGATTTGTTCCAGTCCGGGCAATTTCCATGTGGTTGGCTACTGGGTGCATACCCAGAAATATTTACAGGCAAGCATATCTTACTAACATTGGATACAATAACATATACATCATGTTTCACTCTATTGCTCTGATGTTCACATGTGACTAAAGGAGTAATACGACCTGAGCCATAACACCATTGCTCCTTGCTGTGCATAACCCTGTGTTGTCTTGCCCAAACAGTATGAAGTTCACAACAACATATCCAAAAAAGAACAGTACATGAATCATCATGGATACATTCATACGCTTTACCAAACATCACAACATCCTATTAATATCTACATCTCCCATTTTGTTTTCATCAGGTGATGCGGAAAGGTATAATGCGGCGCATAAGACATGCCGGGAATCTAATTGAGCGCCCCTTCGATGCACTCAAGAGGCGCCTCAGATGCTTAAATTCATCTGTTGGGGCTCTACAATATACCCCAACACTTTTTATCATTGTAGCCCGCTGTGGTCTGTACCATATAGCAGCACAGGCCAACTGTATGAGGGACATTGATGCGGTTCTGCTACATGGGGAGGAAGAGCCTTTACCTCCCCCTGTAGTGGATAATATGCAGTGGTCACAACAGAGTGCCTGCATCATTCATGAGTACTACAAGCACAATAAGAAATAACCATAATGTAGCTTGATTATACGTAACTCCTAAAACTCTTTTCTCCATCCCCATTGTCATACAGAATAACAAACAGTCCACAGTAGAGAATAGTTCCCTGATATGATGTATGTGTCATGATGCACTATTGAATAACAATGAATACACTAGAACATGTCACGCTATCAATTACAGGTAAGTAAGCACACATTCCCATACATATCAAAAGTACTGACAATTCAAAACATCATTAGCATAGATAAATGGAGTGAATTATATATCCCACAATGTCAATGTATATATGCCCCACATTTGTTTATGAAAACCTCAACACACTATAGACCAGTAAAGTTCACATTGTCTTATCATGAAAATCCATATCCAATAGGGATCAAAACAATTCATATCAATCTGGAAATATGAACATAACAGTAGATATTAAACAATATATATGTACAGCATGAGATAAAAAGTGATCACTAATTATATTTTAACTCATTGTTAAAAGCAAAATTATTACAATGGATAATATGTGACTCCAATAATCACATAATATTGTCATTACAGAACTGCTGCTGTGTGTCAACTCATCGTTTAACAAGTATTTGCTGAATAACATGTGCATGTATGCTGAAGGACAAATACATAACAACTCCATTAATGGAGGCCTACCTTTCATTACCCAGAATACATCCCATACGTAATGCCTAAGTGGTCCAAACTAATAAAGATCCACAGCGCACGTGTCCTGAGGGAACAAATCACCTTGTGGATAATCTTGGGACCACGTCCAAGGTAAAACACCACATGTGGCTCTACAATGATGCATTAATGTGTAATAGGTGTGATATTCCTACAACATGAGTAATTAGAAATATCCTTCCTCATCATCTGCCAGATAAGTAGCTTGTTTCATATGTAAAAAAATATCAGGTAAAACATATGTTTTAAATTACCAGTATGTCTTGGTATGTGATGAAGTAGGCGCTCATGTTGCATGTGTAATGTTCATACTGTATTAACATGTTCATTGTATGTTTCTTACTGATCGCAAAGATTTGTCACATTTATTCCACACAGTAAGAACAATGCATGATGATGAGCATCCTGATATTCCATGACCATTCTAATGTCATATTGCATCATGTATGTCCATGTGCCATAATTGTTCATTTGTTGCATCCAGTGAAATATCTGATCCTTACTACTGATTAGCTAATATATATAAAGCTTCAATTGCAGACTACAATGTGACATATGTCGCATGATGTTTCTTGCAAACCCACAGCATGTGTATGCTCACACACTCTACATATGTACCTATTGCTTTAGACATGATATTCTCTCCTCTAATTGGATTATTGTAAAGGCTGCATCATATGCCCTTCCAGATCTCTTCTTCAGTGCTGATGTGATCATCCCTGTACATATGAGGAAGAGTAACTATAGGCTTGGAACATAAGTGATAATGAGGTTATGTTATTCTTCAGTTATGCATATGCAACATCAGATACTTAATAGGCTCAATCAGAGAGCAGATTTACCCTCAAATTGCCTTGTTTGTTGTGAGTAAATCCATCAAATAAGTTAGAACAGACAGATATGGGCCGGTTCAGTTCCCCACATGAGTGTCCAATGTTCGGTATGGAGAGGCAGCTCTCCTAGCGGATTATCATGGCAAGATAATTGACCAATTGAGGTTAGATTCACTGGTTAAGCACCAATACTTCTCAAGTTGCATAGGAGTGTCTTTTGGACACACAAGCCTTCATTTTACTCCTCCCCATAGGCATATCTCCTAATTCTGTATTATCATTGTTATTATTTTGTGAATGTTGTTGTTGGCTTCATATGTGTAATAATATGATCTTGATGTTGCCTCATGTTGGATGATACACTGTAAACCCCCCTGAACTGATTATTCATATTAATGTCATCCCCACTGCCTGCATTCTGTGCCTATATATGTATTCCCTGTGTTACTGGAAGTCTGTATCTTACCGACCTCCACCATGATTGCATAAATGGGCTAATTTCTCACTGTTGGGCTTTTTTGCAATGTTAATCTCATGAATCTGGCAATGATTAAATCATTTTATTAGACTTTGGTGTTTGTGTTCGATTCTCTAATGTTGTTACCACTGAATTTCCATATCATAAATTAAATGACCCTGAAAGTCAAAAATGTGCTTAACACCATCAGTTAGGAGTGTAAATATGATGTTCATTATGTGTTTACATGGTTGCAAAATGATCATGAATGTCGATGAAAATTGTCATTCTAGTAAAGCTCTTAAAGTCATTACAGAAAACCCTGTATGTATATTGACATGAGTCATGATTTAAAGCCACTCTGGCTGACACTTTCATCTAAATTGACAATGTACAGATTTATGTAGTATATGTATCTCTCTCTCTCTCTCTCTCTCTCTCTCTCTCTCTCTCTCTATATATATATATATATATATATATATATATATATATATATATATATATATATATTAATTATTTCATTAAATCAGGATTTTGTAGATTCTATGTCATGATACAGTACAAACACACAAAAACAGAGATAACAGTATAACATTATCATACTTTATTTGATGCACATAGCACATGTTAATATGTATACGACTGTGCATCAATTTCATGGGTGTGGTGTGGGTGGATCCCGGAAGGGCCAGAGGCTTTTTGGCAGAAAGGGACACCTAAAGGGTTAAATGACAGCATAATAATGAAAATGCATAACATCTACTATGGTCACATGTGGTCATGACACCACAATAACCATAATCAGATGAGAAATAGGAACATCATATAACACTCATACAGCAACCATATGCTATATTAAAAAGATGCTAGAAATCATGTGATACAAATTAATTCCACACACAGAGTGTTTTCATACATTAATAATGATTCCAAAATAGATTATCGTAATTTGGAAAACATAAAGAGGAGGCTTAAGGACAAGAAAAAACTGTTATTACAGTACATTGTTTCTTGCTCTGGACACTAGAATAAACCAATTAACATTAATGTAATCTACGAGCAGTGATAACCATACTGATTCTGTCCTGTACAATCAGTGTTCCCAAAATATGTTGAAAAGTATACGACAAGGCATCCTATATTGTGACCACAATCTTTTAGCAAAGAGTACTATCACTATCTACATGGAATTTTTGTGCCATGCTGATATTACATCTCACTGGTATATGCGTGGTATCAAGGCCTGACAGATTACACTGTTCACATTACCCCTAAACACATACACATAGATCCTGATGTCAAACAAAGGGAATTAGCCATTTTGTTTATGGATGAAATTAAATACATTAATCCACTTTCATAATGTTAACTGGTTGACATGCAACGAAAACGTATGTATAACTACTGGTTTGGATTAGCAGAGCCTATTGAGACTTTGCAACTACAGCCGGGACTCTATTCATTGTAATTGAAACTCACACCAGCCATGTTCATTGGTGAAGACATATGTAGTCATATATTGCATTTCAGATCTATCTGCAGCGGTGAATGACACTGATTGAATGCCTGTTAGGAACTGGGTTGGGTGTTTACTCACATGATGGTATTGCACTGTTCGCAGATGACGAACAAGCATTCATGGTCGGGAGATTTAGCTATTAACACCTACAGAGACAAGAACAAGATATCAATCAGAACAATATTCAGATTAACTGCAACACCTCATCTCAATGTCAGTCTACATTGAACATCAATTGGTGAAATGTTAAACATAACCAGAGTGTACACACTCTGTAGCCAGCCAATAGTATGTCAACATCTATGTCACAATCTGCTACTTCAATTGGACTTGATAAGAATCTGGTTCAAACTTATCCAGCAGAATTTTGCTGTCCTTTTACACCTCTGATAGCAGAAGATGGACCAAACACCAGTACCACACCCAGGAGCTTTCTTCAAGGATATCAGGAACACCATATGATCCCGTAGAATTAGGATTAATGCACAGAATGACACTTACACCTTGTTTATGTAAGCCCAGACACAACTGTAATACCTTTATTAATTGTCACATTTTAGACAATTTTCTGGCACACAGGCTGGCCAATCACAGTAAGCCCCATCCTTAGGTACATAGAAGATGGACCAATTATCATAATAGGCTGCCCCTGCTTACAGGGAAACCCTGTACATCTCAGGCCCTTAAACTTATCCTGGTGATTGTATTACCTATAACCATTTGCTGAAAACACTCAGACCGTTTATCTGCTCAAGACCCCTGTATTTGTTTATTTAGGTGGGGCTGAGTGAGTCATCACCAGATAATCACACTGTAACATAATCAAAATACATACAATTTATATGTCATTTTAACCAAAAGTAATACAAAATACATAATGCCAACAATAAAACAGGGTAACTTCTTGACAGCTCGGGCCCAGGCCATGGTCACAGTTCAGTCAGGCTCTGGGGATGACGATCTTTATTAATTAATATTCAATGAGGGGTGATGATGAGGAGGACTTCAGGATGGTCCTAACACTTCCTCTTACCCAGCACTGGGCCCCCAACTTCCGTGCCCACGCGCCTACTCCCTCTTCCATGTCTAGGTGGTGTTTGAGCGAAGGGTGCCACTACATCGGGTGGCTGTGGATCACATTGCGCTGGTGGTGAGGTCTGAGATAAGAAGACCACCGCCTTTGGTTGCGGTTGTGAAACCAAAGGCTGGAGAGATATGAGCTGGCGTTCTGCCAATTGTATTATTTGCTGCATGTCCCTATTCACATGTTCCTCATATATCTCCTCAGAGTGGAGCCATCTGTTGCTCGCAAGGACAGAGTTGGTGAGCTGAACCTGCCTTCGGAGCAATCGTAGCTTCTGAGTCCTTTGGGTCTTACGACTCCTGTCATGCCTATGAAACCGGGCCATGATTTCCCTCAAAGTCAGGGGTGGTGGTGTTCACTGTAGAAGGGCCAATGTTGATGGCTGTGGGGCTGATGATGACTACAGTGGGGCCGATGCTGATGACAGAGGGGCCGATGTTGACGGCAGGAGGGCCGGAGGTGACTGCAGGAGGGCCTGAGGTGTCGGCAGGAGGGCCTGAGGTGTCAGCAGAAGAGCTTGAGGTGTCGGCAGATGGGTTGGTGTGTTAGGCAATGTTGGGGGAACCCCATTGTGTGGGAGGCCATGTTAGGGGACCCCATTGTGTGGGAGTGGTTGTGCCTATAATGACCATGATGATGGCTAGGGCCAGGAAAACGTCATAAGGATAGTTGTTGTAGTTTGCTGGCCCCATGACATGCCTGGCAGAGGAGACTGAAACGGCTATGCTTGTCCAGATGATGCGTTTGAAGTGAGGATGAGCGTCTGGATTCTGAAGGGATAGCTTCTGTTGATGGTTCCCGGGCCCTCTCGAATGTTCTGCCCTTCTTCATTCATTACTTCCAGTGGTGGAGTTTTTTCCACCTCCAGTGGAGCCACCACCTGTGCCTCTGTGGTTGGCCTTGTACTCCTGGGTAGTGAAATAACAGAATGAAAGTATTTAAGTTGGTTTCTCTACACAATTGACAGCTATTTCCATATCCTTGACATCAGGGTCACCTTTAATTGACTGTGGTGCTTGTGAACCATGGCCTGCATCACGAGCATTGTGAATCATGGCTCATATGAATAATGCTGGTCTAGTGTACCATCTGCATGTGATTCAGACCCATGCTCTGCTGGATCTGCAAGGGCACTGTGTGAGACTGACCAATCTGTGACATCTTCAGCAATGGTTGTTAACATGCAGATGAGATATGGTCCAGGCTAGGCCAGTATATGACACGCACATGCAGTCCTACAGAGTCTGTATCCACATATGCCGCCATACATGTACTCTTTTTTGAAAGTCAAATCAATCTTGATCTATTTGTGACTGCTACTCAGAATCAGTTTTAACAGCAGGTATTGGACAGACATTTCATTGATAACAATTATGATAATGATATGTTTGCTACCTGGATTTATATGGTTATTGTTGCCTCATATATCTTTAGTGATAACCAGAGGGCTTACAGTGCTCTTGTATGTCAGTTATCTATGTGTGGGCAGGGGTGTAAGAGCCATAATAATTCTAGGGGGATGCAGCTCATTGTATACAACAGCCATAAAAAAAGCTTATTTATACATACATACAGACATGTTAAAATCTGGGGGGAATTTGTCCTCTCCAGTTCCTACATCCATGTGTGTGGGGATCATGTGTGTGCATATGAGGGCGTGATGGTGTAAATGATACTCGCATTGCATGGTTCACGGCACACCTGTGTCCACCTGTCCTGGAAGGCCCACTACTGCAGCTGGCTCAATCCATTACTTCAGCGTTGATGGTCCACCACCGGTTGCACATGCTGCTCTAGCTTTCTCTGCCATCTTCCTCTTCACCTTCAGCCGGCTGTCATCATACCTGTGTTTGACAGACTTGACATCCCTGTTTGAATGGGGGGAGGGTTTAGGTGGAGGTATGAGGGTGTAGATGGGCTGTAGCCTACCACTATGTATAGCTATATGTACGTATTAATCTATGTGTGTGAATTATGTGATATCAGTAATTATGTGTGCTGTAAATTAAGGATTAATAGATGTTAGTGGTCAAATTAGCAAAAAAACTCACAAAACAGCTACTTCTCTCTCTCTCTCTCTCTCTCTCTCTCTCTCTCTCTCTCTCTCTCTCTCTCCCTCCAAAGCTCAGAAACCCACCAACACCCAGACCTGTGTGTTCACTTGCTCATCTACAGCACAGTCAATAGTTTATGGTTTTCCCTTTAAAAACCATTTCCGACGCGTTAATTGGTTTTCCCCGCTTTCTATTGGTTCTGAGGCCTGTGTCACACTCTGTAATTACAGGCCCACGTCTATTTCAACTAACTAACAGCTTGGGGTGCGGGAAGGTTTTACAGGTACAATTTGCGGGTTTACAGGCTTGCAGCTTCGGCCCTTTGCGGCCTTGTTCAATTTAATCGCTCTGTAACTCCAGCAAATTGAACAAGGCTGCAACCAAAGGGACATATTTAATAGGGCCTTTTCATATTTGGCAACAGATGTAATTTCTTAAATGAGTGTTAGACCACAAATATATTGCATGTGATAATATTATATCAGATAAATAGTTTGTCTTAGATCATAAACTGTAGATATTTATAAATAATATGGAACTTCTATGTACTGTATTATTTAATTCTTGTTATTATTCACAAATTAATGGAGACAATAGGAATGTTTTGAAAGTCTATACACTATGCGTTTTCTCTCTCTCCCTTTTACTTTTTGTAATTTTTTTGGCCATTAGGAAGAAAACACATTCTTTAATAAGAGACAGTAAAGGTTGTGTTTTAACCGATAGATTAAAAATAATAGAACTACCATAGTAGGAATTTAAACTGTGTTATTTCTGTCTGAATGATATTCCTGTTCATATAAGAGCAGTGCCTGTATATAATACAGTAGCAGTGTCTGAGTCTGTCCATATAAGAACAGTTCCTATATATAGTACTGTAGCAGTGTCTGAGATTGTTCATATTAGAGCAGTAGTTCCTGTATATAATACAGAAGCAGTGTCTGAGCCTGTTCATAAAAGAGCAGTGCCTGTATATAATACAGTAGCAATGTCTGCGCTTGTTCATATAAGACCAGTGCTGGAAAATAATACAGTAGCAATGTCTGAGTCTTTTCATATAACAGCAGCAGTTCCTGTATATAATACAGTAGCAATGTCTGAGCTTGTTCATATAACAGCAGTGCTGGAATATATTACAGTATCAATGTCTGAGCTTGTTCATATAACAGCAGTAGTTCCTGTGTATCAGGGGTTCTTAACCGGGGGATCCATACCCATTGGGGGTATGTGAACCAAATTTTGGGGGTATGGGACTCGATTTCTGGGTACTGGTATTTATTTTATTTAATGTAAATGGAACGCAATAGAATCTTCGAGAACATTCAGCATTTAGGGTAAATGCTTGTATTTAATTATACACGTGTGTATTTACTACAACTGTAATTTTAATATTAATATAATAATAAGTATACACATGTGTATTTACTATAACTTTAATTTTACATTTAAATTTAATATGTTTGTATCTATTGAACAAGAGTGTATTTACTCGTTTATTATCAATGTACGTATCTTGAAATTTCTAGAAGCGCGTTTTGCATTGTATATAAAGGCAGCACCTGCACCCTGCCGTTTAATTCTGTAATTGACTACCATTGTGTACATGGTGCTTTTTTTTTCCTTTTACAGATTTTCTGCAAAATGTCAAAAAACGGAAGTGGAATGATTCATATGTTGGTTTTGGCTTCACCTGTGTGACAGAAGGAGATGGAACTGAAAGACCCCAGTGCATGATTTGCAATTTGGTAATGAGCAATGGAAATGTAAAGCCATCAGGACTGAGGGAACATCTCAAAAGCAAACACAGTAATCATGTTGGTACATCGATTGATGCTTTTCAGTTGAGAAGAGTTTGTTATGATCAGAATGCAACTCTTTTATGTTATGGATTTGCTGCTCCTGGAAAACCTCTTTTGGAAGTCTCCTACATGATTGCCAAAGAAAAGAAGCCCTACAGTGTGTTACTGTACCAAACAGAGGTACGTTGACTGAGTCGTGTCCGTGTTTTCACAAGTTTAGTAAAACTTTTGAATTAAATTCTCGAAGTAAGAGTTTTTATTCTACAAACCACTCAAAACAACAACCAAAGCAGTTGGCGTATTCAAGCTGATCCAATCGTTCTTTGATCGCCATGAGTTGGCATAGGATTTGATTGGGTCTATTTGTACAGATGGAGCTCCTACCATGATTGGTAAAAAATCTGGATTTGCTGCTATGGTCAAGCAGAAAGCTCCACATGTGCTCACCACACACTGTGTTCTACATCGTCAAGCTCTGGCATCCAAAACATTACCATGGAAACTTAAAGAAGTGATGGGAATAGTTGTGCAAACAGTAAACTTTATTTGTGGACTTCCATTGAATCATCGATTATTTCAAAAATTCTGTGATGAAATTGGAATGGAACACAGTGTGTTATTCAGCAAAGGATGATTAAATTGACTCCAAAGAAGACCCAAGAATGAAAGCTAATTTCGAAAGGGCTGTGATGGATGTCAAGCAGTTTTGGTGTGAGCAAATCCCAGCTTACCCAAGCTTGGCAATAAGGGCAATGAATGTTTTGGTTCCCTTCACAACTACGTATCTCTGTGAAACAGTATTCTCTGCATTATTTCATTTGAAATCAAAGTGGAGAAATCGACTTGATGTGTCAGATGACATTCGAGTAGCTTTGTCAGTAACTGTACGCCGATTCCATGCTTTGATTGCACAAAAACAACAGCAAATATCTCACTAGATTAGTAAAAGTCTGTGTTATGTATTCGAGATATTGAAAAAACTTGCACATTTAAGTTTGTTTTCTTCTTTTGTGTAATATTCAACTGTAAGAAGTAAAATTATTGGTTTATAATATGAAACAGGTGACTAATACAAAGTTATATTGTAAAATAGATGTAGCAGTTTGCATATTTGTCATTTGTCATTTCTTTATTTTGCTTTTTGTAAATAAATATGATAAAGTTATCAATGCTTTTGATTTTATTTCATGTTCTTTTCCCAGCTATCCATATCTAAAGTACAGTAAATTCAAGTTGTTGACATATTTGGAAGTCATACTGGCAACTAATATAAGGAACGCCGATGATTACTTTGACAGTCAAGTTAAGGGGGTATGGGACCATATTGGACAATACATTGGGGGTCTAGAGTAATCAGAAGGTTAAGAACCCCTGCTCTATATAATACAGATGCAGTGTCTGAGACTGTTCATATAACAGCAGTGCCTGTATATAATACAAGAAGCAGTGTCTGAGCCTGTTCATATAAGAGCAGAGCCTGTATATAATACAGAAGCAATGTCTGAGCTTGTTCATATAAGAGCAGTGCCGAAATATAATACAGTATCACTTTATAAGCCCATTCATATAAGAGCAATACATGTATGTAATACAGTAGCAGTGTATGAGCCTTTTCATATAAGAGCAGTGCTGGAATATAATACAGTAGCAGTGTCTAAGCCTGTTCATATAACAGTAGTAGTGCTGGAATACAATACAGAAGCAGTGTCTGAGCATATTTATGCAAGTGCAGTGCCTATATATATATATATATATATATATATATATATATATATATATATATTGACAAGGATGACCGTTTACCACAGGAATTTTTATAAAAAAGGTTCCGCAACACATAGATTTATGATGCAGGAGACTTGTTTATTTTAGGGCTCATAAACAAGGGTCCAGAAGTAGTAATAAACTTTAAGAAAAAAATAAAAATAAAAATCTACATAAACATTCTGACTAAACATTCAGGAGCACCCTGACTACACCCGGGCAGCTTCTCTGCTCCTGAGAAATATGATTCACAAAGAAAACAATGAATCCTGTTTTGCTACTTCCAGTGGAAGTTCTTGTGGATCGGATACAACAGTCTCTGATATGTGGGATAGTGCCACCTTGTGGCCAGGATACAAACAGTCTCTTATAAGTGGTATAGTGCCACCTTTTGGCAAGGATACAAACAGTCTCTTATAAGTGGTATAGTGCCACCTTGTGGCCAGGGCACCAAATAGTCTCTGTTTTAGCAGAAGTCTTTAAATAAGTAACAGCGGATGAAGCATACGGCCCTCCTGTCAGTCCCATATGCTTCACCCCAGGGACCCTTTGATATTGCAATATTAACTTACTGGAAATTAACAGGTCAAGCACTCAGCCTCTTCCCTGTGGTATAATAAGTCTGGTACCTTCATTCAGTGCCTCTGACAGCTCCACACTCGCCTAGACCTTGTCTTCTTAGGCAACTCTGCCTGGGAATCATCAATATTCAATTCCCTTACTTGTTGCATTTGTAGTTTCACCTCCTGAGTCTGTAGTCACTCTTTCTGTCAGCTGTTGTCCAAAACTCACAGCCCCAGTAAACAAGGTGATCTCCTTCAGGTTTGCTTTCAAGGTTCAGAACGTAGATCCACACAGGACCAGCCAGCAAGCTCCTCTCTGTGGCTTGCACTGTTTGCTTAGCAGCAGAACACAACCTGGGCCAGAGCCTAGTCAGCCACTTCCCCCCCCCCCATGTCTGCTTTCCAGGCTTTAAAGTGAATCTGCACCTGGACCAATTAGGAGTTCTTCAAGAGTTTTACTCCGTCACTCCTGTCAAGAACTCTTTACACTACTTTACTTGGCACCATCCTCTAGGGGGCAAACGGTCACAATATATATATATATATATATATATATATATATATATATATATATATATATATATATATATATATCACAGTATCAGAGTCTGAGCCTGTTCATATAAGAGCAGTGCTTGTATATAATACAGTAGCAGTGTATAAGTCTGTTCATATAAGAGCAGTGCCCGTATATAATGCAGTAGCAATGTCTGTAGTAGTTTCTGAGCCTGATCATATAACAGCAGTAGTTCCTGTATATAATACAGTAGGAGAGTCAGAGCCTGTTCATGTTAGAGCAGTGCCTGTATAAAATACAGTAGCAGTGTATGAGCCTGTTCATATAAGAGCAGTGCCTTTATATAATGCAGTAGCAGAGTCTGAACCTGTTCATATAGAAGCAGTGCCTTTATATAATGCAGTAGCAGAGTCTGAGCCTGTTCATATAAGAGTAGTGCCGGTATAAAATACAGTAGCACTGTCTGAGCCTGTTCATATAACAGCAGTAGTTCCTGTATATAATACAGTAGCAGAGTCCGAGCCTGTTCATATAAGAACAGTGCTTGTATATAATGCAGTAGCAGAGTCTGAGCCTGTTCATATAACATTAGTAGTGCCGGAATATAATACAGTAGCAGTGCCTGAACCTGTTCATATAAGAGTAGTGCCTGTATATAATACAGTAGCAGTGTATGAGCCTGTTCATATAAGAGCAGTGCCGGTATAAAATACAGTAGCAGTGTCTGAGCCTGTTCATGTAATAGAAGTTCCTGATGACGCGGAGGCTGCACAGTCTTCCTGGGTCAGCCTGCAGCGACGCGTGACCCAGCGGAGCCTGCAAGGCTGAACAGCCAATCGGAAGTGCCAATCGGAAGTGCCAATCGGAAGTGCGCGTTTCCTTCAGTGCAAGTGAAATCCCACCCTCCCACCCTAATTTTGGTTGAGTGTAAAAAAGATTTTTTTTTATTGTTATTTAAAAAAAATATATATATACAAAAATAATATATATACGGTATATATTTATAGCTATATAATAAATATCATATAAGAGAAAATAAAAGATATATAAAAGAATGTTAGTGGAGAAGTGGCATTTATTGTTGTATAGTTGTTATGATTGGCTAGACGGGAGGTGAGTTGCCCGGCCCACTGGCCTAAGTGGGTGTGGCCCTACCGCACAGGGCATGCTTAATAAAAGCATTGGGGCTTTGGACAGGGCCCAAGGCGTGAGGTCACTGTCCGTGGCCGGGCTCCTCCCCCTGGAAGTTCATATGTAAATTATATACAGGTTTTTGGGTCATGTATTCAATACAGTAGCAGTGTCTGAGCCTGTTCATATAAGAGTAGTGCCTGTATATAATACAGTAGCATTGCCTGCATCTGTTTCTATAATACAGCAGAAATATCTGACCCTGATCTTATAATAGGTCAAGGGTATGCGCTCTTGTCCCAATTAATAGAAAGTATTATTGAAAGCTGTTCTTATGACAGAGCAGGAATATTTGAGACTAGCAGGAGTGTCTGCTTCCATCTTAATACTAATATCTTTAATATCTTTTCCTGAGAGATATAAATCTAGGAAACTTAATGTGTTTCATACATCTGGGTAACAACATATTTTGAAATGTGCATGTAATATCAAAATTAAGTGCTTTATAAAGCTGGAACTGGAAAACGGGACTCTTCCACAGCTAAAGAAACTTACAAGGTATAATGTCCTGCAATTCAATAAACACGGGTTATGGAGTTGAAAACTTTGAGGTTGTGAAACCCAGAACTTACAGCGTCCAAAAGCCTTTGATCCTTCCCGTCTGTAAGTGTTAGATCGCTAGAATCGCAAATCGCTATTCAGACATATGATCTGTATACCGCGAGATGTGGGCTTCTAATTACATTGGGTTCCTTGTTTGTAACTTCAAGGCTGTAGAAATGTGTTTCATATAACTTTAATTTGGCTTCCATATAATGGCACAACATTAGGACAGATTTAAATCAGCAGAGAAAGCACATCTTACTCTCTAAATATTCAGCAATTATCAAAGTGAAATTAAATCTGGTCCTGGCTTTAAATTAAACGATCTGAAAACCACATGCTGGAAAGAACAGATTCCATCTCTACTACTGGAAGCTTAAAATTTACAACAGAAATACTTTCCTACAAATGACTAACAAAATGAGATGTCTTTTTTGCTAATATTAAACAAGAATGTATTTGGAAAACTTAGACAGAAATATTTTATCTGCTATTGAAAGTGGGAGGGAGTCTTGAATGCCAAAAAATGAGGTAATGGATTAGAGGCAGAACTTACAAGTAGACTAATTCAAGTCTAATGAGTCTATAAGACATCTCGTTGTTCTTTTAAGAAGCACTGTAGTCTCAATTATTTATATACTGTATATAGTTGAGTATTGCAGTAAATAGTGATACCTTTTTATTGGACAAACGTATTCATAATAAAGCGATGAGCTTTAGAGAGATAATGCATCTCTCTCTCCCTCATTCTCTCTCTCCTTCTCTCTCTCTCCTTCACACTCTATCTCCCTCCTTCTCTTTCTCTTGCTGCCCCTCAGTTTTTCTCTCTCTCTCTTTCTCTCTAACTCTCCCCTGCCCTCTCCATCCCTCTCTTTTCTCTTCCTCTCTCACTCCTTCCCTCTTTCTTTCTGTCTTCCCCTCTCTTTCTCTCCCCCTCTCTCTCCATCTCTCTCCCTCTCTCTTTCTATTCCCCCTCTCTCCCCTCTCTTTCTCTTCCTTTCTCCCTCTCTTTCTCTTTCTCCCTCTCTGTCTCCCTCCCTCTTCCCACTCTCTCTCCCCATCTCTCTTTCTCTATTTTTCTCTCTCCCTCTCCTCTCCCTCTCTCTTCCCCTTCCTCTCTCTGCCTCTTCCCCTCTCCTACTCTCTCTCTCCATCTCTTTCCCTCTATCTCTACCTCTCTCTCTCTCACTTCCTCTTTCTCTCTCTCTGTCCCCCCCTCTCTCTCCCTTCCTCTTTTCCTCTCTCTTGGTCTCCCCCCTCTTTCTTTCCCACTATCTCTCCTCCTCACGCTATTTCTCTCTCTACACCCTCTCTCCCTATTCCTCTCGCTCCCCTCTCTTTCTCTCCCTCCTTCTCTCTCTCCTTCCTTCACGCTCTCCTTTTCTCTCTTTCTCTCTCCTTCACTCTCCCTTTCTCTGTCTCATTCACACCGGCCTTCTCTCTCCCCTCTTCTCTCTCTCCCCTTCACATGCTCTCTTTTTCCACACACTCTCTCTATCTCTCCTTCTCTTTCTCCCTACCCCTCTCACTCCTTTACTCTCTCTCTCTCTGCTTCACACTGTCCGTATCTCTTTCCTTCACACTCTACTTCTCTCCCTCCTTCACACTCTCCTTCATACTCTCCTTCGCTCTTTCACACTCTACTTATCTCTCTCTCGTCCTCTCCCTCTCTACTCCCTCTTTTTTCTTTTTTCTTGGTTTGAGGAAGTACAAACAAATACAATAGAACTATGTAAAATACCAAACAGGACAAACAAGACAAATGCGACGAAGCAGGATTGGGCTACATACAGTAAGAAAAAACAAAACAAAAAACAAGGTAACAGAGTCAAATTAACTGGGGGCAGATGGACCACTCACATCACTTGGGGAAGCTAGATTCTGGTCCCATAGATAACATTTAAGGGAATTTATTCATTTAGTGTAGTCAACTGGTATGGGTTCCCTCATCAGTTCTCTATTGAAGTCATTCCCATTTTTTATCTCATTCCAGGATGGGAGCTCTGGCTTTTCCAGTATTTTGTTACTAATTTCTTAATTATAAGAATGTGGGAAATTAAGAATTTTTCTCGTGAAGCAATGTGACTTAAATTCAGATGTAAGAGTACTGCCTGAGGGGAACATATAAGCTGCTTACCTATAATTTTTGATAGTTCAGCGCATATTAAAAAACAGAATCTTTGCATATATACAAAATGCCACCAAACATGTAGAGTAGAACCTCAACACACCCTTTCCAGCATAGACCATCGCACTGTGGGTTAAATTTAGCAATGTTTGCAGGGACGTGATACCATCTCTGGAGTACCTTAAGGTAAGTTTCAGTGTAAGAGGAGTCAATTACTGAGCTTTTAACCATTTTTAGGGTATCTAACCATGTTTAAGCATCACACATAAAATCCAGGTCAGCTTCCCAACTTTTAATCCCTAGGGTTTTAACAAAGGGGCATAAATCCCCAATAATGAAGCTGCATTTAAAAATAATATGAGATCCATTGCCTTCTAAGATTAGATCTTCCAATTTAGTACAGGGGTCATTGTTTAATATCTTATTACCCAAGGATAGTAAGCTCTTTTTTATTGACTCATAATTTAAACAGGAGAACTTTGAGAGACTGTAAACTGTAAACAGATATAGAAATATGAAATTCACTTCAAGTTAACAGGTTACAGTTGTAATATAGATCTGAAACATAATTCAAGCCTAATTTATTCAGAGTATTTACATATATACATTTACCAAAAGTGGATGCAGTTCTCGAGGGAAAATAAATTAAATGCCATTTAAGGCTATACTTATACCAAAATCGTAGTACTGATCTAATCCCATGAGGGAGCTTATGAAAAAGACAGGCTTCAAATTAGGGAAGCCATAATACAACATTTACTGGGTAATTATCCAACAATGATTCCTCAAGAATCAATCATCTCGATTTATCTAAGAGGAAACCCCATCTGATGGCATGTGACAATAATATTTTATTGTGAATTTCAAATAGCGAGGGGGTGCCCAATCCTCTTCTCTTGGATTTTTCCCCAAAAATAGGAATTTATCCAGAACTGCCTGGATTTCATAAAGGGATTTCCTACGTACCTTCTCAGGAATAAATCTTAACAAAAATTTAAGTTTGGGCATTATATTCATATTCAAGGCTGAAGTCCTCTCTAGCCAAGAGAGATTTAGGTTCCTCCATTCCAAAAGGGCTAATCTAATATGTTGTATAACTTCCTTTAGATTATCCACTAAAAGATTTCTCAGCTGGAAAGAGGAAGTTTTCCAAGGTGGACTATGGATTTAGTATGCCAATTGTATGGAAATAACTCTTCAGGCTCTTTTTTCTTGGTCCTGTTTTAGGCCTCTGGAGAGGGTATCGGTCTTTAATACATTGATCCTAAAGTAGGAAAGGCTTTCAAATTCTGATAAGATGCTATCCAAATGAAGGCATGAATTCTCTATATCTTTCAGAGACAGAACAATGTCATCAGCGAAGGCCATATTCACATTTTACTTGGCCAATTACTATACCTTTTATAACAGCTGAGTCTCTGATTAATATGCCTAGGGGCTCTAAGGACAAGATAAACAGAAGAGGAGACAGCGAACAGCCTTGTCGTGAACCGTTAGTAATCTTGAACGTTTCAGATTCAAAGTCAGGACCTGTGATATGAGCCTTAGAGTTAGAGTATAGCGCCTTTACTGAACTATTTGTGAAATCGACTAGGCCAAATCTCAAAAGAACAAATAGCAAGAAATCCCAGCTGACCCTGTCAAACTCCTTCTCGGCATCTATCGTCAAGATGCGGCTGGGATTGTCGCTTTTCTTGATATAAGATAAAATGTTGATCAATCGTCTGGTATTGTCAGAGGCTTGGCATCCCCTGACAAACCCAGTCTGATCTGCAAGCTTAGGTTTTGATGTCCAAATTTATCAAGGAAGTAGGGCGATAATTGCCCTGATGTTCCGGATTCTTTCCTTGTCTCAAAATATTTATTATTTTGGTTTCTAGCAATTCAGGGCGAGCTGATCCTGAATTTTGTATGTCGTTAAATAAATTACATAGATGGATGTTAAGTACAGGGCAGAGTATTTGATAGTAAATTTGGTTAAAGCCAACAATTTATCTTAGCTGACTTAATGGCTTCTGCTATCTCCTCTAGCGTGAACTCCCTGTTCAGCCCTAATTGATCTTTTTCAGATATTTGTGGGAATTTTATTTATCTAAGAATCAATCTATTTCCACTTTATCAGGAACATAGAAGAAAGGGTTATCGGCCAGGTTATATCATTTACTATAGTAGTTAGCAAAAATATGTGCTATTTCATTCGGGTGAAGGGCTGGTGTGTTATCAGGACCTAACATTTTGGTGATTTTATTTGAAAGGTGTTGTTTTTGCAATTTATTTGCTAGAAGTTTACTGGCTTTGTTGCCCTGCATGTAATGAGTTTGCTGATATTTCCATAGTAATTTATCAGATCGAGTTTGTAAAATTATTTACGTCGTTTATTTGTCTCCCTATATTAGGGTTTGGATTTAGCCTTATAGTTCTATGTAGCTTGTCTAGATCTATAAATAATTGTCTGAGAGATAACCCTCTCTTCCTTTTGATTTCTGCAGATCTGGATATCAACAAACCCCTGACATAAGCTTTATATGAGCACCAGAGTGTGGTTTTTGAACTAACTGAATCCTGGTTAATCGAAAAATACTCCAGAATTTCTTTTTTTTATTTATCTACAAAGGTCCGATCTCTAAGTAAAGAGGAGTCAATTCTCCAGGTATTTTTTCTCTGAGTTGTAAATTCATCTTTCAGTGTTACCAAGTTTAAGCTATGGTCCGACCAAGGAGTAGCATGAATCTCAATAGTTGATATAGTGGGTAGATCAGACATAATGTATTCGTTTCTCGAGTAAGAATTAAATTGAGTATACTCCTGTTCGAAAAATAATTAATAAGGACCAAATTGTGATTATGGTCTGTAAGAATAAATGTGGGGGAAAGGAAAAATAAGCTTTAACTTAGAATCAAAATAAGGGAAAAAAACTGAGAAGAGGAAAAGGAAAGAGAAATTCATTTTTTATTTTTTTTTCTTATATTTTTGTAGAAGGTATGTTAAAGCTCCAAAAAATGGGCTTAAATAGAGTAAATAAGAACTCAGGGTATGAGGCCTAAGAAATGAATATGAGTAGAGATAAGAGAACAGACCACGTATGGGAGGAAATTATTCTGGATTAAAAAAACTGAAAGCATGATACCTATTTTACAATTTCCCATTCAGGGGCTTTTACCGACAAAAGTGGTTTGTTGGGATTAACATGTAAATCCAAGATTATATTCCAACTAAGGAGTAAATTTATGCCTTCTTTGACTGAACTGAATCTGGACCAGGATTGGTCTTTATAAATTGCCAACCCATTGGAGAATGTCCATTTATATCTGATATCTAGCTCTTTAAATGTCTGGGTTATAATAGAAAATGATTTTATTTTTGCTAGTGTATATAGTGATAAATCTGTAAAAATGTTGATATGTTTGTACTGAGATTTTAAAGTGGAGTAGCTAGCCTTTACTATGGCTTCCTTATAGGGTAAAAAGAAAAATCTGACAATTACATCCCTAAGGTAGGAATTGTCGATATTTCTAGACAATGGAATCCTGTGTATTGCTTCTATTTTGCGGTCTAACTCAGAATAATCAGGAACCAAGCTTTGTAACAAGTTATCAATATATGTCTTTAGGTCTTTATCAGGTATGGATTTGGATATCCCCCTTATATGTAATTTTTTCTTTCTGGAACGATCTTCCATATTGGAAATCTTATTTTCTAAAGAAATTGAGTGTTTTAGTAGAGAGATAATGTCTATGATCAATGTATCACTCTTTTGTTAAAAAAAATGCAGTTTTTGATTAATAGCGGTTATGGCTTGAGAGTTAACCGCAATTTGTTTGGGAAGATCTGTAGTTATCTTTAGTTGAAAGTCAAGCAATAAATCTTTCATTTTGGAGTAAGTTAGGATTTCCTCCTCCTGTAGAGTCGGAATACACTCCCTATGAGAGTATCAGGTGAGTGAGAAGAAGTTGAGTCCAAGTTAAGATCATTTTGAGAGATATCACTCTCTGCTGCTTTTTTCCTTACTGAAAAAAAACAGTTATTTGTTGATCATCCTGCTTTTTAGGTTTAGTCTTGACTTTTGTTGGCATTTTGTAAAGTTTTGGAAAGTAAGGACAAAGTAGGATAGCCAAATAAACTCAAGACTATATATCAAAGTGGCTATGAAATTAGTTAAACTTTAAGTGCCTTTAAAAGGAGCTGAGGTTACACATAGCTAAAGGAGGTTTAGCTGTTAAAATGTAGATATTTTATTGATTCACAACTTCAGTGTCCTTCTATAATTTAAAGCTTAGGTGTTATGGCAATAGAATGAGGAATAGTATTAATTTCAGATACCACAAGTAAAGGTCTTCTTAAGGATCAAAGATGAAATAATGCCAAAAGCTCGATCTCTAAATGTCTCGCTGATTTATGACAGCCCAGAGAATGAAATTTAGTCTAAAAATGTCAATGGCATATACAATCCCCCAGATTGCCAGAGCGAGATTTATACTCTTCGGTAGTAGGGTGCAGTTTGTGTTAACTCCTTATTGCCAAAGAGGGTCCAAAAGTATTCCAGCAAAAGGGATGAGGCTTGTTAAGCAGCATGGGAGGACACTATGATGTGCTGTTACAAGGTAACTGGTCTAGTGAAGAAAGTCTGTAGTAAGACCTCTGAATAGAGGGATTTAGTAACCTATTATATAGGTCTTCCTGTGACAAAAAAGTTAATAAAAAATTTACCTTAGATCCTGTGGAAACAAGACTCTTATTTTTCTCCTTATCTCCTTATCTTTGGTCCAATTTGGACTACCGGTGCTCTAATGTGAGAGGACTGGATAGTGGAGGAAGAAAGCTGTGGGGAGCTGTGCTGAGTGTGTACACCGATGAGCGCCACAGATCCCAGACGAACAGGCCCTTCCTTCTCTTTCTCCTTGTCTTTAGTCCAATCTGGACTGCCGATGCTCAGGTGAAAAAAGGCCGGTTAGTAGGTGGGAGAAGCCATAAAGGGCTGAAGGAGGCGGAATAAGTGTCCTTATGGGAAAGCAAAGCCTGTGGAAATAAGACCGCTATTTTCCTCCTGACTTCTGTCCAATTTGGGCAGCCGGTGCTCAGATGTAGAAATTCCGGTTAGAGGGAGAGAGAGGCTGCAAGAAGGGTAGAGGGATAAATATATGTGAGCATCAAGTTTGATCGGTCCTTTCCTAGTTGGATTTAATTTGCTTCCATGGGTTAAAAGCTATTGTGACCCCAGGAGATCTCTTGAAATGGCCCAAGTTGTTAGAAGAGAAGGATAGGATTAGATCCGAGGGAGTGACCGGAAATGGTAATGTAGCCGCGAAGGTCGGCGTTAGCGGGTGGAGAGGCGTCCGTGCGGTAGAAGACTAGTGGACCGATGGTAGCCGTGTGCTGAGCGAGCAAGGGTACCCCCCTCCCAGGACATGTTTCCTAAAGGTGAAAGAAGTGGAAAGAGGGTTGCTGCGGCTTTGCAGAGCTGTGCAGAGAAATGATCTGGTGACCCTGGGAAGGGGCGAACGGATGCAACAGATAGTATAGTATGCAGGAGCGGATTCCAGTGCTGACTAGAGCGCGGATTTGTTCCCGGAGGAAGCAGTGGGCTCACAGGCGGGTTTACAGTGCCGTGATAACAGACCTCAGCAGCACAAGCGGGAGAGGTTTTGAGTGCAGAGACGGTGATGGACGCTGAGCCAGCCCTAAGGTAGACGGAAACCTGGAGGCAAGCTTCACAAAGCTAAGTAAACTGCTACTTTCTTTTTTCTATAAGGGCAACATAACTCAGCAATTGCTGGAATACACGACACGGGACTCAGTAACCGGCCTGTCCCCTGCAGAGAACATTTACACAGTAATAAAGGACAAAAACGTGCAGAAAGTCACATTTTAAACAGATCGCCCCATAAGGAGGCAAACTTGCTCATAAAGACTGATTAAAAATATCAAAAGACAGTGCACACGGCTAAGTAAACCATTGGGGTTATAGCAAATATCCTACAAAAATAAAGGGATAAGACTATATTAAATCTCCTTTTAATGCCTGGAAGGATATATGTCCCATTTTTTTTTTTTTCCCCGTGGTTAGGGGGGAAAGCATATCCTGGATATTTCTGGAGAAATTTGGGTAATATACAGAGACTCACTAAAGCTATATTGAGTCTGGAGAGGTGAAAACCAGCTGGAACCGGATAACACTGAATTAATATGGAACTTTAAAATATAACTATAAAAGTACTCTTGTAAAGAAAGGGACAGAGAACAAGAAGGGAGGGGGAAAGGGAAAAAAAAAAAAAAAAAAAAGAATAAGGTCATTAACTCACGGTATTGATCCTATATCAAGGAGCCTAAAGTGAAAGAGATATAAAGAGAGAAATAAAGGATAGAAGGATAAGTGAAACTGGGGAGGAAAAAAGGTGATAAAATGGCTACGAAAAGCAAAGCTAAAGTAAGAAAGAGTTTGACGGCAGAGCCATCTCCCTTTTTTACTCCAAAGAATTCTAATAATTTGACTCAAAAACAACCTCTGAAAGAAGGATCAAATCAGAGCACAACTCTTCCTTCCCCTAGTTCGTTAACCAGAGAATTGGAGTCTCAAGAAGGAAATTTACTCACTACTGATAAAATGAAAGAAATTTTAAAGAATTTCCAAACAGAATTTTTAGCAGAGATCAAGACCCAAATTATGGAAAATGCTAAATCAATAAAAGAAGTTAACGAAAGATCAGCAGACTTGGAAGTCAAATTTGACAAATTAGTTACTGACCATAATAGGTTATTAGAGCAATCCTTAAAAATGTCTACTCAAATTATAACCTTGAACGATCAAATAAAGAAAATGGAAGATAAAGAACGGAAAAATAATCTCCGTATAAGAGGAATCCCAGAAATTATAAAAAAAGAAGAACTCTCATCTTATGTAAAAGATCTATTCACTAACATTATGCCATCCTTCTCACAACTGGATCAGAAATTTGAGGCAGTGCATAGAATCCCTCTACCAAAGCACTTACTAAATAAAACTTCTAGAGATGTGATCGTTAAAATCCATAATTTTCCAACAAAGGAAGCAATCTCTAGAGCAAGTTATACAAAGAAGACATTTGAAGCTCCATATGAAAAAATTCAAATCTTCTCAGATTTGTCAAAAGCGACAATTAACAGAAGAAAGGAATTTAGGCCCATAACTCAAGAATTAAGGAAGCACAATCTTATTTACAAATGGACGTTTCCCGCAGGTTTATTAATCTTACAAGGATCCTCTTGGCACAGGATTGGTTCTATTGCAGAAGGAGAACTTTTTTTGAGAAATCTGAAGACTAACTTACGAGATCCAAAAGATTTAACTTCTGAACTGAAAATTCTAACACCAGAATGGCAGGAAAAATAACTTTCAAGGAAAAGAAAAAAAGAAGTAGCACAACGAGATAGATATCCTTATCTGGACTACTACTGTATAAATTATAGGACATTTATAGTTAGGAAAATGGCAGTATTAACGGTTCAAGAAGATAGAGTAATTATCTAAACCATCTCAGATTTAGGATGGAAGTAAATGGTAATGGGCAGATCAGTAATGATACTGCTCAGCAATTAATAGTCATAAGAAAGGAGATATAGCAGATAGATATCCTTATCTGGACTACTACCGTATAAATTATAGGACTCTTACAGTTAAGAAAATGGCAGTATTAATGGTTCAAGAAGAAAGAGTAATTACCTAAACCATCTCAGATTTAGGATGGAAGTAACTGGTAATGGGAAGATCAGCAAGGATACTGCTTAGTAATTAATAGTCATAGGAAAGGAGATATAGCATTAGAATGGGAAAAAAAAATATATATATAATAACTTAAGAACACGGTACTGCCACCTCTACTTTATGCCGCTACCCATTTCTGAACAACGGCTGAATCCCTGCGGAACATAATGGGGAAAACAATGCAATACAGCCCAATATGTTCCAACAGTATGAATGCATGTATGAATGATAGTGAGATAGAATTGTGTTTATCGATTTACAAAGTGATAGCAAATGAAGCATTCTCAAATAATTGCTTGGTAAATAATAGTATATCTAGAGAAGTACTCCAACAAAAATGGCTTTGAAATTATTAAGTTGGAATGTTAGGGGTTTAAATTCACCTAGCAAAAGGAAGACAATTTATAGATACTGTAAAAAGGAGAAAGCAGATCTGATTTTTCTCCAGGAAACCCACTGGGGGAAAGAAAAAACTCTGGGGTTTGCGGAAGGTTACTTTGACTATAGACAGCATTCAATGGGGGAAAAAAAAAAAGAGGAGTATCAATATTTTTCTCCAATAATTTAGAAATAGTGGAAGTAATTTCAATCATAGATCCAGATGGACGTTACATATTATGGAATGGCCAAATTAACAATCAAAAAATAACGTTGATTAATATTTACGCTCCTAATGAGAAGCAAATGAAATTTATTAAAAAAGTAGGAAAACTAATTGAGAAATATGCACAGGGTCCGCTTATTATCGCAGGAGATTTTAATTTGGTTTCAAATATAAGCCTGGACAGGTCAAAAGCATTGGTGGATAAAAATTTAAAAAGAGTGGAAAAAACTGCTCAAGTATTTACGGAATGGATTATAAATAATAATTTATTTGATGCCTGGCGCGTTCAACACCCAAATCAAAAAGAATTCTCATTTTACTCAAATCCTCACAACACTTATTCACGAATTGATTTAATATTAGTAAATTCCCAAATAATTAATAAAATAACACATTCTGGAATAGGTAATATTGCAATTTCAGATCACGCTTACACTACACTTATGGTTGAAATAAATAAAGTAAAATTAGACAGACCACAATGGAAATTAGATGACACTATATTAAAAATAGAAAAAAATAAAGAAATATTAAATGAAGAAATTTCTGAATTTTTTGATTTGAACAAACACTCGGTTCCTTCATATTGCACGATTTGGAACGCACAAAAAGCTTTTACAAGAGGTTTGATTATTAAACTCAAAGCACAGTTAATAAAACAGAGAGGAGATTCACTAAAAAAATTACATATAGATTTGAATAAATTGGAATCCAGATTTTTGATCGACCCGCAACCACAGATCAGGATTGAAATTAAATTAATACAAAATAGAATAAATAAGATTAACCAATATAGATCAGATAGCGCCCTTTGGCATTTCCAACAGATATATCATTTTCAAAACAATAGAAATAGTAAATTACTTGCTACTCAGGCGAAAAAGAAAAAAGAAAAGAATAGCAGTCATAAACTGGTACATTACTCCGATGAAAATCTCACAAATTTCACACTCTCCTTCGGACAGATTATGCTGGAGGGGGTGTGGAAACTCTGCTAACTTATTACATATCCTATGGGAATGCTCTAAATTAAAGTCCTTTTGGGAAAAATGCTATGAATTGTTATTTAAGACGGTGGGAATTCATTTCCCAATGACAGGGGAGTGCAGTCTGTTACACTTCTTTCCAAGTTATGCCAGCACGGAGAAAAAAGCATTTGCTATTTTGACTTTTTCGATAGCTAAAAAATTAATAATTAGTAATTGGAAAAATGATACTGCCCCTCTCTTTGCTGACATTATTTGGAAAAGAAAACACACCCGTGAATTGGAAAGGAGCTATATTCAGAGAGGCTTAATTAAAATGGACCCTTTGAAGTGGAAATCATGGGACGAAAATCAAAATACAACCAGTTGATTTTTCCTTTTTTGTATAGCTCCTCTCCTCTAGTAAGATTGCGGAATGAATGAGTATGAATGGTAAACTATTTAATGTAATGATTTTCTATGTAAAAAGAATGTCAATATGTATTTAATGTTGTCTGTTTAAAAATTTTATAAAAAAAAAAAAAAAAAAAAAAAGAAGACAGCCAGGAGAGCTCACACCGGGACCCAAACCATTAGCATCGGGGCCATCGCAGGACATCGTGCATAGCTGTCAGGAGAGCGGGCATAGGAAATTGGTTTACCGGCGTCCGTCGGATGGTATAGCTCAGATGTAGAAATTCTGGTTAGAGGGAGAGAGAGGCTGCAAGAAGGGTAGAGGGATGGATATATGTGAGCATCAAGTTTGATCGGTCCTTTCCTGGTTGGATTTAATTTGCTACCGTGGGTTAAAAGCTATCGTGACCACAGGAGATCTCTTGAAATGGCCCAAGTTGTTAGAAGAGAAGGAGTTGGGTAACATCAGCTCAGGCAGAGGCTCGTCACAGCTCCAACTCAGGGTAACTCAATTTCTGGTCTCTGTATATCCAGGTCCATTTATCAGGCAGTCTGATTAATCGCTATAGTGTCCTGGCATTGTTGTAGACAGCCAGGAGAGCTCACACCGGGACCCAAACCATTAGCATCGGGTCCATCGCAGGACATCGTGCATAGCTGTCAGGAGAGCGGGTATAGGGAATTGGTTTACCGGCGTCCGTCGGATGGTATAGCTCAGATGTAGAAATTCCGGTTAGAGGGAGAGAGAGGCTGCAAGAAGGGTAGAGGGATGGATATATGTGAGCATCAAGTTTGATCGGTCCTTTCCTAGTTGGATTTAATTTGCTTCCATGGGTTAAAAGCTATCGTGACCCCAGGAGATCTCTTGAAATGGCCCAAGTTGTTAGAAGAGAAGGAGTTGGGTAACATCAGCTCAGGCAGAGGCTCGTCACAGCTCCAACTCAGGGTAACTCAATTTCTGGTCTCTGTATATCCAGGTCCATTTATCAGGCAGTCTGATTAATCGCTATAGTGTCCTGGCATTGTTGAAGACAGCCAGGAGAGCTCACACCGGGACCCAAACCATTAGCATCGGGGCCATCGCAGGACATCGTGCATAGCTGTCAGGAGAGCGGGTATAGGGAATTGGTTTACCGGCGTCCGTCGGATGGTATAGCAAGGGAATGTTGTACAGCGTTCCCAACCTTCTTTGCAGCCACCTACATTGGCGGAAAATAAATTTCCGGATCCGCCCTCCTTCTCTCTACTCTCTCCTTAACTCTCTTTAATTCTCTCTCTCCCTCCTTCTCTCTCTCCCTCTTTCTCTCTATCTCTGTCTTTCTCTCCCTCTTTCTCTCTTTCTTTCCCTCTCGCCCACTGTCCCCCTCTCCTTCCCTCCCCCACTGCATTTCCCTCTCTTTCTCTCCTGCTCTCTCTTTCCCTATTTCTCTATGTCATTCTATCCTCTCTGTCTCCCTCTCTGTCCCTATTTCTCTCTGTCTCCCCCTCTGTTTCTCTCAAACTCTCTCTGTCTCTCTCTTCTTCAAACTCTTTTTCTCTCTCTATCGTTCTCGCTCTCTCCTTCACACTTCCCTTCTCTCTCTCTTTCTCTCTCTCCTTCTCTTTACTTTTCTCTCCTCTCCTTCACTCTATCTACTTATATCTCTCCCTCCTTCTCTCCCTCCCCTCTGTCTGTTTCTCTCCCTCACACTCTCTCCCCCTCCTTTACTCCCTCTCCATCTCTCTTTCCCTCTTTCTCTGTCCCCTCTGTCTTTCTCTCTCTCTTTACCCCTAGCTCACTGCCCCCCCTCTCTCTATCTCCCCTTCCTCTCTTTTTCTCCTCTCTTCCCCCCCCCCCCACTGTCACTCCCTCTCTTTCTCTCCTCTCTCTTTCCCTATTTCTCTATCCCACTCTCCCCTCTTTCTCCCAATCTCTCCCTATTTCTTTCTCTTACTTCTCCTCTGTTTATTTCAGTCTCTCTGTCTCTGTTTCTCTCTTCCTCCATCTTTCTCTCCCATTCGTTCTCTTCATCTCTCTTTCTCCCCTCTCTCTCATTGTCCTCCCTCCACACTCTACTCCTCTCTCTCTCTCCTTCACTCTTTCTCATTCATACTACTCTCTCTCTTTCCGTTTCTCCACTCTCTACTTATCTCTCTCCCTCTTATTCTCTCTCTCCTTCTCTGTCTCTCGCTCTCTCTCCTTCTCTCTGTGTTTCTCTCCTTCACACTCTCTCTCCCTCCTGTACTCTCTATCCCCTATGTCTTTCTCTCTCTCTTTTTCCCTCTCTCTCATTGTCTCCCTCTCTCCCTCCCCCACTGTTTCTCTCAATCTCTCTCTCTCTCTTCTTCACTCTTTCTCCTTCACACTCTCCTTCATAATCTCCTTCTCTCTCTCTCTTTCATATATGACTTTTCTCTATCGTTCTCTCTCTCTTTCTTTCCTTCACACTTTCCTTCTCTCTCTCCCTTTCCTTTTCTCTGCTCTCTCTTTCACTCTCTACTTATCTCTCTCCCCTTCTCTCTCTCTCCTCTCTGTGTTTCTCTCCTTAACACTCTACTCCTCTCTCCCTCCCTCCATCACTTTTTCTCATTCATACTCCACTCTCTCTCTTTCCTTTTCTCTCCTCTCTCCTCTCCTCTCTCCTTCACGCTCTCTACTTATCTCTCTCCCTCTTACTCTCTCTTTCCTTCTCTCCCACCTTCTCTTTCTCTCGCTCTCTTTCCTTCTCTCTCTCTCTGTTTCTCTCCTTCACACTCTCTCTCCCTCCTTTACTCTCTATCCCCCTCTGTCTTTCTCTCTCTCTTTCCCTCTCTCTCATTGTCTCCCTCTCTCTCTCCATCTCTCTCTCTTTCTCCCCTCTCTCTCCCAATTTCTCTCTCTCACTGCCCCACTGTTTCTCTCAATCTCTCTCCCTTCTTCACTCTTTCTCCTTCAAACTCTCCTTCATACTCTCCTTCTCTCACTCTCTCTCTCTTTCACATTCTAATTTTCTCTCTCGTTCTCTCCCTTTTTCCTTCACACTTTCCTTCTCTCTCTCTCACTTTCCTTTTATCTCCTCTCACCTTCACCCTCTCTACTTATTTCTCTCCCTCCTTCTCTCTCTCTCTTCTTCTCTCTCTGTGTTTTCCTTCTTCACATTCTCTTTCCCTCTTTTACTCTTTCTCCATCTCTCTCTTCCTCTCTCTATCCCTCTGTCTTTCTCTCTCTCTCTTTTCCTCTATCTCTCTGTCTCTCCATCTCCCCCTCCCTCTCTTTCTCATCCTCTCCCCATCTCTCCATATTTCTCTCTCTACCTCCCCCTCTGTTTCTCTAAATCTCTCTCTCTCTCCTTCACTCCTTCTCCTTCACACTCTCCTTCATATTCTCCTTCTCTCTCTCTTTCTCACTCTACTTCTCTCACTCTCTCTCTTTTCTTCATACTTTCCTTCTCTCTCTCTTTCCTTTTCTCTCCTCTCTCCTTCACTCTCTCTACTTATATATCTCCCTCCTCTCTCTCTGTGTGTCTCTCCTTCACACTCTCTCTCCCTAATTTACTCTCTCTCCACCTCTCTATCCTCCTCTCTATCTCTCTCTCTGTCCCCCTCTTCTTATCTCAAACTCTCTCTCTCTCTCTCTTTCTTGTTCACACTCTACTCCTCTCTCTCTCTCTCCTTCACTCTTTCTCATTCATACTACTCTCTCTCTTTCCTTTTCTCCACTCTACTTATCTCTCTCCCTCTTACCCTCTCTCTCTCTCTCCTTCTCTTTCTCTCACTCTCTCTCCTTCTCTCTGTGTTTCTCTCCTTCACACTCTCTCTCCCTCCTGTACTCTCTATCCCCCTATGTCTTTTTCTCTCTCTTTTTCCCTCTCTCTCATTGTCTCCCTCTCTCCCTCCCCCACTGTTTCTCTCAATCTCTCTCTCTCTCTCTTCTTCACTCTTTCTCCTTCACACTCTCCTTCATAATCTCCTTCTCTCTCTCTCTCTTTCATATACGACTTTTCTCTATCGTTCTCTCTCTCTCTCTTTCCTTCACACTTTCCTTCTCTCTCTCACTTTCCTTTTCTCTGCTCTCTCTTTCACTCTCTACTTCTCTCTCTCCCCCTTCTCTCTCTCTCCTCTCTGTGTTTCTCTCCTTAACACTCTACTCCTCTCTCCCTCCCTGCATCACTTTTTCTCATTCATACTCCGCTCTCTCTCTTTCCTTTTCTCTCCCCCTCTTACTCTCTCTTACCTTCTCTCCTGCCTTCTCTTTCTCTCGCTCTCTTTCCTTCTCTCTCTCTGTTTCTCTCATTCACACTCTCTCTCCCTCCTTTACTCTCTATCCCCCTCTGTCTTTCTCTCTCTCTTTCCCTCTCTCTCATTGTCTCCCTCTCTCTCTCCATCTCTCTCTCTTTCTCCCCCTCTCTCTCCCACTTTCTCTCTCTCCCTGCCCCACTATTTCTCTCAATCTCTCTCCCTTCTTCACTCTTTCTCCTTCAAACTCTCCTTCATACTCTCCTCTCTCTCTCTCTTTCACATTCTAATTTTCTCTCTCGTTCTCTCCCTCTTTCCTTCACACTTTCCTTCTCTCTCTCGCTTTCCTTTTCTCTCCTCTCACCTTCACCTCTCTACTTATTTCTCTTCCTCCTTCTCTCTCTCTCTTCTTCTCTCTCTGTGTTTTCCTTCTTCATGTTCTCTTTCCCTCTTTTACTCTTTCTCCATCTCTCTCTTCCTCTCTCTATCCCTCTGTCTTTCTCTCTCTCTCTTTTCCTCTATCTCTCTGTCTCTCCATCTCCCCCTCCCTCTCTTTCTCATCCTCTCCCCCTCTCTCCCTATTTCTCTCTCTACCTCCCCCTCTGTTCCTCTAAATCTCTCTATCTCTCTCCTTCACTCCTTCTCCTTCACACTCTCCTTCATATTCTCCTTCTCTCTCTCTCTTTCTCACTCTACTTCTCTCTCTTTTCTTCATACTTTCCTTCTCTCTCTCTTTCCTTTTCTCTCCTCTCTCCTTCACTCTCTCTACTTATATCTCTCCCTCCTCTCTCTCTGTGTGTCTCTCCTTCACACTCTCTCTCCCTAATTTACTCTCTCTCCACCTCTCTATCCTCCTCTCTATCTCTCTCTCTGTCCCCCTCTGCTTATCTCAAACTCTCTCTCTCTCTCTCTCTCTTTCTTCTTCACACTCTACTTCTCTCTCTCTCTCTCCTTCACTCTTTCTCATTCATACTACTCTCTCTCTTTCCTTTTCTCCACTCTCTCTACTTTTCTCTCTCCCTCTTACTCTCTCTCTCCTTCTCTTTCTCTCGCTCTCTCTCCTTCTCTCTGTGTTTCTCTCCTTCACACTCTCTCTCCCTCCTGTACTCTCTATCCTCCTATGTCTTTTTCTCTCTCTTTTTCCCTCTCTCTCATTGTCTCCCTCTCTCCCTCCCCCACTGTTTCTCTCAATCTCTCTCTCTCTCTTCTTCACTCTTTCTCCTTCACACTCTCCTTCATAATCTCCTTCTCTCTCTCTCTTTCATATACGACTTTTCTCTATCATTCTCTCTCTCTCTCTTTCCTTCACACTTTCCTTCTCTCTCTCACTTTCCTTTTCTCTGCTCTCTCTTTCACTCTCTACTTACCTCTCTCCCCCTTCTCTCTCTCTCCTCTCTGTGTGTTTCTCTCCTTAACACTCTACTCCTCTCTCCCTCCCTCCATCACTTTTTCTCATTCATGCTCCGCTCTCTCTCTTTCCTTTTCTTTCCTCTCTCCTCTTCTCTCTCCTTCACGCTCTCTACTTATCTCTCCCCCTCTTACTCTCTCTTTCCTTCTCTCCCACCTTCTCTTTCTCTCGCAATCTTTCCTTCTCTCTCTGTGTTTCTCTCCTTCACACTCTCTCTCCCTCCTTTACTCTCTATCCCCCTCTGTCTTTCACTCTCTCTTTCCTTCTCTCTCATTGTCTCCCTCTCTCTCTCCATCTCCCTCTCTTTCTCCCCCTCTCTCTCCCAATTTCTCTCTCTCTCTGCCCCACTGTTTCTCTCAATCTCTCTCTCTCCCTCCTTTACTCTCTCTTCATTTCCCTCTTCCTCTTTCTATCCCTCTGTCTCCTCTTTCTACCCCCCCCCCACCCAGGCACCTAAAATTTCCCCATCACTCATGGGGCTCTAAACAGAGCCCCGTGAGGCCTTGATTAACTTTTTAACTCATGGAGCTCTATACAGAGCCCCATGAGATTATATTTAACCCCATCAGACCAATAGGGGTCTATATAGACCCCTATAGTACACTATTAACCCCTAGGTTAATCCTACAAGTGCCATGAGTGTCCTCCAGAACCCTCATGACAAAGTCTAAGCACTACACTACACTATTACCTCTAACTATACCCCATTAACCCCATAACCCTAACTATACCCCATTAACACTTACTAAACCCTTTCTAACCCTAACTTGGCCTATCTAACCCTATCTGGACCTAATAACCCTTACAGGTCCTATCCAACCCTTACTGGGCCAATCTAACCCTAATTGGTCCTATTTAAAACCTACCTGGACCTATTAACCCTAACTGGGCCTATTTAACCCCATCTTGCCTTATTTAATCCCATCACTTATGAAGGTCTATACAGACCCCCATAGGCCTCCATCTAACCCAATCTTTTATGGGGGTCTATACAGACTCCCATATGCCTCTAGTTAACCCAATCAGTCCCATAAGATCTATGAAGACCCTCAGAGGACAAGTAAAATCCAATTATTAACCCCATAAGTGCTATGATGGTCCTCCAGGACCCTCATGACACAAAGTACAAACACTACACTACACTATTCTCCCCCCCAATAAACCACTATATCTAAACTAACCCTCTCTACTGTAACTTATTAACCCCTACCTACCTAACACTACCTACCTAACCCCCTATTAACCCCCCCCCCACCCCACTAAGTACACAAAATATAAAAAGCTAAGGTACAGAAAAAAAAAACCTAGGTTACCAAAAATGTAAAAAACCCATGTTGCCAAAAAACAAATTTAGGTACACAAAAAAGGCCATTACAAACCCCCTCTCATTACAAAAAAAAAGAACATCACAAATTCCCCCGCAACTACAAAAAAAAATAAAAAAGTTACACACCTGCAAAGAAATGGCATACACAAATATACATAACATTACAGTAATAAAGACATAAATATACCCCATAACTACAATCCATTTCCCCCTATCTAGACATTACTGCCTATCTATACATAACCCCCTATCTTTACATTACCCCCTAACTATACATAACCCCCTTTCTATACATAACCCTCTATCTAGACATTACCCCGCTGGGCTCCCCAACGCTAATGAGGACTCTTTAGAGCCTCTTCCGGTAATGGCGTTTTGGCAATGGCGCCTTCTGATTTTCCTGAAAAGGCTGTCAATAAAATTTCAGCCAATCAGAAGACGCCAAGGTGTGAGCCAATCAGAATGGGATATACCCCTATATTCCATTCTATTTGGCGGAAGAACCTGTCAATGTTTTTTAAACCAATCAGAAGGAGCTATTGCCTTCAGCCCATCACAATGGAATACACCCCCACAGGCTGATTGGCTGAAGGCATCTGCGCCTTCTCATTAGCGTCGGGGGGGCTCCGCAAGTGCAGAGCTCTGTTAGTTTTTTTATTTTTTTTATTTTAGAGCACAGATTCTTCAAGGGCCCAGCCAAGGCAGAAGAGAAGGCTGGGGACATCACGGACAGGTAAGTTTTAAATTTATAATGTTTATTGTTTATTTATGGTTTGTGTATTTGTGTTTATGTGTGACTAATGTGATGTATCTTTTTTCCAAGGGCCGAGCCGAAGAACAGAAGAAGATGGACATGGACATGCTGGAAAGGTAAGTTTTATACTGTATTTGTAATGTTTATTTTTTAAATGTAATGTTTTATTATGTACTAATTTGATTTCTTTTTTTCCTACGGCTGCGATCTGAAGGGACATCTGCAAGGGTAAGTGGTTTTATTTATTCTATTTTAGCTTAGATTTAGGAGGTATTGTCAAGATAGGGGGTTATGTATAGATAGGGGGTAATGTCTAGATAGGGGGTAATGCTATAGATACGGGGGTTATGTATAGATAGGGGGTAATGTCTAGATAGGGGGAAATGTATTGTAGGGGTATGTTTAGAATGTCTTTATTACTGTAATGTTATGTATATTTGTGTATGCCTTTTCTTTGCAGGTGTATAATTATTTTTTGTAATGGCGGGGGGGATTTGTGATGTTTTTTTTATTTACTTTTTTTTTGAAGGGGGGTTTGTAATGTTCTTTTTTTATTTTTTCTACCTTAGGTTTTTTAATTGTTGATAACATAAGTTTTTTTTTAATTTTGGAAACCTAGGTTTTTTTTATTTTTTGTATCTTAGCTTTTTTCATTTTGTGTAATTAGTGGGGTGGTGGGTTTAATAGGGGGTTAGGTAGGTAGTGTTAGGTAGGTAGGGGTTAATAGGTTTGGGTAGAGGGGGGTTAGTTTAGATTTAGTGGTTTATTGGGGTGGAGAATAGCGTAGTGCAGTGTTTGTAGTTAGTGTCATGAGGGTCCTGGAGGACCCTCATGGCACTTATGGGGTTAATAATAGGGTTCTCATTGTCCTATGAGGGTCTTCATAGACCCTTATGGGACTAATTGGGTTAAATAGAGGCTTACGGGGTCTGTATAGACCCCCGTAAGTGATGGGATTAAATAGGGCTAGATGGGGTTTAATAGGCCCAGTTAGGATTATTAGGTTCAGTGTCCTATAGAGGTCTATATAGATACCTATTGGACTGAGGAGGTTCATTTTAGTCACATGGAGCATGGTCACTGCAGCCAGCGGCGCCGTCACACATGCGAGCCTCGCAAAGCGAGGCGAAGCAGCCGCGCAGCACTTTGGCTGCAATGTCAAGCGCGTAACTCTAAAAATCCCACCAAAAACGAAATTCATGTCCAAACAATTATAATACACTCACACACAGCACAGGGGGAGACACAGGAAGCCTGGGAGTGAGGTTGCAGGTGAATTAGACCCATATTTTCCATTTTCCGTCACCTTAAAAATCATGGACGAAAAACTTAAAATTTCAGAAACAGCATGAAAACGAGGCTCTTCAATGCCAGGTAGGCAGGACTTACGACATACACCACGCAAAACACAGTAACACTTACACGAACAACGCCAGGCACATGGGACTTCCAAAATACACAATGAGAGGGGAACACAAAATCGGCCATTTTAAATTGAAGCACGGAAGTCGCAAATCTTAACATTTACACCCTCAAATGTCGGAAAAACGTAAATTGTGCATGTGCAAGTTTGTCCTCGCGCTCACACTCTATAAATACTGGAAAGTTTTCAGAATTTTCTCACTTTCTCCTCAGATGATGAACTGAGTGCCTGGATGTTATCAGAGGACAAATTTGATTAAGAGATTGTCAACTCTTGATTAATTTCAGCAAATACATTTAAAGATAATAGGTAAAGTATTAGTATTTTTTAATTGATTAAAAAATTTTTTTTATATATATATATATATATATATATATATATATACTGTATATATATATATTACACTGACATACTTTAACACATTATAAGCTGTATATGTGTGCACACTATAACATATAGTAATTGCTTAACTATGATTTCTCATTATGCAGAGATTTACAGCCTTATTAAATTGCGAATCGGCCAATTGAAAAGGGCTCTATATAAGCACATTTTTTTTTTACAGAATTTTTTAGTTAGTGAACTTCTATCCAAAAGCAAGGTCTTCACTAACTAAAAATTTCTGTAAAAAATATGCTATGTGCTTATATGGAGCTCTTTTCAATTGTCCGAATCGCAATTTAATAAGGCTGATAACCTGCAGTGGCGTAAAGACATCAGCTTAGAAGGACACAAGGTCCAGTATATTTCATTACATTAATTGATATCATATCTAGGACATATTACATTACGTTATAGCCTATTTCATGTATATTTGATTGCATTCATTGATTGCATATTTCTGAAATATATAACATTGTTGTGAGGTGTTTTGGTATTTCAGGTCACAACATAGAAAAAAAGAGGTCAAGAAAAAATAGTGACTCATTACTTTATTAAAAACAAAAAATTATACTCTTATTTCATTCTTTGCAGATCTCTGTCAATTTCACTGGGACACAGAAGGCCAGACACTACACTAACTGGCAGTTACAGTATATTTAATTTGCAGACACCATCAATAATAACTGCAAATATTATTAATTTTAACAGCACCGATGACAACATTGTGCCCATCATGCTCCTACTTCACCCCTCCCCAGTGTCAATGGTCGCACCCTCACCTGTTTTGCTTTCACAAACCCTCCTCTTACTCCTCTGTGTCTCTTTCCCCCTTCTCACTCCTCTGTCTCTCTTGCCTCTCCATACACTGTGGCTCTTCCACCCCCCCCCCCCCCCCGTACCTCACATCTGTCTCTTCACAACCACTCTTACACCCTGGGTATCTTGCCACACCAACCCTGTGTCTCTGCCCCCCCTCTACTTCCCCTGTGTCTCTTCCCCCTCCTGCCCGCCCCCCCAACCTGTGTCTCCCCCCCTCCCTCCCCTGTGTCTTACCCCCCGGCAGGTGGTCCTCTACAATGCACTCTCTATATTAGATTGCACTCTCTGTATGACATTGCATTCTTTATATTACACGCCCCTCCCTCTGTATCACACACACTTCACTTTTCCTGTCTCCTACACATGTACTACATTCTCACACACACAAACTACACTTTCACACACACTGCACTCTACCACACACTCTCTATTACACATGCTCTGCACTATCCCTCTCTATTACACACTGTTTTCTCTCTCTCTATCACAGCTTGCACTCTCTGTGCTCATCCCAGTCACTCACCCGGCTCACTTTGCCACACTGACACTTTCACCCCCTCTGTCACACCCCTGTATCTCTTTGCCACTCCCTCACCTGTATCTCTTACCCCTACTCCACCACCCCTCTCCCTCCTTTGTGTCTCTTCCACATCCTCTCCCCCCTGCCTCTCTTCCCCCGCCTGCCCCCCCCCCCACCCACCTGTGTCTCTTCCCCCTACTCTCCTCAACCCTCTCCCTCCCCTTTGTCTTCCCCCTCCCCGGCAGGTGGTCCTCTACAATGCACTCTCTATATGACATTGAACTCTCTATATTACATTGCACTCTATATATTACACACCCCTCATAATCTGTAGGCTACAAATAAACATGTACATTTTACATTACAGATTACAATGGCTGACAAGATGGAAACTTGGAAGGAAGCAAAACTACATATGGACAGGGAACGAAAACAAAGATGGAGAGCCAAACAGTCGGAGGAGAGCAAGAAAAAAGTACAGAAGAAGAGCAGCAGAGAATTTAAAAGAAAAGACACACTGCATTGAGCACAGTGGAAATGGAAGTGGAGGAGGCAAGTCACTTTAAATGATTAATTCACATCCCAATGGCTAATCGGGACGTTGAAAATAAATATTCATCATTATAATTACAGATTTTAATGGATGAGCAGCCAGAAAGCAGCAAACAATATAAGAACGTCTGCACCAGGAAAGAACAAAAAGATAGAGACAGAAGCAATCAGAGGACACTGAAGAAAAAATCAGAGAACAAGAGCGTGACCGCCTTTACAACTAAAGACACCCTGATGCTCCAAAAAGCCTGCGTAAGAGAGATAGGTAATGTAAAAATATTGTTCAAGAAACCAGTCAACAATATGTTAATGATGACAATGTATATATAAATTATAATGTTCAGGTTGCTTCACAAGAAAATCCATTATTTACAGATCTAACTGTAGAGAGACACAACTGTGGTATGTTGAATGTGCTTTGTCAGTTTTGTGGAGCTTATCATTTTCTAAATGAAAGACCAAGAGATAGTTGTTCATTAGTTTTTGTCAAAAGGGCAAAGTAAAACTACCCCAAAAAGCAAACATTCCCAACATATTTACAAAATATAATGACTGACCCAACTTTTCCAAATTACAGAAATTTTAAGCAAAATATACAATCTTATAATAGTGCCATTTCTTTTGCATCTATGGGTGCTAAATTAGCTGAAAATGTTGCTGGTTATTGCCCTTACTGTTTTAAAGCTCAAGGCCAAATTTACCACCATACTTCCCATTTACACCCTCAGGAAGGAGAGCAAAGAAAATTTGCTCAACTACAGTATATGCACTTGATACAAACAAAGCTGTGAAACAACAAATGCAGCTTCCAGAAAATACAAAATGCTTACCTACTGTTTTTCATGAGCTTGATAAAAAAAAAAAAAAAAATCCATACACTCAAGCTCTCAGAGGTTGAACAACAACAACGTATTCATGCAAAACAAAGTCAGTTTGCAATACCAAGAGTTAATGAGAAGAGATCGGCATACTGATAAAAGACGTTGTAATTTACCAACATCTAATGAGGTTGCAATGGTCTTTAGATATTTAGATATTAGAATATATCCCAGAAATGAGGAGCAACCTGTCATTAAAATCAATGTATTAAGTACAAATTTAGATCTAATGACATATCCAATTTTGTATCCCAATGAGGAGGCAGGTTGGCAACCAAAATGAATACTTCTAAGCTATCCAAACACTAAACAGCGTGTGGAATTTAAAGTGGCTCAAACTGCAATTAGGGATGATTTTAATCCCATCTTAAGTGCAGGAAAACTGACACAACAATGGATCATTGATTTGTACCTGCAAGTAGAAGTCAATAATTAAAATGTTATCAAATTCCAACAACATAAACTCAGTGTTGAACAGTATTGTGGCCTCATGGATTATGTTGCTGAAGCGGCTACAAACCAATATCTAGCAGCTGGCTGAGCCATCATTTTACCATCTTCCTTCCAAGGATCTCCTTGCAATATGCGAGAAAGAGACAATGATGCTATGGCTATTTTAACTACATTTGACCAACCAGATTTATTTTATACATTTACATGTAATCCTCAATGACCAGAAATTGTTGATAATTTCAAACATGGACAAAATGATTCTGATAGATCAGACTTAGTGGCTTGTGTATTCAAAATAAAATTATCAGCCTTAATACATGACATAACCATCACTTACTTATTTGGTAAGTATTTGGCTTATGTTTATACCATTGAATTTCAGAAAAGAGGCCTTCCACATGTACATATTCTGATAATACTTGCCGAAAATCATAAATTGAATACTGCAGACAAAGTGGATTCAGTAATTACTGCTGAACTACCAGATCCACAAAAACATGCCACACTATATGAAATTGTAACACATTGTATAATTCATGGGCCATGTGGATAGCTAAATCCACAATTGCCATGTATGGAAAATAACAAATGCGCAAAAGATTTTCCAAAGATTTCAGAGATCAAACTTTTGCTAACTGTGATGGGTATCCTTTGTATAGACGAAGAAAAGATCCAAAGGCCTTCATTTGAGGAAAATATGTAGATAACACGTATGTGGTGCCATATAATCCACATATCTTAATGAAGTATGATGCACACATAAATGTGGAAGCTTGCGCTTCCATTAAATCAATTAAATATGTGTACAAATATATTAATAGAGGATAAGATGCCGCAACTGGTGTGATAAAAAGTGGCCCAAATGAACAAGAAAATTAGATTTTGCATGATGAACTGGCATCTCATGTAGATGCTCGCTATGTTAGTGCGCCAGAAGCAATGTGGTTGGATTCTGAAATTTGAAATGCATGTATCCTTAGTAATGAAGAAATGTATGATCTTCATTTCCAATGTTTTTCTTTCCTGGATGGTTTTGAAATTTTTGATTTTCAGGTTTTGAATTGAGTGATCATTATGGGTAAAATGATCTTCAACTGGGGTACAATAACGGTTTTCATTGTGCTTTTTGATGAAAAGTCTGTGAAGATCCAACCTTAGATGCCTTTATAAATAGGATTTCAGGGGACATGATCATATGATCTGATAATATTTAAACAAGCCCGTAATTTACTTCTTAGACAAAGTCAATAGTAAATGAGGCCGTCATCATGATGTCAGTAAAACATGGAAGTTAGACATAATCTGCAATCAGAAGCTACATATTAATGATAGCCACAAAGGAATGTTTGCCAATTGGGCTAGCAATCAAGCAATATAGCGCTCTATAAAATGCACTAGATTGTCTGTTCTAGTCCATGTGGGTTTCATGATATGTATTAAACCCTTGAGTCCCGGGATTGATATTACTCAGAAATAACATTTAAAAATAATATTTTTATTTACATATTTGTGGTTTTGAGGCTGTTGTACAATTAATTATAATGTGTTTCTATGCCTCCAATGCTTTTAAAGTATAACAGTGTGTGTTTAATTGATGCTATAGCTATAATAAGTGTGTATACATTTACAATGTGTTTACTATTGTATTTTTTTTCTTTGTATTTAACCCCTGTACAGCATTACCGAATGTGCTTGTCCTTTACAACCCATAGCCTTAAACACAAATGTACCCTCTGCTCTTAATTTCATTGCCTGTCAAGCCCTTTTTCTCCATTTGAATCCCTTCACCTTTTGTTTCATTACTCCCTTAGAACCTCATTCAAATGTAAGCCCGTAAATACCTGTAACCCGACATTCTGGCTGTGGGCTAATTTTTTTCTAAACATTTAGATGTAGCCAATTGTCTCTAACCTTAACAGCCTGCACACGCAACCCATCAAATCTTAAGTAGGATTTCAGGGGGCCTGATCATGTGATCTGGCAATAAATAAGCAAGCCCGTAAGTTACCTTTTTGTCAGAGCCGACAGTAAATGAGACATAATGACGTCAGTGAAACATGGAGGTTACAATTTACCTGCAATTATAGGCTAAGCATTAATACACACAATTAAGTAATGTTTGCCGATCAGGTTTCACTCAAGTAATCTTGAAATGCATTAAAGCATCTGTTTTAGTCCATAAGGGTGGCCTGATATGTATTAACCCCTTGATTTTCGGGATTGAACTAACTTGGAAATAAAAGTTACAAATAATTATTTGTTATTGCAGATTTGCGAGCTTGACACTGCAATTAATTTTAATGCCTTTCATTGCTTTCCGAGTATTTTAAAGTTTGATGGTAGTGTGTGTTTATTTGCTCTTGCAGTGTTATGAACATGTGTTTAACCCACTTGCTGGTCCTATCTAATGCTTGTAGAATTATTTGATACATTTGTGTTACAGGTTTAAAGGCAACTGAGGGCTTGTTGAATTCTTGTAATTGAATATCAATATTGCATCTTTAGCAATGGTAAAGTGCTTTTGAGCATCTAACTCACAAATGGAATGCGATTAGCTAAAAGTAACCAATAACATTAACATTACGGGTTCAAGTAATTGCGATTTGGCCAGTTGAATGAGGCCCTTTGTCTTTTAGGGCACTTTGTATAAAATTGGTTTGTGTATGCTTGTTAGCTAGAGGGCAGGGTTGTCAATTCCTTTTGTATCAGTGTGTCAACTCATGTATTGTTATACCAAAGTTTTACTGTATCACAAGACTACGGAATATGTTGGTGCTTTATATATATATGATATATCTGCCACCCTCCTATTGTGTATATACAAACTGTCAAAGATGGCAGATGCCAAAGAAGCATAATTACAAATAAAAGTAATACATTACAAGTTGTATTCTTTTTTTTACATTCTAAAACATGTTGCTTATTTTCAAGAGTAGTTATTTATGCAGTGATTTTAATTTGATGACCACAGTGGTACTTTAAAGTATCAATCATGCACTTGATGTGTAAATATAGCATTACGTATTCTTTGTTCAGGTGTTCTCTTTTGTTTTAAAGGATAAAAAAACATTGTAAATTTCCCAATTTGGCATTTTTGCCCAAGAAGTCTGTGTTTAAAAAGATGCAAGGAGTAAGCTGAAGAGGAAGAAGATGTGAAGCAAACTGATACTTATCAATTCAACGCTGGATTCTGATTGGTATAAAAGTTCCTGTCTTAATCTTATCTTACAGACAAGTATTTTGTATTTTTCTGACCCGTTGCAGCCAGCATGAGACTTTTTTTGAAACTGTGAACTCTTGTGAATACATCTCCAAAAGGTTTTTTTTAGATTACATTTGGACCTGAGAAGGTCTATTTATTCAATCTAATTAAAAATAATATGACTTATTTAAACATTTTCAGAATATATGTGGGTAATATTACTGCACTCAAAGTTTTCAATTCCTCTTACCTGAATATTGTCCTGGCTTTAGCAACTATGGAAACATTTATATTCAGCATGGAGTTTTCCTGCATTAGTGTTTGTGCTATCACATTTTAACATTTGTATTTGTCTTTTCATATGTCTACTACTCTCAATGTTAGTGCAGGGCAAAAAATTAAATATTCTAAAGCACTGCCAACGCATTTCACATGTGCTGCTTCTTAAATCATCAGTGTGGATAATGGTTGGCTATGTGATGAGGATGCAGTGAAACATTTCTCCATATCATAAGGTATTATTGTAAGAACGTAATATGGCTCTCCTAGAATGTATCTTTCCTTTATATTTCAAGCATAGATATTGTTAATAACACTGTTGAAGTCAATTGCTTAGTGTTCTATATTTACATAGTTACATAGGGCCTCATTCTATTATCGGCCGTAAAACGGCCGCAAGGCTGCGATCTCCCCTTACGGCCGGCCGTATATCTTGCAACCGGCCGTAAGCTCAGAAATCTTTAAACGCAAAAATAAATTCAAGACGGCACTGTACAGCTCTGTAAATGCTAGGGATCATATTGGGGGACATGAGGATTAATAGCAATCCCCTCTCAAGCTTGCACATCAGCCCAAATCCGAGTTTACATTAACTGTTTATTTTCCGGCCGCAGCGTGGGCGGGTCTGAGGTGCTCCAAGCCCTCGGGACTTTTTACATGGATATGTGACATAAATTAAAAAATAATTTATTTACGGATTTGAGTGTAGGGGAATGTTGTGCTATTTTTGCTAACACCTACAATCACTTTATAGTCTCCTCAGAGTGCAGGATGGCTTTATTTCGGCTTTATAATGTGCTTAATTGGTGCTAGCGGGACCTTTTTTCTGCAAGTAAGCTGCGGCTCGGTTTCAGCCTTGCAGAGAGGGTTCCCGGAGCAATTGAATAGCAACCGGGATTTTCTTGCGGCCGAAACTCTTGCAGCCGTTTTAGATCAAAGGCTTTCCTCCGGCGCGAGCGGCCGCAAGGGATAGCAAAGCGCCGGCCGCAAGCCTGCCGGAATCCCCGGCCGGAGGGGAATAGAATAGCCGAATAGCTTGCGGCCGGTCCTTGCGGCCCCGCATCTCCTACGGCCGATAATAGAATGAGGCCCATAGTATTTAAGGTTGAAAAAAGACTTTCAGTCCATCAAGTTCAACCTTTTAAGATCTCCTCTGATCTGCAATATGAGGATTAACTATTAATTCATTAGTTGTTAATTAATTATTAATCAATTATTTAATGTTTTTTTATTTTTATTATTATTAATTAGTCCAGAGGAAGGAAAACAGAAAAAAAAAAAAAACACAAGCGAGACTTAGCCAATTGTCTCAAAAGGAAATGTAAAAAATTTGGATCAATACTGTCTCTCTAATTATCCATGATAACCCTGAATTCCCTTTTTAATTAGAAATAAATCTAGTCACCTTTTAAAGCTATCTATCGAATCCGCTGTCACCACCTCCTCTGGTAGAGAATTCCACAGATTAACCACCCTTTCTGTGAAGAACCCTTTTCTTTATTTGAGGTGAAATCTTTTTACTTCTAACCTCAAGGGATGTCCTCTTGTCAGTTGAAAACCTCTTGGCACAAAAAGCTCCCCTGACAAATCTTTATAATGACCCTGGATGTATTTATATAAGGTAATCATATCTCCTCTTAGACGCCTTTTTTCTAAAGAAAACAAGTTTAATTTGGTTAGTTTTTCTTCATAACTTAGCCCCTCCATTCCCCTTAATAGTTTTGTTGCCCTTCTCTGTACCTTTTCCAGCTCTAAAATGTCCTTTTTATGAAGTGGTGCCCAAAATTGTACTCCATATTCCAAATGAGGGCATACTAGAGATCTGTATAGTGGCAGAATTATATTTGCTTCCCTGGCTTCTATACCCTTCTTAATACACGCTAATATTTTATTGGCCTTTGCAGCTGCTGCTTGGCTTTGAGCACTGTTACCTAGGTGGTTGTCCACAAGCACTCCCAAATCCCTTTCAATATCTGATACACCTAGATTTGCTCCATTAAGATTATAAATTGCATAGCTATTTTTCCTTCCCAGATGCATAACCTTACATTTATTCGTATTAAATCTCATCTGCCATTTAGATGCCCATTCCTCAATTTTATGTAAATCCCCTTGGAGGGAAAGCACATCATTATCTGATTTAATTACCTTGCACAACTTCGGGTCATCAGCGAAAATGGAGACCCCACACTCCAATCCTACCTCTAAGTCATTAATAAATATGTTAAAAAGGAGAGGACCTAATACTGAACCCTTGAACCCTGAGGAACCCCACTTACCACATTAGTCCAATCGGAGTATGTTCCATTTACAACAACCCTTTGCTTCCTGTCTTTTAGCCAGCTCTCAATCCATGAGCAGATATTTACTGCAATTCCTGTATCCCTTAGTTTGCCCAATAGTCTCCCATGTGGCACTTTATCAAAAGCCTTTCCAAAATCCCAAAAGACTACATCCACTGAGTTGCCTTGATCCAGGTTCCTTTCTAACCTCCTCATAGAAACTAATTAGATTTGTTTGACATGACCTATCCCTCATAAATCCATGTTGACTCCTACTTATAATCCTGTTCAAATAGACATATTCTTGTATATCATCCCTTATTAACCCTTCTAAAAGCTTCCCCACTACAGAAGTGAGGCTCACTGGTCTATAATTCCCCGGATATTTGTTCTACCTATTGTGCTTTAATCCGGAAGTACCACAATATACAGTATTCTCTGTGTTTTTCTATTAATTTATTGAGCTACAACAAGATATTTTGTTTGTTTCTTACAAATATCTAAATACACATGTGAACAATAAGTGAAGTAACTAAGAAGACTTTATCATATGATTTATGTTATATATTTATTTATTTTTTGTTTGTTTGATGTACTACAGGATATTTCTGCTTGTTAAGGGCAGTGAGCTAAAAGAGTCTGCTCTTTAAGGGGATTACCATGTCCAGAGAACTAACCTACTAGGGTTAGTTTTTCTTCTCTGATTGAGCAACTATATTTTTGTTGTTGTGTCTTTTGTTTATTTCTTTGCATATTTCTTTTAATTTACAACAGGGCTGACAAACCTTTTGTGATAAAATATGTCATGTGATGTAAATCTGCTACCATTTCTCTCTGTCCCCCCTTTTTCTCACTCTTTCTCCCCCTGTACCCTCTCCCCAATAATGTTTCTTAAATTATTATTTTATGTGAAAAGGTTACACTACCCTATTTTACATTGTATGAATTGTTTTATTTATTTATTTACTTATTTATTCCTTGAATGATTCTAATATGTATTTGTATAACTGTGACAATAAATGTGCATGACCTGTGGATATCATAAAAAAAAAAAAGATTTGGTTCACTTATTGCTTTGCAATGATGCTCATTAATTAGTGTTCTTGTGTTCATGTTGTACTTTATACTTTGCAATTATTACTTATGTCCAGTCTGCATTCCAATAGATTTCAAATGCCACAAAGTATCTATATTTATCGTTAATATTTAATTATCAATGGGCTAGATTCACTAAGATGGGAGATGAGTTGAGGAAAATAATCCAATTCCCATTTTTTTCTATGGAGCTTATTTGTAAAGTTTAAAGGACTTCTCTAGAATTTCTTCAAGACCTGTTCAACATCGCAATAGCTCCATAGGGTAAAATATGAAGTAGACGGGTCTCTTTGAGTTGGTGCCAGCTTACAAGATGGGCATGGCAAATACAAGCTTATAAGAATTAACAAATGCATTTGTCATGACGTGGCATTAAATGATTAATATATTGTTATAATTTATGATCACTTAAAGTTTACATCTGGTATGGATCCACAGGCTTCATGTATATATTTGTAACGTCCACCAATTCATTTGTGATATAAATAACTTCAGATGACTTTTCTGCTAACATAAAACGGCCCATCTTTTTAAATGTACATTGATTATAAAAGTGACTTTCAATTTAATTCTCTGTCAATCCAAATCTTTTCTTCAAAGTATGTTTATTTATCTATAATATTATTTGAACCTGGTCCAAATCCTTTGAGGAGGAACATTTTTTATTCTCAAACTATTTGATATGTAAGATGTTTTTTTTAAGTCTTGATAGTTAAACTTTCATGAAGAAAAATCTGCTTTCACTTATCCTGAAAATGAAAAACTCCACAATTACATTTTAAGGATTCTTATAAAGCAACTAGTACATTTTTGCCTCTATGCCATGTCTGAAAATAGTGTTGGCCAACATGTATATTTTACAATGAAAAACACATCTTAGTAATCTATTAACTAACATCATTTTACAAAGACTTTTACAATATATTACTTATGACAAGTAAATCATAGTATAAATAGACAGATGAACTTTAAAGATTAGTATTATCAGTTGTGGTAAGTCCATTTTCTATTGACAACAATGCGCTTGTTTAAATAAGAGTGTCCCAATGTACCCCTCAGCTATACAGCATCTCAGAATACTCTTACTCAAATCTATATGTGCTTTTTTAATGAAGTTTGCTGTTCCCAATACATTATTTTGATAACCACGGGAAAGTCCTAACCTATACATTTGATAACTTCAAGTTTTGACTGTTAGTGCTTCTGCTACATATGTCACTAGTATGATATTGCCACTAATGTAATTAGATGTCCTTTATCAGCTGTGACATTTACCTAGCATAGTGTAAATGGGATGACCATAATAAAATATGCAGAAATTCATAGATACAGAACAGATCCACTAAGACAGCCTATTTCATTTCTACTTTCAGTAATAAGTATTTTGAATTACTTCAATGTATCATATCCCAACACCACAATATTTGTTAATAATCCAGTTTAATCCAAAAGCTCTTGCTGGAGTGAATTTGAGCAGGCAGATTCGTTTGCATTGTCATTAATCCCTCCTTTAAAGTGTCCACACCTTCTTTGAACATTACACTTTTATAACTAAATATAATATCATACTTACCACTGTACTTTGCTTAAAATGGTTTTTATAAAATTGTAAAAAATCATCCATATTTGCATTTGTGTAATTGAGTAAGAAGTGAAGTCAGAGAGAAGGATGTCATTGATAGATTGACCTCTGTGACTCCAGAAGCATAAAAACATTTAGATTTTATGTGATTAGGAGTGTCAGTGCTCCTGTGCCATCTGCATGCTTGCACCCAGAGCCCAGAGCCACCATGTCTAGTACCCCAATCATTTTTGGTCATGTGATGCTGCTGATCACTATATGCAGCATCCTCAGGCTTCCCTGACCCATGCCTGCTCTTGACCTGAGCATACGTGACATGGTCCGATACCAAACCAAAAACATAAAACCTGCTGCCCAAATAATGACAGACAAATAAGTGTATGGGTATTAAAAGGCCACAGCTGTATTAATCACATATTATAATTGTCGAACTACGAGACGTCATCACGCTTTGCGTGGTGCGTACGACTTAGCGTTGAGCACCGAAGGCGCTTATTGCTGGTGAGCCTTGCAAAGCGAGGCGAGCCGTTAACTCGGAGCACTTAGGCGATGCCATTAAAACCACAAAAACGCTCACAACACTTAGGTGATGAGCGCCAAAGGTGCTCATTGCCTGCAAAGCGAGGCGAGCCGTAAAACAACTAAAATGTGCAGCACAGGCGATGAACGCCCGAAGGCGCTCATTGCTGCGATGCGAACAGTGTAGGTAATGAAACCCACAGGACTTAGCCTCCAAACACTTACAAAACGCAGGATCACCTTAGGCTGCAACAAGTTGACGAACACGGGAAGTCTGCTGGGGCTCTTTTTAAGGGAACCACTTGGACATGTAAAAAAAAATGTATTGGAAGTGGCCTTTTGCCAGGATTGGCCCCACACATTAAATTCATGCTTGTAATGTTAAAACTGTTTTTTTAAAAGTTTACAAAAGTGTTTTCATTGTATGTGATTAAGGGTTCATGTTAATAGGAGGATGATCATTTGTTGTAAAAATTAAATGTATTATTAAATACAGAGTATTAATCCAGGGAGTAGTCCAATCAACAGTTAATGGAGTCAGGAAGGAATTTTTTTTTGTTGATACAATTGGCTAAGTTTTTATGTTTTTTTTTTACTGTTTGCCTTCCTCTGGATTCTATACCTATGTGGTATAACAGTACTTTAAATAAAAGTTACATGTTACAAAGCTTTATGTAATGATTTAATATACGGATTGATATAAAGTTGACTTACTGTTATGTTACACAGATTTAAAAATGTTAGTATTGTTAATAAAAATGGTTCACTAATGATTCAAATATAACTTGCATTTTGCAAAGCATTATGTAATCGTTTACAACTATTTATTCATAAAAACTTCATCCATTGTTACCTTATTTGTGCATAGATGATGATTAAAAAGTTTAAGATTGTTAAAAAATGATCTTTTTCCAGTTGTTGAAATAAAAGTTAGTATAATTGTTGTACTTCTTTCTACATAATAAAATGGTTAAGAGAGTCAGAGACTCTCATTGTGTGGCAAACAGCATTCCCAGCTACAAAATTTTATTGACCGTAATATTTGACGGACAAGTCGCTAGTATAATATAACATAGCATATCATAACCAGAGGTAGCTGAACACCCCCCACGGAAGGAGCTCACCCCAGCCAGAGGCCCAATGGAAACCCGTGCCCAAGGGACCTCTGGCATTGACTAACACTGGATACCTTACCAGCTAATAAGCTCAAGTCTAGGGTGATGCAGCACCTCCGCCACCAGCTGTGACAAACCATTTATCATAACCATAGTACAGGGAGGGAGGGATGATTGAAGCCACAAAATCCCAACTGATGAGTGATTATTGGCGGGAAGTCTTTATATAACCTCCGATACCCCACCCCTGAATATGAAGATCCTAAGCTCTACACCGCACTACGCCCGGTCAAAAGCCCCCTCCCTCATGTTGTCTGCAGGGGCTGCCTAAATGTTCACACAGTTGGAAAACTTAAAGCTTAGTATCTATAATTTTGTTTGCTCTTCTCTCTATGGACCTAACCCCATCTGCCTATTTTAAAATCCCTTTTGCTACCATACCCTGCTTGTTCTTGTGGGGTTACTACCCTTCATGGACCTGCAAGAAAGGGACTACTGTAGAGAGGGTGAGGAGAAGCAGGGTAGTGCAAAATGTATTCTCAGGGCATTTGACAACTGGCTTCAAGCGTTCACCAAATTGGCGTTTGTTATTGGGAAAAGGTTCCCTGAGCAATGCTCCGCATTGTTCGTTTACTTGGGTGACATCAGACGTGCATACTGCATGGAACCATGAAACCTAAAATCGGTTGCTGAATTTCCGGACGTAGTACGGGTTAAATTGAGCAGGAAGTGCAGATGGGCGGGATGGCAGGGCTGTTTGCCGCCTGCCCTATGCAGGACCTTAGAATTTCCCCGTTGGGGTAGTCCCTATGAAGGAAGAAGGAAGGTTCAGATTAATACTTCATTTATCGTACCGGGCTGGAAATTCAGTTAATAATGGTATTGACAGGAATTTATCTTCCGTGTCATACGCTTACTTTGACTCCTTTGCCACCGCGATTGTGGGTGGCTGAGTCAAAACCGAGACGCCCATCACACCCTCGCCCAAAGGCACAAAAGATAAGAGAAAATTTGGGAGTCCTGACACGACTACGATAGCCCAAGCTGCAGTCCATGGGAGGGCTACACAGGGAGTGGTAAGATTCACTAACACTGCTCTCTTAAAGGGACAATGCAGAGCTGGCCGACAAGAGTGTGCACGCCGGCATGAACACAGCATGAACACAGCACGAGAGAAGGAGCTGCAAGCGGACAGGTCTGTGGTCACGAACCGAGCTTGTGAGGCCACAACGTCCAGAGCCAAAAGACCAGCCAGAGCACAGAGAACCACCGCAGGGTACAGCCCTCTCCTTTTCTCTACTTCAATCTCAAAAAGAAAAAAAACTGACTGGCAGGGACAAAGTGATCACAGCGGGTGGCTATTCTAAAGGACTTGGACTGGGGTAGTTGTGGGTTAACAAATATAGCCCTTTCAGAACAGTTGGGGGATGCTGACAGTGACTCATCATTTGGAGTTGCCTGCACGCCTGCCAGCAAGGACCTGAGGAGCTTCTGGTTTAGTAATAATTATTCTGGCCTTTCCAGGAGTACTGGGGAAAGGTCTGGCTCATGAAGCCGTCGTGAGGCTGAGGGACCAGTCGGGTGTAAGGGTCAGCTACAATTTGGTGACGGTAGATGGGGCAACTCTCAACTGGTGAAACGAGTGTTTGGAGTGCCATAATGAGCTAGGGCGGGTCTCTGGCCTAACAGGTAGAGCATGGGCCACGGATGGGACTGCAGCGCAGCCAAGTGTCCAGTTGCCACCTGCTAAGGTGACGGGTCAGGGGCCGGCTGGAGCAGCCTTCTCCTGCACCTACGGCATTGATGGAACGCATCCCCAGCACTCGCAAGGTTGCAGGGGAATCCCTTAGGCTGATGGGTGTATGCCCTCTTGACAACTTGGGTACACATCTTACTGAGGATGTGAAAGAGCGCATATGGTGTAGGGAGTTAATTGAGCTCTTCTCGCTACTGCCCTTCACCCGAGTCATGGACCTGCAAGAAAGGGTCTACAGTAGCAGGGGTGAGGATAAGTGGGGAATACAAAACTTATTCCCAGGACATTTGACAGTTGGCTTCAAGCATCATTGCATCATTGCCCTTTCGGGGTGGTGCTGGCGGGAACCGAGTAACTGCAGCCAGAAGGTCTGCTATGCCTTTAATGAAGGCATTTGCAGATTGACTCCTAACTGCCGCTTTAGACATGCCTGCTCTGCCTGCGGAGGGGAGCACTAGTTGGCATGGTGCAATTGGCAAAGGGATTGGTGGAAGATTCAATGAACTAGCTATGGCTAGGACGCTGCAGTAAGCTTAGATGGAGGACCACAGCTGAGAAACTGCTAATGAAGGGTTTTCGGGATGGTTTTGAGATCCCGCGCAAGACAGTATGTTGTGGCATGGAACCACAAAACCTAAAATTGGTGGCTAAATTTCCAGATGTAGTACGGGTTAAATTGAGCAGGAAGTTCAGAAAGGCCGGATGGCAGGGCCGTTTGCCACCTTCCCTAAGGATGCAGCTGGCTCCAGGAGTATGGGAGCCTGTGTTGGCAGTAGATTTTCACCTTCTTGGAGTTGTTCCCTATAGTGGTAGGACTTCACATCTGGGGACCAGCTTTTGCGGATAGTCAGATCATCTTTTTCACAGTCAACATGTCGGTAGTCCAATCGGTCAACAACATAATGGCGTCGTTTACATGCCTGATCCCGCATTTTGTTTTAGGGTGCCTATGCCTTAACATCTAATTTAAAGCCAAACATGTCCTGGGAAATGCATATGGGATCGCTCTCTCGTTTGCAATGGGATTGCTTCAGGTCTTTGACTCCAGTGGCACAGAAGGATGGAGAAGATATTCCTCAGCACCTTTGGGAGCTTGGAGCAGTGAGATAGCTTCCCTGGTCAGAAAATCACTGGCACCAACCACATGGAGTGGCTACAAGAGAGTATGGGATAAGTGGCATAACTTGGTAAAGGTGGCAGGTGGTGGCAACATGGAGGAGATGATGGTTGGTGTCTTGTTGTGGTACCTAATCCTATTCAAGGACACCGGGGAGTCGGCGGCATTGGTTCGTCGTCAGATAGCGGCCCTAGCTTTCATGTTTAAGCTAGCCGCACTACGGGACCTAACAAATGACTTTGTGGTTAAGCAGTCATGCAAGGTATGTTTAAGGGTGAACACAGTCAAGTCATGAGCCACCTTATTACCTTCTTGTTGCTTTTGAGGTTGTCAGCAGTACTGGGTGATATCTGTACTACGGCCTACAAATCCTTGTTCCGGGCCGCATTTTAGCTTGAATTCTTTGGAGCGTTTCGGTTTGGGGAACTGGTGGACACGAGTAAGCAAGGATTAGGAGGCATACAGCTGGTGGATGTCTGTCTTTAAGGTGAGTAACTGTTTGGTTGCGGAGATCCAAGACGGATCAGCAGTTAAAGGGAAGAAGGTCAGTCAACTGAGAGTGGGTACAGACTGTTGTCCCTGCAAATGTTTAAGGCTCTTCCTACAGTGGCGCCCTGGAGTGGTGGGTCCGCTCTTAGTGCACAAAGATTTCAGTTTGCTAGGGTGCTGAAGTTCGACTTACAGTGTTTGGGTTTTAACCAGTCTGAAATCTGGACACACTCGTTTCGGATAGGGGCTGCCACTGAGGCAGCGGGTGTGGGCCTGCCTGATGCTATGATAAAAAGAATTTGGATATGGGAATCCAGATGATTTCTGACTTATGTGCAACCAACAGCCGGGGGTTACTAGCTGTGGCTAGCAGAGTGTAACACTGTCATTATCCTTGCAGGCCGGAGGAGGAAACAGCTATGGATTGTCGGACACTCCAATGTGCATTGTGCTCACCGGTTCGCTGCAGATACACGAAAGGATGAGCAGCTGGGCATTCCGGATGATGTCATGCAGGTGAGGTGGATCGGAATCCGAGGTTTGCTCTGGTCGCAGGTGAGCGGGCTGTTATATTCCCAATTTGGACAGAGCGAGCCAGAAAGTTAATAAATTAATGTTAGGTTTCGTTAGGAAACACAGGTTCGTCGCACCTCTGCACAGAGAATTTAAGGACAAGGATGCAGGCTTGTTTTTTCTGTCAGATGCAGTACACTTGACAGCTATAGATTTAGAACTGATGATGCTCGAGTTTAAGGGTGGAGTACAGAGAACCCTTTCAGCTCAGGGGGGATCGCGGCTGCGTGAGTTATATCTGTGGCGGGTGGGGAGGCGCCCGGGACATGAAGTAAAGAAGGGGGTAAAGGACAGGATTAGTGCCCTGGGATCATGCTCTGGGTGTGAGGTCACAACCACTGGCTGCAGCTCCTCCTCCTAGTATTTATTTGTTATATCAATAAATATGCTGTGGCCAGTTTTACTCCCAACCTGGTGTCCAGTGTCATAATGTATTAGTTATAAGTTAAGGGATCTAAGAGGTGGGGTTGTTAGTCTATTCGGGCACCAATAGGATCTTGCTAGGTCATGTAGGTTATGGAGGTGGCCCCAGGCCTCCTGGGGCTCGCTAGGAATGCCCCATGACCTAAGGAGCCAGGGCATTGCGTGATTGGCTGCGCACATCACGTGCGCCGGCCGCAGTGGGGGCTAAGCTTTGTTTGGAGTGAAAGCATCATTTTGCTCCATACCGAGACCAGCCATCTTGATGAGCCCCACCCCCACTTCCCTTTGTTTGTGTTGGTTGTTGTATATTCATGTTTCTGCATTGGTATCACTTATTTATTTAAAAAAATAAAGAAAAAGAAAACATTTTGAAAGAAGTGTACTTATGTTATATTGTTATAATTGGAATGTTGTTGTCACAGTGGCAGGTGGGGCGGCGCCCGGGCCAGGAAGTAAATAATCTGCTCTGGGAATAAGTGCAGGAAGCTATAGGGTGTTTTCTGTTCTGTGGGCTGTAATCTTTGTCCAGGTGAAAGTGGGTGTGGTTTGGCCTCTGTAAAAGTATATCTGTGTGCACTTGTGTGGTGTTCTGTTTGAATCTGCTCTGGGAATAAGTGCAGGAAGATAAAGGATGTTTTTCTGTCCAGTGCTCTGTAATAATTGTCCAGGTGAGAGTGGGTTTGGTTGGGCTTGTGTAAATGTATATCTGTGTGCACTTGTTTGGTGTTCTGTTTGAATCTCCTGCTTTGGGATTTACTTCTTGCAAGTAAAGTGGGATTATTTGCTGTGTGCACTAATTTTGTCCAGGGGAGAGGGGAGTGTTGTGCCTGTGTTAAACTTGCATAAAGGTCTGTGGCTTGTCTGGGGCTGTTTGCAACTGGGATTTACTTATTGCAAGTTAAGTGTAATTATTTGCTGTGTGCACTATTTTTGTCCAGGTGAGTAGGCAGAAGTTAATATAAACAGGGGAAGGGGCGAACCTTTGAGCTTGCAAACACTTCTAGTATAAGTGTAGTTCTAGTATAAGTGTAGGAGTTTAAATAAAAGGAGGGAGTTCAAAGAAAAGGGTGGGGGGTGGCAGAAAAAAGGGAAGAAAAAATGTGTGTATATATATATATATATATATATATATATATATTTTTTTTTTTATAAAGCTTTATACAAATATATTTTTATTATAGTTTGATAATAAAAGTCTAGTGGCAACCTCACTCAGTGTACATCCTGTCATATGTATGTACTACTGGAACAGATGATCCAGGGTCCATACCTCTGTGATAGGTGTGAGCATGCTGCCAGAGGTATGGAAGCTCAAATTGGAGAACTGGAGAGGAGAATTGCAGCACTTACTGATATTCCACTGGAAAGGTAGTTGGTGCTTACTGAGCACAGTTTAGCTGTGCCTAGCATGGAGGGTGGAGATGGGGCTAGTGAGAATGTCAAGAAAAGTAGCTGGGTTACAGTTACAAGGGGAAGCAGGGGGAACAGTAGGAGGAGGAAGGCAAGTACTGAGTTAACAAGCACCAACAGATTTGCCAGATTGCGTGAAACTGTTGAGGATGTCCATTCAGGAATGGCAATGCCAGATAGAGCTGTTTCATCCATCAGCCGGGAAAACCGTTCTAATGGAGAAGTGGGAGGGCAGAAGAGGCAGAGCAATAGACAGGTTTTGGTGTTGGGGGACTCTATTATTAGGAATGTAGATGGGGTAATTTATCACCCAGATCCCAGCAATCGAACAGTTTGCTGTCTCTTGGGTACTCGGGTTTGGCATGTTGTGGACAGGGTAGATAAATTATTGGGAGGGGCTGGAAATGAACTGGTGGTCTTGGTACATATTGGATACGAATGACAAAGTTAGTCGAAGATGGAGTATCCTAAATAATGATTTTAGAGTACTAGGGAATAAGCTAAGAGCAAGGACCTCCAAGGTAGTATTTTATGAGATACTACCAGTGCCAAGTACTAGTCCAGGGTGACGGAAGGAGCTTAGGGAGGTTAATGCAAGGCTAAAAATGTGGTGCACTAAGGAGGGGTTTAGGTTTTTAGAGCACTTTGCTGACATCTAACTTGGGTACAATCTCTATAGCAGTGATGGTTTGCACCTTAATGATGAGGGAGCTTGTGTGCTAGGGGATATGATGGTAGAAAATATGTTGGAGTTTTTAAACTAGGTGGGAGAAGGACTAGATGAATGTAATGGGGTGGAAAGTGTAGAGGGAATAAGGGATGAATTAACTACTCACAGGGGAGGAGATGGGGGAGGGTTAATATAGTCAATAGGGAGGGTTTACTAAGTAACTCAAGTACAGAGGCAGGCACTTCAAAACTACAAACTCATAACATAAGATGTATTACTTGCTAATGCCAGACGTTTGCCAGCAAAAATGGGAGACTTATAATTATTGGCAATTCATTAAAAATGGGATTTAATAGGCATTACCGAAACAGGGTGGGATGAATCTCATGACTGAACTGTTAATCTGGATGAATATAACCTATTTATCAAAAATAGGGGAAATGGTAAAAGAGGAGGAGGGATTTGTCTGTATGCTAACCCTATAGACAGAGAAGATATTTATGCTGGAACCAGCAGTAATGTTGAATGTTTGTGGCTAGAGTTATTAAGCCAGAGCAGCAAATTCCAAAAGAATATTAGTAGGAGTATGCTATAAACCCCCAAATATAATTGAAAGCAAGGAAATGCAATTATTGTTACAGATTGGAAATGCAGCTAAGCATGGGCAAGTTCTAATAATGGGGGATTTTAATTACCCTGAAATAAACTGGATAAATGAGACAAGCAGTTCAGCTAAGGTAAGCAAGTTCTTGAGTACACTCAGGGATCATTATCTGACCCAGGTTATACAAGAGCCTACTAGAAATGAGGCTATCTTGGATTTAGTTATCACAAATAATATTGATATTGTATCAACTGTTGAAATAGGGCAATCTTTGGTAAACAGTGATCACAACACAGTCTCATTTGAGATTGAATTAAAAAAACAAAACTGTAAGGGGCCAATAATTTTAACAGTCTATGGGCATCAATACAAAGTATAGACTGGGTCAGAGAACTGGCAGGTAAAAATACTGAACATAAATGGAGAACACTTAAATCCTTACTAAATATACATACACATCGGCATATACCCATGTGGAAATAAAAGTAGAATGAGTAAATCACAAATCCCATGTGGCTTAACAATGATTTAAAGATCAAGATACAGAGTAAAAAAAAACAGGCATTTAAATTATGCAAACAAGAGGGGACAGAGGCTGCTTTACGTGAGTTCAAGGATATCAACAAGGCTTGCAAAAGGGCTAAAATAGAAAATGAAAACATATTTGCAAAAGAGAGTAAGACTAACCCCAAAATATGTTTTAATTATATTAATGGAATGAAGGCCAGAAGGAATCTATAGGAACGTTACAATGTGACACCGACCATCTGCTAATTAGTGACCAGGAACAGACAGATGAGCTAAATTAGTTATTTTCTTTGGTATACACAAGAGAGATACCCAGTGGTTGGGACACTGCAACAAAATTGGGCTACACTACCTTCACCAAATAATTGGTTAACGCCAGAAGAAATCCAAAAGTGGTTGGAAAAATTAAATGTTAATAAAGCCCCAGGTCACTCAACACAGGGTTGATTATAGACCAGTGAGCCTCACTTCTGTAGTGAGAAAGCTTTTAGAAGGGTTAATAAGGTATAATATACAACAATGTTTATATTTGAACATGATTATAAGTAGGAGTCAACATGGATTTATGAGGGATAGGTCATGTAAAAAAAATCTAATTAGTTTCTATGAGGAGGTTAGAAGGTAACTGAATCAAGGCAACTCAGAGGATGTAGTCTTTTTGGATTTTGAAAAGGCTTTTGATACAGTGCCACATGAAAGACTAATGAGCAAACTAAGGGATACAGGAATTGCAGTAAATACCTGCTCATGGATCGAGATCTGGCTGAAAGACAGGAAACAAAGGGTTGTGGCAAATGGAACATACTCGGATTGGACTAATGTGGTAAGTGGGGTTCCTCAAGGTTCAGTATTAGGTCCTCTTCTTTTTAACATATTTATTAATGACTTAGGGACTGGAAAGTAGTGTCTCCATTTTTGCTGATGATACAAAGTTGTGCAAGGTAATTAAATCAGATAATGATGTACTTTCCCTCCAAAGGGATTTACATAAATTAGAGGAATGGGCATTTAAATGTCAGTTGAGTTTTAATACGAATAAATGTAAAGTTATACATCTGGGAAAGAAAAATAGCCATGCGATTTATAATCTTAATGGAGCAAATATAGGGCTATCAAATATTGAAAGGGATTTGGGAGTACTTGTGGACAACCACCTAGGTAACAGTGCTCGATGCCAAGCAGCAGCTGCAAAGGCAAATACAATATTAGCATGTATTAAGAAGAGTATAAAAGCAAGGGAAGCAAATATAATTCTACCACTATACAAATCCCTAGTATGCCCTCATTTGGAATATGGAGTAAAATTTGGGGCACAACTTCATAAAAAGGACATTTTAGAGCTGGAGAACGTATAGAGAAGGACTACAAAACTAATAAGGGGAATGGAGGGGCTAAGTTATGAAGAAAGACTAACCATATTAAACTTATTATCTCTAGAAAAGAGGCATCTAAGAGGAAATATGATTACCTTAAATAAATACATCCAGGGTCAGTATAAAGATTTGTCAAGTGAGCATTTAGTGCCAAGAGCTTTTAAACTGACAAGAGGACATCCCTTGGGGTTAGAAGTAAAAAGATTCCACCTTAAAGAAAGAAAATGGTTCTTCAAAGTAAGGGGGGTTAATCTGTGGAATTATTTATCAGAGGAGGTAGTGACAGCAGATTTGATAGATAACTTTAAACGGGAACTGGATTTTTTTTATTAAAAAGGGCATTCAGTGTTATTCTGGATAATTAGAGAGTATTGATCCAGGGAGGAATCCAATCGCCAGTATCTGGGTATATCAGTATCTTTTTTTTCTTCTTTGAGACGATTGGCTGTTTCACTTGGGTTTTTTCTTTTTGTCTTCCTCTGTATCCATTAATTAACAACTGATCTGAATATTGCAGTTCAGAGGAGATCATAAAAGGTTGAACTTGTTGGACTGAAAGTCTTTTTTCAGCCTCAATTACTATGTAACCATGTATGGGGATAATTTTCCCCTTACCTCAGGGGCGTGGTAAGGTACAGAATTGGTGCCCTGGGCGCGTGCTCAAGGCGTGAGGTCGCTACCACTGGCCAGGCTCCTCCTCCTAGTACTTGTTTGTTATATTAATTAATATGCTGTGGCCAATTTTATTCCCAACCTGTGTCCAGTGTCATCATTTATTAGTTATAAGTTAAAGGTTCTAAAAGGTGTGGTTGTTAGTCTCTCCAGGCACAAATAGGATCTCCCTAGGTCAAGGGTTCCTAGCCTTTTTAGGTTTGTATTTCCAAGCTGTGTCTGCTCCTGAGTGTCATTAGTTCCTGGGTATTGCCTCTTGTGCCAGTAGTTACTGATTGCCATCTCACTGTACAAGTAGCTAAATAATATTATCCTGCCATGCCAATTGTTCCTAAGTGTCATCAAAGTGCCCAGGTAACTTATACGTACTATCCTGCTGTGTCTGATACTGTGCCAACACATTCTTGACTGTCTCATTGTTACCATTCTTGCGTATCTGCTGGGCTCAACCAAAAGGGTCCTATGTTCAATATGCTAACAGGCCCTTGGACCACAATATGAGAAGGAGATTTGAGAAAGGAGATAATGCAGTAGTATATTTGTTTTTTTATCTTAAAAAAACTTGCTAGACCACCCATTTAATACCCATTTAATACCTGATGGCACCTTTAATAGCTTTTTTTTTTTTTACAAAGAAGGTGGTTAGGAATCATTTCTCTATCTTTCATATATTAGCAATGATCTTTGTTTTTAGGCAGTGTTTTATAGTAGCTATTTGAGGTATAAAAATACTTTTGTGCTTTAAATGTGCTAAATAACTTATTGGTGCAATTGTTGTAAAATAAAGTGCTTGTATTAAATAGATAACATCTCTTTATACTGAAACTTAAACTTCTCAGTGTTTGTGCTGTAGTAAGCACTCTGTGTCTTATCCCTGAATGTTTCTTAGTGATTCTTTAATTTGTACTGGTTTATTTGTGTAAAGCTCTAGTTTAGATGCGTAATGCTGTTAGTGGTAAGTTAGGATTGTAAAATAGCGTTGTTTGTCTATGTGCTACGCGGTTCGCAAGCATTTGCCGTCCTTTGTAATAGTCTATTTTGTACCTCGTACATTCTTGTGTGACAGCGGTTGGCGGTGTTTTGCGCGGTCCAGGGTAGTTTAGCTTTGTTTTAATTTTTTGGGGCCGCCATTTTTTTATCGCTTAGCCGATTTTCGAGTGGCGAAACTCTGGAAAATCGACTTAAATTTGCGTTCCATCTCACTCCCAGACGTCCTGGCTGTTCCCCCATGCTGTGTGTGATGTTTTTGTTGTATTTTTATTTTTTGTGTGTTTCGTGTTTTTTGCTTTGCGCAGTTCGGCCATTAACTTCGTATTTTTCCTATATTTTTTTTTTTTTCTAAGTCCCGTGTTCCTCAAGTGTTGCAGCCTAAGGCGATTCCTGCTTTTCCTAAGTGTTTGGAGGCTAAGTCTTGCATGTTCCATTGCCTCCACAATCGGCCAAGTACTGCGATTTTTTGTGTCTTAAGTGCTCCAATTTAACGGCTCACCTCTCCCGCCTAAGTCGTACGCACCACAAAAGCGTGACCGTGTCTCATAGTTCAACAATTATAATATGTGATAGAGAAATTATTCCTAAGAATTGGGAAAGTTGAGACGTCATTACAATTGAGTTAAAGCCTCATTTTTAAATGTCCGAATTTTAAAAGAAAAAAAGTTTTTAAAGAAGTTGTAATAAGTTACATTTTAAACAAATCAGTTGTGGTATATAATAAATATGATAACCATGAAAGGTGTTCGACTCATTTTTTAGAGTTGACTGTATCAACCTATAAGAATATCAGAATTTATATAAAAAAATAACACCTTAAGGTTAAAGACAATAAACCTAAAAAGGTAAAAAAGTGGTCACTAGAAAAAGATAATTATATATTTTTTTAACACATACTGTTAAGGTTGATAGAATGGGCCAATGCATGTTTTTGCTGTTCATGATCACACAGATCTCCAGGCTTATGTAACTGGTAAACTAATATCTTATTGTGCTCTGGTTTTTATTACTTTAATTTTCTATTTTAAAAGTAAAGACGTGGATTCATATTCTAGTTTGTGTTTCACTACAAAGAAAAAAAATAATTTTGTGAAATACTGCGAGCCAATATTTATTATATTTTGAAAGCACATGCTGAAGTTGAAGACCTAGAAGTTAATTTGTACTTTCTTTGTACTGTACCTCTAAACAGACCAGTGGCAAACAGCCTACAATAATACCGGTTGAAGCTGTTCACTGGACGCATGTAAATTGCACCGTCTGGAAGTTGCATACAAGTTTTCCATTTTGATATCATCAGAAAAGGACGTGTTTGCAGAACTGGTTGAAACTGGAATATTACTACTTTTTATTGCATTTTAGAGACAGCCTTACTGAATAAAATTTCAGGTGTTTAAATAAGCGAGCTGCTAAGAAGTCTACCTTTGGAAACATACCATTTGTACTTTTAGAGCAACACATGTTTTTGAAATAAATGTGTTATTTTACTATGCATTGGGGATTGGAGTTGGGCAGTTGCCAAATATATTGCTATTAAATTCTGAAAAAGGAACCAAATTCTGGAACTCTTAGCCATCTGTGATCACTGTTGTTTAGTGACTAGTATGAGTACCTTAAAGATAATGTCTTCTTGTGATACAACTGATAGAAGAAGTATATTTAATGACCTATTTGTTATTACTGTCGTCAAAAATCTATATTTTTTTTAGTGGCACGTATAGATAGATTTAGATAAATTACTCATTTTTATTAACAGCAACAACTGTATTCCATTGATTTCAAGTGTACAATGCAGTAAACTATGGTATTCCAAAGGTGAAAAAAACAAGATATGTTTATTATCACAAAGGCAGGTTTATTGAGTCTTTAAATGTTCAATTCTGATTTGAAAAAAAGCCGAAAAAGGCATTATTCCAAGATGACAAGTTTACATTTCCATTCAGCATAATAGTCATATATAGTTTAACCATGCATGACCTCACCAGACCTTTTGATTGAAACTTAATTGCACATCATTATTATTATGGTCCTGCCATAAATTTACACAGGTTGTAAAGTATAAATGCAGTAAAAATAAATGTCACCTTGAAACTCTGTGAATCAGAAAGACCCTCCTAGAGACCTACAATGGATGAGGTCAGGGCAAATAGATTTAGTTTCAATGCTGGTAATATAATTCAGTACATGACCTATCCAAGAAGAGGAACTTTATGGGAGACATGGACTTTTTGATCCATACAAACAGCTGCAAGAGCAGAGACACTAATTTATGTACATGAACTTTTAATCATCTCAGAATAGATGTCAATACTAAGCAATTTTGACTGACTATGTGCGCAGTTGCTCCTAGGAATAACAATTATTTGATCTTTATCAAATGCAGTTTAAGGTAGCCCATAGTAAAATTAACTAAGCAACAACCTTCATTAAGTATTAATATTAAAAAAAAATTGTTGGAATAACGTGTTAGCTTCTTGTCTATCCCTTTCTAAAAAAATGCAGTAAGATGAGAGATATTAAAACAAAAGGGCGTTGGTCCAAAAAAAATTGTACCATACAATTACTATACCAATCTGCCCCCTCAAAAAGCATTCACACAGTCTGCTCTTGTTTAAACTGAATACTGTAACTTGTGGTTTAAAAGGTGTAATTTAAAAGGAGTAAATTTGTGGCATTTGAAGCAAAATCAACAACAGTAAATTTAAATTGCTCTATAAATATTGCATATTAATAAAGATCACTCAAAATGATTGTACCATTAAACATTTATAAGTTATCCTAACATCATGCCTAAAAAAATATCACTTAATGACAATGTACACCCTGTAAATCACTGTTCATGCTATTCTCAAAGATGGCAGCTGCTTTAACAAACTAGCAATGTTTTATGCATATGTATGAACTTCATCCCCTTTTGGATCACTACTTAGTAAAGGGGCTTGTGTACCTCAATGAAGCTGTAAGCTATAAAATGTAGGGTCACTCAAGATGGACATGTCATAGCAGAGAGGTCAGACAAATCGTGGTGCACTAAGAAGGAACTGGCAATCCACTTCAGTAATTTAACAAGAAAACCACATGATTAAGCACAACCGGAAACACAGACACATGTGCCTGGAGTCACCGAGAATTGAACACGACTGAAGGACTCAATAACAACAACAAGAACTTAATTTATGTGTGATTCTCCATAGACAAATACATTGCAGAACTGACTCACTCCTTGCCTCTTTCTATATGCACACACGTATATTGCAGGGCAGGTATGCTCATAGCATCTTTATATACACACATTTATTGCAGAACAGAAATACTCCTGGTTTCTCTCTATACAAATATAAATTGCAGTACATAAATACTCTTGGCTTCTCTCTATACATTGCTGAACAAATATACCCCAGGCCTCTGTATAAACACACAAATATTGCAGGGTAGATATACTCCTGGTTTCTCTCTAAATACACATACATTGCAGAACAGAAATACTGCCTGCCTCTCTATACAAACACATATATTGCAAAACCGGAATACTCCTTGTCTTTCTCTGTACACACATACAAGGCAGCACAGAAATACTCTTGGTCTCTCTCTGTACACGGACACCTATTGCCAGGTAGATATATTCCTAGAATCTCTATATATACACATATATTGCAGAACAGAAATACTCCTGGCCTCTCCCTATACACACACTCTATACACCTAGACTCTCTTTATACAATCTATACACACAAATACTGCCAAATAAACCTAATCCTGTATGCGCATTTATGTATTACAGACCGACCAATGGTCTCTCTATGCACATATTTTAAAGAAAGTACCAACTTTTGGCCTTATCTCTACACTTATATACTGCAGAAAGAAAACAAGAAAATAAGATGGAGGTGTTGGGAAAAATATTCACTTAAGTGTTACAGTGTCTGTTAAAGGATGACACAGAAAGGTTTTATATACAGGTATACCCCGCTTAATGCTACCCCTTTGTGTGCTGATTCGCTATAGATCTCCTTTTACATGTAATTTCCCACTTAGAGCTAAAGCCCGCTATAGCTCTGTTTTTGAGAGCCAAACCCCTTTTAGCCCTCTAAATCCCTACTCAGTGCTCTCCAATTTGCCAAAGCACTGTCTGCGTGCTATTGTGATATATTGCCTCATTTATCGCTTTTGTACATATCGCATATCGGTATTGTTGTGTCCATACCAAAAATGAGAAGCAGTTTAAGGTACTACCTAAATTGTAATGTATTTTAATGGATTGTCATAAAAGTTAGTGTCCTGGGCCATCATTCAATTGCAATTTGGCCAATTGAATAGGGCTCTAAATAAGCACATAGCACATTTTTTTAAAGAAGTTTTTAGTTAGTGAAAATCTTGCTTTTGGATAGATGCTTACTAACTAAAAACTTCTTTAAAAAAATATGTTATGTGCTTATTTTGAGCCCTATTCAATTGGCCAAATTGCAATTGAATGAGGGCCCTGGTGTCATAGTTATGCAGGCTGCACAGGGCTCATTATTAAAATGCTAATGTAATTTTGAAGTCCAGTACTGCATTGATCTACTTATGCAAACTCTAGTTCTTTAACAGGGATAAAATGCTACTAAGAATTATGCTATTTGGCCTATATGTGAACCTGTATATTCTTCACAAGACACTTACAGTATACATCACAAAATACATCACATCATCTCCTGCATAACTCCATTGTTCTGAAATAAAAACAGAAGTCAACTCTCATTCAGGTTAATCTGTGAAATGGTAAGTAAGATGATCTAATGGTGTCTAGTACAGCTAGAGAGATATGTAATCATTCTCCTATCTCCATCCATTGCTAATGACATGGGCTGGTGATTGACTATCCAGAGTAATTTTGTTTATTCAAAATTGACATTAGTAAGATGAATGATGAACTAAACTTGTTTAAGAGACTAAAATACATTATATTCATTGTCATATTTGTTAAGATAATAAATAAGCAACAATAAAAACAACAAGCTGTGTCAGCCGCCAAGTAATGAATCTCATAGCAAATAGCAATGAATTTAAGCCAGACATACTTTGCAAATTAGTTCAGGACACAGTACTATCTACTATTTAACACTTGCATATAATTCTTCCAAAGAATATGGGCGCTCAATTTGTTTTCAGCAATGTTATAATGCATATAAAAGAGGAATATTGTTACATGCCTCTAGTTTGAATCCCCTCAACAATAACAAACTGCAATGTCCCTGTGTGCTTCTTTACCAGTATATAATAAAATCGTTATGTATTAACTGTAAACATTGTGCTTTGTTCAATTATATATATATATATATATATATATATATATATATATATATATATATATATATATATGCATTTTGTAAATAAACAATCAAAATATAAAGTATTAATTATTTGTAGCCTTATTAAATTGCAATTCGGACAATTCCAAAGGGCTCTATATAAGCACAGAGCATAGTTTTTTACAGAAGTTTTTAGTTAGTAAAGTCCTTGCTTTTGAATAGAAGTTCACTAACTAAAAATTTCTGTTAAAAAAATATGCTGTGTGCTTATATAGAGCCCTATTCAATTGGCCGAATCACAATTTAATAAGGCTGCAGATGTTATGTGAAAACTTTATCATGAGATACTTTAAAATATTTTATTTTTCACAGTTCAGTTGTGAGATATAAAGATAGCTAAATTAAGAATAAGGAACTACCAGGTACAGGATTCTGGGGGTTTAAGTTAATCAACTCCAAAGAGGGGCATTCTTGTCCAATTAGTAAATAAGAAGGGGTGATCATGTGCAGAACCCTATAGCCTCAGGCCTCAATTACATGGAACACGCTACATTTTTATCTGTAAATAGTTAAGCAGCTACATACTGCATGTTACAAAAAAAACGGAAGTGTAACTGTTTGCGTGTATATAGTTTGTATAACACCCTATTGAATTACACATACAATAACATACAGTGTTCTTACATGACACTCTCTAATTTTTAACATATGCTCCCCAAGATCTGCTACAACTTGCTACAGCTCAAAAAAAAACTTGCATGTGGATCCCCTGGTATGGCTGTTCAAAGTCTTAGTGAATGTATGTAAAGCCCTCTTACTTATTTGTATTTGTAATGGTCTATATTGAATGAAGTCCACACACTTCTCTTAATAGTGGATCTTTGTTCCTCTCTTGATTGCACTTTCTTATGACCCATGGCAAAGCCAAGCCATAAAATGTGCCACTTAAACAATCTAAAAAAATAATTAGTCTATACTAATGAGAACTCCGCCTATGAGGAGCTCCCTGTGTCAAATGGCAAAGTATTTGCTAATATTTCAATTTGTTGTGGCTGAAACTTGTTTAACAGCTATGTCAGCCAATCAGCCATAGAAAGGTTGTATAGGAAGTGGGGAACAGACCAACAATGCATAATTCATACAAGGTGTTCACATTAATGTAGATTAATGTTTTTTAAGCATAGACTTTTTTCAGTGGAAGAATCGAACAAGGGTCATCAGTTAAGACTTACAAGTCCTGAAGAGAGGAGCAAAGGCATTGTTTGACAACACTGTATCCAGGTGGGTGGTGTATTAATTAGCCATTTGATTTTTATTCACAGGTTTAATTATTTCTCTATTTTATATAATTATTTTTTTTATGTATTTTTTCTTTTTATGTAGCTTAGCAAGCATTTTTATGTGTGGGATGTAACTGAGGCCTTAGTTACCTACACCGAGGTTCCTTTTGAATAATGGAGGAAATAGTACTCTTCGATTTACTAAAATCGCTTAAACTTTTAAATTAATAATTCAAAATATATCAATGTCAAGCAAGTTTATTTTTCAGACATGCACTTGCAGAAGCAGCCATTTAAACCAAAATGCCTTGCTGTTCACGTGCAGATCAGGTGATCGAAATCCATCAATTTCCCTTTGATTAATTGGTGAACCCTTTAAATACAATCAGTTGCTTATCACTGTGTTCTATAAAAAGGCTATAATGAAAATGTTTTTCAACCTCACCACATTTCCAGGTTGAATTACATTTTTGGCTGTTAGTAGGTGAAACTTGAAGTTGTAATTAAAGATGTGTTAAAATGTATGATTATCTTTAAATATAGAAATGTAAAATTACAGGCAAATCTTCATAAGGGCAACTTGGTACACAAAAACAGATCAGAGCAATCATATTACAAAACGTATGATGCACAACTTTTAATTAAATAATGTGTTGCTTCCTAATGGTAATTGCTTAATCTGTAAGGGCCTCATTCTATTATCGGCCGTAAATCGGCCGTAAGGCTGCGATTCCTTGCGGGGGTTCAGTTAACTCGCGATTCTATTATACGGCCCCGCAAGGATCTCCTTTTACGGCCGGCCGCATATCTTGGAACCGGCCGTAAACTGTGAAATATAAAAACTCAAAAATAAATTCAAGCCTGCACTGTACAGCTCTGTAAATGCTAGGGATCATATTGGGGGACATGAGGAATAAAAGGAACCCACTCTCAAGCTTGCACATCTGCCCAAACCCGAGTTCAAATTAACTGTTTATTTGCCGGCTGCGGCGTGGGCGTGTCTGAGATGCTCCAAGCACTCTGGACTTTTTACATGGATATTTTACGGATATTAAAAATGAAATATTTTACGGATTTGAGTACAGGATAATTATGTGCTATTTTTTCTAACACCTAAAATCCCTTTATAGTCTTCTCAAAGTGCAGGATGGCTTTATTTGAGCTATTTTATGTGCTTAATTGGTGCTAGCGAGACCTTTTTCCTGCAAGTAACTGCGGCTCGTTTTTAGCCTTGCAGAGAGGGTTCCCGGAGCAATTGAATTGCAAATCTCTTGCGGCCGGTTTAGATCAAAGGCTTTCCTCCGGCGCGATCGGCCGCAAGAGATAGCAAGGCACCGGCCGCAAGCCTGCCGGAGCCTACGGCCGTAAGGGAATAGAATAGCCGAATAGCTTGCGGCCGGTCCTTGCGGCCCCGCAGCGGCTGCGGCCGATAATAGAATGAGGCCCTAAGTGTTTAGTTATATGTAACACTTGTTAATCCATGAATAACGGTGATTTAACACCTGTATCGACAAGGTTCTCTATGTGAGATAGAACATGTGAATCTGAACCACTGACAGACACTTGTGATTCCAACAGCAAAGGTGAACTTGAATCAATTACAATTATACACAGATTTAACTATTTACTATCCAAATTTGATGTATTTTTAATTGAAAACAGACATACAGCAGGGATTTTGCTTGCAAAGCCTAATTTTCTAATTTTATATCCCAATATATGACATAGCAGCTGCTTTTCTGTTTAGTGATGCAATTGATGGAATGTATTCAAGGCCATAGGAAAAAAGAGCAACTATTGCCAGAGCTAGTGAATGGAGCCCCCCAGTGCAAAAATGTTTTTTTGCCCCCTCCTTCCAACATCTTCATACAAAGTAGCGGCCTGTAGTGGTCAATAAAAAGAAAAACATATATGCAGGCGGTCAGATAAACTTTCTATAAAAATAATTATATGCACTTCCCCCTTTATTCCAGGCTGCTCCCAGTAGCAGAGGGCCTCTACCCTGCTTGTGCTTTTCATCATCAGTAGCTCCAGTATGAGAGCTACGTCTGGGAACATGACCAAGATCAGCTTCAGGAATGCCTGTGTTAGGACCTAAAGCACATCACTATGTTCTGAGGCATGTGCGTGTACGTGTGTTATCTGAACAATCGGAATATAGCTCATTGGTGTACAAGGACACCTCTACAGATATCAAGTAATACTAAGAATCATGTTAGGAAAATTGGTACCTCAGAATAAAGAATAATTGCATATACAAATATAAATGCTGTGTTTATTTCATTTTTGCCTTCTAAAAGCAAGTATAGTTTTTCCTGAAAACCTTATAGAAGAAATTTGGACTGCAGTGGTCCTTTAATATTTTGAAGAATGGAACAAGTACAGTATGGATCCCTCCTTCTGTTGTTCATCTGCATGGATTTCCAAAGCACTTCTGGCTAAGGCTCTCTTATAGAGGCAGTCCCCAACAATAAGTGTTCACTATCCTTTCACTAGGCAAACAAAAGTGAAAAGTTATTTATCCTTTTAAGTATAAACCAAGCATTTATACTGTGGCACATCTGCTAGTAATGGCGAGGGAAAGCTGTGTAACTTCAGGAAACAATCTCAGAATCAGCAGGTGGCTGTCTATACCAATATGAACACAGCCCAGACACTCCTCGCTAAAAGCTCCATTTAAGTAGTCTTTTTTATTCTGCATTAATCAGAACAAAGAGCTTTCTGGGCTCTCACTCCGGTGCAGCAGATGGTTGCCATTTAAATAGAACCCAACATTCTTTGTTGCTTTTATGAAATAATCAACAATCAATACACCATTTATTTTGTTTTCCAGCAATTTCCTTGTCTCAGAATGCTCTATAAGATATATATAAAAAAAATATTATACAATGTATAAGGAATATCAGGTGAATTTAGTAAACTGATCCCTAAAATAAGTAAACTGTATAAATTTACTTATTTGACTTATTGCATGTTAATGGGGCCTAAACACGTTAGGGACAAAATGTGTAAATTGATGAAATGTATGTTTTCTATGCCGCACTTTTGTGTAGCTATAAATAAATAACTGATGTGATCTAAGCAATTCTTCCTGTCTTTATTATATTGACTAGAGAATTTCCCGTCAAAAAATTACGGCAATGAAATTGTAGGGTAGCTAATGCTGTTTGGTGTATAATAATGAAATATATAATCCATTAATAAATGAATATACTTTACCTATTTTGAAGCATTCTGTTGAAGAGCTGTCAATGTGTTTTGATGTTGCTGCAGCATTAGTGGTGTGGAGCTGCTGTGTAAGCGTGCTGAATGTGTGCAGTGTAATAGTGTGCATGCGCAAGACCAAACCGTTAGAGTAGTTGTGTACTTTCGCATTGTCGTAAAATGGCGGGTAATGTGTGGTATGAGTCTTAGCGGAATATCCGTAGGTCTTTTGTGGTGTTTTGCGAGTTTCTTGTGGTGTTTTGCGTGTTTAGAGTGCTGTAGCCTCGTTTTCGTCTTGTTCGGCGGCCATTTTTTCTCTCGCTTAGAGAATTTTTTAGTGTCTAAACTCTTTTATTTTGAGTTAAATGAAGGTGTAAGTTGCTTTTTTGAGGTCCTGGATCCTCCCTCTTGCTGTAGGTAAGCTTTTTATGTATGTGTTGTGTGTATTTATTGTGTTTTACATTTTTTCATGTTCGCTGGTTGCGGACGAATTTTGCGAGGTCGTAATGAGTGGTAACGTATCTTGTATGTTGTTTGCGTTGCGACGTAAAGTTTGCGAGGGTCGCAGTTGCTGTGTCGTGTTGCTTGCGCTACGACGTAAAGTTTGAGAGGGTCGCAGTTGCTGGCAAGGAGCGCCTTCGGCGCTCCATGCCAGCAACTGAGGCCCTCGCTTTGTTAGCAACAACTCGTATGCTCACAACTATATATGTGATATAAATGAATTAATTTTGTAATAAAGTGGTGGTATGGGTATAACAATTGCAAAAAAAGAAACAATTATAAAAGAAAGCTAAACCACGATAATGTACATATTAAGCACCCTCAAATTACCATTAGTTAAAATACATAACATTCATTATTCCCACTAAAATAAAGGAATTAATATATAAAAACATAAGTGTAAACTGGGTTATAATATTAGAAATTGTGTTTAGTGGTGTGAAATATATCTATAGCTCCTATTCTTGAAACCAAGATAGGCTATCTCTTAGTGGCATTTGAAAGAAAGTTGTGCATGGTCAATGCTGGACAAAAGTAATGTCTGCTTAAATATATGACTTATCTTGAAATGATGGAAATGTAGGATGATTGTCCACCAAGAACAGGTTGCAGTTGAGAGGTATAAATCTCAGGTGGCAATTAATTTAACACATCACCCAATTGTCTTGAAAATTATTGATTCACAAATACTTTATGTATAGGCGCAGCGCTGTGCTGCATGGAAAACACAAATCTTGTATTTGTCGCTAAACTGTACTAACCTTAATAAACATTCAGCTCATATGATTTGTCCCTTCTAGACATCAAGGTTTGCAATTCATTTCTACACATTACTTTGTCCAGTGCACAAGTTCAAGTTTATTAATCTACAGTAAGGGAAAAAAGTATTTGATCCCTTGCTGATTTTGAACGTTTGTCCACTGACAAAGAAATGATCAGTCTATAATTTTATTGGTCGTGTATTTTAACAGTGAGAGACAGAATAACACAAAAAGAAAAAGAAAAACGCATGTCAAAAAAGCTATGAATTGATTTACAGGTCAATAAGTGAAATGAGTATTTGACTCCTTCGACTTAGTACTTGGTGACAAAACCCTTGTTGGCAGTCACAGAGGTCAGATGTTTCTTATAGTTGGCCACCAGGTTTGCACACATCTCAGGAGGGATTCTGTCCCACTCGTCTTTGCAGATCCTCTCCAAGGCCCTCATTCAATTGCGATTTGGCCAATTCAATAGTGCTCTAAATAAGCACATAACATATTTTTTTTAAATACGTTTTTAGTTAGTGAAAACCTTGTTTTTGGATAGATGTTTACTAACTAAAAACTTCTTAAAAAAATATGTTATGTGCTTATTTAGACCCCTATTCAATTGGCCAAATTGCAATTGAATGAGGGCCCAAGTCATTAAGGTTTTGAGTCTGATGTTTGGCAACTCGAACCTTCAGTTCCCTCCACAGATTTTATATGGGATTAAGGACTGGAGACTAGCTAGGCCACTCCAGGACCCTTATGTGCCACTCCAGGACTTAATGTGCCACTCCTTTGTTGCCTTGGCTGTGTGTTTTGAGTCATTGTTATGCTGGATTACCCATTCACTACCCATTTTCAATGCCCTGGCTGAGGGAAGGAGGTTCTTACCCAAGATTTGATGGTACATTGCCCTGTCCATCGTGCCTTTGATGCGGTGCAGTTGTCCTGTCCCCTTAGCAGAAAATCACCCCCAAAGCATAATGTTTCCACCTCCATATTTGACGGTGGGGATGGTGTTCTTGGGGTCATAGGCAGCATTCCTCCTTCTCCAAACACATTGAGTTAAATTGATACCAATGAGCTCGATTTTGGTCTCATCTGACCACAACACTTTTGACCAGTTTTTGACAACTGTTGTCACCTTTCCACCAATCTGCTTGGTGATGGTCTTGTAGCCCATTCCAGCCTCGTGTAGGTTTACAATCTTGTCCCTGACATCCTTGAACAGCTCTTTGGTGTTGTCCATGGTGGAGAGGTTGGAATCTGATTGATAGCTTCTGTGGACAGGTGTCTTTTATACAGGTAACAAGCTGAGATTGGGAGCACTCCCTTTTAAGAGAGTGCTCCTAATCTCAGCTTCTTACCTGTATAAAAGACACCTGGGAGCCAGACATCTTGCTGATTGATAGGGGATCAAATACTTATTTCACTCATTGACCTGCAAATCAAATTACAACTTTTTTGACATGTGTTTTTCTTGTTTGTTTCTTTTTTGTTATTCTGTCTCATTGTTAAAATACACCCACCATTAAAATTATAGACTGATCATTTCTTTTGTCAGTGGACACACATTCAAAATCAGCAGAGGATCAAATACTTTTCCCCCTAACTGTATGTAAGTGCTGTCAAACTGAGGACCAATTCAGTGTTGCCCACAGCCAGTTATAAGGGAATTTTAGTTACGTTTCCAGCACTTCCACATGTGCTGAACTATTGACAAGTGAGTAATAGAGACAGTTGCATTGACATGTTAATGAAATTCACACCTTATGAAGCAATTTTGTTCAAATATTAATTACCATTTCAGCAAAAATGTTATGCTGTGGTTGGCAGCCTGAATGCTCTTATGCAATGGGCATTATATATTTTTTAAGTGACAACTTAAGTTTAACATCTGTAAAATAATGCACTATGATGATTTTTTTAAATATATAGTATAAGGATCGGACATTATCTGCCAATTTAAAGATTATACAGTCCAATATTAGAGATTTTAGATAGCAAACTGAATTAAAAAAAATACATAGGTCTCATTGTATCTTATTGGAACAACTAATTGCAGAAATGTTTCACACCCAGGATTCAAAGTCTTTTCTTTTCAAGCTGTTGTCGGCTCCTAAAATTCTATAATTTCTTTAGGAATAGATATGGGCTTCAGTTGCCAAACAGTAAGATTTCAGTTAACTAAAATAACAGTCACTGGGCTCTTCACAGTCTCATCATTAGACTCCTTAAGGCTATCATAAAGACCAAAAATTCCAGGAAACCAATAATAGTCCTTCTCTGAAACCACCTTTGAACCTCCTCTCCTACCTCAGCAAGGAGGGTTTTGGAACTAGCTTCCATTTCCATTGAAGAACTGTTTTTGTCTGCCTGAACTACATACTAAGGGCTCTATTCCAATCTTTTATGCAAGCACTTCAAGAGCAAGTTGAACAGTAACTTAGTAACCTATCTATTCAAATCCCTCAAAATTTCAGCACTGCACGAATGCACTGCTGAATAGGCTAAAAAGAGCTACGTTATCAAGTCACGTTGACTTGTCCCATTCAAATTTCCCTCCAGGCCATTCTAATAGCTTTTAACAGTGGTGTATTTAAGGTATATCTGAATATTATTGAATATGATTCAAGTGTCAGATCTGACAATAAAAACAGGACCTTATCAGTCTGAACATTCTGATTGGTTTAAATACGTTTCCAATGCAAAAGATCAGGATGACAGATAAAAAATCGATTTTGGTTGGCTGAAATATGAGTGACACATATTTCAGCCAAACAGAAGAAAGAATAAAATCCTATTTAAGCCAAAAAAGCGTGCCAAATGCCATTTTAAGTTTTGTTTTTTTTAAATGCTGAAAATTGTGTAAAACTCTTTTTACAGCATTGAATGGCTGCAAGTTAACTCGTCTTGTTGCATTATTTACAAACAGATTACAACCTATTTTACCGCAATACATAACCTAAAATATTTTGCATTTCTGACAGACTTGGACTGCCCTTAACTGTCTAGTACCTTTTATACCCCACTGATGTCTGCTCTGATGATGCATAATTAACATTTGTTTGGTTCACCTCCTCATTGTCAGAGTTAGCTATAACACATTTTAAAATCTATCTAGTAACATTAGTAATTAAAGGGCCATTAAAGTAAAACAAAACGATTATGTACTCAAAAAATATGGTTTATTAAAACTCCAATAACGTTACACAGAAAAAGGTGCAGTTATTTCTGGCTCCTTTCCTTACTGTGACTTGTGAAATAATACAAAGTGAGGCAAAGCCTCAGTCACTGATCATAAATTCAAACAACATTTAGAAGTCATATGTAATTGAATGGATAACATATTGCTTGGACTGTTTTCTTGTTTTCTGGATTCTATGTGTTAGATATTTTTGACCACCCTATAATTATATATATATATATATATATATATATATATATATATATATATATATATATATATATGTAGGGCAAAAATATTTTTCACATCGAAGCCAGACAGGCTGTTTCTAGGAGCCTGGAACTAAGCCCTTCATAAAGATAGATAATGCATTTGAAAAATATATAGGTATTTGAAGAACAAATTGTAGGAGCTTTGGCTACCAGGCTCCCAGGAAATTGTAATTTTATGAGGGGGAAAAAATTAATATAATTATCAAAATTATATGTGTTTTCATAGGAAAAAAAAAAGGTTTAGTAGATTTCAACCTAAAGTAATTACAAGGAATGTATGATCAACATTGCATTCATTTTTAAGTCTTGCAGGAAGGCTTAATATAAACACAATAGAGACATAACACATCAAAGCCAATCAACAATGTGAGACAACAATGTGAGCCTTAAGTTGCTAAGTTGTGATACTTAACACTAATATAAACTGAAACAGTTTAATGTGAAAAAAATAAGATCTATCTTAAACTCGGTATAATTCATAATTATAATGCATTACAAGCCTGAATTAAAATTGAGATCAATAGTAAAATCACATAATGAGCAGCATACTACACAATATAGGCCATCATTTCATTAGGCTATTGCAGCATTACTGTACAGGTGTAAACATTAAAACTAAGGGCCCTATTCTATTGGCCAGATCGTAATGTTACAGATACTTAAAATTGTAAGTAAAGTTGACACATACTCTGTTAGCTACTTGCGTCTACTGCAAGTTACCCGCCCACAATCACTACTGACAAGCCAAAGACACAACTTAGCCTCTCCATTGATTTTTGTACATCTCAAACATTACGAATGCAATGTACTTAAGGTTACACAAAATCCATATTCTATTAGACGTTTAGGCCTAGATCGCAAATTAAGTCAGATCCACAACTAGAAAAAGTATCACATTTCTGACAAAAATATGACAAGTAGTAAAAAGAACTTACAAAGGGTTTTAATGGCAGTTCTTACAAGCTCATATAATCACACCCCCTGAAATCTTACTTACAAAGGCATGGCTTACATATGGTGGCTAAAAGAAATAAGTTGCGGGCTATGGATAATAGAATACGTCTCGAAATTTAGAAAAAGGTTATATTTGCTCACTTATTATAGTGAAAAACTAATGGAAAATACAGAGAAAAAAATGAACCAGAAGCAGAGCTACTGCCGGTGCAGATGGTGCAAGGCACCGAGGCCCCTGACCTCTAAGGGGCTCCTGTGGGTCCCCTGTGGCCCCCACAACCCCCTAAAGTGGCTCCTATGGGTCTTCTGTGGCACTCGCTGATCTCCTGTGGCCCCTGTGGAACCTGCATGGCCCTTGCAGAACCTCTGTGGTCCCTGGGATCCCTAGGGCCTCAGTTCAGCCCACTGTGTCCCCCCATGGGCTCAAGGGGCCATCTGTGCCCACCCCTGGCCCAGTTGTCCCTTGTGGCCACCGTGCATACACTGCAGCCCCTTAAGGCTCACTGTATACCCCCAGGGGCCCCCATCAGGTCCTGTGGCCCCCATGGCCCATTATGGCCCCTACGGACCTCCCATGGGTCCCCTGCAGCCACTTATGGCTCCCTGTGGCACTCCACAGGCCCCAGGGGCCCCATGTGCCCCCTACAGGTCATGGGACCCCTACTGCCCCTTATGGCCCCTGAGGACCTTCCATGGGACCCCTGCAGACCCTTATGGACCATTGTGGTCCCCCACCCTGGCCCCCCTGTGGCTCCCACAGCCCCTTATGAACCCGTGGACCACTTTTGGCCATTCAGGGACTTCTGCAGCCTCCCTCAGCCCCCTGTGGCCCCTGCAGCCCCCTGTGGCCTCACTTGCCCCTTGTGGCCCCCTTGGTCCTTACTGGCCCTTGCGGCCTCCTCAGGCCTCTGTGGCCCCCCTTGGCCCTCTGACCTGCAGTGGACCCTTCTCACCCCATGAAGTGGAGTGCAGCACCGGGCAGGTAAGAAAGTATTTATAGTAATATAATATATATCTCTATATATGTACATATACATATATATATATATATATATATATATATATATATATATATATATATATATATATATATATTGTAACAGAGTGAAGCAAAGAATGTCCCCAGAGGTGGGTTTAATTAAAGAGGCTGGAAGATTTCTCTGAAAAAAGAAAGAGTTGTGGATTGCCTTTAAGACAACAGCAGACAGATGGGTGGAGTCTCTCTCACTTAGGCTTGGGCCTAAGCAGTGTGGGCAGTGTGTGAAAACTGCTCCTGTTGGTGAGCTGCTGTTAGCAGCAAAAAGCAAGCTACAGAAAGAAGCTTGCTGTCTGTTACTGATTGCAGTCAGAAGACTGTTGTGTACCAAAGATTGCTTGCAGAGAAAGCTGTGTTCCAGAGGAAGTTGTGTTCCAGAGAAAGCTGTGTTCCAGAGAAAGCTGTGTTCCAGAGGAAGCTGTGTTCCAGAGAAAGCTGTGTTCCAGAGAAAGCTGTGTTCCAGAGAAAGCTGTATTCCAGAGATTGTGAGTCAAGGATTAGATTTTTCCTTACAAGAATCTGTGTAAAGTAAGCCCAGGGAGAAGGCAGCAGTCTAACTACAAACTGGACAGAGTCTCTCAAAAGACTGTTTAAGGATCCCTGGCGGAGTGACGGGCGGCCCGAATACTCCCCTTTTCTACTGAGGAAGACATCACAAGAGAACTGCGTGTTTTGCCATACCTTTGGCTGATATAAGCCATAATGTGGTGTACTTTTTGGACTTTTAATAAAAAGATTAAAAGAATACATTCACTTCTTGCTGTTAATCTAGAAGGTAGCAGGTCAATCTACCACAACTGGTGTCAGGAGTTCAATCCAGGTCCTTGTACCAAAGGACAACCCAGGTGTAAAAATGGAGGAGGCAGTAAAAGCCCTATTCCTGTCTACATTCACTTCTTGCTTTTAATCTAGAGGGTAGCAGGTCAATCTACCACAATATATATACATATATACATATATATATATATATATATATATATATATATATATATATATATATATATGACACAGACCCACATATTTATATATTTATTTTTTCTATATATTTAATATATATTTTATTTATACACTTCATTGATTTTGAAAGGGTTTGGGAAGTGCAAAAAAAATTACACTTATAACAGTAAAAAAACAAAGGTTTTAGGTCTGTTTACAAACACACTGACTATTCCATGATTAATGACATCCGCCAACAATGGCTGGCCTTTGTAGCTCCGGTGCAGAGAATGAGTTATATGTTTTTCTTCACCTTCAGGAATCCTACAGCCCAGCAGTTAGCCCACAAGTAACTTATTTAAAATATTCTAACATTCCTTTCTATGCACAGATGAATTTATAAAGGGTTACCTCTAGTTTCCTTTTGCTTTCTGCACTGGAGCTTGCTGTCGGTCTGTCTGTCAGCTTGCCAGTGACACATGTAAACATACATTTAATCAATAAATATCTCAGTGAATAAAGAACAGATTCAAACATGCTGTTAAGAGATCTTTAAATTGGTGTACAGCTGCACCTCACTGACAAGGCCCAAGAGAGGCCGAAACGTACGTCTGGGGTTTTTCAGTTTCTCCTGTTCAGTGTAGAATCGTCATTTGTTTATGGGCTGGATCACTCTGTTGTTGTTTAGCTAATGAAAAATAGATGTTTAACCTTATAAAAGATAGGTACAAGCATTTGGGTGGCATGCTTGACAAAGTCCTTGCAATATGCTCAGCAGTTTAACAAACTGCAGTGTTTCTGTTTGTAAATGCCACCATTCTTCCATAGTCACAATAGTCTGTCTATCTAATGCCTCCACTTTGATTTACACAGTAGTTTATCTAGTAAAAACACAATATGCATCACAGCTTGTTATCTTTAAAGGATAAAAGAGTCTGAGCTTGAGCTAAAGAAAAAGTGTCACCCATAGTATATACAAGGATCTTTGACAATGACTAGATAAATATCTTTGAAAATAACTCCACTTCTATATGACATCCGATACTGGTTAACAGAGAAACATTCCTGGGGCCCTATTAAATTCCAAGCCCGCAGTGGCCATTGTACAGAGCAATAAAATTGAACAAGACCCCAAACACAGGGCCAAAGCCTCAAGCCCGAATACCATTCCCGTGCCCGCAAGCTGACAGTGGGCTGGAATAGATGTGTTCCGCAGTTACAAACCAATCCCTTTATAATGGAGTGCGACACAGGCCTCAGAGCCAATTAAAAGCTGTCTCCTGGAAAATGTTTGACAGAGGTAGATAATAAAGTTGCTTTCCACATGCCCATAGCACACAGGTCCTGGAGTTGGAGGTTGTATATATATAGAGAGAGAATAGGTGATATTGGAGAGCAGGTTTTTACAGATTCATTTCTATTATCAGCATAACTATTTTTCACATACATTTTGATTAACATATATACTGATTACACATAAAACAAAGACACATAAAGTAAATAACACATATAGATACATTTAGAGAGTCAGCTCCCTACATACACCTCCCTCCCCACACACACACACTCTATACCCCCCCACCCTATAACCCAACAGTTAGTAATTATACATAAAACATACATTTTTCTTTACATCACAAATATATACCTTTTTTCCATTATCCTTATTTTATTTTCGGAATTTATATGGAGGGAGGAGAGAGGGGGAGAGGAGTTGAGAGTTAGGGAGGAGAAGAGGAGGAGAGGTGAGGAGGATAGAGAGGTGGCCATGGGGAGTGTTGGAGATGAGGAGATGGTGGGTGAAGGAGAGGAGGTGGAGGAGGTGTGCAGAGGAGAGGAGGAGGTGGATGAGTTGAGTGGAGGAGCAGGAGGTGTAGAGTGTTGGAGAGGAGGTAGGTGAGAGTGTGGGAGAGGAGGAGATGGGAAGTAGCGTAGAGGGGGAGGTGGGAAAGCAGGTGCCCATATTGATAGGAACATCAACATCAGGGTCAGAGGGGGAGGGGCCTGATCCCTGGGGGGCTATTAGTAGGGATGAGGAAAAGGCCCCAGGGACAGTTGAGGGAGAACAGGATGCCCCCCACCCCACCACTGTTGGGAGGGCAAGAGGCTCGGGGCAGGCACAGCCCCCCCCCCCCCCCCCAGAAAATGGTGGTACTCTGTGCTGTACGTGAGCGGCCGGCTATCCTTTCAGTGGTGGGAAAGTTAGGCCCGGGCCTAGGACCCGGAGAAAGTAGCGGCCTCAGTAACAGCAGTGGGCACAGCAGAAAGGTATTTGAGGATTGTGAAGCACAGCTGTGATGACGTCAGGGTCCTGGTGAGGAGGAAGATGGAAACAAAAAGAGTAGAGGTGCTCATCTGAGAACAATCAATACCTTAGTAGGTTTGCGCTATAGGTCTGGATACCTACTCAGAAAGCAACCTCTTTTAGCTCACTTGTGCCCTTCTGAGGGAGAAATATCCTGTAGTATATCACTCAAAAGAGTGACCCAGCCCTGAAATACCAGGCAATTCTACCCTGTGAAGGACACAAGTGAGCTAAAAGATGTTGCTCTCAGAGTGGGTCACAATATTAAGGTTAGTTCTTTCACTGATTGAGCACCCCAAATTTTTTTTTTTTTTAGGAAGATGGTCAAGGAGATGGACGCAGCTTCAACAGCAAGTGGTGGCCCCAAAGTGACCATCACTTACAATAAGTGGGAGAGGGACCTCAAGGACCTACTGCGCCAGGTGCCCGCCGATGGAGCTTCAGGCCTTGTGGCCAAGCAGGATCCAACCTCCATGTCATGTGAATATCATATACACCAACGTGTTAACACATGTACATCACACACACTACACATGCCCAGGATGACCAACAAGGACACTGACATGTCAGCTCCATAACAAGATTAATAAACCAATAGATAGTCCATGTATGGGTGTGCCCACTTCAGCATATGCAGTCACAGACCCGAGCCAGTATCAAGAGAGCATTAGGAGCCAAGAACAATCAGGATCAAGAACCCAACAAAGATCACATCTAGCAAATGATAGCTACTCCGAGATGCAGTATAGTTACCTCACTATAGGTGATATTCATTGTGTGAAAGAGCACAAGATTCTATGTTAAAGTGATATATTGCTTTATTGTAATTATAACAAGAACAGTTAAATATATGCTGTCTAGGTTTTTTTTACAGACACAGTGCTGATTAACAGCCTCTGCCTCGATGAACGTTTCACATATTATGATTAACAGCTGACAGGAATATAATCAGCCAGCAGTTAACCACTCAATTAAGAGCACTGTAAGTGATGTATCCCTGTTCAAGCCCAGATATATCAGATTCCGGTTACAGTGGTGTAGTGACCACATGTGACCCTGGTAGGTGCTATGCATCATACTTATTCTAGACTATGGCATTACCCCCTTTAGACATCCCCTTTTTACTTGAAAAGCCTCTTGCCCTTCTGGGATCTGCCCACACCACACCCATGATCTTAATGCACAGTCTTGTACATTTCTGAGTGTCCTCTGTGTATGAAATAACTTTGTTATACCGTTATCAATGTGTCAGTGTGTTTTCAATGGTTGGGGTTTTGCGACATCAACATACATCACGTATCTGTCACATTCCTATATCATTCCATATCAGTAAACTAATGAGCCCTAGTTACTATGCAATAGATTAATACATTAATACATATCATATACAATAATATATATATATATATATATATATATATATATATATACTATCAGCCTTATTAAATTGCGATTCTGTAAATTTAAAAGGGCTCTATTTAAGCACACAGCATATTTTTTTACAGAAGTTTTTAGTTTGTGAAAACATTGCTTTTTGATAGAAGTTCACGAACTAAAAACTTATTTAAAAAAAATATGCTGTGTGCTTAAATAGAGCCCTTTTAAATTTACCGAATCACAATTTAATAAGGCTGTATATATGTAGGGTTAATACACATGACAGGTCAATTGATTGATAGCAAAACACTTGATGGGATTTCACCAAATGATAATGGGTATACTTCTTGGCACATGGCCTCCAGCAATGTTGTGGGACTTCAGGATGGGCATGGCGTAAATGGAGGTGAGTTGGCGGCTCTTCCTCATGGCTTAGAGTAGATTAGTGTGGTGTATGTTCCCATGTTCCCCTTCTGGATCGCTGCCTTGTGGTGATGAAGGGGCTTGTGTACTTCAATGAAGCTGTGAGCTATACCATGTAGGGGCACTCTAAGTGGGCAGGCCATAGCAGAGATGTCAGACAAATCGCAGTCCACTGGAGAAGGAACTGGCAACCCACTACAGTATCTTTGGCATGCAAACCTTGTGGAAAAGCACAGACAGAGATATAGCTAAATGTGCTGCAGTCCATAGGGTCACAGAGAGTCAGACACGACTGAATGACTGAACAACCAAATATAAAATGTTCCCCTGGTACTTGATATATGTCATGTGGTGGTGTAATTTGGCCACTATTTATTTTCCCAATGTAGATGTGATAAGTGAGATGCATATGCAATTATATTTATATTTTAAGGTCCACATTCATATTGGCATATGCATAACCATTCCAACATATGATAAAATACATTTTTTAATGCCTACTTTTTATTTGGGGATTGTTGTGCAATAAATTCTAATGTTTTTTATTGCTTTCCCCATATTTTAAAGTCCAGAGGTGTGTTTGTATTGTCTTTTACAGTGTTAAGGACTTGTCTGTAAACTCTTTGCGGGTCCTATTTGGAGCCCTTTAATATTTTTGGCTACATTTGCTGTTTACGGGTTTGAACACAAGTGCGTCTTTGGGGACCTGTAGCAATTTAATAGCAATTTGCGTTTGTAACATTTACTGGCTTGAAAGATCAAAGGCTTAGCAGAGTCGTAGTTCCGATTTTGGCAACCTCTGCTATTTTTCAGCCTGAATCCCACAGATCGTTTGCGGGTACCTAAAAGAAGCCAATTTAATAGCCGTATCTTTTGCTGGCTTCTTTATGGGCTTCAGCTACAACATTTAATAGGGCCCCAAGTCTCATAACCCACCGTCTAACCAGTTTGTCCCTGGTATTTGAAATATGCAGTGATCTTGCAATGTGTTCCAATAAACTGTTAGCAAAGTCTGCAGCTGCATAATGAGGAGTAGGCTGTTCAGTAGGCTAAAGTTGTTGTGGTAAAACAGACCCAAAGCTCTAGCTCTGTAAGGTGTGCTTAGGCCTTATACGAATGGGCACCTCCTGCTTTAAATTATGTTCATTGTGGCAGACACTAGGCTGGTGTGTGGCATACTTCCAAGTAAATATAACATGCAGAAACATTTCTCTAGCTGCTTATCAAAATAAGCATGTTCCATGTTGATGCATTTTGTTCGTATGATTTTAAAGGGCAGGTTATAAAAGAAACTCTGTATGCCTGCAGTGAGCTATTCGTTTAGCATATCTGCCAGATTAACAATTGACTAATTTTGTTATTTGTATCACAGCCCCAATAAAGATATTTTTTAAATGCAATAATCTTTGATTTACTTTGATTTACATAATCCAGGTGTTTTCTTCTTTTTTCTGGATCCAGAAAATTTTTCAGGGCTGTGTCTATTGATACTGTGGGTCTGAGGAGATTGCAAGTACCACCAGTCTCAACAATATAGAGTTTGAAATGACAGGTCAGCTATCTCAGGGCATGTCTGTACATGTTTTAGGGATTTAGTGCCGATTTTACATTGAATTGCATTGAATGGGTAAGCACACACTGCTATTTCAAGCTCCAGTCACTGCCCTCTTTCATAATGTACTTTTTATCGATATACTAATTGTATTCAAGAGAAGGTTTGCCTCTTTGCAGATATAGCAAAGTTGACATTCCAGAAGGCATAATCAAAAATGTAATAGTTTAAAAAACATTTGAAGCAAAAAATGTTCCCTCACTATAGATCCTTACCTAGAACACTTGCAGTATGCAGACTGTACCCTCAAAGCAAATTGGTTCTTATCTGCCATCAAAATCTATGGCCCCTATTCAATTGAGCAATTGTTAATTACTGGAATCTGTAATGTAGCCTGCAAAACTAATTTGCTATTCTTTTAGCTACCCACAAACGATTTGCTGGTTACAAGCTGAAAATCACTGCGCTTTCAAAATCATAATTCCAACTCATCTAAGCCTTTGATCTTTCAAATCTGTACATGTTACAATCGTAAATCGCTATTCAATTGCTACCATTCCTCACGCACGCAATTGTTTTCACACCCGTAAATGGCAAATGTAGAAGAAAATCCTACAAGTACCAGATAGGACTCGCAAGGGGGTTAAACACCTGATCGTAGCACTGTAAATGAAAATAAAAAATATATATTGTACTTTAAAAGACGGGGAAAGCGATGAAAGACGTTACAATGAATTGCACACAGTCTCAAGCTCGCAAATCTGCAATAATTTTTTTTTTTTTTTATGTTTCATTTCTGTATTATATCAATCTCGATAATAAAGGAGTTTATACATATCAAGCTACCTACATGGACTAGAAAAGTATCATTTTTCATTTTTATTATTTTTTACATTGCCGGATTGTGAGTCTGATCGCATATCTGACTTCTAAATGCTAATTGATTGATGTTTAAACTGCATTTTTTACTGATGTCATGATGACAGTCTCATTTACTATTCACTGTTTCTAAATCGGTAAATATGGCCTTGCTTAATTGATCATGATCATGCCTTGAAATGCTACTTACAGGTGTATGCTTTACGGTTTAGGCGTTTGGCCAGTTAGCTGCAGGCTTGATCAATTGAATCACGCTGTAATTGTTGCAGACTTACAGCCGGTATAAAGTCAACTGCGGGCTTGCAATTGAATGGAGTCCTCTTTTCTATCATTTTAAATAGACACTTAGCTAAGGAAAGACAGCTTGACAGTGTTACTTCCTACCTTTGTTTCAATTAAAATGTCAAGCTTGTAGGAGGAGCAAACAGTTTACTCTATACATTTACTATATAACTTTTTTTATATTACTTTAATGGTAGTTTTTTTAACAGTAGTAAATTGAATAAGTTCTTTTCAAGGCATGACAGAAATTGTGGTAGATATGCAATTGTCTTTATCATTTCCATGATGTACTTACCCTGACAAAATAACTCACTAAGTGCTAATGGTTAACTTTATTCACAATTAAACAACAAAACCTACTTCTGAACCAGTGGAGCTTTTGAAGATCAGATCATACTGTCCCTCCTTCCAGTAGAAGACTTTTGCTCCTGTGGTTGCTCTGTATTGCAAATCAGTGACTCCCTGCAGCTATGATATTGAACATTTTCCTTTTGATCCCTGCAATGTCATTTTTTCAGCATTTCAGAAAACTTTTTTACGCAGCTTTTTTTTTATTTTGCATTTTAAACATAATATGCTAACATAAAAATGTTTTCTTCTCAACAATAATTCAGATTAATTCATCAGAGTAAACGTTTTATGGCCAGTTTAAATTGGAAATGCTTTTTAAATTAGAATTTGAAGATGTGAGACATTAAGCTTATGTTTTATAACAAAATGCCAGTTAAGTCCATATCATTATAGCAGTATACAATTTTTATAGAATTTATAGATTTACAAGTAGAATTTGGATTATTTAAATTTGCAGCTGCTAAGTGAGTCTTTTGCTAATGGATAAGATCTGCAACTTTTGTACTGCCTTGTTCTTGAACACATAGTGACTGTGATATTATCAGAGAAGTTTACAAACTATTGCATGGCCTGCAATGAAAACTGTTCTGTATAGGCAACACATTACAACCTTCTTTTATCTCATCTTGAATTGTTCCTAGACTAAATTAAGGGTGAATCCTGAGAAGTGTGAAGCTGTCTACCCATTACTGTAGAGCTGATATGAGGTCACTGTAGTGAAAGTACAATATGCTTTCATTTAGTTAATGGTTAACAATGGTTATTTCGTCAGTTGGTCCTGCTAGTGTGTATGTTATCTTATTGATATAGAAGTGCCATTTGTCCTACAGATAAATATTTTATAAACAATGTATTATGGAAATCACATGATCATATCAATATCTTTACAGCATTTTTGGGCAATACTGATCTACGTGTCAATTCTTATGACAATCGGTGACCACAATTATTGTTAGTATATTTACTAATTATGTAAACTGTATTGTTGCCCAATGTCCTGGTGGATAAAATACAAAAGAGGCCAATCTGTTTTCTACTTCCCTCTATCAAATTCCTCTCTATTTCTTTCCTCTCAGTTCCACCTCCTACAACTTTTTCCCTCTACCATTCTTTTCTTTCAAGTATACCTTTTTCTCTCTCCATCACTCACCTTCTTCATGCTATTCTCCTACCTTGCTCATCTTGTTTCTTAGTCTCAGCCTTTTGCTCTCCCTTACTCCTCTATCCTCTCTGTAACTCTGTCCCACCTTACCTCTATCCTTCTACCCTCGGTGATCTTCTTTGCACTATTAATTTCTCCTTCTTCATTCCTCTTTCATGTTCTTTCCTATATGTCCTCTCTTATCTGACAATTCACTTTGACTTTTTGCATTTCACCCATCCGTTCTTCGCGTACTTCGGTTTTATCTGCTTTATCCTACTCCACTATTCAAATACATATACACACCTTTTACACAATCCTTTAAAGGGCCAGGGTGGTGGTCATAGAAAAGAGTTTCATATATTGTTTAGAACTGATTAATAAAATCATCATTTAAAGAAAGAAAATTCAGTGTAGCTTTAACACTTACTTGTGTTTCAGTGACTAGCAGAGTTGCTTCTCTCGGCCCCTACTAGATGTCCAGATGTTGTGACATCTAGTAGGGGCTTGCAAAAGTATTCAGCCCCCTTGGCATTTTTCGTGTTTTGTTGCCTCACAACCTGAAATTAACATGAATTGTTTGAGGATTTGCATCATTTAATTTACAGAACATGCCCACAACTTTGAAGATGTTTTTGTTTTGTTTTTTTATGGTGAAACAAACAACAAATAGGATAAAGTAACAGAAAAAGTCAATGTGCATAACTATTCACTCCCCTAAAGTCAATACTTTGTAGAGCCACCTTTTGTGGCAATAACAGCTCCAAGTCGCTTTGGATAAGTCTCTATGAGCTTGCCACATCTTACCACTGGGATTTTTGCCCATTCCTCCTTGCAAAACTGCTCCAGCATCTTCAAGTTGGATGGTTTGCGCTTGTGAACAGCAATCTTTAAGTCTGACCACAGATTTTCTATTGAATTCCAACACATTTACATGTTTACCCTTAAACCACTCAAGTGCTGCTTTAGCAGTTTGTTTGGGGTCATTGTCCTGCTGGTAGGTGAACCTCTGTCCTAGCCTCAAATCACGCACAGAGTGGTACAGGTTTTGCTCAAGAATATCCCTGTATTTAGCATCATCCATCCTTCCCTCAACTCTGACCAGTTTCCCAGTCCCAGCTGATGAAAAACATTCCCACAGCATGATGCTGCCACCACCATGTTTTACTGTGGACATGGTGTTCTTTGGGTGATGTGATGTGTTGGGTTTGCGCCAGACATAGCGTTTTCTTTGATGGCCGAAAAGTTTAATTTTAGTCTCATCAGACCAGAGCACCTTCCTCCATACATTTTGGGAGTCTCCCACATGCCTTTTCGCAAACTCAAAATGTGCCATTTTGTTTTTTGCTGAAAGTAATGGCTTTCTTCTGGCCACCCTGCCATAAAGCCCAACTCTATGGAGCGTACGGCTTATTGCCGTCCTATGTACAGATACTCCAGTCTCTCCTGTGGAACTCTGCAGCTCCTCCCGGGTTACCTTAGGTCTCTGTGCTGACTCTCTGATTAATGCCCTCCTTGCCCAGTCCGTGAGTTTTGGTGGGCGTCCGTCTCTTTGCAGGTTTTTTGTTGTGCCATGTTCTTTCCATTTGATTATGAAAGATTTGATAGTGCTCCTGGGGATCATCAAAGATTTGGATAATTTTTTATAACCTAACCCTGACTTGTACTTTTCAACAACATTGTCCCTTACTTGTTTGGAGTGTTCCTTGGTCTTTATGGTAGTGTTTGGTTAGTGATGCCTCTTGCTTAGGTGTTGCAGCCTCTGGGGCCTTTCAAAAAAGGTGTGTATATGTAATGACAGATCATGTGACACTTAAATTGCACACAGGTGGACATTATTTCACTAATTATGTGACTTCTGATGGTAATTGGTTGCACCAGTGCTTTTTATGGGCTTCATAACAAAGGGGGTGAATACATAAGCACATGCCAATTTTCTGTTTTCTATTTCAAAAAAATTGTTTTATGTATATATTTTTCTCATTTCACTTCACCAACTTAGACTATTGTGTTCTGATCCATCACATAAAATTCAGATTACTAAAACATTGAATTTAAGGCTGTAATGTAACACAATAGGTAAAAAGTCAAGGGAGGTGAATACTTTTGCAAGGCACTGTATGTTCACTAGAACAGCTGGATCCATCAAACCACAGGCCAACTGTGCAATGTATATGTACAACATAATAGCCGCAGACTCAGATTTGTACTAGTATTCAACTAATGTATTTGGGGTTTTCATTTACATATAGTCTTATTTTGGTTTTTAATCGTAGTTCAAATTTTGTCTTTTTTTTTATTTTTTTTAATTACAAACAATTGAAGGGATACTGACATCAGAAATTAGATTTAGCATAAAAAGGATAATTAATTAATTAATTATAGACCAAATGCTAAAATTGTATCTTATTTTTATACAGCAGTTCATTGACTTCAGTAGTACTGATCTGTCCTTATTTACCCTTATCAAACACTTTGCAAACAGAAAGCTGTCTTTTGGCTGGGGATTTTTTTTTTTTTTTACTTTAAAGCAAGCACAGTAGTTTATTTCTGCCCAAGCCAATGAGACACTAGCCTAGGGTAGTGACATTTGGGGGGCAGCAGGTTGCTTCAAGTTTCTGGGGCCGTGTTATGTAACAGTGTGTTTAGCTTAGAAGCCAGAGGTGTTAGGGTGATATCTTCTGAGAATAGAGGAATACAAGATCAAAAATTTAAAGGACCACTGTAACATCTTTTTTTTTTTTTTTAATAATAATACATATTACCTGTGTACTAGTATTGGTCTATGTAAGTAGTGGGTTTTGCTTACCTTTGTTTTGTTTCAAAGATCAAACAATGAAGCTCAATTTCATATATCTTAAATGTTCTTTGTATGGGGGGTTTACAAATCTGGATTGGTCTAGGGCAGCATAAAACTTAAGTACAAAGCTTGCCAGATTGCTGACCTGCTTGTATTCTCCGTGTTCCAATCAAAACCTGGGGTTAACGTAATGGCTATTTTATTTCCATTTATTTGCTGTTTCGGTTTATTTGAACTTTTCTTCAGGAAAACACTTCTTCCATTGCAAGGTTTAAGCCCAACTGTGATTCCCAATCATACAGGTTTACTTGTGTATTTTCCTTAAAAGCTTCTCAGAATTTCTGCAAATTCTACCCTTGTACGAAATGTTCTTAAAAGCTTTACTGGTTTTGTTCAAGTTTCTTCTTCTGCAGTGTTTTACCAAAGTAAACAGATTTACTATTTGCAGTCCATCTATTTTTACATTTATAAAGTGCTTCCATTAGACTTGTTAGGAATACATAGTTATTCCTGTCCAATATAAGACAGGCAAAAATGGTAATGTTCAGTGTACAAAAGCATCAGTTTATAAGTATAAACAACAAAGTATACGTATAAGATAAACTAAGTACAATCACTTCTTTCGATTAATTTCACTATCATTAATCATTTTATTTTCTTGAGCATGGTTAATCCCCCCCCCCCCCCCCCCCCCCACCTGTAGTGTCTCTTTCAGGCAAAGCTAGACTGGTCAGACAAATATAAAAAAAAAATCTGTACATTTAAACATTGACAGCCTTATTAAATTGTGATTCGGACAGTTGAATAGGGCTCTATTTAAGCACATAGCATATTTTTTTACAGAAGTTTTTAGTTATTGAAGACCTTGCTTTTGGATAGAAGTTCTCTAACTAAAAACTTCTGTAAAAAACATAGGCTCTGTGCTTAAATAGAGCCCTATTCAATTGGCCGAATCGCAATTTAATAAGGCTGTGAATTACTATTTACGGTATTTAAACATGCCCTAGATAATATAAGCTCCTTATCTCCCCGCCCCCTGAATTATATATTGGAGTTGAGCCGACAGAGGGGATGCTATCCAAACAGACATACTGTAATTGCAGTATGATAGAGAGATACAACTAGAAAGCATATATGTGTACTTTGATAGTTGCTCATTGACTCCTACTGCTGCTAAAGATTTTCAATTTGGTACTTCCCCCAACTAGTACTATATAGTAGTGGGTTTACTTATTACTTGTGGAGTCATCTTCTTCTTTTTCACAACATGTTTTTTGTTACATTGCATTACTGTTAAAGGATCCCTACAGAATGAAAAAACAAATACATGTTTGAAAACTTTAAGCCTGACTAAGAGCATAATTAATCAGGAAAAAAGTCAGAAAGAAAGAAATGTTGAATCCTCTGCAGGACCCTGGAGGGGTCCATGATACATTGATGAATGTTGAGTGTGTGAGCATTGAATGATGCAAGGTTTCTAATTCTGGAGCCGTGAGGGGAAGATGTGTGGTGTCAATTTAAATCTTATCCTATTATAAAACAAAGGCTCTGGACTTCTTCCTGTTCCCTCCTCCAGATCCCTGCCTCCACTGCTAACTACAAAAACAAACCCCAATCATTCAGCTCTAAGGAAGTGATGTAACAAACACAAAATCGATTGCTGTACTTAAAAACAGAATCTTCAAAAAATCTTCTCACATGATGTTTTATGTCCATGGCTTACATATCTACTAATATTGTTAGTTTGGTAAACACTTGACAAATAAGTGTCTTTTTTCATGAACTGCAGTGCTTTAAGCAGCATTCTTTTGTAAAGCCTTTCATTTTAACCCAAGTGATCAAGTCAAGACCTGGTCTCTATAATAAAAGCCTTATTAATAAGGAAAAATTCTCATTCATTAAAATGGACTAAAGTACATATTCATTCTGGTCTCTCTTAGCTACACATAGATACATAGGTCCTCATTCAATTTGAATTTTGGTAATTGAATAGGGCTCTATATAAGCACATAACATATTTTTGGACAGAAGTTTTTAGTTAGTGAAAACCTTGGTTTTGGATAGAGGTTCAGTAACTAAAAAGTTCTGTGAACATTTTTTGTATGTGCCTATATAGAGCCCTATTCAATTGGGCAACTCGGAATTGAATGAGGCTCATAGACTCCTGGTCAATTTGCAACAGTTACAGAGCGATTCAATTGATCAAGCCCGCAGCTACCTGGCCAAAAGCCTAAACTGTAAACCATGCACCCATAAGTAGCATTTCAGAGCATGATCATGTTCAATTAAGCAAGGCCGTAACTACCGATTTAGGACCTCATTAAATTAGCCCTCGTAGTTCCCTCGGTCCTTGCAAAAGACAGTTTTTTGCTGTTTGCGAGGACCAATTCCTCAATATGTCCCTTGCAGCCTGCTTTGTGAGATGACACAGAAAAACGTCAGAGAATAGGCTCAGAGAAAGCTGCCAAGTAACATGAAGCCATAAATCTATGAGGTGGACCTCGCACCTCGGAAGAATCCGTACGGGCACAAAAAAGTGCCAGCAAGGGCTCCTAAAGCCTATATGCACTGCCTCGGAGCAGACTAACACAGCCGTCTGCTGCTCCCCCCTGCTCCCTAAAACACATCCCCATGCTGCAGGGGTCCCTATAGAGACCCATGCAGCCCCCCACATTAACCCCTTGCAACTGGGGGCCCCGATCGGCATCAATCAGGCACCTGATGCATTTAAAAATGTTACATTTCCCGCCGTGGCTTCTTAAAGAGCCAGCGGCCCACTATAAACCAATTTTGGCTGTGGCACCTAAAATTAACCCCCCTCTATGCTGGGGGTCCCCTTCCGGACCCCCAAAGTGTCCCCACATTAACCCCTTGCTGCAGGGGTCCATAGGGAGCACCAAAGCCCCCCCACACACACATCAACCCCTTGCAGCAGGGGTCCCCGATCGGCACAGATCGTGACCCCGCTGTATTTACAAATTCAAATTTCCCGCCTTGCGGGTCCTTAAAGGACTGTAAAGGTCCTGCAAGGACCCACTCTAAAAAATATTAACCCCTGCCGCGGGCACTCCAAGTATCCCCCAGCACCTAAAACAAACCCTCCTCTATGCTTGGGGTACCCCCATCAGCAGGGCTTGTATGTAGGACTGCCGCGGAAGTCCCATTCAGGACCCTGCAGCAATTGATGAGGTGGGGGAGCCTGCAAGGCTATCACTCCTCATGCACAGTTTCTCCGCATTGTCACGGACGGCCGTGCTGTGTAGCTCACACGTTGCTCGCAGCAGGGCTAATTTAATAGAGTTGTGATTTTGTCAGAAATTGAAGCACGTAGGGCTTAAGTACAAACCTTGTATCTACGAGGCTGGAATTTAATAAGGCTGTTAGAAACTACCAATAGTAAATGAGACATCAGTAAACCATGGAGGTTAAACGTCAATCAATTAGTGTTTAGAGGTCCGATATGCGATCTGGAAATGTCCAAAATAATAAAAATAAATGATGATACTGTTCTAGTCCATGTGGGTGGCCTGATATGTATTAACTTCTTGATTCCCAAGATTAATATAACATGGAAATGTAACATAAAAAAAATATTTTTTTATTGCAGATTTGTGAGCTTGAGACTGTTGGGCAATTAATTCTAATGTCTTTCATCGCCTTCCTTGACTTTTAAAGTTCAGTATTGATATTTTATTTACATTTACAGTGCTACGAACAGGTGTTTAACCCCTGTGCGAGTCCGATCTGGTACCCATAGGATTTTCTTCTTCGTTTGCCATTTACAGGTGTGAGAACATTTGCGGGCTTGAGGAATTGTAGGAATTAAATAGCGATTTGCGATGGTAACATTTACGGGCTTGAAAAATCAAAGGCTTAGCTTGGTTGAAGTTATGATTTTGACAACCGCAGAGATTTTCAACCTGTAACCCGCTAATTCTAATTGTTTGCAGCTCGCTAAAAGACGATAATTGAATAGTCTATGTCTCTATGTGTATATATGTTTTCTAACATATTATAGAAAACATATATACACATATAGACATATGTGTATATACGTTTGGTCTGGGCCTGCATGAGTGCTGCCGGCATGAGATGATACAGTTCATTGAGGGAACCATGAATGCCAACATGTACTGTGACATACTGAAGCACCTCGCTGAAGAGACCTCTCTGACGAGGCCCATAAAGGCCTCTGTGGTTTGCTGTTTATGCTGTTCAGGGTAGAATTGCCTTGTATTTTGGGGCTGGGTCACTCTTTTGAGTGGGACCAGACTGATATAGTACAGGATATTTCTCCCTGTAAAGGGCACAAGCTAAAAGAGGTTGCTCTCACAATGGGTTATCGTGTCCATAGAACTAACCTATTAAGGTTAGTTCGCTCTCTGATGAGCACCTCTGACTTACTTGTTTTTTGTTTTTGTTTATATATAACACACACTTAAGATTTGGGATATAGAAAGGAAGAGGAGAAGCTGCAAGTGGGGGGGTGGGTACACAAATCTGAATGGCCTAGGGCAGCATATAACTTAAACATGCTTATGCCCTGCAGAATAAAAAACAAGAGGTGAGGTTCTCTAAGAGTTCTTCAAGTCTTCAACCTTTACTACCGTTGGCAAATTTCAAAACCTTCCTCTGAAAACCAATTTGACTTCATCAGGAACAGCCAGCTGAGGTAATAAATGTTTTCTCCACAGAATCTACAACTCGGCTGATGAAGTACCTTGACACATTCTTTAATAACGTTAGGCCTCTTGAAAACTTTTCTATGGCTCCCACAAAAAATAATCCTATAAAACTTATTGACTCGCACTCAGGGGTGCTTGCCCAGAGCTCTCTAGCTCTAGCATGGGCTTGCAGTCTGAATCTCAGTAGTCTCCATAACAACATGAATGGTACTCACTAACTTGAACACACTATGTTAACCCTCACATCCTCCCTTATCCCTATTTATCTATATAAACCCCTTCCAATAGCAGGGAAGGGGTTAAATGATAATAAAATCGAATGCGGGTGGATTATGACCCCTCCTCTTATGACCTGCTACCTCCTATTAGCTGTGTATCCCCATCAATTCCCCCTTAATATCCGTTACCCCTTTGAGCCTGAGTGTCTGGTGGGATTCCCCCGGGATTCCCCTTTAGTAGGCGCAAGCCCTAAAAGCTGGGTATCACTTGTGATTCTCCCTTAATAAATACTACCTCACATGAGCTGGGTTTCTCCCTCGATTTCCCCTTAATACCCACTGCTCTGTATGAGCCTGGGTAACCAACAGGATTCCCCCTTAATACTGTCTATTCCAAATGAGCTCGGGTATCCTCATGGCACCAAATATTAATCTATTACCATATGGGTCCCTAAGGACCCCCATGGTCATCTAAAATATAACCATCATGGTCCCTATGGATCCTCTTAATATAACTCCCTTCTAGATTGCTTCCCTGTTGTGGCAAAGGGGTTTGTGTACTTCAATAAAGCTATGAGCTATACCATGAAGGGTCACCAATGAAGGGTGGGTCATAGCAGAGACATCAGACAAATCTCAGTCCACAGAAGATGGAACTGGCAACCCAGTTCTTTATCTTTGCCAAGATAAACTTATGGACAAGCACAACCAGAAACATAACAAGATACCACTGGCAGATTAGCCCCATAGGTCAGAAAGCTCCTACCACATTACAAGGGGAAAATATAGGGTGAGTACAAGTAGCACCAGTTCTGATGACATGGTTGGGCCAAATTCGAGAGGACATCATGCTGTGGATCTGACTGGAGGGAAAAGGAAAGGAAAAGTCCACTGCTGCAAATAATAAGTCAGTATAGAAACCTGGAATGTTAGAACTATAAACCAAGGCAAACCGGATATGGTCAAACATGAGATGACAACATTAATGTCATATAGCCTTAAATAGCCCTCATAATCAATCAATTAGTGGCCAAATCAGTGATCAGTTACAACCCAATAAATAACAGAATTATTTCTATTTTAATTCAATGATTAAGTGAAAATTTAAATCTCTTTATTTACAATTTTAGCAGCGGCACAAAATAAAAAACAATGGAAACCATTCTAAAACATAAGGAATTTTTCAAAGACACCCTTTGAGTGTCATCAAAATGTTATTCCTTCTGTGGGGGCCACTCAATGGTTTCCCCTACCCTTTATTGTCATAAATCACTGCCCAGTTCAAGTCAAATAGTAAGATCCTTATTTTGAGGCTAATGAACAAAAAACAGGATAGAGGGAAGATAATTAGTTCTACTCTTTTTAAATAAAATTGGCAGACACTATAACAGAATCCATATATCCAAAGGGAAACAATGATTTATATTCTTCCGAGGCTTAGAATAATCACCAGCAGCTCTTAAATACTCATGCTAAATGGAAAAAGTACCAGTTTGATATTACTTATGATTACCATTTAGTGTCATGTTATGGGAATAAAATGTACTAGTTTGTGATATCCCCATTCAGCATTCAATCTTGGTACATATAGTTTTTTACTTACTTTGATCAGATCAAAGGGTGTCTTGGAAAAATTCCTTTTGTTTTAGAATGGTTTTAATTGTTTTTTATTTTGGGGTGCTAATTTTTTTTTTTTTTTTTTAAACTTCTTTTTTATTTTTTGATTTACATTGTATATCAAAATGTACAGAATTAGTCAACAGTACAGCATTTATAAACGTGTCTATATAACAGTAAACAAATCTGTGGTTTACCCTAAACAGTTCGGACAAGTATGTTAACAGATGTGAGGATATAACTTGTAGCTCTCCTAGGTCTCACAGATGTGAGGATATAACTTGTAGCTCTCCTAGGTCTCGAGCTCTATAGTTGATATTGGGGTCAATTCATCTATCTTATGAGAATATTTTCTTTTCCCTTTCCTCCAAATAGTTTTATATGAGAGTCTCAGAGTTAGACCCTGCAGAACAAAGTTATTTACCAGAACATCTAACATCACTATGTGTCTAGTTCTAAATTTATAGATTACATTTCTTCCTTTTCTCTTACCAATTTTACCGCAAAAAAACGTATTATTTGGTCTAGTCTTTCTCAGACTCACCTCATTTTGGACCTCTATCTTTCCAGATGTCCCAGCAGGAGGCCCATCGTTTGTATCTCACATCGAACTCCGCCGAGAAGTGGCTCATGGTTTGAATGTGATCAATTTTCTGTAGAACTTCTTTAAATGTAGGGTCAGTGTGTTTCCAATGTTTGGCTATTATGCATCTAGATGCCAAGTATAACTGATTGGTCAGGAATTGCTCACTCTTTGTTAGTGTTGTGTTTGGGAGTCCCAATAGTGCTTCTTCTGGCTTTTGCTCTAATGTTTTCCCCCACAGTTTATCTAATGTGTTGTATGTTGCCTGCCAAATATGTTTAATTTTGGGACATTCCCACAGCATGTGAATTAACGAACCTACATGTCCACAACCTCTATAGCATTTGTCAGAGAGTGATTTGTTTGAGTGGTGAAGTCTCGCTGGTGTGAGGTACCACCTCATTACTGTTTTTAGTGCGTTCTCTTTCAAGGTGATATTTAAGGATGAAATGTTAGCTTGCTTGATAACTTGACTCCATTGTTTATCGTCTAGGGTGGTCTGTAATTCTGATTCCCACTTCTCCTGATAGTGTGGCTTGTTTATGCTAGACACCTCAGATATGTGCTTGTATATAACTGAAATGTTGCCCTTGCCTCCAGGGTTGTTAATGCAGCATTGTTCATATACTGATTTTCTATTCTATTTGATTTTGTATTCTGAAATATCGTTTGTTTGATTATCATCAGATTAATCCATTCATTGTTAGGTATTTGGTTCAGTGTGCCCCCTTGTGTCAGAGTCCAGGTATCTGCAACTATAGTCAGACCTTTCTGTATCCACCATTTCATCTGGGAGGTTTTGGTGGCGTGGCCTTCCTTATGGGATTGCCAAAGAGGGGTTAAACCTGAACCTACATGTAACAGGGGGGATTTTTTATTAATTTATTTCCAAACTGTTAATGAGTTGCGGATACAGCTTGTAAGGGTTTGTGTTTTCAGTTCTTTGTGTGCGCTGAGCCATAGTGTATGTGGTAAGGTTATATGGTTTTCCTCCAAGATTTGTTTTTCTATCTCGACCCATGTTGGAATGGCTTCTTTCTTATACCAGTTAGTCAATTGCGCCAATCTTGTGGCCTTATAGTAGTTAACCAGGTTTGGGAAGGCTAGACCTCCTTTTTGTGTGGGTGTGTGCATCGTATGTTTGTTAACTCTTGTTTTTTTTTGATTCCAGGTAAATTTGAAAAGGTTTTTTTGTAGTGCTTTTATGGCTGTCAAGTTAATTGGTGTCGGGATCGCTCTAAATAAGTATAACATTTTTGGGATAACATTCATTTTGATTGCGTTTATTAAGCCAGGATATTTTGTAGGCTGACCATTTCTCTATGTCCTGTTTTATTCTACTGATGATTTGGGGGAAGTTTGCGTCATACACTTGGTCTATAGAACCTGGAATATTAATACCTAGGTAAGTCAAGAATTTTTGAGCCCATTTAATGAAAAAATGTTTGCCCAAATTTTCTTTCATCTCCTTGGGTAGTGTAATGTTGAGTGCCAGACTTTTGGATGTGTTAATTTTAAATCCTGAGATGGTACCGAATTTCGTGAGTAGGTGGAGTAAGTTGGGCAAGCTAGTTGTTGGTTCTGTCAATGAGAGCAGAATATCATCTGCGAAGAGATTGAGTTTGTATTCCTTGGGGCCAACTTTTATACCTTGGATGTCCGGGCAGTTCCTGATCGCAATCGCCAATGGCTCTAGGCATAGAGCAAACAATAGAAGGGAGAGTGGGCAGCCTTGTCTGGTCCCTCTGGTTATTTTGAGTCTTTTAGAATTGAATCCATGATATGTTATGGAGGCTTCGGGGTTCGTGTATAATGACTGTATCCCTCTTATAAAACCTTCTCCTAGACCTATCCTGGTTAGCACTTCCCACATGAATGTCCAATCTATTCTGTTGAATGCTTTTTCTGCGTCTAGTGATAGAAGCATTGAGTGGATATTGTTTTTTTTGGCTATTTCTATTAGGTTTAACACTCTCCTGGTGTTGTCTGGAGCTTCTCTACCGGCAATAAAGCCCACCTGATCCGGGTGGACCACACTAGGTAACAATGGGGCCAGTCTGTTCGCCAGAATCTTTGAGTATATTTTAATATCGTTATTAATTAACGAAATTGGTCTGTAGCTCCCGCATTGGGCTGGATCTTTACCTATTTTAGGGATTACAATAATTTTTGCCTCTAAGAATTCTTGTTTTATGGGGGGTCCTTTTAATAGCTCATTAAATAATTTGTGAAGGTGCGGGAGTAATTGATGTGAGCATTGTTTGTTGTAAAAATTCGTAAACTGGTGCCCCATGTGATTTAGTTGTTTTAATTGCTTCTTTAATTTCTTCTATCGTGATGGGTTTTGCTAATTCTACAGCTCGGGTTCTCTCAATTTGTGGCAGCTCTGTTGAGTTTAAGAAAGAATCTATTTGTGATTTGTGGGCTTTGGATCCTGATTGTGCGGGGGCTGAGTAAAGCTCCTCATAGAAGTGCCGAAATGTTTCAGCTATCTCATTTGGCTTAAAGACTAGCTTGTTAGATTTGTTAACTATTTTTGGGATAAAGGAATTAGCTCTCTGTGTTTTCAGTTTTCTGGCTAACATGGTATCTGGTTTGTTGGCGCTCCTGAACATTGTGGCTTGTGTGCGTTGGAGGATTGTTATCATTTTTTTCCGAAGAATAGCATTTAATAATTGCTTTTGAACCAGGAGTTCATTGTAAATCTTCGGGTCGTGTTTCCTAGTAAATTGTGTTTGTACATCTGAAATTTTACTCTTAATAGTGTTCAATTGTGCTTGTTCTAATTTTTTTGTTGTTGCACCTATTTGGATACAGACCCCTCTAATGACTGCTTTATGGGCTGTCCACACTCCCCCCTGCCCACCTCGCTTCCACTATTGATTGCAAAGTAGTCGTCTATCGCTCTGGTAATTTTGTCTTTGGAGGTTACATCATTGAGTAGGTGTGGGTTTAAGGTCCATGCCGGGGATCGTCCTGAGGGGATGAAGCCATCTAAGGAAACCAGAACCAAGTCATGGTCCGACCAGGCAATGGGGTGTATATCTGCACCCATTAAGTTATGGGTTAGTCGTTGCTGTATCCGCACATGGTCGATCCTTGATTGGGACTGGTGTCTGGGGGAGAAGAAGGTGTATGTCCTGTCCGAGGGATTTATTGCTCTCCATGTGTCTATCAGACCGTAGGATCTTAGAATGTGTTTGAACGCTTTGGTGGCCGTTGGCGTAGTGTGCGCGGAAGATTTGGCAGATCGGTCTTTGTCTGGGTCTAGTACAGTGTTCATGTCTCCTCCCACTACTAGGATAGATGGCTCCCATCCCATCATAATACGTGATATTTTAGCGAAGAATTGTGCCTGTTCGGTATTCGGGGCGTAAAGGTTAAGGAAAGTCACCTTTTGTTCTTGGATGGATCCGTGAATTGCTAAATATCTGCCCTCTGGGTCTGATTGAGTTTTGGAATGGCAAAAGTTAATTCTATTGTGTACCAAGATTGTCACTCCTTTAGGCTTCTCTTTAGCTGAAGAGTGGTATGTCTGCATGTATGATCTCCCCCAATATTTGGGGATCGCTAATTTTTTAAAATGTGTTTCTTGGATCATTACTACATCCCCTCTTAGTTTTTGATATTCTTTTATTGCTATCCCTCTTTTAACGGGTTCATTGAGGCCCTGAGCATTGTGTGAGATAATGTTGAGGTTCATGGTGTGTCCTACCTTTTTAGCTCTTTGATCCTTATGGGGAGCAGGTCGTGACGGAATGATTCTTTTGTCGTTCTTGCTGAGATTGTCCGATAGGCCCCCTGCTGGGATTGTGTCCTTACACTCGGAGGTTGGTTGTGCTAAAGGAGCAAACAGGAAGACGGGGAAGAATATTCATTTTTACACAGTGATAAACTAATACAAAGGCAACCTTATAATTGTTCTCTACTACTCTGCGTTGGCAAGGATTTTGAGTCGTCTTTATCTAAAACTTGGACGTTACACTGGGGTGAGAACTGTTTTAACAAGAAAATAAACTACAGCTACTTCGATTAGCTGTGAATGTAGTAGTAATAAAACTATCGAAAGGATAGCACTCGCTATCCTCCTTAACTTTCGTGGTGAATCCACTCGTGTCGTTAGTTGACACTGTGAGGATTCGCCTGTTTTCTGATCTAACTAAGTTGCCCACGGGGGACTTTGTGAGCGGTCTATAATTTTTAAAGTGAAAAGTGAACCTATAGAAATCTGACCTATTCTCCCTTCCAAGGGTTTCTGAGATTAGTCTATTGAAGGGTATTGGAACATAAAGTCTGTCAGAAAGTTGAATTTGAAGTGCGTTAAATAACTGATTGTTTGTAGACCCAGTGGTGTCTATCATATAGTCAACTTAAAGTACGCCTTAGAGATATGACAGGAGAAATTTAGTTTGTCTATATCTACTGCACATTATAATGGTCTACCTGTTTAGTACGTTGTATAGGCGTGGGTAAGTTGCGGTTTAGCAGGTTTACTTTACTAAGGTCTAATGTTATTTACTGTAAGGGCATTGTAGGTTGTGTGTCAGAAGCATTTTGGAAGAGTACAGTGAAATCTAACACTACAATGCCTTGGCCTATATCGCCTTGCATAGTGATTTCTTATTGGCAGCATTGTAGGCTTCTTGGAAAAAGAGAATAAGAGAGAAAAGACAGCATAATATATCACATTGTAACATTTTGGTTTCTAGAGTTCCTTGAGTCCGGGAGTGAGATGTTTCTCCCTCTGTCTCGTCGCGTTGATCCTCTTCTCCTCTCTCCTTGTGGTCTGTTTTCCATGAGAAGTTCATGGGTCGCATGTAGTTGAATGTCCCAAGATGTCAGCAATTTGATTCCTTCTTCCAAGGATCTGATGGAATAAAACTTGTTGTCTCTCGATATGGTCAGACGGAATGGGAAGCCCCAGGAGTATCTCCAGCCCTGGGCAAGGATGCAGTCCAATAGGGGTTTCATATTTCTCCTTTTGGATAGTGTTAGTTGTGATAGATCGGAGAAGATCTGAGGTTGATGACCTTCGATTTCAGATATGCCTCCTCTGGATGCCTTCATGAACAACTCTTTTGTGGTGAAATAGTGAAATCTTGCGATAATATCTCTAGGTCTTCCCTTCATGTTTGGGCGTCCACCCAAGGCTCTGTGTATGCGGTCAATGTTGTATTGTTCCGAGTTTAGATCTGGTAACAGGAATTCACATAGTTTGTACAAGTATCCTTTAAGATCCGTTACCGATTCAGGGACGTTGCGTAATCTCACGTTCTGCCTCCTAGATCTGTTTTCTAGATCTTCTTGGAACAAGAGGTGGTTAGCTTGTTCTTCTTTTAGCGCCGAAATTTCTATTTCCATCTGCTGATGGGATTGCTGAAGTTCTTTGTATTTCTCTTCAAGCACATTTGTTTTGGAGTCTATTTTTTTTATTTCGGATTTTAGCTCTGTGGACACCTTCGAGATTTCCGTTTTAATGTCCTCTCTGAACGTTCGGATTAGGTCCTTCAGGTCTTGTATGTCACCTTTGGTGCTCGGGGTGGATCGTTCCATTGCTCTTGTTTCGGTAGGGCTCGTTGTTGACTGGAGAGTCTGAGGGGTTGCTGTTATTGTCTTTGGTGGATAATAGGCTTGAATGTTTTTGTTGCTTTTCCTCGTTGCCACTCCAGCCATAATACTTTATAAGTCACTCTTCACTTTTGTCTGATGTAAGCGTCCCCTTTGTGCGGGCATTGATAGTGGTTTACATCTTTAGAGGGATGTGGTTTCCATATGAATGATGAACTGCCAGTCTATTAGATTAATAGTAAGTTTCACCCTTGTGCACTATGTGAAGTGGCCACCAGGGTGCGCTGGAGTTCTGTCAATTTGTTCTACAGTGACTCCCTCCTCTGTTAGGCCCCGGATTCTCTTGCTTGTGGTGGTGATTGTAGATTGTCCAATGTAGTATAAGGGTATACTATTTGAAGTGGGTCTCCTCTGTCCTCTTAGTATTTAGATGTCACTACTGGAAGGGAGGAGAGGTATGCGCCCACTAAGCCCAGAGTCATGGGGTGTAATTTGGGCTCTTTAAGATGGCCGCCGCTGTTTTGGCGGGAAGAGTCTTAATTTCTGTTGTTGGGGATGAGCCAAAATGGCCGTCAGTGTTAGGCTCCAGGAGGGTTCCACGCACCCCTGGGGCTAAGTGGGGCCTCTTTTGTACGTCCACTTGTGCCTCTTGATGAGGGTCTGGTTATTGCCCTTAGTAGGGGTGTTACCGGCACCTGTTTGAGTGCTTCTGGTTGTAGCTTGCTTTTAGCTGTGTCTTGTGTTCCCTCACTCTGGGCCTATGTGTTGGCCTCACAATGATGCCCTGGGCTGTAATGTACATGGAGTGTGGGGGGGGGGGGGGGAATTGCGGACTGTGTGCCGGCTTGAGCCCTTACCCTACCGCCGTCTTCTCTCTCTCCAGACCTCCAGCTTCGACGTGGCGGGAGGCTCGATGTTCTGGCCCTCTACCGCCGATGGTGTTGCGTCCTCTGTGTGGTCTTTAAAGGTTGTGGGAGTCGGCGTCTGGTGGGTAAGTATTCGTCTTGGGCTTGGGGTGTACTCACTGCGGCCACTGCATCCCGGTATGGGACCTCCTCAGGCTCACGAACCAGCACTCGCGTCACCTGTGTCCTCAGCTGAGTGTGCTGTTGTGCAGGTGTAGTGTTCGCTGTGGTAAAGTCGCCTTATAGGTATCTCCCAACCGGGGGAAGAAGGGAGACACTCGGGGTGCTGCAGGCACTTGCTAGGCCCATTTTCACGTGGCACCGGAAAGTTGTTTGTGCCACTAAAGAAATGTATCCCCGTGGTCCCTGAGGGTAGCTGGATATGTATATAGTGCTTGTGGAGCTTTTGGATGGAAAATAATCACACAATTAGCAGATTATTCGGTCCTTGAGCAGGAACTCTGTTGCAGCACGACCGTTCCGTTAGCTTGCTGGCCACGCCCCCTTGGGGTGCTAATTTTTTAAATAGATTGAAACATTGTATATACACATATCTTCCCCAATGTTCACTTAATCATTGATAACTTAGTGTAAAAAAAATGTGGGAGATTTTTTATCTCCTCTTAGTCAATTTGAAATCAAGGCAAGCCATATACCATCACAGTGATTCAAGTCTATGCTCCAACCAAGGATGTTTAAGAGACCCAAGTTGTCCAATTCTACAAGTATTTAACATCTAGAATTTTTTTTACTCTCATCATAGAAGATTGGAAAGTTAAAGTTCTGTCTAGATAATTCTCTGGTCATAGTAAACACCCTCTTCCAACAGACTCAGAGACAACTCTACACATGGGCATCATCAGATCGGAAAAATATAAATAAGATTGACTATATACTTTGTATGCAAAGATGGAGTAAGCAAAAGCAAGACCTGGATCTGACTGAGGCTCACATCATGAGCTCATCCCTACACCCCCTTACGACTTAGGCAGGGAGAGCAGAAGGCGCTTACTGCGCTGGTGGAGATGAGCGCCATAGGAGCTAATCCCTACGACCCTGCACGACTTTGTCAGGGGGTGCAGAAGGCGCACACTCCATAGGTGCTCATCCCTACGACCCCGCACGCATTAAGTATCATATCAAGTATCGTATTAACAGAAAACTCAAATACACAATTCACTGTGCAAGACCCGTAGCAGTTTTAAAAAAAACCCGGAAAATATTATGGTCCAAAACACTTTGAAACGCAAACTGCTACTTACAGAAAATAAAATACGACCCACAAAAAATATGAACTTAACGGCCGAACCGGGCACATCCAGAAACACAACAAATACAAAAAAAAACATACCAAAAACATCACACACAGCACTAGGGAACAGTCAGGACATCTGGGAGTGAGGTTGCATGCAAATGTAAGTAGAATTTGGAGAATTTAACCACTTGAAAATCGCCTGAGCAAGAGAAAAAATGGGTGTGAAAAAACAAAAATGAGGCAACCCCAACCCTAAACACGCAAAACACCGCCAGACACATACAACTTTTAGCCAGCAACATATGAGGTACAGAATACACTATTAGGAAGGACGGAAAATGCTCGAGACCCGCGAAACACATACACACTCACCCCCTTTCTCCAACACTAACTGCAAGTCATAACATTACCATTCTAAAATACTGCATTACACAAATAAACAAATGGTTTAGCCTCGCGCACGCAGCCTATTTACACTGCACACTTGCCACATTGCTGACACTTTCTCCTCAGATCACCAACAGTCCAAATGTACATTGTATGCTGCAGGAAAAACAACGGCGATTGTTAGCTCTTCTGTATATTGATTCCTGGATATATTCATTACAAATAGTTAAAGTATATTAATGTATTATTTAATTAATTCTTTATTATACAAAAAAATATTTATATAAATAAACAGATGTTGAAGAAAAACATTTTCACTGACTCGCCCTCAGAAGAATAAGATAGGACACGAAAACTCTGTATTTTCGGTTTAATACAAGCTTGGAGTGAATTGACAGATTTCCAGCAATTCTGCAATTCAACTGAAGAACTACTCCAAATCCTACACTCTTTTTCAGTTTTTGCAAGGATTTGTAACTAATGTTGACAAATGAGTAACTCTTTCTTGTGATAGCAGTGTATATTTTACAAACAACGTTTAGTTATTCAGTAAACGTGTATAAGGTTCTACACAGAATACTAGTTATTCAATAAATGTATACAAGGTTTTACATACAATGCTAGTTAGTCAATAAGGTTCTACAATGTTAGTTATTCAGTAAACATACACAAGGTTCTGCACACAATCCCCCCCTATCCGACAATGCTTTATCTCTACTCACATATACGTTTAGTTGTATTGAAGGAATCAAAGTTTGCAGAAACCTTGGAGTAAAAGCATAATTAACTCCTTCTTAGGTTTTTTGATTAATAAGGTCAGCAATTACTATTTTCATATATATTTATATCTACTTAGGAATTATAGATATTTAACTCCTACATTCCCCTCTACGACACTATAAAGTGTTGTCTAAAAAAAAACTAGAAAAAGTACAACAGTATAAACCTATTTAACCTAGGGGTGCATTCTTATTGGATGTTACAAACATTGTGATTACAAATTACAGAAATACATATAAAACTTTACACATATGATAGGAAGCTAAGGCATCTTCTTCAAACTGGCTCCTAAAGAGACTCTGGTCCCTGAAGGATACAGCTCACTGGGGAATTGATTATGGCAGGGATTATTGTGCCCATTAAGCCATATCGCATTACCCACAGTATGGTCTGTGTTCCCGTAGCAAAATATAAAATCCTAATAATGAGATTACAATATCTCAATTTGGGTTCAGGTGAGTTTCTTGGCTCAAATGATGGCGTCTCTGGTCAACGGTGCTGGGAACAGGATGAGTATCTTATACTTGCAAGTAAGGAGATTTGGAGACAGCAACCAAGGCCTGGACGAAGTCTTTCAGCGCCTGATGCAAATTGTCCATTCCTGTTATAAATGAGGAACTTCTACCACTTTCACTACGTCATTAGTAAAATGAGCCTGATTGTAAGTTGTAGCATATCCCAATCTGTGGAAAGCCTGTCTGCATAAGTGTTTTGCTTTTGTGATAGCATCTGTATTCCTGCAAGAGAAAAACTCCACCCACCTAGAATAACTGCAATTATTAGTATGTATCTGTAATGCTCCCGTCTCTCAGTCATGTCAATAAAGTCAATTACCATTGTGACGAAGTGCCCTTCGCCACTTTGTCTTGGAGAGGACTGTTTGCCAGCCTCCTGCCCTGCGACTATGGCCCGGGGACATATTGCCCTTTAAACACAGTATTCGGCCATACCAGAGTGTATGTCACTCATTCTGGCCCTTTACATACAGGGGGGTCATTCGGTACTTGCCCTGTGTGAACCATGATACCACAGATAGATATGCCATGGAGCCCATTCATATAATGAAAGACTATGGGAAAGACTTTAGCTCCATGGCAATTGAACTGTGTGAAGAGGATCTGAGCGCTATTCGGTAGTTTTTTGCGCTCAGACCCCAGCTGTAACGGAACCCATCACTGTTTTACCCTGTTTTATGGTTATTTAATTCTTGGTTAAAATATGACCCTACTGTTATATTATATGTATGTTGGTTTATGCTCTGCAGAATATTAACCCAGACTTTTGCAGACCTAGGCTAATAGATAATCCTATTACAGAGACTCCAGAGATAAGGGAGTCGATTGTATAAAGTGTTTTCATTCTCAGATAAGAACAAAGAAGGCTGATTTAATCAATGTCTGATTATATCAAAGTTGCCAGGGAGCCTCAGGGAGGGGTGACCACACCTATTGTCCCTCTATGTGTATTGTGTGGCCAACTATGGGGGATGTGGATTGCCATGCTGCCAGTAAGATACTTTTACTAATTTTTGAACCCCTGGTCTGATTCATGCCATTTTTTAATATGTTGTTCCCCTGGGTAAGAGCTATTGAACGGTGCTGGACTTAAAGGTGTACCCCCTGTTTTGGGGGTACATCCAGAATGTGGTTAAAATTGTGTCTGTTTTAATTGTGTTACCTGTTATGTGAGGGGAGGAGACGTGGGGGTTGAACCATGTATCTAATTGGCTGTGATAATTATGTGGGTGTAGCCCTTCAGAGGGCACTATTGCATAAAAGGAGATCCCCTGTCATTAAAGAATAGTTCTACTTGACCCTTCAAAACGTCTCGTTATTGGAGGGGATCGCTATATCATACTGGGGATTGCTATGCTTTTGCATACTCCCTTGAGCTGTAACTACTGAACGCTTGTTCCTGATGTGCTCTCCTTGGAGGAGAGGTCTTCCCCACACGATCCTGGATGCTGGAGATTCATACAGGGTGGAAGGAAGAGGGCGCAGCTCCAGTTAAGCTACGGCGGTTGTGGAGTCTGTGGATGGTTGTGGAGTCCGGTGCGGTGCTTGTAGGCCTCGGCGCAAACTAGGACGCGTCTATCAACGGAGGTACCCAGTCGGGGTGCCAGGAGATCCGTTACAACCAGGTCAAAAATGGACCCAATGGAGGAGACATAAACCTCAACGGACTAACAGTGGCCTTTAGGGGATTATGACTCCTGCATATATGGCACTTGTTTATGAAGGCTTGTACCGCTTCTGCCATATAATGTGAATACCATATTTCAGCAAGTGTCTTCATTATCTGGGTTTCTGGCAAGATGCTCGGTGCCATGAGCTTGATTCAGTACATCAGTCTGCAGGGAGGATGGTAACACAACTTTCTCAGTGATGACTCGTCTCATGATCCCTGTATCCTTGTCTGCCAGACAGTCCCTTGATTCCCAGGTGACTTCCTCAGCTACCAGTGTTTTCTCTTGCAGCTCCAGCACTTGCTGTAGTGATTGGGAATCAAGGACTCCTATGACTTATTTTACTGGATGTTGCTTCCATAAGGCACATGCTTTTCTAGTTTCACTGGCTATTTTAGCTGCTTCATAAGCTGCACGATTTCCTAATAGTGGATGACCTGAAGGCGCTCTCTAAGCAGGGGTGCATGCTTAATAGGTGAATTGTCAATCCGATGGTATTCTCTTTCCTTTCCAGATCTTTCCATGCGCATGAGGCACAGCACAGGCATTCGTGGAGTCACTGTAGATGTTAACTCTTCTTTCTTCCAATCTTACAGGCCTCTATCAAGGCTATAAGCTCTGCTTGTTGTGCTGACTGTGTTCCTGGTCAGTTTGAGACTTTGGATAGTGAAAGGCACTGGTCATCTTTTATCTCCACAACCACTGCTCCAGTCTTCCTCTCCCCTCTTGGGTCCAGGGAGGAAGATCCATCCACAAAGAGCTCCATTTCTGGGCTTTCCAGGGGATCAGCAGATAGATATTTCCTTAGGAGTGTTTCTGTGTGACTTTTCTCTACGAAGTCATGTGGTCCCCCATCCTCTAAGGTGAAAGGAAGAAAAGCCAGATTCACAGTTTCAGTGTTGGTAATACCAGCATAACAGTCATTCCTGCATCCATCCTGAGGCTCCATTGGGATCCCTCTTCCTTGGCTTCCCCTCTGTTGGTAGGGCTCATCTGGCATGGGCATCGGTGTGGGTCTCTCCTCCCTCTCATCATTTCGGTTTCTTTATCAACGCTAATTGCTTCTCCAGTAACTTAGCCTGTAACTGCTCCTTCTCTTTACCCTGTTCTTCTATCTTTTCTCTACACAGAGATATTTGGTGCATTATATGGGCATGCATCTGTTCCCAGGGTAGCTCATACAATCCCACAACATTACCCAGTTTCAGCTGTATGGGCTTTGGTTACCTTCCTAATATGGCAGTGATAAACAGTGCTCTAACTCTGTCAGTCACGTACCAGTCATCCTCAGTCTCCTTCCAAGTCCGCTAACACCTATGTATATAGTCTACAGGACCCTCAATTGTCCCCATTTAGTAATATATATTAGATTTCTTATAGTGGGGAAAGCTGTCCGTATAGCCCCCCATAAATTATTTCTATATTGGGCAAATGATGCACCATCATACAGGGTATTATTAAGGCTTCTCTCCATTTGGGCTATAAGTAAAGATAGGTGCTACCTGGTAGGGTATATATAACCTTGTATAGTAATGCTTTTAAATCTCTTACTGCTAGGGAAACTCCAGCTGTCTGTGCTCCAAAAGTACCCATCTCTGATCCACCTTAATTAATGGTGGCAAGTTCTTTTATCAATCCCTCTAAATCTCTGTGTCCCCAGGGTACATAATTTACTGCAGGGGCATTAGGGGGTCCCTTAATAAGGATAGGGAATGCTCTGGCAGTTTCTTGAGTTCTTGACTGATAATCCCTACCTTCTTCCTCCTTTTCCAGTCTCAACTTGTAAAGTTCTGCTTTCTCACTTCCTCCTGTATTCTTAATATGTTTAACCTAAATTGCTCCTTTTCATCCTCTGCTTTCTGTAACCTCTTACTATTTCTTATATCATTAAAATTCTGTTCTCCCTGTACATCCCAACCTTCCAGAAATATTTCAGTAACTTCTTCTTTAAATTCTGGCTTCTCTCCATTATTTATCTGTTTCTTGCTTCAACATCCAAACCTTTCTCTCTCTTTGCCCCATGGGTCTTTTCCTACCACTTCCTTGTCCCTTCCTTGCTGACTGCCTATCAAAGCCTTTAGCTCTTGGTCCTTCACTTTCACTTCCCTCTTCTACATCAATCCCTTTACTTTCTTTTATCCTTCATTCCTAACTTTCTGACTCCAAATCTGCTGCTCTCTTGACTTTCCTTGTCTGATATTATCTTCTCATCCCGGATACTCTCTACGCTGGGCACCTCCCATTTTATAGAACTGTACCATGTAATGGGCAACATAGGGTGCAAAGGCACTGGGGCAGGGGCATAGGTAAAAATATATCATGATATACAGTTTCCAAGCTCTGTGAGAAAATAACTTGTTCATACTTAGAGCTCTAAGGGGCAATTCTCCTTAATAATCATATCTTCTTTGATGTTATTATATAAAAGAAATAATATAACAAAAACATAAGTATTCCATGAATACAATAGCCTAAAATATTTTAGGTATCAACCCATCTTCCTTTTTTTTATTTCTTTTAATATAATTTCTGATATTTTTTATGATTTATATATATACCAAGGATCTGCTTAGATTTGCCTCACTGTTCAAATTTCCAGACTTTGTACCTTCTGATACATTCTCTGAATTATGACTGATAGAAATAGATGGTGATATTTGAAACTTAGTATTAACAGATTCCTTCACTATTATAGTTGAATTGCTTTAATGGTGTATCGAATAAGCAATAGGAATGTCCTGTGGATAAATGGGTCATTATTGAGAAGAATAATTCAAGATTTATGAACAAACATTTCAAGACATGTTAAAGCTGAAGAATCAAATCTGTGTATAACCTATAACACATTATTAGTGTATAACCTGTAACACACATTATCAGTGTATAACATATATAACACACATTATCAGTGTATAACATTAATATCAATGTGTCCACTATTAGTTAATTTGTTTAAAAGTTGCATTCACAATAGGAATTGTAAGTAAAAGTTTTCTTGCAACATGTGGTATATCAGCACTATAGTATGAACTTAATGTGATTAATGTGAATAATAATGTTATTCATAACAGAATACCAGATATCTAAAAGAGATAAAAAATCTCCCTCTGGCTCTCAATTCCTTTATCTATGCCTATATATTTCTCCTATAGTATCTATTATTGTTTCTTAGTGAGTGTCATAGTTCAGTTTACATTTTTATACAAATGTTTGGTGGCCTGTCTCTATAGTATTTGATCTTGTTTTGTAGTGTGAGCATTTGTTGACTCTCTAAACTAAACTATGTGCTGTTGTAAACTACTTCTCTATATCTCTTATGTGGCTTTTTTTGTTTACAACTTCAAAGCGAGGGCACTGCCCGAGGGTCTCAGTTGCTGGCATGGAGCGCCTACGGCGCTCCATGCCAGCAACTGCGACCCTCGCAAACTTCACATCGCAACCCAAACAGTACGACACACACATTACGACACTCGCAAACAACATACGACACACGTTCACACACATTACGGACTCGCAACACTCGGACGCAACTCGCGAACATTACAAAATGTAAAACACAATACATACACACACCACATACATAAAAAACTTACCTACACCAAGAGGGAGCACCCAGCACCTCAAAAATACAACTTACACCTCGATTTTACTCCAAATAAAACAGTTTAGAGACTAAAAAAAAATCGAAGCGAGAGAAAAAATGGCCGACGAACAAAACGAAAACGAGGCTACAGCACTCTAAACTCGCAAAACACCACAAGAAACTCGCAAAACACCACAAAACACCTACGGATATTCCGATACAAACGTATACCACACATTACTCGGCATTTTAGGCCAATGCGGAAGTACACGACAACGGTTTGGGCTCGCGCACGCACAGTGTTACACTGCACACATTCAGCACGCTTACACAGCAGATCCACCCCACTAATGCTGCAGCAACATCAAAACACATTCACAGCTCTTCCACACAATGCTTTAAAATAGGTAAAGTATATTAATTTATTAATGTATTATATATTTCATTATTACACACTAAACAGCATTAGCTACCTTACAATTTCATTGCCGTCATTTTTTGACGGGCAATTCGCTAGTATCATATAATTATTATATTTTGTATTGCACCCTAACTGTAAGATTTTGTTTTTCTACATCATATCTGTACAATTGTCTTAATCTCCTGTTCTTTTCTCAATAAGAATTGAAAGTTAAAAAAAAATCTTCTCCCTCCTGGAACTATAATTCTGAAAAGAAATACTATCTGTCTCCCTTTATAATATTCTTATCTCTCTATCTTTCTTACTATCACACTCTCATTGTGTGTCACTATGTACTTTTATCTCTATCTCTTTTTCATTTACACAATATTTACCTATTCCAATGTTATAATGCACCTTTCTTCTATATATGCATTTTTAAAGCTCTCTATTTTTCTCTTTTGTTTCCACAAACATTTCAACAATCATAAATATCCAAGATGACCAGCAGCATATAACATAATCTACAATATTCATCCAGAGGGGATCAGGCTCTGGATCATATTATTCATAAAAACAATTTAACTGTCTGTCAGTCAGAATGGATAATCTATGCATAGGATTTTTATACCGGTGTTAATATATAATTCTAAAAATACACAAAGACAAAATGCACATTAAACAAACATGACAAAACATATAAACATAATTGTTAGCTCACAAAAATAATATGTATAAATATATATATCCATAGTTCTTCACAAACTACTTATTAAAACCTAGAGTTACCAAATTGTATATATATATTTTCACATATTAAAGACAAACCTACCAAATTTACTAATTAAACATAAATCATCTCACAACCCACACCTTGGCCAAGGTATTGGACACTGCTTTGTCTGATTTTTTCACACTTTTCAACATCTCAGTGCATTCTGGATATGCATTCATCATCACATCAACTGGACTAGAGGCAGCGCTAGGCCCCTTATTCTTTTTATCAAACATACTTCATGGCTTAAACATTTTGTCACTCTTTCACACCCTAGGGTTTTTGGGAACCTCAAACACACCTATGTCCGTGCACTATACACTCTGCCAGTAGTTTTCTTTTTCAGGACATTGGGGACAGAGTGCTCATACCACGACTCATAGAGTTTTAATCATACACTCACACAAACACTCAGACATTTACACCGGGGTCTTTTTCAGATTTGTCACGCTCTTTCTTCACCTTAACCTAATATAATTTGGACACACTTTCCTATATGGTACCAGTATTCAGTATACAGGGAGTGCAGAATTATTAGGCAAATGAGTATTTTGACCACATCATCCTCTTTATGCATGTTGTCTTACTCCAAGCTGTATAGGCTTGAAAGCCTACTACCAATTAAGCATATTAGGTGATGTTCATCTCTGTAATGAGAAGGGGTGTGGTCTAATGACATCAACACCCTATATCAGGTGTGTATAATTATTAGGCAACTTCCTTTCCTTTGGCAAAATGGGTCAAAAGAAGGACTTGACAGGCTCAGAAAAGTCAAAAATAGTGAGATATCTTGCAGAAGGATGCAGCACTCTTAAAATTGCAAAGCTTCTGAAGCGTGATCATCGAACAATCAAGCGTTTCATTCAAAATGGTCAACAGGGTCGCAAGAAGCGTGTGGAAAAACCAGGGCGCAAAATAACTGCCCATGAGCTGAGAAAAGTCAAGCGTGCAGCTGCCACGATGCCACTTGCCACCAGTTTGGCCATATTTCAGAGCTGCAACATCACTGGAGTGCCCAAAAGCACAAGGTGTGCAATACTCAGAGACATGGCCAAGGTAAGAAAGGCTGAAAGACGACCACCACTGAACAAGACACACAAGCTGAAACGTCAAGACTGGGCCAAGAAATATCTCAAGACTGATTTTTCTAAGGTTTTATGGACTGATGAAATGAGAGTGAGTCTTGATGGGCCAGATGGATGGGCCCGTGGCTGGATTGGTAAAGGGCAGAGAGCTCCAGTCCGACTCAGACGCCATCAAGGTGGAGGTGGAGTACTGGTTTGGGCTGGTATCATCAAAGATGAGCTTGTGGGGCCTTTTCGGGTTGAGGATGGAGTCAAGCTCAACTCCCAGTCCTACTGCCAGTTCCTGGAAGACACCTTCTTCAAGCAGTGGTACAGAAAGAAGTCTGCATCCTTCAAGAAAAACATGATTTTTATGCAGGACAATGCTCCATCACACGCGTCCAAGTACTCCACAGCGTGGCTGGCAAGAAAGGGTATAAAAGAAGAAAATCTAATGACATGGCCTCCTTGTTCACCTGATCTGAACCCCATTGAGAACCTGTGGTCCATCATCAAATGTGAGATTTACAAGGATGGAAAACAGTACACCTCTCTGAACAGTGTATGGGAGGCTGTGGTTGCTGCTGCACGCAATGTTGATGGTGAACAGATCAAAACACTGACAGAATCCATGGATGGCAGGCTTTTGAGTGTCCTTGCAAAGAAAGGTGGCTATATTGGTCACTGATTTGTTTTTGTTTTGTTTTTGAATGTCAGAAATGTATATTTGTGAATGTTGAGATGTTATATTGGTTTCACTGGTAAAAATAAATAATTGAAATGGGTATATATTTGTTTTTTGTTAAGTTGCCTAATAATTATGCACAGTAATAGTCACCTACACACACAGATATCCCCCTAAAATAGCTAAAACTAAAAACAAACTAAAAACTACTTCCAAAAATATTCAGCTTTGATATTAATGAGTTTTTTGGGTTCATTGAGAACATGGTTGTTGTTCAATAATAAAATTAATCCTCAAAAATACAACTTGCCTAATAATTCTGCACTCCCTGTACACCATTCCAGGAGACCAACAACAGATCTCTCTTTCAAGCAACAAAACTTCACATGACAACCAGTACATACATGACGTCCTCACATAAACAGATCTCAATCTAGCTCACACACTTCAAGCACTGGAAATTTAAACATATGTTCAAACCCACTCAACAATAACACAAAATAAAGAACCAATTCCCCTCATTCTCAATTTCTCACACAGCAATTACTGCACATAGTACTGACATTTCCAGTTTATCACGCTCAGTACTCACACTTACATTCATGGGCCCAATTTCATTCACTGATTCTTAACCCTAGCCGCGAAAAACATTCTATTAGAATTTTTCCCTACATCAACGTCTTTCGAGTGAAGATAGCAAGTCTACACTCTATCTGGTCAACAATCGGCACCGCCCCCAAGAATCCACCTAGGTTCCCATATCTCTTAATCTAATTCTACATTTCCTTTTTATCTGTTATCATTTTTCAGATTCTTATTCCCTCTTTCTCCGGCTTAACCAGCCCCAGGCAAATGTTTCTGCTCAACAAATGCTACCATCCTTACTACAGCACCGCTACAGAACCTACTAACAACAATAACAAAAATACAATCCTACCATATTCCAGGAGAGGGTCAAGCCAGGTAATTTCGGTTCGCCACGTCACTGTCTCACTCCTTCCGGGGAACTTTGGTTTCAGGTAGGTGATGCTGACCATACGATCCCTAAACAGACTTTCCCAAGGCTGTGCTGTGTACCTCTGGTCTAGTAGGCCTCGGGTCGATTGCCAAACTCCCCTCTAGGAACTCCAGGACCTCGGGGTGTTTTATAGACAGATGTTGTGGTCCCTTGGTGGTCGCCAAATGTTGAAGAAAAACATTTTCACTGATTAACCCTCAGAAGAATAAGATAGGACACGAAAACTCTGTATTTTCGGTTTAATACAGGCTTGGAGTGAATTGACAGATTTCCAGCAATTCTGCAATTCAACTGAAGAACTACTCCAAATCCTACACTCTTATTCAGTTTTTGCAAGGATTTGTAACTAATGTTGACAAATGAGTAACTCTTTCTTGTGATAGCAGTGTATATTTTACAAACAACGTTTAGTTATTCAGTAAACGTGTATAAGGTTCTACACAGAATACTAGTTATTCAATAAATGTATACAAGGTTTTACATACAATGCTAGTTAGTCAATAAGGTTCTACAATGTTAGTTATTCAGTAAACATACACAAGGTTCTGCACACAATCCCCCCCTATCCGACAATGCTTTATCTCTACTCACATATACGTTTAGTTGTATTGAAGGAATCAAAGTTTGCAGAAACCTTGGAGTAAAAGCATAATTAACTCCTTCTTAGGTTTTTTGATTAATAAGGTCAGCAATTACTATTTTCTTATATATTTATATCTACTTAGGAATTATAGATATTTAACTCCTACACAGAGCACAGGAGAGACTCGCTTTGCCAAAGGTGCTCAGCAATAAATGCCCAGGGTCTTTAGAGTAGCAAAAGTACACGAGGGAAGAGGCTCGCAATGAGCGCCGAAGGTACACAGAGGACAAAAAGCCTTACATTGTGTGGCAAACAGCATTACCTGCCTTACAATTTTATTGCCCTCATTTTTTGACGGGCAAGTAGCTAGTATGATATAAATAACATCCACAGTGAATATGCAGTGGATGTAAATAATACATTTAAGGCACAAGACATGTTATATAGAATGCTTGAAGAAGTTTGGACAGTAGTTTCTTACATTGTCCAGGAAACAGAAACAAAGAATATCCCCAAAAGAAAGAAAACTAAGAAGGCCAACTGGCTATCTGATGAGGCTTTTAAAGTACCCAGAAAGAAGGAAAGCAAAAGTAGTGGAGATACTGAACAGGAAAAAAACCAAACTCACACTCTTCTCTGTACTCCGATACCAGTCATGTTTACAAAAAACAGAGTCATCTGGTAATTTTCTCATTATTAGAGTAGCAAAAAACACCCAAAATGGCTGCCACTGACTCACTGACTGGTCTGAACAGAAAATGTAAACAATACAGCTTTTATCCATCCATCTTCCCCCATCTAGCAACATGGCATAACCCACTAGCAACCAATGACAGTTTATTTGCATATGATATCCAATAAGAATATAACACATACTTTGGTAAAATCTGTGTACTTTATATTATACACTTGTGTGCAGTAAATAACTCTTATTAGACTTCGGGGATGACTGAAAATACATATTTTGTTATCACTAAAAGATGTTTTTGTTGCTTAAATGAAATTGCTAAGTCATGCAGATTTAACCATTTCATAATCCATACCTCAAAAATGGAAAATAGTAAGGATATTTGTATCTTTTTCCCTAACACTCCCCCCTTTGACAATGAAACTTGGCATCAAAAGGAAAGAATACAAATATGACAGGGTATAATCGTAATATAAATTTCACATGTATAGCTAAACAATAAAAATAAAAGCATATTAGTAAGTAGAGGTAAGATCTTCAGACTGGCCTTTAAAGAAACTCAGTCAAATGAGCTTCCTACAACATGAGGATATTAGATCTTATCTCATGTAATCCTTTGCACCTTATTATTATTATTATTATTATCTTTATTTATATCGCGCCAACATATTCCGTAGCGCTGTACAGGGGTTGAGTACATAGCAGAAAACAAATTAAACACCTTGTAAAGAATGGAGGGCCCTGTTTTTGAGCATAAAATCAAATGTACATAGAGCTTGTTTCCAAGGCCTGACACAAGATTGAAAACTCGCAAACTTACAATCTAAGGGTTTAGGTGTGATACAAGAGGGTGACAAATACAATTGAAAGCAATTGGTTCAGTAAAGTGGAGGGGTCTGTGTGTTGTACTGTAGATTGTGGGTGTGAGTGTTATTAAGCTGTGGAATGTTCAGTTGTACATGTTAAGGCTGAAGATGATAAGATTTTTTAAACAGGTGTGTTTTTAATAATTTCTTAAAGGTTTTGAGGCAGGAAGATAATCTAATGGAGCGGGGCAAGGAGTTCCAAATGGATGGGGAAGCACGAGAAAAGTCTTGAAGACGGGAGTGAGAGGAGGTGATGAGAGAGGAGGAAAGAAGAAGGTCGTTAGCAGAACGAAGGGGCCGGTTGGGAGAGTATTTTGAAACAAGAGCAGAGATATAAGGGGGTGCACTGTTGTTGAGGGCTTTATGTGTTAGGGTCATGATTTTAAATGTGATTCGGGAAGCTATGGGAAGCCAGTGGAGTGATTGACAGAGAGGGGCTGCCGACACTGATCGTTTGGTATTGAAGATGAGTCTAGCGGAGGCGTTCATTATGGATTGGAGGGGAGACAGACGAGAGATGGGGAGGCCAGCAAGGAGGGAATTGCAGTAGTCGAGTCGAGAGATGATGAGAGAGTGAATTAGAATTTTAGCTGTGTCTTCTGTAAGATAATGACGAATTTTGGAGATGTTTTTTAGGTGAAACTGACATGATTTTGTTATTGCTTGGATGTGAGGAATAAAAGAGAGGGCGGGATCCAGTAGAACCCCAAGACAACGGGCCTGGGAGGTAGGGGCGATGATGGTGTTGTCAACAGTGAGAGATATTTGAGGTGTGGAAGCTGTAGTAGAGGGTGGAAAGATTAGAAGTTCAGTTTTAGACATGTTGAGTTTGAGTTGACGGGTGGACATCCAGGAGGATATGCTAGAGAGGCAGTTGGAAACTTGAGCTAAAAGAGAGGGGGATAGATCGGGTGCAGAGAGGTAGATTTGAGTATCATCTGCATAGAGATGATACTGAAATCCAAAGGATTTTATAAGGGTGCCAAGGGAGGAGGTGTAGATGGAGAAGAGGAGGGGGCCTAGGACAGAACCTTGGGGAACGCCAACAGACAGAGGGAGAGGTGAAGAAGAGGTGCCAGAGAAGGAGACACTAAATGTACGATCTTTAAGATAGGATGTGAACCATGAAAGAGCTGTGTCCTGGATGCCAAAAGAGCGGAGCGTTTGGATTAGAAGAGGGTGGTCAACTGTATCGAAGGCAGCAGAGAGATCCAGGAGAATTAGAATAGAGTAGTGACCCTTTGATTTGGCGGTTAGCAAGTCATTAGTGACTTTTGTAAGGGCTGTTTCTGTAGAGTGTTGGGACCGGAAGCCAGATTGGAAGGGGTCAAGTAGGGAATTGGAGGAAATAAATTGAGTGAGGCGATTGTAAACAAGCCGCTCAAGGAGTTTAGACGCAAGGGGAAGTAGTGAGATAGGGCGATAGTTGGAGGCAGAAGCTGGGTCAGAAGAGGGCTTCTTGAGAATGGGTGTAACTGTGGCATGTTTTAAGGAGGATGGAAACTTGCCAGTGTTTAGGGAGAGATTGAATAGATGTGTGAGAGCTGGGATAAGTGTGGTGGATAGGGGAGGGATTAGCTGTGATGGAATAGGATCATGAGGACATGTGGTAAGGTGAGAGGTTGATAGTAAAGTAGATACTTCATCCTCGGTTACAGGGTCAAAGGAGTCCATAGTGGAGGTGGGATTGGGGAAGGGTAAGGGCTGGGTGTTGTCGGTTTGGGGAGAGGGTGGTGGGGTAGGGCCAAGCTGGGAGGAGAGCTCATTTCGGATGGTATCGATTTTATTTTTAAAATGGCTGGCAAAGTCATCAGCAGTGAGAGAGGAAGGGGCAGGAGGTGGGGGTGGGCGGAGGAGGGTGTTGAATGTAGCAAATAAACGTTTAGGGTTGGAGGACAGGTTTGATATTAGTGATGAGAAGTAGTGTTGTTTGGCAAGATTGAGGGCAGAGAAGTAGGAGCGCAAGGTAAACTTGTAGTGGAGAAAGTCTGCTGAAGTGCGAGATTTCCTCGTACCTTGTACCTTAATACCGTCCCAACAAAAACGTTACAACAGAAAACATAATTATACATAGAAACAATAAAATACATAATATTAAGGCAATTTTAATAAACCGATATGATCCGTAGAGTTATATAAAAGTCTTTAAAAAAATGGAATCCATAGCACAACATTCACAGTCCAGATATTATAGTCTGTTGAATGAAAGCTTTACAATTTGTGGTTATAAAGAAGAAGCAAGAAAAAATCAAATCTTGATGGTAAAACAATTGATCCATGAAAACAAGCGAGCACCTGTTTGAGGAAATCCATATAACAAAGAAAGAGTCCAATGGAGTGGATGAATGGAGTGGATGATGTTATATGTTACCAAAAGTTTTCACTGATATGACTAATAATACAGAGTGTATTTATGAATAACTTCTTTCCCTAAGTACTATTCCTTATCAGATGTTAGTACGTACTAGATCCTAGCAAGTTGATAGAACAATGGGCAAAAATGTTAGAAGCCAAACAATAGTAAAAAAGATAACAGGTATACTAAAGAGCAGAAAAAAAAGAAAATGAAAACACAATAAAAACATATGCTCATACAAACTTCATCCAATCCTAGTTTTACACATCACACTTAGGTTGGTTCTTCTTTTTCCATACAGTAAACAATAAACAGGTGGATCTCTTTCTTCTGGATGGTGAGATTCTCTGGTCAAAGCAATAGGACATCATGTGCAGATCTTCAGGCAGAAGACAAGGAGTGTGTGGCTTTCTGACAGGTCTTTACATCTTTTTTCTTTTGCAGCAGATATATGTATTAGCATTAGAGATGTTGCGAATAGTTCGCCGGCGGACTGCGAACATTTGCAATATTCGACCCGCCCCCTATACTTTATCATTGAGCAAACTTTGACCCTGCAACTCACAGTCAGCAGACACATTCCTGCCAATCAGCATCATACCTTGCCTTCCAGACCCTTCTAACTCATGGACAGCAGCCATTTTGGAATCATAACTAACTTGCAGTCTTACTGAGAGGAGGCTGAGTGTAGGTGAAACTGCATCAATAGGGAAAACCAGAGCTAGGCTACTGTACACAGTGTGCAATACAGTCCTGAAGGACTCTTTTGATCTCTGCTGCAAGGACACCCCTGTGTCTCTTCCCCCCCTTATCATCATCCTCCCCTCACCTTAGCACCCAACCCTAACACCCCTCACACTTATCCATAACACCCATCAACCTAACACCTAACCCTAACACCCCTCACACTTATCCCTAAGACCTAACACCCCTCACACTTATTCCTAACATGCCTCACCCTAACACCCCTTACACTTATCCTTAACACCCCTCACCCTAACACCTAACCCTAACACCCCTCACACTTATCCCTAACACCCCTTACCCTAACCCTAACACCCCTCACACCTATCCCTAACACCTAACCCTAACATCCCTCACCCTACCACCTAACCCTAACACCCCTTACACTTATCCCTACCACCCCTCACCCTAACACCTAACCCTAACACCCCTCACACTTATCCCTAACACCCCTTACCCTAACCCTAACACCCCTCACACTTATCCCTAACACCTAACCCTAACATCCTTCACCCTAACACCTAAACCTACCACCCCTTACACTTATCCCTAACACCCCTCACCCTAACACCTAACGCTAACACCCCTCACACTTATCCCTAACACCCCTCACCCTAACCCTAACACCCCTCACACTTATCCCTAACACCCCTTACCCTAACCCTAACACCCCTCACACTTATCCCTAACACCTAACATCCCTCACCCTAACACCTAACCCTAACACCCCTCACACTTATCCCTAACACCCCTCACCCTAACCCTAACACCCCTCACACTTATCCCTAACACCTAACCCTAACATCCCTCACCCTAATACCTAACCCTAACACCCTCACACTTATCCCTAACACCTCTCACCCTAACCCTAACACCCCTCACACTTATCCCTAACACCTAACCCTAACATCCCTCACCCTAACACCTAACCCTAACACCCCTTACACTTAACCCTTACACCCCTCACCCTAACCCTAATACCCCTCACACTTATCCCTATCACCCCTTACCCTAACACCCCTCACACTTATCCCTAACACCTAACCCTAACATCCCTCACCCTACCACCTAACCCTACCACCCCTTACACTTATCCCTAACACCCCTCACCCTAACACCTAACCCTAACACCCCTCACACTTATCCCTAACACCCCTTACCCTAACCCTAACACCCCTCACACTTATCCCTAACACCTAACCCTAACATCCCTCACCCTAACACCTAACCCTAACAGCCCTTACACTTATCCCTAACACCCCTCACCCTAACACCTAACCCTAACACCCCTCACACTTATCCCTAACACCCCTTACCCTAACCCTAACACCCCTCACACTTATCCCTAACACCTAACCCTAACATCCCTCACCCTAACACCTAACCCTAACACCCCTTACACTTATCCCTAACACCCCTCACCCTAACACCTAACCCTAACATCCCTTACACTTATCCCTAACACCCCTCACCCTAACACCTAACCCTAACACCCCTCACACTTATCCCTAACACCCCTTACCCTAACCCTAACACCCCTCACACTTATCCCTAACACCTAACCCTAACATCCCTCACCCTAACACCTAACCCTAACACCCCTTACACTTATCCCTAACACCCCTCACCCTAACACCTAACCCTAATACCCCCTTATACTTATCCCTAACAGCCCTTAACCTAACACCTAACCCTAACACCCCTCACCGTAACACCTAACCCTAAAATCCCTTACACTTATCCATAACACCCCTCACCCTAACACCTAACCCTAACATCCCTTACACTTATCCCTAACACCCCTCACCCTAACACCTAACCCTAACACCCCTCACACTTATCCCTAACACCCCTTACACTAACACCACTCACACTTATCCCTAACACCCCTCACCCTAACACCTAACCCTAATACCCCCTTATACTTATCCCTAACAGCCCTTAACCTAACACCTAACCCTAACATCCCTCACCCTAACACCTAACCCTAACAGCCCTTACACTTATCCCTAACACCCCTCACCCTAACACCTAACCCTAACACCCCTCACACTTATCCCTAACACCCCTTACCCTAACCCTAACACCCCTCACACTTATCCCTAACACCTAACCCTAACATCCCTCACCCTAACACCTAACCCTAACACCCCTTACACTTATCCCTAACACCCCTCACCCTAACACCTAACCCTAACATCCCTTACACTTATCCCTAACACCCCTCACCGTAACACCTAACCCTAAAATCCCTTACACTTATCCATAACACCCCTCACCCTAACACCTAACCCTAACATCCCTTACACTTATCCCTAACACCCCTCACCCTAACACCTAACCCTAACACCCCTCACACTTATCCCTAACACCCCTTACACTAACACCACTCACACTTATCCCTAACACCCCTCACCCTAACACCTAACCCTAATACCCCCTTATACTTATCCCTAACAGCCCTTAACCTAACACCAACCCTAACATCCCTCACCCTAACACCTAACCCAAATACCCCCTTACACTTATCCCTAACAGCCCTTACCCTAACACCTAACCCTAACATCCCTTACCCTAACACCCATCACACTTATCCCTAACACCCCTTACCCTAACCCTAACACCCCTCACACTTATCCCTAACACCCCTTACCCTAACCCTAACACCCCTCACACATATCCATAACACCCATCAACCTAACACCTTACCCTAACATTCTCACACTTATCCCTAAGACCTAACACCCCTCACACGTATTCCTAACATGCCTCACCCTAACACCTAACCCTAATACCCCCTTACACTTATCCCTAACAGCCCTTACCCTAACACCTAACCCTAACATCCCTCACCGTAACACCTAACCCTAAAATCCCTTACACTTATCCATAACACCCCTCACCCTAACACCTAACCCTAACATCCCTTACACTTATCCCTAACACCCCTCACCCTAACACCTAACCCTAACACCCCTCACACTTATCCCTAACACCCCTTACACTAACACCACTCACACTTATCCCTAACACCCCTCACCCTAACACCTAACCCTAATACCCCCTTATACTTATCCCTAACAGCCCTTAACCTAACACCTAACCCTAACATCCCTCACCCTAACACCTAACCCTAACAGCCCTTACACGTATCCCTAACACCCCTCACCCTAACACCTAACCCTAACACCCCTCACACTTATCCCTAACACCCCTTACCCTAACCCTAACACCCCTCACACTTATCCCTAACACCTAACCCTAACATCCCTCACCCTAACACCTAACCCTAACACCCCTTACACTTATCCCTAACACCCCTCACCCTAACACCTAACCCTAACATCCCTTACACTTATCCCTAACACCCCTCACCGTAACACCTAACCCTAAAATCCCTTACACTTATCCATAACACCCCTCACCCTAACACCTAACCCTAACATCCCTTACACTTATCCCTAACACCCCTCACCCTAACACCTAACCCTAACACCCCTCACACTTATCCCTAACACCCCTTACACTAACACCACTCACACTTATCCCTAACACCCCTCACCCTAACACCTAACCCTAATACCCCCTTATACTTATCCCTAACAGCCCTTAACCTAACACCAACCCTAACATCCCTCACCCTAACACCTAACCCAAATACCCCCTTACACTTATCCCTAACAGCCCTTACCCTAACACCTAACCCTAACATCCCTTACCCTAACACCCATCACACTTATCCCTAACACCCCTTACCCTAACCCTAACACCCCTCACACTTATCCCTAACACCCCTTACCCTAACCCTAACACCCCTCACACATATCCATAACACCCATCAACCTAACACCTTACCCTAACATTCTCACACTTATCCCTAAGACCTAACACCCCTCACACGTATTCCTAACATGCCTCACCCTAACACCTAACCCTAATACCCCCTTACACTTATCCCTAACAGCCCTTACCCTAACACCTAACCCTAACATCCCTTACCCTAACACCCATCACACTTATCCCTAATACCCCTAACCCTAACCCTAACACCCCTCACACTTATCCATAACACCCATCAACCTAACACCTAACCCTAACATTCTCACACTTATCCCTAAGACCTAACACCCCCCCACACTTATCCCTAACACCCCTCACCCTAACACCTAACCCTAATACCCCCTTACACTTATCCCTAACAGCCCTTACCCTAACACCTAACCCTAACATTCCTTACCCTAACACCCATCACACTTATCCCTAACACCCCTTACACTAACCCTAACACCCCTCACACTTATCCATAACACCCATCAACCTAACACCTAACCCTAACATTCTCACACTTATCCCTAAGACCTAACACCCCTCACACTTATGCCTCACTCTTACACCCCTTACACTTATCCCTAACACCCCTCACCCTAACACCCCTCACACTTAGCCCTAACACCCCTCACCCTAACACCTACCCCCTCACCCTTATCCCTAACACCCCTTACCCTAACACCCCTCACACTAATCCCTGTGTCTCTCCCCCCCTTATCATCAAGGGATGGGGGAGGATGATGAGGGAGGGGGGAAGAGACACAGGGGAGGATGATGAGGGAGGGGGGAAACAGACACAGGGGAGGATGATGAGGTAGGGGGTTAAGCGATACAGGGGAGGGTGATGAGGAAGGGGGGAAAGAGACACAGGGGAGGATGATGAGGGAGGGGGGGAAGAGACACAGGGGAAGATGATGAGGGAGGGGAAAAAGAGACACAGGGGAGGATGATGAGGGAGGGGGGAAAGAGACACAGGGGAGGATGATGATGGAGGGGGGAAGAGACACAGGGGAGGATGATGAGGGATGGGGTAAAGAGATACAGGGGAGGATGATGAGGGAGGTGGGAGGATAATGAGGGAGGGGGGATGAGACACAGGGGAGGGTGATGAGGAAGGGGGGGAAAGAGACACAGGGGAGGATGATGAGGGAGGGGGGGAAGAGACACAGGGGAAGATGATGAGGGAGGGGAAAAAGAGACACAGGGGAGGATGATGAGGGAGGGGGGGAAAGAGACAAAGGGGAGGATGATGATGGAGGGGGGAAGAGACACAGGGGAGGATGATGAGGGAGGGGGTAAAGAGATACAGGGGAGGATGATGAGGGAGGTGGGAGGATGATGAGAGAGGGGGGATGAGACACAGGGGAGGGTGATGAGGAAGGGGGGAAAGAGACACAGGGGAGCATGATGAGGGAGGGGGTAAAGAGATACAGGGGAGGATGATGATGGAGGCGAATGTTAGGTTATTTAGGCCCTTTATGGATTAAAACCAGACTCTGCATCAACTATGTAATTTTCCGTGGGAGTTTTGACATGGATCCCCCTCCGGCATGCCACAGTCCAGGTGTTAGTCCCCTTAAAACAACTTTTCCATCACTATTGTGGCCAGAAAGAGTCCCTGTGGGTTTTAAAATCCGCCTGCCCATTGAAGTCTATGGCGGTTCGCCGGGTTCGCCGGTTCGCGAACATTTGCATACGCGACATCACTAATTAGCATATTGTAATGTTATTAAGCAAGAGTTTGAATATGTCCTTCATGGGGATGGGCCTTGATTTTAGGCATGATTCTTGTATTCCTTTTCTTCCATGTCCTTAGGCAAGCGTGTAGAGTGTGTAGAATTGCAAAGTTTTATATACCGTATTTTTCGCCCTATAAGACGCACCGGCAGATAAGACGCACCTAGTTTTTAGAGGAGGAAAACAAGAAAAAAAAAATCTGAATCAAACACAAATACACTTTACACACAGATACACACCTACATTACACACAAATATATATATATATATATATATATATATATATATATATATATATACACATACATACACACATAAATATACATACACATACATACATATATACACACACATACATGCACACATACACACACATACACATACACACACATACATACACACACACACATACACACATACACATACATATACATATACTGCAGCATTTGGGAGCATTTGGGAGCCCTTGACCCTCCTTGACCCTCCCTGACCATCCTGATCCTCCCTGACCCTCCTGATCCTCCCTGACCGTCCTGATCCTCCCTGACCCCCCTGATCCTCACCTTTCTTCTGATCTCTGCCATCTTGATCTCACCCCAGCGCTTCCTACCAGCACTCCTCGTGTACTGCAGCGTTGCGTGTGTGACGTCACTAGGACGCACCGGCCGACGCGATGCTGGTAGGAAGCGCTGGGGTGAGATCAAGAGGACAGAGGCAGTTTGAAAAGGTATATTCGCCGTATAAGACGCACCAACTTTCCTCCCCCAGTTTTGGGGAAGAAAAAGTGCGTCTTATACGGCGAAAAATACGGTAGTTATTATATATTGTTTCTGGGTGATGGTTGTGTCAATCCATTTCTGTATCAGTCTTGTTTGCGCAGGGAACCATACAACAACCACAAGTGACCAAATTGGAAAGCATGACACCGACAAGTCATCACAATGAGGGCTATGCCTTTCCATCTTTTGAACCACGACAGAAGCCAGCTTGTGAATGGGTTTTCCATCCCTGAATTTTCTGCTAGTTCATTTAACAGTGCGGTCAATCCCTCCAGGGCTTTGGTAACTGTCCCATCAGGTGCCGTATTATTAGGGATGAAGGTGCAGCAGACAGTGCCAACAATTTTACACCCCCTTCTTTTGCTAGAAGCATGTCAAGGACCCTGCATTTTTGCCACACCATCAGACTTGTTTTATCTAGTTGTTCAATCAAACTTTGTACCGCATCTCTTGTATAGGTCACAAATCTTTGTTGGTTATAGTAGATATAATTTATCCAGTCAACATTCTTATTTATTGTCACCTACCAGGTGAACATGGATTTAAATCCTGCTGCAATTTGATTTCTGGCCTTGAACACGTCTGGTAGTGCACGGGGTAATCCAATGGAGTCGATGTTGTCATCAAAGTTGCCACTTGAGGTAAATCTCTTAGATCAGGTCAAGGGTTTTGTAGATTTGTCCCTTAACCTTTTTTTTTTGTATTCTCCCAGATCAGGGTAGGTATTACTATAATGGCAGTGATACAGATCAAGATTAATATGGACTTTCTCATCCCACACCATCCTGGACTTTTGAAGGGGTGCCACAGTCAGTGTTTGGGCATCATTCTGGGGATCCCTTCCTTCTTCCTCAAGGCCCTTCTAACCTGTCTGAACACGGCAGTATCTTCACTGGGTTTGAGGCGGGTGACCCTAGTGGTTTAACTCCCCTTTGTAGTCAGACTTTGTGTAGCATACATGTGCAGGGTTACTTAGGTTAGCAGTTATTGTAGGTTCCCAGGACAGTGCCTTCTTCTGGGGTCTGCAAGTGTGACAAAAAATCCAAACATACAAGATCTAACATACAAGAAACTTCCATACATCTTTTAACTAGACATCCTCACATCATATACACCTATTCTAAGATTTCCCTAATTGTAACAAAAATTTAACATATGCATAACTCTATAAAAAACAAACGATAGTATAAACTAAAATTAAATAAGTGATCATTTAAGCTAATTAACATATGAAATACTTGTAAAAGATATAATGTACCATTAGTTTGTACTCCTGCTAAAGCAGCAAAAAATATAATTCGGACAGTTTCAATACTATTAATTATGTCTCTATAAGTGATTAGACATTACTTGATTCATCTTGCAACAGTTTATATATTTAAAAGGAAAATTGCTAAGTTTATTACTGTCAATATACATTTACTAATAAAGCTCTAAAATATTTTCTTAACTATAACCCACCTCTTATCATGTTTCTTTTTTAGAGGCCTAAAAAAATACCTTGACAAGATTTTCCCAATTTTCTACTTATTTGCAACATGGCCATCATGTGAGCTGAGGATGGGGATTGAGGAATAGATGTCACAATATTATAGTATTTATCCAACATGGATAAACAAAACATAAAATAATTTCACCTTTTTAACCTTTAAAAATAATTAATTCTATTGAAGAGTTATTTTGCACCTAAATATTACTGTAAAATGTACTGCGCTACTTAAATAATCTCAGAGGAGATATAGTGGGTATTTACAATTTTTCTGGCTGAAAGGAACAGTTTTGTTTCTACCGAAACAATTTGTATATACAACCTTGAAAAGAAACTAAGTGTTCTGTAAACATTGGATCTTGGCCAGTATAACAGGATAATTAAATAATAATAGAGCTTCAATGAATTTTATATAATTTGCACAGTATATGCTTTTACATTTTTTTTTAATGTAATAAAACCTTTAAAAAATCTTTATATATATTTTTTTTCTTACCAATTTCTGTGTTTACTTGTAACTAATTTTCTCAAATATTAACCTTTAAAAAAACAAAAAAACATTTAACACAATTATGAACCAGATATATTAAAACCTTAATTTTAATTATCCAAAATGGCCAACAGTATAAAAAACACAAATATTAAGACACAAATATTAATCTGAAATTGATCAGATTTTAGATTATATATTCTCTAAAATCAATTTTATTACACTGTCGATCACATATAAAGGACAATCTTTGGAAAAAAAATGCAATGATATAATTTGGACACTATTTTCCTATATGAATACCAATATTCAGCATACACCATTCTAGGAGATCAACAACAGATCTCTCTTTCAAACAAACTCACATGACAATCAGAACATACATGATGTCCTCACACATAGACAGATCTTAATCTAGTTTACACACTTCCAAACACTGTAAACATATGTTTAAGCACACTCAACAATAACACAGAATAGAGGACCAATCTTCCCTTTCTTCAATTTCTCACACAGTATTTACTGCACATGGTACTCACACTCAGTACTCACACTCAGTACTCACAGTACTACACTCACACATTCACATACATGGGCCCAATTCATTTGTGGTTCTTTGCCATCAGTCACTTGTCACTTTGGCGTCTTGCGAATGTAGATATTAAATCTACACTCTTATCTTTTCATCTAACAGCTCCGCTCTCAAAAACCACACTTTTTCTGGGTAAAGCAAACCTCTCCACTTTTTTGGGGCAAAGTAAATCTTTTCACTTTTGTAGGTAAGTACACCTCTGTCCTCCTTTCTAGGGAGGCACACCTATATTCTCTTTATTATCTTATTATCTTTATAATCTTTATCGCATTTCTAAGGAGGCTTACCTTTGTCTCTCTTTAAATAGGAAGGCTCACATCTGTTAAGCTATACCTACTTTAATTAAAATCTATAGCGCTTATTAAAATAATACATTGTCAGGTACAATATCTCTTTAATATCTCCTAATCTAGTCTGAGTAACTAACGCCTTTGCATGTACAAATATCTAAACCAATTCTACTATTCACTTCAACCACGGTGTCTGATCATATAGAAAAAATCCATATACAGAGATACACATAAACATCTCTAAACTCTGTACTCCATAATTTGAACAAGACCCCCCTTTTTTCTGCTTCAGCTGTCATTTGCACTTCAAACCCCTTCTCTCACTTGCTCCTGGAAGCTCTTAGAAGAGGTTGGGTCTTCTGACATAGGCTGTGAGGTGTCAAAGGTAAAGTCAGAAGGAGTGGGTGGGTCATCAGGCTCCACTCTCTTGGATAGGGCTGGTTTCTAGCTCTGTAACTACATAGACATTTGCTTCAATGTCCTCCTTCACACTCCACCACTGACACCTAACCACAGAGTCCTATGTAAGGTTTTTAGCCTGTTTGCTCCCTTTCTATACTTGAAGAACATCATTTCTACAAAAAAAAAAAAAAAAAAATTCTTGCTGGCATAAAAATCTGTTGATAATAAAACATAAATACAGGATCCAAACATATACAAACAAGACACAACACATAATTACGTAATTGTTAGCTCACAAAATTTACATGCGCATAAATGTTCTTATATCACTTTGTAAGAACCAAAAAATAAATAAATTAATAAATTTAAAAAAATAAAAACAACCAACTTTTAGCAAATTACATGGATATATTTGCCTATAACTAATCCTAAACATGATTGTATTAAAAAGAATCAAAATAAAAAAATATGTGACATAAAATCTATTTCTCAAATTACATATTACACTCTATTGGGATAAATACACAGGGCCTCATTCTATTAGCGGCCTTAAATCGGCCGTAAGGCTGCGATTCCTTGCGGGGATTCAGTTAACTCGCGATTCTATTATACGGCCCCGCAAGGATCTCCTTTTACGGCCGGCCGCATATCTTGGAACCGGCCGTAAGCTGTGAAATCTAAAAACGCAAAAATAAATTCAAGCCTGCACTTTACAGCTCTGTAAATGCTAGGGATCATATTGGGGGACATGAGGATTAAAAGTAACCCACTCTCAAGATTGCACATCTGCCCAAACCCGAGTTCAAATTAACTGTTTATTTTCCGGCTGCGGCGTGGGTGTGTCTGAGGTGCTCCAAGCACTCTGGACTTTTTACATGGATATTTTACGGATATTAAAAATAAAATATTTTACGGATTTGAGTACAGGATAATTATGTGCTATTTTTTCTAACACCTAAAATCCCTTTATAGTCTTCGCAAAGTGCAGGATGGCTTTATTTAAGCTATTTTATGTGCTTAATTGGTGCTAGCGAGACCTCTTTCCTGCAAGTAAGCAGCGGCTCGTTTTTAGCCTTGCAGAGAGGTTTCCCGGAGCAATTGAATTGCAAAACTCTTGCGGCTGTTTTAGATCAAAGGCTTTCCTCTGGCGCGAGCGGCCGCAAGAGATAGCAAGGCACCGGCCGCAAGCCTGCCGGAGCCTCCGGCCGTAAGGGAATAGAATAGCCGAATAGCTTGCGGCCGGTCCTTGCGGCCCCGCAACGGCTGCGGCCGCTAATAGAATGAGGCCCACAATATTTTCTATAATCAATTATAATTTCACTAAAATAACTGTTTAACTCACTCATTAAATCCTTCATCTCATAAATATTTCCTTAAAAAATAATTATAACAGTTGCAATAGGGTTTTATGCTAATGCTGGTAAAGAAGGTGCAAAGCACCTGATACGACAGCAAAGTAGATCACTCTGTTATTAGCAGTAAATAACAACACAATACGACTTATTAGGTGGGCAGGTATACAATTATTTATGCACTGGCTATTGATCTACACAAATAACTCAATATAATACATAATTTATCTTTCCCGGAACCTTTTTTTTAATTCACGATCTTGTAGCTTTAAAATACTAGAGGGTTGAGACCTTCTGGGGAAAGGAGGGGACAGAGAGGCTTTGACTGCACTTCGAGTAAAAAAAAATTAGGCTACAAGAAAATATAATTAAATCAAAAAACCTTCTTTCTTAAGACATGACTAGATAACAAAATGGGCAATTTCTTACTGTTAGTTTCCCACAGAATATAAAATAAACCACCTCTATCTTATCAGAGCATGAACCTGTTATGGACATTATTAATTACACCCTGCAATTAATTTCACAAACAATAATTACGTGCTAAAATCACCTAAAAATAATTATTCTAACCTTCCAAAAAACAAAAAACTTAACACTTTTTCCCTCTGTTCCTTAAATGACTTCAACCCACCTTAAGGAAGAAAAACAATGTTCAGTTCTCTCTCCGTAACTTTAGGCAATGTGCCAATTCAAACAACTTCAAATGCCATCTTAATTGCAAAATATGCATGCATCTTAAAACTTTATCAGAAAAAAAAACTAATTACATCAAAGATACAATTTTAATTAGCTCTCTCTTAACTACAAACACACTATATTTAGACAGGAAAGTTAATCATAGGAAACAATTTACTTTAAAAAAATCACGTGCAAGAAATGCAAGCAGTTGACACAGTCTCAAAAAGCAGGGGGTCAGCAATTTCTCTGACAGTTTAAAGATTATATGGGGCATGCACAAAGTTCAGCAAGATGAAAAATCTATATTTTTCTTTAGCAATCTAACATTCTAGGTTAGCAACACAAATCATAATAGGTTTCGAAGTAAGAATAAGTGAGGTACATTTGTGCAGCTCATGTCTTCCTTGGAAGGAATGCATAACAATCAATCAATTCTACAAAGATTTCATTTTTAATAGGCTCCACAAACCTCTTATCTATGAATGGTTGTTAAGCATCTCCCAAACACGAAAGCCTGGGTGTATTTACAAGCCACGTTTGGGTGCCAAATGATCAGGAAAAAAAACATATTCACGTTCTTCCTGTACTCCGATACCAGTCATGATTACAAAAAAGAGTCCTCTGGTAATTTTCTTCTTATTAGTGTTTATTAGACAAAAAATGTGGATCAGTAGCAAAAAACACCCAAAATGGCTGCCACTAACTCACTGACTGGGCTGAGCTGAACAGAAAATGTAAACAACACAGCTTTTATACTCATTTACATAAGACAATGAGATAATTCATCTTCCCCCATTTAGCAACATGGCATAACCCGCTAGCAACCAATGCCAGTTTATTTACATATGATATCAATAAGAATATAACACATACTTTGGTAAAATCTGTGCGTATATCTACTTTATATGATACACTTGTTCACAGTAAACAACGCTTATTAGACATTGGGGATGACTGAAAATACATATTTTTTATGACTAAAAGCTGTTTCAGTCTCTTAAATACAATTGCTAAGTCATGCAGATTTAACCATTTCATACTCTATATCCCAAAGATGGAAAATACAGGCTCACAGCTTAAATTCCAGCCAAATATCATACTCACTGAAAGAAGTGCTAATTTTATATATATATATATATATATATATATATATATATATATATATATATATATATACGCTAAAATTGTAAAGATATTTTTATCTTTTCCCCAATAATTCGAACTAACCAAAATTCTAACGAAATTCAGTATTGTCGATGACAGAAAGAAGAGACCAAGAGACATACTATAGTTTTCCCTTTAGAATGTAAGGTTACAAGTTTTCAATCTTGTAAGGATGCTTTTGAAACAAACACTAAGCTCAAAAACAGGGCACTCCTTTCTTTTGCAATGTGTTAATATTTGTTTTGACTTGTACTTAACTGGTGCATATCGATACGCTACGGAACATGTTGGCACATATAAAGTATAATAATATAATGAGTGACGTAAAGAGATTAAAGAAGATAACAGGGTGGGAGAGTCAAGAGTTCTCTTCAAGACAATTGGGGATCTCAAAGGAACCTTTCAAGTTGGCATGATAAAAAACAAAATTGGTAAGGAGATTAGATAAAGAAGAGGTTTTAGGAATTCATAGAATATCTATATAGGAAAGATCTTAACAGCATTGATAACCAAAATAGTTTGTTAAATGAAATGGAGCCAGACATATTTGAGAGTCAAGTGAGATGGGCCCTAGAAAGCCTTGTTGAGAACAAGGCTTCAGAAGTTGATTGAATCCCAGTTCAATATCCTTTGAAAGTGTTGTTCGCATAATGCCAAGAAATTTGGAAAACTCAAAATTGGCCAGTAGACTGGAAGAGGTCAGTCTACATGCCAGTACTACAAAGGCAGGGTCAAAGAGTGCTCCAATTATCGAACAATTGCTCTCATTTCACATGCTAGCAAGAAAGTGCTTAAGATCCTGAAAGCTCAGCTCCAATAATATATGGACTGGCAACTACCAAATGTGCAAACTGGGTTTACCAGAAAAATCATTTACCTCTGCTTCGTAGACTATTCTAAAACCTTTAACTGTGTGGATCACAGCAAAAAGTGGTAAGTTCTTAAAGAGATGGTGATCCCAAACCATCTCATCTGCCTCCTGCAAAATCTATATGTGGACCAAGAATTTACGATCAAAACCAAGCATGGAAGAACCGAATGGTTCAAGACTGAGAAAAAAGTGTGGCAAGGTTGTATATTGTCACCTTATTCATTCAACTTATATGTGGATGACATAATGTGTAAGGCAGAACTGGACAAATCCAAAGTTGGAATTATTATTGCTAGGAAAAATATCACCAACCTCAGATACATGGATGATACTACTCTATTGGCTGAGAGTGAGGAGGAACAAAATGGTCTATTGATGAAGGTACAAATATGAAGATCATGGCAAACAGCAATCTCAGGTTGTGGCAAATTGATGGGGAAGAAGTGGAGGCAGTGACAGATTTTTTATTTTCAATTGTGTTGAATTTGAACAATCAAGCCTAAGATCCAACAAAATTAAGGTGCTAGCTTTGTTGCATCAATGGATTTGAGGCATTCATGCTTCCCTGAGGCATTTTTCTTAATGAGGGCTGAAAGTACATGAAGGCTTTTTTAAAATGTCATCAATATATGTGCAGTATTCTTTTAAAAACAGCGCAGCATACTGTGAATACAGAGACCTAGAGAAATGATGTAGTCACTTTAAGTTGTTCATAAATAGTATTAGTATTTTAGAGTTAAACCTAGTGACATGTGAAAAAGACATGTGAAAAATCTAAAGTAAGTAATAACATCTTAATTTGGAATAATTTCATAAATCTCTTATACAGATATGTTAATACAGCGATTAAATACATATTTGAGAAATTAGTGAATGGAATTTTCTCATGCACAGGAAAACCAGAGTAAATACAAACATGTCAAATTGTATCCAACCCCAAGAAAAACGTCATAGATTTAATGAGAAACAGCATGTCACAAGCCACATGCAGTAACTCATAATAATTGTAATTTTGGGGAATCTATGACTACTGTAATTCGTTGAACACAAATCAATGTTATTGAAGTAGTACAGTTCAATAATATTTTTTCCACAAATCAGGATTAGGGAATCATCAACTTAGGGCCTTATTAAATTAGCCATTGTAGTTCCCTCGGTCCTCGCAAAAGACAGTTTTTTGCTGTTTGCGAGGACCGATTCCCCAATACGTCCCTTTCAGCCTGCTTTACAAGATGACACTGAAAAATGGCAGAAAATAGGCTCCGAGAGAGATACGTAGTAACACTAAGCACAGAATCCCTACAGACACAAAAAATGTGCCAGCAAGGGCTCTAAAAGCCTTTACGTGCTGCCTCGGAGCAGCCGGATACCACTGTGTGATGCTCCCTAAACACATCCCCATGCTGCAGGGGTCCCTATAGACCCCTGCAGCCTCCACAAAGTCTCCCCAATATTAACCCCTTGCTGCATGGGGCCATAGGGACTGCAGTAGCCCCCCCACATTAACCCCTTGCAGCAGGGGATCCCAGATCGGCATTGATCAGGCCCCCGCTGCATTTAAAACATTTTAATTACCTGCAGCGGGTCCTTAATATTAACCTATCCCGGGCCGCTGCAACTAAAATTAACCCCCTCTATGCTGAGGGTCCCCTTTAGGGCCCAACAATGTTTTCCCACATTAACCCCTTTCTGCAGGGATCCATAAGGACCCCTGCAGCCCCCCCACATTAACCCCTTGCTGCAGGGGACCCCGATCGGCACTGATCATGACCCCCCTTCATTTCCAATTTAAAATTTTCCTCCTCGCGGGTCCTTAAAGAACCGTAAAGGTCCTGAAAGGACCCGCGCTAAAAGAAATTAACCCCTGCTCCGGTGGGTACTATCAGTAATCCCCCAGGCCTAAAATCAACCCCTATCACTCATGGGGTTCTAAACAGGCCACTGTAAGCCTTAATTAAACCTGTCACTCATCAGGGTCAATACAGACCCCCATAAGCCTTAATTAACCCTGTTATTTATGGGAATCAATACAGACCCCCATAAGCCCTTAATTAACCCAGTCACTCATGGGGGTCAATACAGACCCCCATAAGCCTTAACTAACCCTGTCACTCATGGGACTCAGTACAGACCTCCATAATCCCTTAATTATCCCTGTAACCCATGGGGCTCTATACAGAGCCCCATGAGCACTTAAATTAACCCTATAACCCATGGGGCTCTATATGGAGCCCCATGAGCCTATAATTACCCCCCTCAGTCCAATAGGGGTCTATATAGACCCCATATAGGACATGATTTACCCCTAGATTAACCCTACAAGTGCCATGAGGGTCCTCCAGGACCCTCATGACAAAGTCCAAGTACTACACTATTAACCCTAACTATACACCCTTAAACCATACTAAACCCTTTCTGACCCTAACTGGGCCAATCTAACCATAATTGGGCCTATTTAAACCTATCTGGACCTAACAACCCTAACTGGGCCTATTTAACCACATCTATCCATATTTAATCCCATCATTTATGAGGGTCGATAAAGACCCCCATATGCCTAAATCGAACCCCATCCCTTATGGGGGTCTATACAGACCCCTGTAAGCCTCTAGTTAACCCAATCAGTCCCATAAGGGTCTATGAAGACCCTCGTAGCACAATTAGAAGCCTATAATTAACCTCATAAGTGCCATGAGGGTCCTCCGCGGCAGTCCTTCATATAAGCCCTGCCAACTACCCCCTGGCACCTAAAATTAACCCCCCTCTATGCTGGGGGTCCCTATCGGGCTGGAATTTAATAAGGCAGTTAATATACAGGTATCTTATCTGACACCAGAACTTTCTCTTATCTTGGAGATGTGAAAATGCCCCTCCCATACCAGCAACCTTCACCTTTGTCCCCAAGATTCAGCAGAGGCATCAATTTTATTCTAAATAAAAACTAGCCTTATCACATTTTCACTGACTATTTTTTTCCTTACATAGTGATCTCTTTAAGATCTCTTAATTTTGAAGTTGAAGTTTATTGAAGTTTCATATTAGTGACATTTGTTTTTTTTAAACAATTTAATTAATTAAAAATACTATTAGGTATAAATGTTGTTGGCATTGTGTATCATCTTCCAATATATGTACGTCTATCTATCTATCTATTTATCTATCTATCTATCTATCTATCTATCTATCTATCTATCTATCTATCTATCTACAGATACTCTATCTGCCACATATCTTATCTACTATGTTTAGACTTGGATCACAGATATTTTCAGAACACGGAGGCATTAGAACAGTTATTAACTGTATTTTTAAGCCTGTAAATATCACATATATAGTTGTGGATCTTTGCGATGTTGGGAACGTTTGCAATGTTGGTCACGCTTTTGCGTCCCTTGCGAAACGAGGCAAACCGTTGAAGCACGCGGGACTTAGGCTGCAATGAGCGCCGAAACTGCTCATTGCACTATGAGCCTCGAGGCACACGAGTAGGCGGGAGGAAAGGCTAGCAATGAGCGCCAAAGGTGCCGAAGGAGCTCAGCGCAGGGCTTGGGATGAACACAAAAGGTGCTCAGAGGAGCAAAGGCCTCACATTGTGTGGCAAACAGCATTGACAGCCTTACAATTGTATTTCCGGCATTTTTGACGGGAAAGTTCCTAGTTTAATATATTAATATTTATATAAACTCTTCTGTCTATTGTCACGGAAATGTGATTTTTAAAGCACCAATTACTATTCACAGTATATTTATCAAAAGGATGAAAAAGCACCAAATGAAAATGTATTCTTAAATGGAATAATATACATAGAATAATAGTGTGCTAAAGTTACACTGTCCTCAACATCTGTGATATATACCATATCAAGTAAAGGTAAGTGAGATTTTTGTATATATTAAAGAGATTTGGCATCTATACTTATAACCCCCTTTCTTGTTTTGGATACAATACAGCAATTACTTTTGTGGTTTTTCCTTAGTTAAAACTGATATGAAACAGCTTTGCAAATTTCATGTATTTTTCTGTGAAGTGACTTAATGCTATGGAAAAAGTGGGTCATTTGGATGGAGTGTTTGTTTAGGATGTCATATTACTTTTGCTTGCCAGCTCTCTGTAAGTCTGTGAGGAAGCTCGCCAGACTAGGTCTGAGCCTGCTCTCTGACCCTCATAGCCTTATAATTTTTCAAAGCTTAGTCTGTTCCAGCCCAAAAGTGCTTGCAGGAAAATCTTTCTCTCCATCTCCATTTTTGGCAGTAAAGTATTTCCTTCATATGGAAAAGTGTTTAGTACCAATTTAATGGTTCGTCTAGCCTCTGTACATGCTGATATCCCCAAGCTCCAAATGGAAAGGTATACCAGAGAAATACACTTAAAGTTTAACTCCAGTCTACATTTTTTAATATGCTGGTTGTTATTGGGAGATCATTTCCTCATTCTGTCCACATTACCAATTGGCAAATTTGCAAAAAATATTTTTTTTTCTTTTAAGCTTTTTGTATATATATATATATATATATATATATATATATATATATATATATATATATATATATATATACACTGTGCCTTCAAAAGTATTCACCACCCTTGACATTTTTCGTGTTTTGTTGTTTCACAAGCTGGAATTAACATGGATCGTTTGAGGATTTGCATCATTTAATTTACAGAACATGCCCACAACTTTGAAAGTGTTTTTTCTTTTTTGCTATGAAGCAAACAACAAATAGGACAAAATAACAGAAAAAGTCAACATGCATAACTATTCACCCCCCTAAAGTCAATACTTTGTAGAGCCATCTTTTGTGGCAATCACAGCTCCAAGTTGGATAAGTCTCTGAGCTTGCCACATCTTACCACTGGGATTTTTGCCCATTCCTCCTTGCAAAACTGCTCCAGCTCCAAGTTGGATGGTTTGTGCTTTTGAACAGCAATCTTTAAGTCTGACCACAGATTTTCTATTTGATTGAGGTCTGGGCTTTGACTAGGCCATTCCAATACATTTACATGTTTCCCCTTAAACCACTCAAGTATTGCTTTAGCAGTGTGTTTGGGGTCATTGTCCTGCTTGAAGGTGAACCTCCGTCCTAGTCTCAAATCACACACAGTGGTACAGGTTTTGATCAGGAATATCCCTGTATTTAGCACCATCCATCTTTCCATCAACTCTGACCGGTTTCCCAGTCCCAGCTGCTGAAATGGTGTTCTTTTGGTGATGCAAAGTGTTGGGTTTGCATGAGACATAGTGTTTTCTTTGATGGCCAAAAAGTTCAATTGTAGTCTCATCAGACCAGAGAACCTTCCTCTTTACATTTTGGGAGTCTCCCACATGCCTTTTCACAAACTCAAAACATGCCATTTTGTTTTTTGCTGAAGGTAATGGCTTTCTTCTGGCCACTCCGCCATAAAGCCCAACTCTATGGAGCGTACGGCTTATTGTCGTCCTATGTACAGATACTCCAGTCTCTGCTGTGGAACTCTGCAGCTCCCCCAGGGTTACCTTAGGTCTCTGTGCTGCCTCTCGGATTAATGCCCTTCTTGCCCAGTCCGTGAGTTTTGGTGGGTGGCCGTCTCTTGGCAGGTTTGCTGTTGTGCCATGTTCTTTGCATTTGTTATGAGAGATTTGATGGTGCTCCTGGGGATCATCAAACATTTGGATATTTTTTTATAACTTATCCCTGACTTGTACTTCTCAACAACATTGTCCCTTACTTGTTTGGAGAGTTCCTTGGTTTTCATGGCAGTGTTTGGTTAGTGGTGCCTCTTGCTTAGATGTTGCAGCCTCTGGGCCCTTTCAAAAAAGGTGTGTATATGTAATGACAGATCATGTGACACTTAGATTGCACACAGTTGAACATCATTTTACTAATTATGTGACTTTTATGGGCTTCATAACAAAGGGGGTGAATACATACGCACATGCCAATTTTCTGTTTTCTATTTAAAAAAAATAGTTTTATGTGTATATTTTTCTCATTTAGCTTCACAAACTTAGACTATTGTGTTCTGATCCATCACATTAAATTCAGATTAACAAAACATTGAACTTAAGGCTGTAATGTAACAAAATAGGTAAACAATTACGGGCGGTGAATACTTTTGCAAGTATATTAGTGACTTGCCCGTCAAAAATGACGGCAATACAATTTGAAGCCTGGCAATGCTGTTTGCCACACAATGCGTGGCTCCCTCCCCTTCCAAGAGGCGGGCCTCGTGATGAGCGCCTTCTCCCCCCTCTACTTTATGGGCCTCAAACAACTTTTGGCGCTCATTGCGAGTATCTCCCCCCCTTTGCCGTTCATTGCTAATTTTAATTAATAATATAATTAATTGGCATCTTTTGGCGGCCTCCCAACGGCTTCCAAGTTTCAGGCTTGAAAAAAAAATGGCGCCTTTTTTTTCAATCCTATAACTCTGAAGGGGTTGGTAGCCTCTCTTGAGAGCCTTTAGTGCTCATTGCGGGCCTAACAATGAGCTCATTGTGAGCCTCTTCCCCAATATAACTTGCGGGTCTTGGATAAATAGATAGATAGATAGATAGATAGATAGATAGATAGATAGATAGATATTCATATACAGTATATGTATGTTACCTCAAGTTTTTTACTTCATGATAAATATTACATTATATCTCTTATTAATACGTTTTTGAGATAGTGGGCTGCTATTTAATATTTGTTGCCATGGACACATTATAATTTTGATCTGTAATCTAACAGGCTCTAGTGAGCCTTTTTGTTTTGTCATCAAATTACAGGCTTGGAATTATAATGTGTCAGTGACAATGTAATATATACAAAAAAATGTAAATGGCAACTCCCTGGCTCCTCAAACATGGATCAGTATAGGGAAATTAGGTAAGCTCCATAACTGTTACATGTCTATGAAAGCAGAATTCCCACTGTAATTGGTGAAATATTGTTACTTAGTGCTCCATAGGTCTATATCAAGGGTCTAGTATACTGAGCCACTATACATCAAACTTCAGAGTAAGATGATAGAAATGGGAAAAAATAAAATGTTTAATAATTTGCCTTTTTTTTATTGCATAATTTAAGGGACAGCGCACACTTGGATTTTTAAAACATATTAATAACTACATATGAAAGAGCAAAAGAGAAGTTGAAAATCTATGTGTGGATTTATGTGAATTTTTTTAAATAACTGTTTATAGAGAATGCATGACAGTTGTGAAAAACCGAAGAAATTAAGCAATCTGGAGATTTAAGTTAACTTTGAAAGGGCCCTAAAAATAAGTTATGAGGTTCTGATCAAAATGTTGGGTCTGTTTCCAAGCTGTGGGAAACGTTTTGGACATGCGTAAACCATTCTACAATACAGAGGATAGTCAATACTTTTGGATTGCCACGGCTGAAAAACACAGTTTTAGAGTAATATAGACTACTTGTCTATATGAAAAATGAAGCAAGGTTGTGGATTATGTTCTTGGTGTACTTTGCATGTAAAAAACAATTGCATCATTCAAGGTGACAGGAGCAAAGTGTCAAAGGAAAAACTTCTTCAATATATAATACTAGCGAATTGCCCGTCAAAAAATGACGGCAATGAAATTGTAAGGTAGCTAATGCTGTTTAGTGTGTAATAATGAAATATATAATAGATTAATAAATGAATATACTTTACCTATTTTAAAGCATTGTGTGGAAGAGCTGTGAATGTGTTTTGATGTTGCTGCAGCATTAGTGGTGTGGATCTGCTGTGTAAGCGTGCTGAATGTGTGCAGTGTAACACTGTGCGTGCGCGAGCCCAAACCGTTGTCGTGTACTTCCGCATTGGCGTAAAATGGCGAGTAATGTGTGGTATACGTCTGTATCGGAATATCCGTAGGTGTTTTGTGGTGTTTTGCGAGTTTCTTGTGGTGTTTTGCGAGTTTAGAGTGCTGTAGCCTCGTTTTCGTTTTGTTCGGCGGCCATTTTTTCTCTCGCTTCGATTTTTTTTTAGTCTCTAAACTGTTTTATTTCGATTAAAATCGAGGTGTAAGTTATATTTTTGAGGTGCTGGGTGCTCCCTCTTGGTGTAGGTAAGTTTTTTATGTATGTGGTGTGTGTATGTATTGTGTTTTACATTTTGTAATGTTCGCGAGTTGCGTCCGAGTGTTGCGAGTCCGTAATGTGTGTGAACGTGTGTCGTATGTTGTTTGCGAGTGTCGTAATGTGTGTGTGGTAGTGTTTGGGTTGCGACGTGAAGTTTGCGAGGGTCGCAGTTGCTGGCATGGAGCGCCTTCGGCGCTCCATGGCAGCAACTGCGGCCCTCGCTTTGCGAGGTCCTCAGGTGCTGGCATGGAGCGCCTACGGCGCTCCATGCCAGCAACTGAGGCCCTCGCTTCGTGAGGGTCCTCAGTTGCTGGCAAGGAGCGCCTTCGGCGCTCCATGCCAGCAACTGAGACCCTCGGCCAGTGCCCTCGCTTCGCGAGGGCACTGCCCGAGGGTCTCAGTTGCTGTCAAGGAGCGCCTTTGGCGCTCCTTGCCAGCAACTGAGACCCTCGGCCAGTGCCCTCGCTACGCGAGGGCCGCAGCTCGCTACGCGAGCCCGCAGCGTTAGCAACAACTCGTACGCTCACAACTATATATGTGATATATATATATATATATATATATATATATATATGTATACACACTGCACATTACACACACACAACACATCATTATATATATATATATATATGTATACACTCTGCACATTACACACAATACATCATTATATATATATATATATATGTATACACACTGCACATTACACACACACAACACATCATTATATATATATATATATATATATATATGTATACACACTGCACATTACACACACACCTCACACACACACACAATACATCATTATATATATATATATGTATACACACTGCACATTACACACACACAATACATCATTATATATATATATATATGTATACACACTGCACATTACACACACACAATACATCATTATATATATATATATATATGTATACACACTGCACATTACACACACACAATACATCATTATATATATATATATATATATATATATGTATACACACTGCACATTACACACACACACCTCACACACAATACATCATTATATATATATATATATATGTATACACACTGCACATTACACACACACCTCACACACACACAATACATCATTATATATATATGTATACACTCTGCACATTACACACACACAATACATCATTATATATATATATATATATATATATATATATATATATGTATACACACTGCACATTACACACACACACCTCACACACACACAACACATCATTATATATATATATATATATATATATATATATATATGTATACACACTGCACATTACACACACACCTCACACACACACACAATACATCATTATATATATATATATATATGTATACACACTGCACATTACACACACACCTCACACACACACACACAATACATCATTATATATATATATATATGTATACACTCTGCACATTACACACACACCTCACACACACACACAATACATCATCAGTCAGACCCATCAGACTACTTACATTCATCGAAGCTGTTCAATTATCCACCACTATGCATCTCCTGCCTGTACGTTTTTCTGCAGAGGCAGGGACTTCCTGAATGACTTTGCATGCATGTGACGTAATTCTGAAACTCCCTGCCTCTGCAGAAAATGTGCAGGCAGGGGAGACATGGCGGAGGTGAATTGAAATGCTCCAATGAATGTAAGTAGTCTGATGGGTCTAATGGGGCATGGAGTTCTGCTCCCTCTCTCCAGCAGCGTGCATGCACAGCTCCCTCTCTCCAGGGGCGTGCACGCACAGTTCCCTCTCTCCAGGGGCGTGCACGCACAGTTCCCTCTCTCCAGGGGCGTGCACGCACAGCTCCCTCTCTTCGCAAAGGCCGCAAATGCTGTCAAGGAGCGCGAGGGCTGCAGTTGCTGCGAGGGCTGCAGCCCTCTTCGCGAGGGCTGCAGTTGCTGGCAAGGAGCGCCTGCAGTAAAGTGTTATGGGATGTAGCTTTACTCAGCAAAACAACTGTGAACATACAGGTTTCTGTATTTTTCACATTCACAATTTTTTATCCTTTGTTATGTATATATAGTTCTACCTGGTGGTTAATCAGTTTAGGAAGTCAGAATTATTTTTTATAATTTTTGCAATTATGACAATAAAATATTTTTTCCCTAAATTGATTGTACTGAATATTTTGTGTGATTGTCGCATTATCTGATATATTATCAAATAAAAAAAAATAAAAAAAACAGATTAGCAGTTAGCTATTTTTTTACCGTCCCTAAAAAACAACTCTATATTTTAATATGGCTTTGAAGTGATTTATATGAGCCTATTGTCTGTCTTCATTTGACATTAAATGAGCAATGTTTTCTGGTCAAAGAAAGTTAGTACAAAATGGTGACCCTGTAAGAAAAGTTGAGATGCCTTGACATCAAATACAGATTTGCAAAAACATAAATGTCTGCAGTTATTTACAGTGAACGACTGCATTGCTCCATCAGGAACAAAACCACTTAACTTTCCAAGCACAGAAAGAATGAAATGTGCACCAAACCCTAATTACATCAAGATGTGTATTTTATGCTTGAGTGAAACATAGAAGCATTTCTGGAATTAAAAATGAAAAGACTTGATAGATGTCCAGTAGTTTTCAAAACTATGTCTCTGGTTTTGTAAAAAAATGGAGATCTTTCATCCGTGGTTAAATCTTTGCATGATAAAACACTGTACATGTTTTCAAAGTAAAAACATTATTCTAGTTGGTGATAATTGAATGGATTTTTCAACATGCATTTCTCAGGGCTTGACTATGTAAATATGACATTTTGTAGCCCTCAATTTCCAGTAGAGCTGTTGGCAAAATAAAGTAATGATAAACTACTTCACACTTAATTTTGGGCTTATTTTTCAAAGTGCTGAAATAATTGATTTCTTATGTCAAATGAAGCATCATAACAGCTGTCTGATGGTCCCACTTATGGATCATACTGCATAACAGTGTAGTGCTCATATTGTAGTCAGGAGAATTTTTGACATACTTAAAACAATATTAAGGTAAACAATTCTATGTCATACACTTATAAGAGCAATGTATAATGAAAATAAAATAAATGTATTTTAAATCTTTGATTACGACTAAGAGCATAGTTAAGCAGGGAAAAGATAAGTAGGCTACAATTTAATTAAAAAAAATGTATTCCTCTGCTGAGTCCTGGAGATATCAGTGACGTATAGGTAGAAGTTGTGTTGCATTTCCTGGTGCAAGTAGCTTATTTCTGAGCCTGTGAGGAAGAAAATCATGTGGTGTCAATTTCAGGACGATTCAATTATGTAAAAAAAAAACTTTAGGCCTTGCCCTGTTCCCTCCTCCTTCACCCCTCCACTGAAGATTCCGTTTTCAGGAAGTGATGTAACAGGACCAAAATGTATTATTTTACTCATAAACAGAGTATTCAAAATATGTTTTACATCCATCACTTAAACTGATGCTTATGTCCTTTAAAAATATATTTGAAAACACCTTTGCACAAAAGAAAGAGTAGTAGCAGATGCACCATACAAAACAGAATTCCATGGTTCAAAAGATATTAAAGGTCAAAAATGTTTTGTCATGCATTTAAAAGTGTACTGTATAATGAAAACAAAAGATATATGTTTAAAAACTTTGAGCATAGTTAAGCAGGGAAAAGGTAATTAAGTTAATTTAAAGTTTTTAATTAGATACTATCTTCGATACACAATGAAGAAGAAGCTAAATATGTGAGGAGGTGGATGGAGGAGACTGCAGGAATTATGGTCCTAGTGGTGAAGTCAAAGTGGATAGGGTGTTGTGTTGAAAGCCAGCTACCTCTCTCTGCATGTAATGACAATACTGCCAATACTAGCAAAGTGGAATCACACGAGGCAATCTTGAAAGATGCTGGACTTTGCCAAAAGAGTTAAAACCAAAGGAGGCCTGTGGCTAAAAGCTACTGCAGGAAGGTATCGTATTGACAATCAAAGATGCAGATAACCATCTACCGTCAGTGCTTGAGTGCAAGAGGATTGAGATGGGGGATTGACAAAGAGGAAATAAGAGATAAGCTTAGATGGAAGCCGAGTGGCTGTAGGTGGAGTATATCCACTTCATATATCCTTTTATCATTGGTAAGTTGCATCTATTGACTGGATCCCTTTCAAAAATTGGGTAACAAATTTAAGTGGAAAAATATTCAATTGTTCTTTAGTTTAGCTGGCAAGAAAGGATTCATGAAGGAAGGGAGGACTCCAAGAGAAGCAAGCCCCATATTAAAGAGGACTTAAAATTGAATAAATTATAGAGTTACTTTAAAAGAGAGTGATATTTCTACTGCTTACTCCGCAGATAAAATGTCTGATAACAGACTTAAGTTATCCTCCTTAAGTTTCACCACAGACCCCATCTAACACTCAAAAGCTCAGTAGGATTCAAATGACCCTGGAAGTCTTTATGTTACAGTTGTAAGGAATTTATTTGAAGAATAGACCTTTTAGATGTTAAAACAGTTGAAAAAATAAATTATGAATATTGGGATCCAGACTGAGACTTTTGAAAAGAAGCATGACTTATTAGATCAAAATAGTAAGAGCTGCAGAAACAAAATAAAGTTTTGAATGACAAATTGGATGTAGCCTTGACAATGATTAATAATTTAGAGGCCCATTCATGGCATAATAATCTTAAAATAAGAGGCATCCCAGAAGCAATAGATGACAATGCTTTACCAGCTTTTGTAAATGCAACTAGACATGGGCCTCTATGAAATTGCTACAATTTTAGACATCGTAGCCCATAAAGTAGCCCACAAAAGATACTGCTATTAAAATAGCCCCTCTTAGCTACCCGCAAACGATCTAGGGGTCACAGGCAGAATAACCGTACAGGCTGTCAAAATCTGAACTCCGTCCCAGCTGTGCCTTTGATCTATCAAGCACGTAAATGTTACATTCGCAAATCGCTATTAAATTGCAATGATTCCCCAAATATTCACTGGCGTTCAAACCCGTAAAAAGCAAATGGACCCAAAAATCCTATGGGCACTAGAGAGGAGCTGTAAGGGCGTTAAAGTCCTGTCCGTAGCACTGTAAAAGCAAATATAAACACAATACTGTATTTTAAATTAAAGGGAAATTGATGTAATGTATTAGTATTAACAGCACATTATTCTCAAGTCCGCAAATCATCAATAAAAATAATTTATTTTATGTTTAATTTCCGTTATATCGATCCTGGAAATCAATGTGTTAATACATATAATGGAACTCTCATGGACTAGAATATCATATTTATTAAATATTTCATATTGCATTATTTCTGGAATGCGGGTCCGATCGCAACTCTGGCTTCAAATCCGTAAGTGATTGAAATCTAACCTCCATGTTTTTAGTGACGTAATGATGAAGATCTCTTTTACTATTGGCTCTGTCTAAACCCATAATCATGTTCACGGCAGCAAATGGAATGTGTGGAAGCATGGTTTACGGATCTGAATGTCGGCCACGTATGTTGCTGGCTTGTATAATTGAATCGCTCTGTAACTCTGCAAAATTTCAAGGCTTTGCAGCTGTACCACGGCCGCTGCAGGTTTAAAATTAAAATTTTCAGGCCCTGTATTCAATTTAGACAGTATTCAGAGGTTTGTCTGTAGAGACATTATATCAATTTAGTGAAATAATATATAAATGGGGTTTTCTCATTAGGTTTAGGATTACTGGGAGTGGTAATGTTCAAATGATAAGATTCCTTAAATAAGGGAGACTATTATTACATTGATGGGGTAAATGAATCCTGTGTCTGGAGTAAAAACAAGTGGCAGTATTATCTCTCCAGAATGTTATGATGTTTTGAATAAATGAAAGCGGTAGGAATAGGCTAGTTTTAAGATAGTTGGGAATAGGAGTATATTAAATTAGGTATTTTTTTAAGAATTTTGAATTGCTATTATATTTCCAGACAATCATATACACTTGTAGTAATAAGTACATTTAAGCTTTTTTAAGGTTACCTGTTTTTATTACAAATTATCAGCCATATTAAATTACGATTTGGACAATTGAATAGGGCTCTGTTTAAGCACACAGCATATTTTTCTTACAGAAGCTTTTAGTTAGTGAACTTCTATCCAAAAGCAAGGTATTTACTAACTAAAACCTTCTGTAAAAAAATATGCTGTGTGCTTAAATAGAGCCCTATTCAATTGGCCGAATCACAATTTAATAAGGCTCTATATGTATATTCACTCATTTTAATAATTGAGTAGGAAGCAATTGTTGCCCGTTATCTTGGTCAATATTAATTTAAGATGAAATATGGATTAGACAATGTAGATTTGTTTTTCACTTTATATGGGATAAGATTTTATTAATATTTTATTTGCTATGTGTTAATTTTGTTTCTGCCACATACTTAACCCCTGTACAGAGCTACAGAATATTTTGGCACGTTACAAATAAAAGGTAATAACAATAAAGGTATAACACTCTGTTTCTAACAGAAGTATCGGTGGGAATTGTAACATTCATGGTCAGAGATTAAGGTTATTATTATTATTATTAACTTTTATTCGTAACGCGCCAACATATTCCGTAGCTTATAGTACTCCTGCAGCAGGGGTTAATTTTTTACTTAGCGCAGGTCCTTTAAGGGACCTTTAGTGTCCTTTCAGGACCCACAAGGGCTGATGTCGGGAGCCTGCAGGGTTCCCCCAGGCTTTCAGTAGCCATGATGGCAATCTCTCTTGCCATTGGCTACAACATCTAACCCGTTACTACGGGTTAGACTAATTGATCCTGTTCACATCCTAAGTGCGGCAGACTGGGTTACGGTTTAGCGTCTCTGGCCCGTAGCTCGCAACCCCTTCCAATTTTATAGCCCTGTAATAGGGGGGATTTTCAAGCCTGCAGCCATTGCAGGCCCCAGTTGGAGTTACTGGCCTCCAATTTAACAAGGCTGTTAATTTTTGTTATTTGGTCCCATCTACATTGTCGAAAAGACACAGTAATTATGATTCTTTTTGTTGGTGCCAATGTTAATATTTTGGAATTGCCCTGAGATAAACAGGTTTTGGCAAAATAATTTCATTAATGAACTGCTGGGAATAAATCTGATTCTGATTCCAGAAATAGCATTATTACATCTCTTTTCATCAAAACTTGACATTTTGTATTTTAAACAAAAATGTCATAAAATATGGAATCCTTTGAATAGATTAGACAGTAGTTAGATTAGAGAGTTAATTTGATGAACTATATATAGGAAAATGAGTATACTTATTGGGTTATGAATGTTTGTCTATAAACTATCTGTCATTATCTCAGTATTTATAATTTAGAGATACCCCTTTTTGGTGTTTTTAGTATTGTTTATTTCATATATTTGTAAAGTGGTATATCTGGTTTATGTATGTTTACTTTTATAACAGCAATCATTTATTTTATAGTAGGCACAAGAGTGATAGAAGCCCTCCACCATACAGTAGTACAGTAAATAAATAGTACATTTGTGCCCACATTTAAACGTCTAAAATAAGTTTAAAAAACACTTTGTTCCTGATGAGAATTCCAAGAAATACTGTTATTGCACTGCACTGGGAATATGGGCAGGGACCTGCATATCTATAAAATGAGATTATATGATTTCATGCACAAGAATGTAATTCTAATATATAAAACATTATTTTAAATCCACAATTGTGATTTTAGCACCAGCCTTTCATTGCCACAAGACCCCTGTATTTTAGGTGTTGCGAGGTAAAAACTGTATTAGTTTCATAACTTTTACATAGATAGTTCATTTTCCCTAAGAGTGCTCATTAGTATTAATTTAGTATTAACTTTTAAGTGTAGCTTTCTGTATATAGATGGTGCTGTTATTATGGATCTATGTTCTGGGAATAACAGCAGAACATAGCAAATAATATGGTGCTTAACGTATTTGCCTTGATTGGTTACTGCTATATTCACTTACCGTATATTCATCTATCTATCCAGCAATTATTTCACATATGGTGGGCTAAGAGTGATAGAAACCCTCCACCGTACAAAGTACAGTAGTACAAATAAGGAATAGTACATTAGTGATTCTACTTGAATGTCTAAAAATAAGTTGATAAAAACTTATTTCCTGCTCAAATTTCTCAGAAACACAGTATATGCACTGCAATCTGGGAAAACTGGGCAGGACATGCAAATGAGGCCACACATTGCACCATCACTCTGTCAATCCAAACCATTTTAAACATGGCTCTATCTATCTAAATACACACTGTCACCCCACTATTGTTTTAATTCTGACTTACTGTCATGTAAAATGATGCAGCTGTAGCAATTAATTATCTTTTCAGATCTCACCAATAATCTAATTTTGAACCAATGTCATCAAAGCTTTTCATAGAAAATGGAAAAAGGCTTCTATTTCATTGCTATGAATATCATGCGTCAGTCATTAGGAATGAGAGATAATCAGTTAAACAAAACATATAAATATTTGACTTGACACACTGCATCATTTTGTTATCAACATTATAAAGTTTAGGAAAATAATTCAAATTGTTAAACAAAGAGTGTTTGTCTGCTCAAATACTTTTATACTGTTATTTGACCACTTAAAAAAAATGGATTAAAATATATTTTTTTACATTGCAATATGTCAATATGTCATTAAACATTTTCAGGTTGATACACATTTCCAGGACCTTTCAAAACAGTCCCCAACCTTGCCTTGTTCTCTACTCCAGTATTAAATCCCCAATAAAATATTTTCAGATTAACCTATGACTTACTAAAAAGGAAAATGGGCTAAATATTTTTATAAAAGAAAAAGAAAATACCAACTACTAACTTTTATTAGCAGTATGATACACCTGGTCCATCATAGTTACTTTTGGTTATGTGCTGCCAATAATGGGAGGGACCATGAATATAGACATAGATTCATCGATCAAATGTGGTCTTTCATAGTGCAAGTGCTGTTAATAGAACAATTGGAAAACTTATAAATCCACAAATCTTGAAGAAAACTACTAAGCAGAGTACTGTCAGACTCTAATACAGAACCTGATTTTTTTTCTCTGATCTAAAATATGCCCATTACTAATTCTAGATATTTGATATAGCATATTGTAAAGATGGGACTGGCATATCCCACAAACTCTAAAGAGAATAACTGCTTGATTGGTTCCTACTTAAGTGTATAGTAAATGCTTCACATGCTTTAGCATTTTTAGAGATAATTGCATATTTAGCTGACTCTGCTTATATCATGGGGAATTTTAACTTCATCTGGTAGGCTGAAGGTTTTAGGGGAGGGCTAAGTTTATGTACTTCAGAAAATCAAGACAAACTGTTCACTAGAAGGTATGATCGTGAGGCTGAAGCTCAAATATTTTGGCCATATCATGAGATGGCAAGATTCTCTAGAGAGGACTCTGATGCTGGGAAAGAGGCACAAGAAGAAGGGGACAACAGAGGGGAAGATGGATAGATGAGGTCACTGAAGCAATGAACATGAACTTGATGGAGCTCAGAAGGGCAGTGAATGAGAGATGTACCTGGCATGCTGCGGTCCATAGGGTCACGGAGAGTTGGACGCGACTGAATGACTAAAGAACAACAATAACGTTATGTAGCTTTCACGATCATCTAGTATTCAATTTGAAGTGTCAGTCTTTCAACTTAAAAGGCCATTTACCTCACTAGGTGTTCTTCATGGTGTGAAAGAGCACAAGATTGTATGTTAAAAGTATCTTTTTTTTCTTTAATTACACTAATAACACCTAAAAATCTAAAGTTTTAGGTCTGTTTACAAACAATGTGTATCTTGCCTCCTGACTGTTCCATCATTAATAAGATATCCCAAACTGTGTGTTGAAGGAATGGTGAAGACAAAGATTTTTTGTAGTTTCCCCTGAACTCAGGAATTCAGCAGGAACAGTTAACCCACAACTGACCTTTTTAGGTGTTTTCAGCATTCCATTCTCTGCATAGATTCATTTGTGATGGGTTTACTCTTTTATTTTGCTTATGCTCACTGCACAGGAGCTGTTGCTGTGGGTCTGTCTAGCTGCTTGCCAGTGACACATGTAAATAGAAATGTAATTTATTAATTTCAAAAAGTATTTCAACATGCTTTTAGGAGATCTTTACAGCAGTGTGCTCCAAATTGTGCTGAATGAAATGGGCATTTAACTTAATGAGGGTTTTATTTGAATCAATATCACCTCCCATTCTACCCATGCTTGTAATCCTATGGCAAAATTGAATACCTTAGTTAAAAAGTGACGGCTATATTTACTTATTTTAAAAGGATAAGAAAGTTTCATGGATTAATACATTTCTGCACTCATTAAGCAAAAAGCAGCCTATATGTATGCAGCACATCTCATAAAACTTAATTTTTATTAATATCTAAAAATCTCTCTAATGATTATGTTGACACCTGTAGTGGTGTATACACAGGCCTCTGATCCCCCCAATAAGCATTCAGCATTAGAGATCCAATTTGACAAATTATTTACTGGCTGTTGGTTGCTCAGCCAATCTCCTTGCAGCTTGCTATCTGGGATGTGTGCTATGTGCTGCTGCTGACTACATATCCCAGACTGCTTTGCAACACAAACAGGAACCCCAGATTTAATTCACATGTGTCAGCTAACGTGATTGGCCAAAACAAATTATTTTAAATTTGATGCAAATTTTCAGCCTCATTAAATTGGGGCTATGTATTAAAACGTAGCCCATTACTACAAATTTACATGTTACGGGTATAAAATTAGCCCTGTAATGTTGCTCTCAGCAGACTTGCGTGTTAACACGCAGGACGGCCGAGAATAGGCTATGTGCTGAGCAACGTTGAACTTTGCACACGTAAATCCTTTGATCTGTCATGCACGTAAACTCTACTTGTTCAATTCAGCTATTAAATTGCAACGTGGTCACTCGCGAGCAAGCACGTAACACGCAAATGGAGCCCAAATGCCAACGTGTGCTCGAGAGCACCGGCAAGAGGAGTAAAGTCCAATACGTAGCACTTGTAATGAAAAATACAACACTCTACTGTATATTTATTATAAGGGAAAGTGATGTTAGGTCTTAGAACTAATAGCACAACATGCTCAAGCCCGCAAAACGGCACCAAAAAATACTTTATTTCATGTCTATATTTTGTGCTATATCGATCCACGCAATCAATGTGTTACGACATATACTGTAACTCGCATGTAATAAAATATCATATTTACTGCTTTATTAATATTGCATTATATCTGGACTTTGGATCCGATCGCAAACTGTAATTTAAGCACGTAGGGCTTTGAAATATACCCTTCCCTTTTCAGTGACATAACGCTAACAATCTCTTTTTCCATTGGCTCCATCTGAACCCGTAACTATGTGCTTGCTTAATTGTTTGCGTTCAAGCACGCAACTCCGATGGCCGAGAACTGGATTACGAATAACGTCTCTTGCTCGTAGCTCGCAGCCTATTCTAATTTAATAGCGATGTAAAACGTCCAAATTGCAAGCATGCAGCCCTTACCTGCTACATGTTGGACTTACGAGGCTGGAATTTAATGAGGCTGATAGCCTGGGTTTGGAGGATGTTAACCCTAATTTTCAACTGTCAGAAATTACAAGACATTTTGCTAACTTCAATGTAAGTGTTGAAATGTTTATTCTGTATTTTTTTCCAGGAAAAAAAATGTTTTTATACACTACTGATTCTCCTTTATCGGATGCATTCATAATCCAGCAAACTTAAGTATCCCTTTAAGCTTCCTAAAACATTTTGCCCGTTATCAAGTCAAGTCCTTCAAAAGAGAATAATATAAATATGACACTTCAGTCACTTTAATCATGACACATGATCAGCAGCAAATCCAGTTTGCTGACTGGACTAGGTATCCTCAACATTGTGTATCAATAGTAAAGGGTTACCTCTAGATCACAAGTGTTTGAAAGTAGTTACCCCAGCTCCATTTCCATTTTATAAATCTTGTATGTGTGATGTATTGCATCCCATGAAAATAATGTTGCACTAAATGTTGGAAATGTACATCTTTAATTTATATTAATACAATTATTATTATTATTATTGGACTCAACTAGCCAACTTCAAAAATTCCAAAAGCTATTCTCATTTCTAAAAATATATCTTAGTGTAATAAAAAAGACGTGTAGCTATTTATTACTGCAGAGTTATCCATTATAATGATAGAAACAACGTGGCTTGAATGATAAATTGCTCTGTGCCTGATAAAAATAATGAGGAATTTCCTCTTCAAGGCATTTATTTAGGTTCCCTGTGCTGTAATTCCCTAAACCCATTTAAATTATTTACTTGGCATTTATGCCAGATGTAAGTGGAGATATCTGAGTGATGTTTATGCCTCTGCAATGATTACTGGATATCCCTGAGATATAATACGTTTAAGAAAAAAATGTGCATGAAGATTCTGATTAAAGATAAACATTTTTAAAATAAGCTAACAATAGATGTATTTTATTGTTTGACTTGACAAAAGCACTTGGAAAAGATCGACAAAAACAAAAAAGCTATAAGGCTAATTATACCCTCTATTTTCGCTTTTCTATTCCAGAGTAAGAGCTTTGATTTAGGATGATTTGTTAGGAGTTGGGAGTAACATGAACCATTCCAGCCTTTCCATTAAGCTGGAAGATAATTACTGCCAGAATTGCTGTTTTGTTCCTCAAATGGCTATTGATGAATGATCTTACTAAGGGATGTGTATAATATATAATGTGGGGTATGATTCATAAAATGCCTTTAGGAGCAACATAAACTACTGTGGCCATAACACCCATCAACTTGATTTGAAGTTATACCTCAAGAGTTTCTCTGTTATCCTTCCCAGGAATTGGTGAATAAACACATGCAACTTAGGACTAGATGCATGCAAATTCATTAAAATTAGTACAGTTTATGACTCCTTAAATGACAAATGTAGTCATATATTAAAATAAACTAAAAACTACGTTAATGGGTTAAATGTTTTTAAAAAGCAGAAAAATATTACAATGACACAGCCTTTCATTTATCACCTTTTATATGCAATTATGCTACAGTGCTAATCGTCCATGTTGATATCTGATAATCAATTCCACAGATGGGAGGAGACGATTGCTGATGAAGATTCTAAATGCCCAATATAAATGTGGCAGCTAAAATTGACAGTGCTTTCGGTAAGACGGGAAAGTTTACATGGACATATCCTCCTTGGAATTGCAGTAGAGGGAAGTAGCTCTGCAAAGCTGGGGTGTGTTTTTGCCTAGGCTCGCTAGGTTCAGTACACTGAAATATGCACATAAGCAAATAAATATCTATATGCAGTAATATTTCTGTCTGTAAGTGTACCTGACACTTTCTGAGATACCATAGATATACCTAAACACACATTAGCTTATGATTTGAGATAAGGAAAGGGAAAAGTGGATCTGCAAGTGTGTTTGTAATTTGTAATGTGCTTTAGAGAAAGCACTATGTGCTTTTGATTTTAAGCTCAAAGACAGGGCCCTCCATTCTTTTGCAATAAGTTAACACTGTTTTTGCCTTGTTCTTACCCCTGTATAGCACTACAGAATATATTGGTGCATTACAAATATGGGATCATATTAATCAGCCAGGTGTTTTGTCTACATATTGTACAACATTAGTGAGGTGAGTCCCTGAAGAATGCCCTGATAAATGGTCCTGAAACATTGTAACACTGACCAGGACATATTTGGATTGTTCTGTATTTGCAATGTTGGTACAGCATAGTGTGCTAACCATGGCATTTTATATAAAAAAACAATAATCCAAAAATTGCTTACTGCTATTTTTAGTAAATTATTTTAAGCACATTTAAAAGTATATGGGAGTTTCTCTAGTTTTAAATGTTTCTTATCTAATGTACATATAAAATATGTATTAGACTAAAAACTTACAGATTTATCTGCAGGAAACTGAAATCTGGATTTCCACACCCCCAGAGCTGTCTACGTCAGCAGCCTATGGAAACACAGCATTCAAATATGTTTTTTAACCCGTTTGCTATTCATCTAGTGGCTGCGCAGTGCTGATTGCCTGTTGTAACCAAGGAAATGTTTTTGCAGCGTCACAGCACAAAGAGAGAGAGAAATTGCACCAGCAGCAATTGATAAATAAATTTGACTTCCAGGAGTGGTAGGGGAGAGATCTAACGATGCTCACCTGGCTTCGTTAGCCGTGTCAAGCACCATCAGTCCCGCCCAAAACACTGCAGGGCAATTCAAATAAAAAATTAATTTTATATTTAGGCTGATAGCATAATCAATGTTTTTTGAACCGTGACACTGCAGCCTGTGTTTGGTATAGCAGTATGATTGTATTTTATATGAAAACAATATTCATATTATTCATTGCATCTTTTTCCTATATATATATATAGATATATATATATATATATATATATATATATATAATTTTATTGTAATCACTTTTCACCCATTTTATAGCTACAAGGAGCCTCTCTCTTACTTATTCATATATGTATATAACAATCACATAGGGCAGTTCCACTGATGTAATTGTATAAAGAGTTGGAATATACACATACCATTAGAACAAGAAGTTAAATCCCAAGCGAGACCATTTGTAAAGTAAGATGTCTTTCTCTGAAACAGCAGGAAGATAAACCAAAGGAAGTAATATCAGAGGTCTGCCCTTCTGATACAGTTGCTGTACAAAGCATGTCAGAAGTTACTGGCATGCAAGCTGTTAAGCTGTTGTACAGGCCTCTGATTGGCTACAAGTAAATATGAATTTGCTAATTTAGCTTTGATTTTCCTGGGCATTCATTCTCAAAAACTGAAGATGTTACACTTACTGATTCTTCTACATTAGATACATTCATAACCCATGAAACTTCTATATACCTTTAAGGATGTGTTTTAGTCTAACCTAATAGCTTGAAACAAATATGAATCTTGGCAGAAGTCAAGTTGAACAGTAAGAAATTATAATATCACAATTCTCCTCAGAAATTTATCACAATTAAAAGCTTTCAGTAAACCAGATTTTAAGCATAAATTAAATTACTGCCAGAATGTGGCCATTAGCGATATACCGTATTTACTCAAATCTAATGCTCACCTTTTTGTGAAAAATCAGGTCACAAATGTGGAGTGCGCATTAGAATTGATGGTGCACTAGATTCAATGTTTTAACGCCTTTTTCGGGGGTTAAAACATCAAATCTAGTGCGCCATCAGTAACATTGCATTACCGGTAATAGCAAAAAGGAAGGCACAGACCAGGACATACCGGTATACATCACAACACTGACATCTCTCTCTTCCTGGCTCTCTAGCGTGGGTGACTGAGGCTCTCAGATGGGCAGACGGTGGCGGGGGGCCTCGTCATCACCGCCGGAGGGAGTGGCTCCTCAAAGACTGGCATTAAGAATGCTGTTCACTTCCAGCCGAGACTGAGCACCCGCACACTGTCACGCAGAGCCCAGCACACAGAGAACCCCACGCACATTGGCACACAGAGCCTGGCACCCAGAGAGCCCCACCAAAGTGGCAAACAGTTCAGTACTTCTTGTACAAAAGACAAATGCGCATTACGTTCGCCAGAAAAAACATTTTTTGATTCATGGGTTCTAAATTTGGAGTGCGCATTACATTCAATGGTGCACTAGATCTGTGTAAATATGGTATATTCAAGCCCTGCAGTATTTTTGGTAACCAAGTTACATCTCTCATTTTACACAAAGAGGGGAGATTTTCTTTCATTAATCATACGTTACTTGGTAACCAACATTGTAAATCCCCGGAATTCCAGAGCACTAATAATATGGAATATTCTATAATTGTTTTTACATCCAGGCCCACACATATTGTGCTCAGAATCATTTTTCTTTCACCTTGCAACATTAAATTTATATGAAATATACTATATTAAATGCCAAGATGTCAATCCAATGGATATGTGACAATCATGAATTAGATTATATACCCAATATATACTTGTTTCTTTATTAGACACAGGGCTCTATTCAATGCCCTATTTCGCATAGTTGCACAACTAGAAAGTGGTCAGTAACTATACCTAGCTATTCGATTCATCCCTAATCACATTATTGAGAGTCGTCTACTTAAAATGCTCTAAAACAGCCATACTCCCAATATTACAGCATGCTTTCTCATTGATTTACAAGTTACTTTTTCAAAGGTTTTCACTAAGTCACTATTCAATTGGAACTTTAGTACGCACTCAAAAAATACTTACGACTCGTAACTCATAATATTACAGATTTTCATATTTATGTGTACCAAAGAGCATCCGAAAATGATTTTAAAAGCCTTGCGGAGACCTGCAAAAACATATAAAGAGATGGTAAAGTACTAAAAAAAACTAAAAAAAAACATAAAAAGAATGTAAGTGCATTAGAATGTAATGCTTAAATGTCCCATAGGCACAGATGTGCAATTAAAATATATATATATATTTTTTATTAATATGTTTGAATCATTATAAATATTGGAAACATCGAAAGCATTACTGAGACTTGAAAAAGCACATATAGAGACAGTACAGTACTAAAAGTTCATGTAACTGCATTATAAATCAATATGTAACAGTCCAATAGGCCAATAGGCACAAATATGATTAAAATTAAATGTTTGAGTCAGTATACAAATTGGGAACATTAACAATTAGCAATAACATCCCTTAACATAACATATATCAACCCCAATGATAACATGGACCCCAGCACATAAGAGGAAACCTAAGTGACCTACATGACCTACTCATCAATGCTATGGATCCTGACCACATCACAGCACTGAGAGAGATGAGGTACGTCACATCCATGCCAAGGTATGTAAACTACACAATACTGTTGGGTTTAATACACTGGGGTGTGAGAAATATCATTGTGGGCAGCCCCTAGCCTTAAAGAGAGATAGTGGGTGGCACGGATTGTGGCTAACTGGGGGCTGCTAATCCACAATAGAGGTGAATGCCACAGGTATACCACTACATGGCACAGGACATTGTCATAGGGAGCATGTAAGGAACAGGGAGTTATAGGCACAGGAACAAGGGGATATAGGAACAAATCATAACAAGCTGTATTGCAGCAATCTGTTGAATGTTGATCCAGAGCAGTGTTATAATGTCAATAAGTCAAAGTATAAACTTTTACATTTTGTTATAATAACATATAAAATGGTGCTGAAACACACTTTGGGCATATTAATACATGTCACAGCCCTTAAATCATACCTGTGTCACTGTAATGGACTGTATTGTTAAAATGACAATGTTTTTTGATAGAAAATAAGCCTACATGTTTCATCATGATGTCAGACAATGCAATTTTTTGGTGTTGTGTGCACCCATATGGGAAGTGTAAAGTGTAAACACTTGGCCATGACTACAATAATTACTAATTAACATAAGTCTAGTGACATACAAGCATAAGATTACAGTCATCAAATGCATGAAGGGATGGGTATAAAGAAAGATTATATATTTACAAAAATATTATTGTGATGTAAATGTTATCTATGTTGATGTCTCAAATCAGTAACCTTTATAACACATGAACACATTGATTACTGTATAACAATAAAGTAGTTTATTATATATCCACAGTCATAAATGTAATCAACTTTGTATTAATATGTTTGTGGTGTTCACAACACCCAAGAGGGCAAGAAGCTGAGGGGACAACAGGAAAAACCTAAAGGCTTGAAGTTAATACTGTATAATAATAATAATAATGATGAATAGCATCAACTATATTCACATATGGCCATCACACCACAGTAACAATAATCGAATGATTAGAAAACTCATCATTAAGTACTTCATAATATAGAAGTTACCATTAATGTACATAGCACTTACATTGTGTCTTCCTCTGCTCAATTACACAGATTCGTTAATTTCTTGATTATGTAATCAAATTCAATTAAACACATACAGCGTTATCAAATAAAGAAAGAAAATGAAAAATTAAAATAATAGCTGATCATAATCTAAAATGTATTTGCTCTCATATTGATAAGATGATTACATGCTTATCTAAGTCATGTATTATTGCTGGGTTAAATTAATATGCTATTGTAGGTCTATGTAAGTCCACCGCCATTTGTGCATTGGTACAAATTAAACCTAACAGCTATCATGATACATGTGTTTCTTTATGGCGTGTGGCATCGTTCTGCTGGGAGGAAGTAATTGATAGAATAATTGATGTATATGTTTCACTTACATTATTTGGTAGCACTGCGTGTAGATTAAGAAAATGCCTTAATTGAGTTGAAATTCACCTAAAATCAAAATATTATCTCTTCCATTGAGCCTCCTATGGTGGGCATGCGGGTGGAGGTCCATCGCCTGCCACCCCAGGCGTGACTGTGGAAGGATGCGATGGTGACCAAGTGGGAAGGTGCTGACATGCTGTTATCTGTAGGGGTGGTGGGCCTTGTGGTGATTGGTGCCAGTATGTGCTGGTGGTGGCAGTCAATCTGGGGGAGGAGGGGGCCAGTGGGGTTGAATGCCACTGGTGTTGCAGGTGGGCAATTAAGTCCTCCCACCAACTACATAAAATGAGCATCCTTCTCTTTCTCCTCATATCACAGGTCCTCTGATTCGCTCCTTGGCAACTCCTCCTGACATGGATCCTGGGGGCACGATCCTCTACATCCTGCTGTGGCTCCTGCTGAGCCAAAACTCCCCTTGGTTCCATGGAGGAATCAGATATCATGGCAGCTGATGAGAGAATAATCATATAAACATAGTATGATCATAATGTTTTGAACCTGGATAGTTCAATTATTTCCAATTTTGTGAAGATATAATTTGCTATAAATGTTCATTGCTTTGTATTATGAGCTTGGTTGTTAATGGCTCATGATATTATATTGATTCCTGATGCGGTCTGCCCTATGCAGCACATGCATACACATACTATGCTAAACTTGCTACGCAGTGTGTCATACTACCCAATCAGTGACTATACCTCAGTAATAGTTGTTAACATGCTTCTGAGATGTGGTCCCTGATAGGCTAGTACAGCGCACTGCACATCCATCCATATAGAGTCTGTATCTGCATATTCTGCAGTGTGCACACCCATACTCACTTTAAATATATTTTGTAATTGATACTCATTATAAAAGTTTTATCTCTAAGTATTGACACTCATTTGATGTTGCCCACTGATGAAAGTCATATGTAACCTTCCTGGATTTGACTAGGGATATATTATACATCTATCCCTAGTCAAATCCATGAAGCTTACATATTACTATCATTGGAGGACAGCATTTACATGAGATGTGTTTTATCAATGTGTGTGTGGTGTACATGTGTGAGTATGTGGGGGATAATGGTATATATGATAGTCACCTAGCACAGTGGCTGGATCCTGTGTGGCCAACAGGTCTGGAGCTCCCGCGATGGTCTTTGGGGGGGGATCAAGTCCCTCAGCAACCTTTCCCACTCACTAAGCTGGACTGTCACTGGGGGGCCATCACTTGTAGCACTCGCTGCTCTATCCTCCTCTGCTATCTTCCTCTGCACCTTGGACCAGCTGATGCCATAGCGATGGATGACGGACCTTTAATCCCTGTTAGCAAACCCTAAGGCACTGACCACGGCAGCTACCTTACATCAAGCCTGGGCCCTGGAGAAAGGCCTAATGATCCTCCCCCACTGTAGGGATTGGGGTGCAGGCACGGATTGTATGGAGGAGGATCATCATCTTCTCATGGCTGTAGTTAGGGGCCCTGTGCTTGCCCACAGGGTCTTGTCCTCCCGACTGTGGATGAGAATCTTGCCCTCCCTGCTCTGACCCTGAGGTCTGTTCCTCCACACCACTAGCCCATCCCCAGGAATAGACCTCTCCCCTGTGTCCCTGGACTATGTGTTTCTAACATTTAGGGCAATCCCTGTCACCTTTCAAAATTCCCCTCCCAAAACTCCCACTCCTAGCCCTCCGTCCCTCTCCCTCTTCACTGTTCTACCTCTTCCCTCCTCTCCCTCCACCTCCCTTCCTTCCGATGGCCCACCTCTCTCATATCCTCTCCACCTCACTCCTCCATTCATCACTATTAATCCCACAATTAATATAATGATAAATAAAAAAAATGTATTTTATATGTATTTGATGGGAAAAGTGTATGCATTATGTGTTTTTATTTAACATAAACGATGACTTGTATGGGTGCTGTGGCCTAGCTATGTGTTTATCTATGTGGGATATTAATCTATGTGTGTGTAAGTTATGTGTTATCAGTGATTATGTGTTTGGTAAAATTAAGTGTAAAGTAGTTTTTAGGTAATATATATATACTAGCGACTTGCCCGTCAAAAAATGACGGCAATGTGATGTATATGTTTGTCAAGTTGTTTAGTTATTAACATATATTTTTGACACTTGTAAGTATTTTAATATGAACGTGTATTTTTGTAAAATGTTGATGTAATGGTTTTTTTAAATGTAATTTGTATCTGAAGAATTGTTAACTTTAATATACATTGAATGAATAGGAAAGCAAAAAGTAAAAAGCCTTCTTGAAACGTTACGAATTTTAACATGAAGTTTAAAATATATGTAAGCAATAACCTTCAAAGTATATATTTTGAAACTTTAACTTTATTTTTTATGTAAGTTTAGAAGTTGACAAAACATTTGTATAATTTTGAACATTATAAACAGGAACATAGCGAAAACATTTTGTAACCTAATTTTTTATTAAAAGTATTAACATTTGAATGTAAAAACAATTGACCTTTAAATTAATCAGTATTAACATGCAATTTCTATCACAATAATTGTTAACTTGAATATACATTGAATGTAGAGGAAGGCATACAGTAAAACTCTGCTTAAAACGTACGTAATTAAAGTAATTCATTACTGAGCACATAAACTGGCGATAAACATTAATGTAGTTAGTAATCTTAAGATAACAGACAATATTTACATTGTGACTTAAAAGGTGCTTGACCTCTTAACATCCACTTTGTAATCTGTTGAATGAAATAACTTGCAAATATATTTTTTAAACTTGTAACATTAGAAACATTAACATAGTGACTTAACATTTTAACATAATTTTGACTAACAATGCAAGGCAAGTATTTTGTGAGGCGAATCATTCCTAAACAGTACTTTCATTAATTATGACTGAATTAAACAACCAATTGTTATGTATTTTGCAATGCTTTTAAAAAATGTTGGCATCTTGAATTTGTATCCTGCAAAGTTATAGTACTTCATAGTAGACAATGTTTTTAGTAAAAATACGTCCATCTTCTAATAAATCACCTTGACTTTCATTGTTTTCAATGTAAACTTTAATAGCCTGTGGATTTTTGCACCGTGACAACGCAACGTACAATTGACCATGTGCAAAAACTGGTTCTTCCAAGTAAATACCCACAGATTTGAAAGTCTGACCTTGTGATTTATTAATGGTCATGGCAAATGCCATAATAATGGGAAATTGTCTTCTTTGAAGTATAAAAGGGAGACTACTTTCACTTGGTGCTAAATCTATTCTTGGTATGAAAACTCTCTCTCCTTTATGGGTCCCAGTTAAAATTTCAGCATCTATAAAATGGTCCTTTAATTGTTGAACAATTAATCTTGTGCCATTGCATAGGCCTTTTTTGGGGTTCATATTTCGCAGTAACATGATAATTGCACCTTTCTTTAGCTGCAAAATATGTGGTGGCATTCCAGAAGGAGTTAAAGAGTTAATGAATTCAGTTGAAAAGTTTGCCTGACTTTCATTGTCATCAGCAAGTACAGAATCAGCACTGTGATAATTTCTTTGTGGTGCATTAATTTTTTTTAAGATTTCATTATTGAGTATTAATGCATCTTTATTTTTACACGTCAGTATGACTTGGTTGGCAAGCTCAGAATATTCTTTGTTATTTATGCTCCCTTCAAATATTGCCGATATAATATCTTGTTGACAAATCATCTGAGGTGGGATCTCTACAGTGTCGTCAGGTAAATGTAGTATTTTTTCTGTTCTTCCTTCTCCAATTTTAATAAGCCAATCATTGAAATCAGTTTGGCCTTCTGATCTCATATTTTGTTGCAGTTGAAGATGGGTAAAATGTTTCCATACTGTACTTGACTTTATACATGTTTCAATAATGTCTGTTCGATTTCCATGTACAACGACAGGTAATGTTTGTCTAAAATCGCCACCCAACAAAATTACCTTTCCACCAAATGGAAAAATATTATCCATGACTTCACGAAGCAAACGGTCAATACATTGGAGGGCATAGCATGACATCATTGTGGCCTCATCTATTATAATTAATTTACATTTCTTCAATTTCTTTGCTTGTAAGGATGTCATGCGAATATCTGACACTGAATTTTCCAAAATAGGCACTGGCAGTTTGAATCCACTATGAACAGTTCTTCCACCTTCTAATAAAAGTGCAGCAATTCCAGTAGTGGCAAACGCCATTGCTATTTGTCCTTGTGCTCGTACTGAACTCATTAATAAATTGTACAAATATGTTTTCCCTGATCCGCCAGGTCCATCAAGATAGAAATAACGCTCTGTCACCATGTCATCATCTATAGCATTTTTAATGGCATGAAATGCTTGCAATTGTAGTGTATTTAAAGTTGCAAGTCTTTCTTGTGTTCTTTCTGCTTGTAGTTGAATGTCATAGTCTTCAAAGTTAATGTCATCTATTAGACCTGGATCAGGCAAATTAAAACTTGCACAACTTAATCCATGAGTTAAAAAGACTTCTTGAATTTCCATTAAGGCTTTTAAGTGTGCAATGGGTTCATTGTATCGTCGCATAAAGTCTTCAGCCATATTACTTTTAAAAGTCTCCCACAAAGCTAATGCATTTGGAGCATTTGAGAAGATACAAATAAAAGCAAATTGTTCTCTCATCTGTCGTGGCATTTGACATTGTGCTGCTTCTTCTAAACATCTTTCCCACTCTGTATCATCAGCGAGTAAGTTTCTATTTCTTGCAGCTAAATGGAAGGATTCATATACAATGTCATTAACAGTTCTTAATTGTTCAAAACTTTGTGCTCCTGGAACATTTAAAAGTAATATCCGTAAGCAAAATCGTTCAACATCTCTTGGACTGACTGTGTAAATTCGTGGAATTATTTTATTGCCTCTGGTTTTTCTTGCTCTCCATAATCCATTCACAAAAACATAGTGATATGGAATTTCAATATATAAGTATTGTGTTGCTTGAGCATCAGTGGAATTTAATGCAAACCATGCAGTTAGTGTAGTGTGACGATCTTCACTTTGGGCCAATGCATTCATTTCATTTCCAGAATGGAAATAGACTAAATGTCGTTGTGGCAAATGTACTGCTAACCTATATACTGCATGTGATCTATCATGCATTTCAAATTTTAAAAGCCGCCACATAGCTTCTGGCGCACTGACATAGCGAGCATCTACATGAGATGCAAGTTCATCATGTACTAACTCACTACTTTCAGGGTTGTCTGCACTTTTGACGACTACAGTAGCTGCATCGTAACCTTTGTAAATATATTTGTAGACATATTTAATGGATTTGATGGAAGTGCAGGCTTCTACGTTGATGTGGGCGTTGTACTTCATGAGTAAATGTGGATTGTAGGGTACTACATATCTATTGTCCACTTTTTTTACACGAATAATGGCACTATCTCCTTCTCTTCTTTTATAAAGTGGATATCCATCACAATTGGCATATGTTTTGTCTCTATAATCTTTTGGAAAATCTTTTGAACATTGATTATTTTCCATACATGGTGATTGTGGATTAAGGTCTCCACAGGGTCCATGAATCATGCGATGAGTAACAATCTCATATAGTCTACCATATAGTTCTGGATCCGGTAGTTCAGCAACTATGACTGCATCCACTTTGTCCGAAGTATCTAATTTATCTTTCTCTTGAAGTATTATGAGAAGATGTGCATGTGGAAGGCCTCTTTTTTGAAATTCAATGGTATATACATAAGCAAGACATTTGCCAAATAACTGATTTATAGTAAAGTCACGTATTAATTCATTTAATTTTATCTTAAAAACTCTGGCTACTAAATCTGGTCGATCTGAAGCACTTTGTCCAAGAAGTAGATTTTGATTAATTTCTGGCCATTGTGGATTACATGTAAATGTCACAAATAAATCTGGTTTTCCAAATTTTGTCACAATAGCCATAGCATCATTGTATCTTTCTCTCATATTTCGAGGAGATCCTTGAAAGGAAGATGGTAAAATGATGGCTTTGCCAGCTGTCATGTCTCTGCTTGTAGCCACGTCAGCAACATAGTCCATGAGTCCACAATATTGTTCTACACGTAGTTTATCTTGTTGATATTTTATAAAGTTTAAATTATTTGCCTCAACTTGCAAATATGAATCAATAATCCATTGTTGTGTTAGTTTTCCACCACATAAAATGGGATTAAATTCATCTCTAATGGCAATTTGAGCAACTTTAAATTCAAGCATAGAAACATTATTTCGGATTCTGGCTTTAGCATTTGTGTAACTGGGAAGGGTTAATTTTGGTTGCCAACCTGCTTCTCCGTGTGGGAAAAAGATGGGATATGTCATTGGATCTAAATTTGGACTTAAGATATTAATATTAATAAATGGTTGGTCCTCATTTCTGGGATATACTCTAATGTCTCTTTGAAATGGTGGTTCTCCTTCATCATTGTGAAAGACCATTGCAACCTCATTTGATGTTGGCAAGTTATAACGACGTTTATCAGTATGTCTGTCTCTTTTAAGCACCATATTAACCTTTGGCATGGGTAATTGATGTCTTTGTGCATGAAGTAGTTGTTCATTTTCTACTTCTGCCAATTTTTTGTAAGCTTTACTGTAGGGATTGTTGTCCATAATGTTATTTAGCTCTATAAAAACACTGGGTAAGCATTTTTTATTTTCTTCCATCTGCATACGTTGGTCAACAGCTTCCATTGTATCTAGGACATATAGTTGAGCGAATTTTCTTTGCTCTCCTTCCTCTGGATGTAAATGTGAAGTCCGATGATAAATTTGTCCTTGGACTTTAAAACAGTAAGGACCATGTCCTGGTACATTAGCAGCCAATGTTGCCCCCATAGATGCAAATGATATGGCACTATTGTAGGATCTTATGTTTGTCTTAAAATTTTTGTAATTTGGAAAAGTAGGTTCAGTCATAATATTTAGTAAATAGGTTGGAAATTGTTTCCTTTGTGGAAGTTTGAACTTTCCTTTTTGACAACAACTAATAAATTGTCCATCTCGGGGTCTCTCCTGTTTAAAATAATAAGCCTCACAAAATTGACATTGAGTAGTCATGTCCCCACAACTATGAACCTCTACTGCTAAAGACTTCATTAAAGGACAATTTGCAATGCATATTGGATGTTGACTTTGATATTCATCAGATGAAAAGTCATGAAATGTTTCAACAACAGGTTCTAAATGTTTAGTTTTTTTCGTAGATTTTCTTGGTATATGTTGGACTTGTTCGGTTGAAATTTCCTGTAAGTTTTTAGTAAGAGTTTGTAAATGCTTTTTTTTTGTAGTTTTTTTTTTTTGGTCTGTCTTGACTGGTATGTTGTAAAATGTCATCTGATGTTTTAGGAACAGTTTGTAAATGCTTTATTATTTTTTTATTTATTTTGGTTGTATCTTTCATTTTTGCAGCTGATATTCTTTTATTTGCAAGTCTTTTGCGTTCTTTTTCTCTTCGAATTTCTTTCTCCTCCGGTGTCTGCTGGGCGGCCCATCTCTCTTGTCTTTCTCTAGTTTGACGTCTTTTCTTCTCTTCTTTGGTCTCGTTATCAGCCATATTAATCTGTAAACGGAAACAAATAAATGTAATTGTGTATATTTAAATTTGTAATTCCTGTTAAAGATTATTGTGCACAATTGTTGAAATAAAAGGCAAATCATGAATGTCTTCAGTGGCTCAGAATTTGTCCAATGGAATACTGCTGTAAATAAGCATGTAACATATTTATTTAAAATAATGGTTTTATTTATTAAAAACTTTGTTTGTGGATAGATATTTACCACTGCAAAACTTCTTTGCTGAAAAAAAAAGTGATGTGGTTATTGAGCTATGTATTGCATAGTAGCAATTTAAATAAAATAAGGGAGATAGTAAATTAATTAATTTATTTTTCTGTTGAGACGGATGCAACTGAAAGCAGTTTCTTTAGTGTTATACTTTAGTAGTTATTATAGTTTACCTTGGTTGAAGTGTGATTTAAATCCGAATGTTTGTTGGTCCTCGTTTCAAAATCGTTGTCCAATGGTGTGGTCCTCTGTCGGAAGTCCTCGTCCGATGGTGTGGTCCTGTGGCGATAGCCCCTGTCCGATATTGTGGTCCTGTGGCGATATCCCTCGTCCGATGTTGTGGTCCGTTGGTGAAAGTCCTCGTCCAATGGTCTGGTCCTGTGTTGAAATTCCTCGTCTGCTGGTCTGGTCCTGTGTTGAAATTCCTCGTCTGCTGGTCTGGTCCGAGTCCTCGTCCGATGGTCCGGTCCTGTGGAAAAAGTCCTCGTCCGATTGTCTTCACGCAGTATCTGTTGTAATGTAAAATAGAAAATGTTGTTTGAGTGAAATGTCTTTTAAATAAGTAAAAAATGTATTAATTTTGCTGTATTGTATCAGTTATGGTTATTTTTTTCAAATATTTTTTTTTTAACTTTCTGTACAATCCCAAGACTTTTGTTATTCTTATTTAAGGTTCTTAGTAAGGCTTGTGGGTTGTGATATATTAAATAAGAATATGAATTTATTTTGCTATGTGTTTATGTTAGTTTTTGTACAATCCTGTTTTGTGCGCACCACTTGTGGTATACTTATTTAACCTTTATTTGGATGGTTATAGTTAGTGAAACATGAAATAATATAATTAATGTAGTTTGCTATGTGTTTGTGTTAGTTTTTGACAATCCTGTTTGGTGCGCATCACTTGTGCAAAACTAATTTCTTCTTGATTGTACAGGTTATAGGTTGTTAAACATTAAAGAAGAATGTTAATATAGTTTGCTATGAGTTTGTGTGCTTTTTTATACAATGCTATTAGGTGCACAACACTTTTGTTATTCTTATTTTTGGTTATTTGTAAGGCTTATAGGTTGTTAAACATTTAATAAGAAATTCTGTTTTGTGTGTAGCAGTTTGTGTGTCATTGAATTGCGATTTGGCTAATTGAATTGTGCCCTAAATAAGCACATAGCATATTAGTTAAAATAATTTTGTAGTCATTGAAAAACTGTATTTTTGATATTTTTTTATTAACTAAAACCTTAGTTTTAAGCAATTGTTATGTTGTTATTTAGAGCCCTATTCAATTGGGCAAATTGCAATTGAATGAGGGCCTTTGTGTGTACCATATGTTGCATAGTTTGGCCCTCATTCAATTGCATTTTTTACAATGTAATAGTACTCTAAGGCCGTAATTGAATTGCAATGTAGAAATTTGAATAGGGTTGTAAATAAGCACATCACATATATTTGTTAAAATAGAGTAAGGGCCTAAAAGTTCTTATTTATAGCCATATTTAATTTTCCAAAATAGCAATTGAATAAGGGCCTTTGGTTACTGCATTTGTTATATTGTGAGCTCCTCATTCAATTGTGTTTTGGCCAATGGAATAGAGCTCAATATCAGCACAGAGCATATGTTTTTACGGAATTTTGTATTTAGTGAACTTGTATCCAAAAGGAACGTGTTCACAAAAGAAAAATTTCCTTTAAAAAATATGCTCTGTGCTTATATAGAGCGCTATTGAAATGGGCAAATCACATTTGAGTGAGGCCCTTGGCCATTAAAGACATATAGGTCCTCATTGAATTGCAATTTTGCCAATTGAAGAGGGCTCTATATAATTACATAACATATTTATTGAGCAAAGTTTTTAGTTATTGAAAACCTTGATTGTGGTTAGAAGTTCAGTAACTAAAAAGTTCTGTTTCAAAAATATGTTATGTGCTTATATAGAGCCCTATTGAAATGGGCAAATCACATTTGAGTGAGGCCCTTGGCCATTAAAGACATATAGGTCCTCATTGAATTGCAATTTTGCCAATTGAAGAGGGCTCTATATAATCACATAACATATTTATTGAGCAAAGTTTTTAGTTATTGAAAACCTTGATTGTGGTTAGAAATTCAGTAACTAAAAAGTTCTGTATAAAAAAAATGTTATGTGCTTATATAGAGCCCTATTCAAATGAGGAAGTTGCAATTGAATAAGGCTCATGGTTATTTCTTGTTTATACTTAATACTTTACCTTGATAGAAGTTTTGAATGACAGACGGTCCCCTCCTGCCAATCTTAATCCGCCGGTCTTCTTTTAGTGTCTGTTTGAAAAAGAAAGTGAAATAGTTATTTGTATATTTATAATTTGTCATCTAGCAAAGCATGGCCTTTTGAGCATGTAATGTGTTGTTGTATCTTACCTCTTCAAATTTGTTGGTGTTCTTTAAAAGGGATTGTGCTTCACAGTGCACGGTGCAAATTGTTGAGAGACGCTGTTGATGCAGAGTCTGTTTGAATATTAAAAGAAATAGAAAGATTCAGCTTTATCTGATGTATTGAATTGCAGTAAATTAATTCAATTAACCTTATTTTTTGTTGGGGGCTACACACATATGTCACATACATGAAGCACATTACATAGTTTAATGTAATTATTTTGTGTACGTGTGACATATCAGTATACATGAGTCAAATTTAAATGGTTAAATTAACCTTATATTTTTTTTTTCCAACACACATAAATGTGTGTGTGTGAGATGTAACTATAGATGATACACATATATGTGCGTGTGACATATCAGTATACATGAGATATAATGTCATTAAAATGTAGTTGTTTACTGATTTTGTTGTAAGCTAATTTTGTTGCATTGGCAATACACATAAATGTGCGTGTCACATGTCACTATACATTATAGACATATATGTCGGTGTCAGATGTCACTATAAAGGGGCAATACACAGAAATGTGCGTGTCAGATGTCACTATACATTATACACATATACGTGCGTGTCACATGTCACTATGAAGCGGCAATACACAGAAATGTGTGTGTCAAATGTCACTATACATTATAGACATATATGTGCGTGTCACATGTAACTATACATTATAGACATATATGTGCGTGTCAGATGTCACTATACATAAAGCTCTGTTTAATTTTTTTTGGGAGCCTATACACATAAATGTGCCATACATGATGACTACATAAATCCTAGTTTATTTTTTTATTTGTTTGACCTGACCTGATAATAAAATGTAATATATTATAGCTTACCTGTCAGTTGTAATTTGCACAATGTAAAGTAGTAAATTAGTAAAGAATTGTCTTCTCAAGTAAAAGCAGCAGTTATCTCAGAAGTCACTCCGTTGATCACCTGAGGAGAAATGTATTTTTTAGTTGGAAATAGCCAGTATTTATAAACTTGTAGAAAGTTCTTGAAAGTGAGACCGTTAGAACGCAATACGCATGCGCTATTTGCGTTCCAGCTTACAATTTGCGTTCCATCCGCCATTTTAGGCGTATTACTGTTCAAAATGGTGTTTAATATGATTGTGATACGTTCCGCATAGTATGTGTTTCATTATTGCGAGTAAGTGTAGTGTAGTTACGTCTGAAGCCTCGTTTTCGTTTTGTTCGTCGGCCATTTTTTCTCTCGCTTAGCGATGGTATTAGTGTCTAAAGTGTTTATTTTGATTTAAATGTAGGTGTAACTTGTTTTTTTGAGGTGCTGGCTGGTTCCTCTTGCTGTAGGTAAGCTTTTTATGTGTTTGTTGTGTGTCTTTGTTAAGTTTTAAATGTTTGTATGTCGGCGTGTTGCGTCCGATGTTTGCGAAGTCGTAATGTGTGGTAACGTGTCTCGTATGGTGTTTGCGTGTGTAGCCTCGTTTTCGTTTTATTCGTCGGCCATTTTTTTTGTCGCTTAACAAACTATTTAGTGTCGAAACTCTTTTATTTTGAGTGCAATTAAGTTGTAAGTTGCATTTTTGAGGTCCTGGGTGCTTCCTGTTTGTGTAGGTAAGGTTTTTATGTATGTGCTGTGTGTATGTATTGTGTTTGTAATTTTGTAATGTTCGCGAGTTGCGTCCGAGTGTTGCGAGGCCGTAATGTGTGTGAACGTGTGTCGTATGTTGTTTGCGAGTGTCGTAATGTGTTTGAACGTGTGTCGTATGTTGTTTGCGAGTGTCGTAATGTGTTTGGACGTAAACTTTTTTTTTCAAGGGTCGCAGTTGCTGCAACTGAAGACCTCGCTTTGCGAGGTCCTCAGGTGCTGGCATGGAGCGCCTGCGGCGCTCCAAGCCAGCAACTGAGGCCCTCGCTTCGCGAGGGTCCTCAGTTGCTGGCAAGGAGCGCCTGCGGCGCTCCATGCCAGCAACTGAGGCCCTCGCTTCGCGAGGGTCCTCAGTTGCTGGCAAGGAGCGCCTGCGGCGCTCCATGCCAGCAACTGAGAACCTGGCACAGTGCCCTCGCTACGCGAGGCCCGCGACTCGCTGCGCGAGCCCGCAGCGTTAGCAACAACTCGTACGCTCACAACTATATATGTGACTAGCGACTTGCCCGTCAAAAATGATGGGGCAATAAAATTTGAAGCCATGGGGATGCTGTTTGAAACATAATTTGCCCTCATTGCGAGCCTTTGGACCTTCTGCGCTCATTGTGAGCCTCTCCTGTTGTGTACTTTTGGTCCTCTGAGAGATATATATTTCTATGTATATGTAGTTAAGTAATAATGATTTATTCAATAAATTAAGTAATAATGAATGATTTATTCAATAAATTAATATACTTTAATTGTTTATAATTGATATATGCAGCAAGAAATAGGCTGAAGAGCTAACAATCTGTTTGTATTTTGTGTCTGCATAGAATATAACATTTTGAGTGTTAGTGCCCTGCTTATAAAGTGTAATGAATGTTTGAAATGTGCATTCTAAATAGGCTGCGTGTGCGAGGTAAAGCCATTGGTTTATTGTGTAAAGTGGCATTGTATAATCGTAATGTTATTAATGTGGTACGCGACTTGTGAGCATTTTCCGGCTTTTGTAATAGTGTATATTGTAGGACGTAGTGTTTTGCAGTGTTTTGGGCGGTCCAGGGTCGTGTAGCCTAGGTTTTATTTTTTTCGGCGGCCATTTTTTTTCCTCGCTTAGGCGATTTTCGAGAGGCGAAAACCATCTAAATGGAGTTACATTCGCGTTCCACTTCACTCACAGACATCCTGGCTGTTGCCCCATGCTGTCTGATGTTTTTGTAAAAATTTTTGGTGTAATTAATGTGTTTTTCTGATTTTTTTTTCGCCCGCTGATCTTGTAATTTTTTGTGTCTTGTATCTTTTTTTTTCTAAGTCCCGTGTCTCGTATTTTAACGGCTCACCTCACTTTGTGAGGCTCGCATCAGCTAAGTGCTACGTTTTAACGGCTCCCCTCGCAGCGATGAGCTCATCCACTAAGTCGTACGCACCTTGCAAAGCGTGGCGACGTCTCGTAGTTTGACAACTATTATATGTGATATATCAGTAAATTTAGGTATGACCCTGCTCTCCAACCTCTGGAAGCTCCTGCTCTCTCTCTCTCTCTCAAAAACCCTCTGACTCCAAGAAAAGTATGTTATCTGGATAAGCTCTACAACACAGTCAATGTCAGCGTGAAACTCGCAGTTTTATTATCTGTCCCTGGCAATTAACTTGATGTTTGCCATGTTCTATTGGTTCCTTTGTCACAGCAAGAATTTCCATAAAGTTAAGATGATTGGTATAACTTTATGAGAGTCAAATAACCCTGTCCTATCAACTTTACTGACAAAGGGTTTATGTATTTCGAGTGAGATAAATAATATGACGAGTGAAGGCAAATTGAGTATAAGTGTAACATTACTTTACCTGCAGTTAAAAATACCTAACTTTACGAGTTACAAGTCCCGAATTGAATGGGTCCTGTAGACAAACTCTAGGTAACCTTGTTTTAGTGATCAGCATTTACCCTTTCTCTGTATTGACTCATATGTCTAATAAAATGGACAGATACAGACTAGTTTAGATTTAGATTAGCAATACATTTTTTAAAACTGTAGTCCAGCAAACCTACAGTAGAGGCATGTGGAATTATGGAGAATCCCTTAGGAATAAATTAGGTAAACATACATTCAAGTGTGCTGAGTCAACACATATAGCTCTATTATATATGGGATAACAAAACAGGGAAGCTTCTAGCCTCCATGGTATTTAACCATAAACACCCAAACCAAACCATATACATTATATTAACTACAAAGGTAAATAATCACCCAACCACAAGATATAACAGAGCTATATATGAACTATTTACAGCACAATCAGATACATTCCCTATAGGACTGCATTTCCTCTAATAATCAGATGTAAACAAATTAACTCCAACTGGATATAACCAATTAACTGCCCCCTGTTTCAGATTCTGAAGCCCAAGATTACATTCAATCCTTCCAATTATACAAGGCACCAGGTCCAGATGTCTTTGGAGTGGACTATTATAAAATCCTTACCCTACATATTATTCTATACCTCAAATCTATAAGGACATCTTACAGTTACTGCCCCAGTAGTCAGTCATGGTAATACTTAAACTAAATAAAATCCCTACAGACATTACTTTGTATCACCAAAAAACAAAAACATTATAATTGAATATGCTGTGGAAAAAGCATTTGATAAAATAGCCTGGCCCCATATAATAAGATTTTGGCAGGAAATTCCTGAACCTTGTTCATGTTCTATACAACAATTCTCAATCCTATGTAAAAACTAACTTAGCTAGTCTGTCTTTTACTTATCCTGAGGTACCAGATAGAGCAGCCCCCTGCCTCCTTCGCTATATAATCTAGCTCCCGAACCCCTACTTAAGTCTATAATGAAAATTAAATACATGACCAGAATTAAAAGAAGAGATCAGGAGCTGAAATCTGCCACTTTTGCAAACAACCTTTTGGTCTTTTGCTCAAATCCCACACAATCCCTCCCACGCCTACAGCCTCTAGTAGATACTTTCACCACCTTCACTGGATTTAAAATTAATCAAAATAAAACAGAAGCCCTTAACCTCAACAATGAAACAAAACATCATTGGCTCTATGCAGTCTCATGGGCGTTATCATAACAAACTTAAATACTTAGCTCTTATCATACCTGCACAAATCACCTCATTTTATGAATATAATATTGGACTAAGCGTTACAAAAATTATACAAGACCTTCGTAGATGGTCTAATCTGAAGCTAAAATGTATCTTTCATCGACATATAATCAAAAGTATATTATTCTAAAAAATCCTATATCTAAGCAAATGCTGCCTATCTTACTAAAATCTAAAGACATCCATGTTTTGAAAACTACAACTGATAGATTTATCTGGAATCACAAGAATCCCAGAATGTCATTAAATAATCTACAATATTTAAATTTAAGAAATTCTATAGTTTAGCAACCCAGTGCAGGATGTAAACTGACTGGCGAACAACCACTTTCACATATGCTAACATTTCCATAGACCAGATCTTCTTATCAGACTTATGCATAAACATTTGTTTGCATATTTACCCTTCTCAACATCCCTCTTCAATCAAATTCAATCCATAATTGTGGAACCTGTAGAACAACATGGCATTTGACCCCCCCCCCCCCCCAAAAAAAATGTGCACTCAAATCCTTCTATCCACTTAACTTTCAATCCCTCACGCATGTTTTCGATGCTCTGCACCACATGAAAACCTTTACTACTGCTTACGGGCTTGTCCAATTATAAACACATTGCAAAAATGCCTACTTACTAAACATCACAATCAGCCCAAAATGGGCAATTTTTTTTTAACACTTATTTTTATTTATCACTAGCGACTTGCCCATCAGAAAATGACGGCAATTAAATGTGCATGTTTTGAATTCTGTTTTGCAGGTAATAGGCGTAGTTGACACTTGTAACCTTTTTCTTATCTATAAAGAAGTACAATTATTATATGAAACATGTTTATTTTTTTAACATGCAACTTGTAGGTGACCAACAGGTAAATCATGTTTTTTTTAAGAGTAGTAACATTTTAATGTAAGAACAGGTCAACATTGTATTAATGAGTATTGTAAACATGACATAATGTTTTGTAACATGCAACTTGTAGATTAACAACTGGTAAACTAAACAGGTATTTAATCCAGAGAAAGGCAAACAGTAAAACCCCACATTGAAAGTTAGCCAATTGTATCAAAGGGGAAAAAAAATTCCTTCCTGACCCCATTAACTGGCGATTGGATTACTATTTTCCTTTGAATTATACATTTAAATTGTACAACAAAAGCTCCTCCTCTTCTTAACATGAACTTTGAAATATATGCAATGAAACAACTTTGCACACTTTTTTCCCCAAAATATTAACATTATAAACAGGAACTTAATGAAGTAACATTTAAACTGTAATTGTGCTAATGCAAGCAAAGTGTTTTGTGGGGCTAATCATGCTAAAAGGCTACTTCCATAAAATTAGAATATCTTATTTTGTCATTTTGTTGTTATTGATGTAATTTGTGAAAATGGCACATAGAGTTTCCTATGTGCAATGGTGGTCCTGGTAAAAGAGTCCCAGAGATATCTATTTTTTTTCTTGGAAGTAAAACCACTGTTCTATGATTTTTGCCATTTTATAGAGTTTCTTATTGAAATAGTGGTCCTCTAAAAAGGGCTTGAGCGACTTAAAAGTTAGTCCTTGAAATGAAACCACTGTGCTCTATTTTTTTTGTTAAATTAAAGTTATAGTAAGTCATAGTAGACAATGTTTTTTGTAAAAATGCAGCTATCATCTAATAAATCACATTGACCTTGGTTGTTTTCAATGTAAACTTTAAGAGCCTCTGAATTCTTGCATCTTGAGAATGCAACATACAGCTGGCCATGTGCAAATAATGGTTCTTCTAAAAAGATAACCACAGATTTCAAAGTATGTCCTTGTTATTTATTATTAGTCACGGGGTCAATGCCATGATGATGGGAAATTGTCTCCTTTGAAGTACAAAAGGGAGGCTAATTTCACTTGGTGCCAAATATATTCTTGGTATGAAAACTCTCTCTCCTTTATGAGTACCAGTTAGAATTTCAGCATATATGAAATGGTCCTTTAATTCTTGAACAATTAATCTGGTCCCATTACATAAGCCTTGTTTTGGGTTCATATTTCGCAGTAACATGACAATTGCACCTTTCTTTAGCTGCAAAATATGTGGTGGCATTCCAGAGGGAGTTAACGAATTCAGTTGAAAAGTTTGTCTGACTTTTTGTCATCACCAAGTACAGAATCAGCACTGTGATAATTTTTTGTGGTGCATATTTTTTTTTTTATATATTTCATTATTGAGGAGTAATGCATCCTATTTTTGCATGTTAGTATTACTTTGTTGGCAAGCTCTGCATAGGCCTCGTTATTTATTGCATTTTGGAATATAGCTGATAATCCTGTTTGCAAATCATATGAGCTGGGATGTGCACGGTAAAATTGGGTAAATTTTGTATTCATTCTGTTTTTCCTTCTCCAAATTTTAATGAGCCAATCATTGAACTCATTTTCTCCTTCTGATCTCATATTTTGTTGTAATTGAAGATGGGTAAATAGTTTCCATAGTGTACTTGACTTTATACATGTTTCGACAATGTAGGTTCAATTTCCATGTACAACGACAGGTAATGTCTGTCTTAAAAAAAAATAATAATCGCCACCTAACAACATTACCTTTGCACTAAATGGCAAATCATTATCCATGACTTCACGGAGCAAACGGTCAATACATTGTAAGGCATGGCATGACATCATTGTAGTTTCATCTATTATAATTAATTTACTTTTTATAAAAATAAATTGTTTGCAATGATGTAATTCGAATATCCGACACTGATGTTTCCAGAATGGGAACTGGCACTTTAAATCCACTATGCACAGTTCTTCCACCTTCTAAAAAAAGTGTGGCAACTCCAGTGGTTGCAAATGGCAGTGCTATTTGACCTTGTGCTCAAACAAAACTTATCCATAAATTATAGGGATAAGTTTTTCCTGATCCGCCAGGTCCATCTAGATAGAAATAACGCTCTTTGAGCATGTCATCATCTATGGCATTTTTGATTGCATTAAATGCTTGCAATTGTAATGTATTTCTTCTGTTTTTCTCTTTGAAGCTGAATCTCATAGTCTTCAAAGTTTATGTCGTCTAGGAGACCTGGATCTGGCAGATTAAAACTTGAACAATTTAATCCATGAGTTAAAAATACCTCTTGGATTTCAATTAATGCTTTTAATTGTGCAATAGGCTCATTGTACTGTTGCAAAAAGTCTTGTTCCCTCATCTGCTGTGGCATTTGACAAAGTGCTGCTTCTTCTAGACATCTTTCCAGGGGCTGGCCCGTCCATTGGGGCGTCAGGGCAAACGCCCCCCCAAATATTTTCTTCACCCTGCAATAAAAAAACACAACAATGTATTAGTAATAACCCAAAAACAATTAAATATAAGGTGTACATCATCATTCAAGTCTTAATACAGTATTAAAATGAAGTAAAGTTAGTAAAATATTCCCAGGGACACTGTCACTTTAAGATAACCCTTGCGCTACATTAACTAATGCTGTGTATCTATATTGTAGCCCCCTGCACCCTGTGTGATCATATTACACTAGTACACTAACCTTTAGACTCTTCTCTTCTCTTCAATGAGTCCTGGCCTGGCCCCCTGACGGTTAATGCATGCCGCCCACCATCACAGTGACGATATGCATGGGCGGTCATAAATGTATCAATTAATGACTGACAGTCTTCCATCATTGACCAATCAATGATGGAAGGTTGTACAGTTACTAAGAGAACAATCTAAACCCACCCAGACCGTTAGCCCTGAGCGCCCGCCAGCTAATAGGGCCTCGAGTTTACATTTTGATTGACTGATACAGTCAATAAAACCACCAGTTGCCTGTCCCTTCCCCCTTTCTGTTTCCTGACCCTGCTCACGCTGAGACTGAGAGACCTCCCTGGCTGAATCTACTCACATCTGCTCTGCTGCCTGCCTAACACAGTAAGTCTACCTGGCACCTGCCCTGCCCCTGGCCAAACCAAACCCCTAGTAGCCCCTAATAAAAGTTAGGGGTGACCAGTTACCCCACTATGCCTGCCTGGCCTGCCACCTACCCAGCCACCCACCAACTACCACCGACGACCCTAGGCCTGCAATGCCTGGTGCCACCCCCAGCCATCACCCCCATGTGGCCTGTGCCACCCCCGATCAGGCCTGCCCTATGCGATGCCATCATGCCACCGCCCGATTACCCCGATCACGGGATCGGGGTAGTCGGGTGGTGAGCGGGGTGGCACAGGCCCACATGGGGGTGATCGGATCCCCCCCTTGATAAGGCCTGTGCCACCCCTGATCACCTCCATGTCGCCGCCCTATGCCACCCCCGAGGCCCGATCACCACCACCCCGATGCGGCCTATGCTATGACACCGCCCGATTACCACGATCACGGTGATCGGGGTATTCGGGCGGTGAGCGGGGTTGCACAGGCCACATGGGGGTGGATGTTCACCCCCATGAGGCCTGTGCCACCCCTGATCGTGGCCTACGCGGTCACCGACCGACCGATGGGCGCCTGAGCGTGACCGACCCCACCCTGATCCAACTACCTACCTAGCACCCCCCCCCCTATTTTTATTCCATTTTTAGAAGTAACAGGCATGTACATGTGCCTGTCACTTTTAAAGATAAAATAAAAATAAGGTAAGGGAAAAACAATACAGTAAACAGTAACACAATGTTGATTGAAGCCCATGTCAAATAATCCAATGTTGATTGAAGCCACTGGTCAAATAAATAATCCAATGTTGATTGAAGCCACTGGTCAAATAAATAATCCAATGTTGATTGAAGCCACTGGTCAAATAATCCAATGTTGATTGAAGCCACTGGTCAAATAATCCAATCTTGATTGAAGCCACTGGTCAAATAATCCAATCTTGATTGAAGCCATTGTCCATCCATCCTTCTGGCCCATTGAAAGAGGCCTCCACCAAAAAAAAAACGACGCTATAAAAAAAAAAAAAAAAAAAACTAACAGAGCTCCTCCTACAAGGAGCCCCTCCCGCGATTAATTGATTTTTTCCCACGGTCTGCTTTATATACTAATTTTTGAAGGACTCTGATTGGCTGAAATTTTTGATTGACATCGATTTCAACCAATGAGAGTCTTTAAAAAATTAGCAAATCACCAAGCAGGTATGGAAGCCTGTAAGGGTAAAAAAGGTTAGTGTGAACTTGTTTGACCCTGTATGTATTATACATATTACAGGGCTATTTTATGTGATAAACATGTTACAGGATAATATCCTGTAACATGTATAGCCAAAAAATAGCACTGTAATATGTATAAAAAATAATGTGTAATAGAAATGCATGAACAATATAATATAATAAGTAATAAAGAACATCAATTAATCAAATAATAAATATCAATTAATATATATTGTTTTATGTATATGTTTATGTATATTTATGTGTATTTTTTATGCGTATATATATATATTTGTATACATTTATATATATATATATATATATATATAATATATATATATATATATATATATATATATATAATATATATATATATATATATATATATATTGATTGATAGATATATTGATTGATATATATATATATATATATATATATATATATTTATATATATATATATATATATATATTTATATATATAATATATATATATATATATATTGATTGATAGATATATTGATATATATATATATATATATATTTATTTATTGTGATATATTGATATCAATTGATATATATATATATATATATATATATATATATATATATATATTGATTGATAGATATATTGATTGATATATATATATATATATATATATATATTTATATATATATATTTATATATATAATATATATATATATATATATATATTGATTGATAGATATATTGATTGATATATATATATATTTATTTATTGTGATATATTGATATCAATTGATATATATATATATATTGATTGATAGATATATTGATTGATATATATATATATATATATATATTTATATATATATATATATATTTATATATATATAGTATATATATATATATATATATTGATTGATAGATATATTGATTGATATATATATATATATTTATTTATTGTGATATATTGATATCAATTGATATATATATATATATATTGATTGATAGATATATTGATTGATATATATATATATATATATTTATATATATATATATATATTTATATATATATAGTATATATATATATATATATATTGATTGATAGATATATTGATTGATATATATATATATATTTATATATTTATATATATATATTTATATATATAATATATATATATATATTGATTGATAGATATATTGATTGATATATATATATATATTTATTTATTGTGATATATTGATATCAATTTATATATATATATATATATATATATATATATTTTTACAATTTGGGCCTATATGGTCCCACTTTGTTATTTAGGGTTTTTAAGGTGCGGTTGGGGCCTATATGGTCGCAATTTGTTATTTAGGGTTTTTAAGGTGCGGTTGGGGCCTATAAGGTCCCAATTTGTTATTTAGGGTTTTTAAGGTGCGGTTGGGGCCTATTTGGTCCCAATTTGTTATTTAGGGTTTTTAAGGTGCGGTTGGGGCCTATATGGTCACACTTGGTCTTTCAAGGTTTTAAAAGTTAAGGTTTGGGTCTTGAACGTTCTAATGTTTTTTTTGTTGTTTTCTATCACTTCCCAGGTGCAAACTATCTGTGGAAGCAGATTTGTTTGGACTCGTTGGTTGACTTACTGGACGTGAATACCCCGAGAAGGAGAGTCAACTGTAGGTGAGTATATGGTCACACTTGGAATTTGAAGGTTTTTAAGGTGCGTTTGAGGCCTATATGGTCACACTTGCTCTTTTAAGGTTTTAAAAGTTACGGTTTGGGTCTTAAACGCTCTAATGTTTTTTTTTGTTGTTTTCTATTACCCCCCAGGTGCAAACTATCTGTGGAAGCAGATTTGTTTGGACTCGTTGGTTGACTTACTGGACGTGAATACCCCGAGAAGGAGAGTCAACTGTAGGTGAGTATCATTGCCTTTAATTTTCTGTCCATGCGTATAGGTGCAAAATTGATGTTGATGTAGTCTTGTCACATGAGGGTTTGCAATCTGTAATATATACCAATGAAATCAACACTCTGTTATTTTAAAGTAATTTTGTGACATAATATAAATTAATATACCGTGATCTCTTTCTTCTATTGGTATCAGAAATGAATACTATTGACTCTCTACTTGTGAAGCCTTTCGGCACCCTAACCTATGAGGAGAAGGTGGAAGTAAAACGGTTAGGAGCTGACCAACCAGAGATAAATCTGCAGCAAATCGCAAGAGATAGAGGGAAGCAATATATCCGTAATTTCAATACTGAATGGTACAAGAAGAACGACTGGCTTTCTGGAAGCGTTTCTAGGAAGTCCTTATATTGTTTCCCATGCATCCTATTTGGTGGTGACGCTGCTTGGACCAAAACTGGAGTGACTGACGTCAAACATCTAGCTGATAAATTGGCGAAACACAAAAGTTCTAAAGCTCACTTGGATAACAGGATCAAGTTTGAGATGCTTGGACAGGCGAACATTGCTGTTCAACTGGACCAAGGATACCAAGTCAGCATTCAAAAACACAACGAAGAAGTGGCTAAGAACCGGTACATCCTTTCCAAGATAATTGATTGTGTTCGCTTTTGTGGCGCTTTTGAACTGGCATTAAGAGGACACGACGAGAGTGAAACATCGCTAAATCCAGGAGTGTTTAGAGGCCTGGTGGATTTGGTTGGCAGTATCGATAGTGCAATGCAACAGCATTTGAAGACTGCAAATGTGTTTAAGGGCACGTCCAAAACCGTGCAGAATGAGCTACTGGACTGCATGCATGAAGTTATTAAGGAAGTGATTCACCAAGAGCTTAAGGAAGCCCAGTTTGTGGCAATCCAAGCGGATGAAACAACCGATATTTCCGCTAGGACACAGTGCGTTGTAGTCTATCGCTACATTGACAAGAAGCATCAAGTGGTGGAAAGATTTGATGGCTTCACGGAAATGAAATCAACGGATGCAGACTCGATTGCTGCTGTTGTGCTGGAAACACTGAATACTGTTCTCCCAGAGCCAGAAGACAAGAAGAAACTCATAGCTCAAAGCCACGATGGTGCCAGTGTGATGCGTGGAGATCAAGGAGGAGTTCAAAGAAAAATAAAAGACGTGTACCCGAACGCACACTACGTCCATTGCTATGCTCACCAACTGAACCTAATAATGGAGAAAGCAGTTTCAAGGATTGGAAGAGTTCGAGTTTTTTTTTCCAACATAGGCGGCATACCATCTTTTTTTTCACGCTCTCCAAAAAGGACTGGAGTTCTGGATGAGGTAGTTGGTAGAAGACTTCCAAGAGGTGCACCGACACGATGGAACTTCAACGTTAGGACCGTGAACGTGATCTACGAGAACAGAGATGTGCTACTTGAGTGTTTCCAGACAATTGAAGCATGTCTAAACTTTGATCCAACATCTATACGTGAAGCCGCAGGTTTCATTGGAATGCTGGAAGACAGGGAGTTCCTTTACTTCCTTAAATTATTTCATTTAATAATGCCACATGTTGACATCCTCTATAGTCAGCTTCAGAAGCGAGACACTGATACTGTTTATATCAAAAAAGTCACAGAAGACATTGTCGCCAGCATCCAGAAAATCAGATAGATGCTTCTCCACATTGAAGAGGATAAAAACCTTTTTAAGAAGCACCATGTCCCTGGAGCGGTTGAATGCATTGGCGATGCTCTCAATGGAAAAGCAACTGATTTCCGAGATCCCAGACTTCAATGAAAAAACCATTGAGAAGTTTTGTTCTTTGAAAGATCGCAGTGCAAAATTAAAATACAAGTGATTGAAGCAAAGAAGAATGCATACCCCCAAAGTGTGCAAAGATAAACTGCGTTAAGCAGCACCACCTCACACTACCAAACATAACTAGTGGTAAGTAAAGTATGAACGGTGTGTGGGTGTGCATATGGAAGGAGCTATGAAAGGTGTGTGCATGGTCAGTAACAAGCCTTGGCGTGGTTTGAAGGAATTGGAGGCACTTCCAAGGGTAGCTGTCACTTGTGTACGGGAAGCAAGAATTCCATGTCTGTACAAGTGCTGTTGCTCTGCAGCAACTTTAGCATCAATTTAATCTACATAATTTAACAGAGTGAGTGAAGCTATAAGGAATCCTGCTTACAACACCGAAGACTACTAAAGAACCAGAAAGATGCTTCTCCACATTGAAGAGGATAAAAAGGTATTTAAAAAGCACTATGGCCCTGTAGCGGTTGAATGCATTGGTTTGAAGGAATTGGAGGCACCTTCAAGGGTACGTTAAGTTCTCAGAAATGGCACCACCTCACTACCAAAAATAACTAGTTTTAAGTAAAGTATGAATGGTGTGTGGGTGTGCATATTGAAGGAGCTATGAAAGGTGTGTGAATGGTCAGTAACAATTGTTGAAGCCTTGGCGTGGCGTTACTGCTCATATGGTTATCCATATGCTTATTCAACGTGTTTGTTTGACATTGATTATTGTGTTGTCTAAACAGAAGTTAAATGTTGTTGTTTTCTTGAATCCCAAGATCCACTGGTTTGGGCCTATACAGTGCTGATTGGTCTTCTAAGGTATGTTTGGGGCGTATATAGTTCCACTTGGTCTTCTAATGTATGTTTGGGGCCTATGGTCACACTTGGTCTTCTAAGGTATGTTTGAGGCCTATATGGTCACACTTGGTCTTCTAAGGTATGTTTGGGGCCTATATAGTCACACTTAGTCTTCTAAGGTATGTTTGGGGCCTATATAGTTCCACTTGGTCTTCTAATGTATGTTTGGGGCCTATGGTCACACTTGGTCTTCTAAGGTATGTTTGAGGCCTATATGGTCACACTTGGTCTTCTAAGGTATGTTTGAGGCCTATATGGTCACACTTGGTCTTCTAAGGTATGTTTGAGGCCTATATGGTCACACTTGGTCTTCTAAGGTATGTTTGGGGCCTATATAGTCACACTTGGTCTTCTAAGGTATGTTTGGGGCCTCTGGTCACACTTGGTCTTCTAAGGTATGTTTGAGGCCTATATGGTCACACTTGGTCTTCTAAGGTATGTTTGAGGCCTATATGGTTCCACTTGGTCTTCTAAGGTATGTTTGGGGCCTATATAGTTCCACTTGGTCTTCTAAGGTATGTTTGGGGCCTATGGTCACACTTGGTCTTCTAAGGTATGTTTGAGGCCTATATGGTTCCACTTGGTCTTCTAAGGTATGTTTGGGGCCTATATGGTTCCACTTGGTCGTTTAATGTTTTTTAAGTATGGTTTTGTTCTTGAATGGTCTGATTGATTTGCTTGTTTTCTTTCAACCGCAGGTGCAAACCCTATGTGGCTGCAGATTTGTTTCTACTCGTTGGTCAACTTAATGAACGTGAATACCCTGAGAAGAAGACCCAACTAATGGTAGGTGTCACTCCTTTAATTTTTCTGTTAACACGTATAGGTGCAATTATGATATTGCTGTAGTCTTGTCACATGAGTTTTTTCAATCTATATTGTATACCAATGAATTTAACACATTGTTACTTTACTTCTTGACATTTCTGCATTGCTGATCATGTATTTCAATGGGCTTTACAAGTATAAGGTCATTGGGCGGGGCTTAAAAGGTCATTATGACGTCAGGGGGAGGAGTTATAAAAATGGGTGTGGTTTGAAAAAGTGGGAGTGGCTATGTTTCGCCCTGTCGCCCCTCCAACTTGAAAAGTCACCAGCCGCCACTGCATCTTTCCCATTCTGTTTCATCAGTTAGGAAGTTTCTATGTCACGCAGATAAATGAAATGATTCATAAACTAAGGGCCTCATTCTATTAACGGCCGTAAAATGGCCGCAAACCTGCGATTCCTTACGGCCGGCCGCACATCATGCAGACGGACGCAAGTGTTTCTCCCGCGCCTTGTTTTTCAGGCGCAAAGTCAGAAAACTGTAAATACAAATATGAATTCAAGATGGCACTGTAAAGCTCTGTAAATGCTAGGCATCACAATGGGGGACATGAGGATTAATAGCAACACCCCTCAAGCTTGCACATCGCCCAAATCCGATATTTCATTTACCGTTTATTTTCCATCCCAAAGTCCCGCGGGCTCGTCCTTGTTAAAACTTGTACGGGTTTGGAGGTAAAGGGCCGCAAACTCAAAGCATTGTAGAAGCCAAAATATATTAAATCCAGCACTGCAAAGCACTGTAAATAATGGGGAACATAATGGGGGGCATGAGGATTAATAGCAAAACATTCTCAAGCTTGACCATCGCCAAATTCTACTTTGATTTTAAAATCCGTCCAAGTCCCACGGACTTCAATGATCAAGCCAGTAGCTCGTTATTCAAACCCATGTGGGCTTGCATGATAGATAGAACACAAAGTTAAATTTCTTTATTTGCAGATTTGAGAGTAGGGGAATGTTGAGCTATTAATTCAAATTATAATTCTATTAATTAAAGACCAAACATCACTTTCACTTTTAATAAAAGTACAGGATGGCTTTTCTATGCTACGACTTGTAAGTAAGCCCTTTACGACCCGTGGGTCTATTTTACCCATTTACGAACTTGATGGCGGCTAATCCCGCAGCCTTTGCGGGTCTGAGGTGCTCCAAGCCTGTGGGACTTTGTACACAGACATTTTACATGAATTAAGCTAAAAATGATTTTCAGATTTGAGTGTAGGGGAATGTTGTGCTATGAATGCTAACACCTCCAATCACTTTAACGTCTCATCAAAGTGCAGGATGGCTTTATTATGTCCTTAATTGGTGCTCGCAGGACCTTTTTGGTGCAAGTAAGCTGCGACTCGGTTTTAGCTAATTACGACCGTGACAAGACGGTTTACGTAGCATTTGAATAGCAACCGTGGCTTTCTTGCGGCCCAAAATCTTGTGGCCGTGTAAGATCAAAGGCTTTCCTGCTGCGAGTGCGGCAGCAAGGGATAATAGGGCGCTGGCCGCAAGCCTGCCAGAGCCCTCGGCCACAAGGGAATAGAATAGGCACATAGCCTGCGGCCGGTTCTTGCGGCCAAGCATCTCCTACGGCCTTTAATAGAATGAGGCCCTATGTCATTAACAGTTCTTAAGTGTTCAAAACTTTGTGCACCAGGAACATTTAAAGTAGTAATCGTAAGCAGAAACTTTCAAGGTCTCTTGGGCTTACAGTGTAATTTCTTAGGATTATTATATTTTCACAACTTTTTTGTTTTTGCCATAATCCATTAACGAAAACATAATGGTATGGAATGTCAATTCTCTTGCCTCCAAGTCAGTACAATTTAATTGAAGCCACACAGTTAGTGTCATTTGCCAATGCTCACTTTGTACCAAAGCATTTGTTTCATTTCCACCATGGAAATACACTAAATGTCTTTGTGGTAAATGTACAGCTAATCGATATACTGCATGTGAGCGATCATGCATTTAAAATTTTAGAAGACGCCACATTGCTTCTGGCGCACTTACAAGGCGAGCATCTACATGAGATGCAAGTTCATCATGTACTAACTCACTTTGTTCGTGATTTTTAGCACCTTTGACCACTACAGTAGCTGCATCATAGCCTTTGTAAATATATTTGTAGACATATTTAATGGATTTTATAATAGTGCAAGCTTCCACATTGTGTGCATTATACTTCATGAGTAAATGTGTATTGTATGGTACCACATATCTGTTATCTACCTTTTTTCCCCACGAATAATGTCATTTTGGCCTTTTCTTCTATATAATGGATAGCCATCACAATTATTATGGAGACAAAACGTATGCTCTTTTGAAAATTCTTTAGTACATTTCTTACTTTTCATACATGGTGACTGTGGATTAATATCTCCACGCGGTTCGTGAATCATACGATGAGTTACAATCTCATATAGTCTATTTCTGGAGCTGGTAGTTCAGCAATAATTACTGAATCCACTTTGTCACCAGTATTCAATGTATCTTTCTCTTGAAGGATTATAAGAATATGTGCATGTGGAAGGCCTCTTTTTTGAAATTCGATGGTATAAACATAAGCCTAGACATTTGCCAAATAACTGAGTTATGGTTATGTCACGTATTAATTCAGTTAATTTGATTTTAAAGACTCTTGCCACTAAATCTGGTCTATCGGAAGCAGTCTGTCCAATTAACAGATTGTCTGTAATCTCTGGCCATTGTGGATTACATGTAAATGTAATAAATAAATCTGGTTTGCCAAATTTTGTTACAATAGCCATGGAATTATTGTATCTCTCGCATATAGCGAGGAGATCCCTGGAAAGAAGATGGTAAAATGATGGCTTTGCCAGCTGGCACCTCTCTGGTTGTAGCAACCTCAGCGACATAATCCATCAATCCACAATACTGTTTTACATGTAGTTTATCTTGATGATATTTGATGAAGTTTAAATTATTTGCCTCAACTGGCAAATATGAATCAATGATCCATTGTTGTGTCAGTTTTCCTCCACATAAAATGGGATTGAATCCATCTCGAATGGCAGTTTGAGCAACTTTAAATTCAAGCATGGAAATTATATTTCTGACACGTACTTTTGAATTTGGGTAACTTTTAAATGTTAATTTGGGTTGCCAACCTGCTTCCCCATGTGGAAAAAATATGGGATATGTCATTGGATCCAAATTCGTACTTAAGATACTTATATTAATGAAAGGTTGCTCATCATTTCTGGGATATATTCTAATATCTCTCTGAAATGGTGGTTCTCCTTCATCATTTTGAAAGACCATTGCAACCTCATTTGCTGTTGGCAAGTTATAACGGCATTTATCAGTATGGCGAGGTCTTTAAAGCACCATATTGACTTTTGGGATTGGCAATTAATGTATTTCTGCATTCATTTGTTGTTCTTTTTCTACTTCTGGCAATTTTTTATAGGCTTGAGAGTATGGGTTTTGGGCCATAATTTTATCAAGCTCTATAAAAACAATGGGTAGGCATTTTTTTTTTCTGGAAGCTGCATACGTTGTTCAACAGCTTCTATTGTATCTAGGACATATAGTTGAGCACATTTTTTTTGCTCACCTTCCTCTGGATGTAAATGAGAAGTACAATGGTAAATTTGTCCTTTAACTTTAAAGCAGTAAGGACCATGTCCTGACACATTAGCAGCTAATGTTGCACCCATAGATGCAAAGGATATGGCACTATATTATGTTGGTTTTGAAATTTTAGTAGTTGGGGAAAGTAGGCTCAGTCATAATGCTTTGTAAATATGTTGGGAATTGTTGTCATTGTGGAAGTCTTACCTTGCCTTTTTGACAGCAACTAACAAACTTTCCATCTCTGGGTCTTTCCTGTTTGAAATGATAAGCCCCACAAAACTGACAGCCAATATTCATATTACTACAATTATGAACTTCTATTGGTATAAATTTAAGTAAAGGACAATTGTGAGAAGATATATCAATGTGACTGTGTAAATCATCATTTAAATACATATCTGATTGTTCAGGAACATTTTCTAAATGCTTTTGTTTTTTAATTGCCTTCTTGGGGTTGGATGTTAGTTTGTCAGCTCAAATTTCCTTCTTGTCAGGCGTCTGATGATCTGCCCATGTTTTTTGACGTCCTCTAGTTTCATGTCTTTTCTTTTCCTGTTTCTTGTCAGTATCTGCCATATTAATCTGTAAATAAAATTATTATATTAGTATTTTTTCTCCTTAGTTTATTTATTTGTTTGAACTGCATTTTTTTTTTACTATCCTGTTTTGTGTGCAGCACTGTTTGCATTAGGAGGTTAGCTTTATTAGGTTGGAGTTAGCAATGTAGGGCCTCATTCAATTGCAATTTTGCCAATTGAATAAGGCTCTATATAAGCACGAGCATATCTTTTTTTACAGAAGTTTTTAGCTAGTTAAGACCTTACTTTTAGATAGAAGTTCAGAAACTAAAAAGTTCTGTAAAATAAATATGCTATGTGCTTATATAAAGCTCTATTCAATTGGACGAATTGCAATTGAATGAGACCCTTAGATAAGTTGCAGGGTATTTTGTGAAAGTGGCACATGAAAGATGATAGTTCCTTCTATTTTGTTTGTGTTTTATTGGAATTGTTGTGCGCTACTGTTGTCATTACGTGTTTAGGGTATGGAGTTGGGCTTAAATGTTTGTGCAGGAAAAAGAGTATATATCCTTAAATTTTATATATGTTAACATCATTGTGGTTTTGTATTTTGTGTTCAACACTGTTGGCATTAAGGGTTATGGTATGTTTTTTTTGTTGTTGTTGCTATCCTGTTTTGCATGTGGCAATGTTGTTATTAGGGGTTTCTGGTTATGGTGTAACGCTTATAGTGTTAGGTTGCACTACGTTTCCACAAAGTCAGACAAAAAACAGGATAGGTCCTTCCATTTTATATATGTAAATAGCAGTATTTTATTTTTTGTTTAACTTGTAATACTGTACCTCTTTTCTTGAAATCTGTTGGTTGGAAATTGCTGTAGCGATGCAGAGAGTCTTCAGGCAGTGTCTGTTGAGAATGAAAGAGAGAGATGCAAATGTTGAAGTAAAATGTAAATCTTTTTGTTTGTACTAAGAGCATGTAAAACAGGATATATACTTTGATTTTGTATGTATTCAGCAAGTTTAGGTTATGGGGTTAGGCTTAGAGAGTGGTGCATATTTAAAAGGATAGATGGTTGCATGTGTTATGTTTTAAGAACATTTGTTGTAGTATCCTGTTTTGTGTGCAGCACTGTTGGCATTAGAGGTTTAGGTTATGTGGTTAGGCTTATAGGTAAGGGCACAGAAAACCTGATTCATTCTTCCATTTTGTATATGTTAAGAATCTTTGTTGTACTATCCTGTTTTGTGTACACCACTGTTGACATGATATGTTTAGGTTCTGGTGTTCGGCGTATAGGTAAGGGCACAGCAAACCTGATTTGTAATAGCATTTTGTATGTGTTAACAATATTTGTTGTACTATGCTGGTTTGTGTACACCACTGTTGTCATTAGAGGTTTAGGTTATGGGTTAGGCTTAGGCTTAGAGTTTGGTGCAGACAAAATAGGATTCATTCTTCCATTTTATATGTGTCAACATTTGTTGGAGTATCCTGTTTTGTGTGCACCATTATTGGCATTAGGGCATTCTAATTTATTTCAGTTTTTCATTTTGTCATTGGCGCACAGCAAACAGGATAGGTGTTTCTTTTTTTTTATTATTGTTATAATATCCCTTTGTTGAATTAGTTGTGTATAAATGACAGAGGGTCCCCTGCTGCCAATCTTCCTGTGACAGCCTTCAGGCAGTGTCTGTTGAAAAAGAGAAAGATAAATGTTTTTTTGTGTGTTTTTTTTACTAAAAGCATATTATTTTTGTGAAGCAAATGTATTTTTGTATATTACCTGTTCTTCTTTCTTTGTCGTGTGCAAAATTCTGCAGATTTGACAGTCCGTCAAATTGGGATTATTTTAGGGCACATTTTTTTCTTAAAGTTTATTACTACTTCTGGACCCTTGTTTATGAACCCTAAAATAAACAAGTCTCCTGCATCATAAATCTTAAATCTATGTGTTGCAGAACCTTTTGGTATAAAAATTCCTGTGGTAAATGGCCATCATTATCTATAATCTACATAAACGTTCTGACTAAACATTCAAGAACACCCTTCTCTGCTCCAGAGAAATATGATTCACAAAGAAAACCAAAGAATCCAGTTGTGCTACTTCCAGCGTAGGTTCTTGTGGATCGGATACAACAGTCTCTGCTATGTGGTAGAGTGCCAGGGCACCAAATAGTCTCTGTTTTAGCAGAAGTCTTTTCCATGTCTGCGGATGAAGCATAGGGCCCGCCCGTCTCTCCCATATGCTTCACCCCAGGGACCCTTTGATATTGCAATATTAACTTACTGCAAATCAACAGGTCAAGCACTCAGCCTCTTCCCTGGGGTATATTAAGTCCGGTACCTTCATTCAGTGCCTCTGACAGCTCCACACTCGCCTAGACCTTGTCTTCTTAGGCAACTCTGCCTGGGAATCCTCAATATTCAATTCCCTTACTTGGTGCCTTTGTAGTTTCACCTCCTGAGTTTGTAGTCACTCTTGCTGTCAGCTTTGTTCGTCCAACGACTGCAAACAGCACACACTCCTTTCTGTTGTCCAAAACTCGCAGCCCCAGTAAACAAGGTGATCTCCTTCAGGTTTGCTTTCAAAGTTCAGAATGTAGATCCACACAGGACCAGCCAGCAAGCTCCTCACTGTGGCTTGCACTGGCTGTTTAGCAGCAGCAGCAGCAGCACACAACCTGGGCCCGAGCCTTATCAGCCACACCCTCCCCATGTTTGCTTTCCATGCTTTAAAGTGAAACTGCACCTGGACCAATTAGGAGTTCTTCAGGAGTTTAACTCTGTCACTCCTGTCAAGAACTCTTTATACTACTTTACTTGGCACCATCCTCTAGGGGGCAAACGGTCACAGCACGTACACACGTATCTGTGTTTGAAATGTTACTATATAGCATATATTTTTTTTATTATGCATTTATTAATTAATTAATGTATTATAGCTTACCTATTTGGTGTAATTTGCAAATTTGAAACTTCTAAAGTTATAATGAAGTTGTTTCAGAAGTAACGCCACCAGAGAAATGTCCATTCACACTGTTCATCACCTGAGGAGAAATGTAGAAATGTCTGGAAAGTGTGCAGTATTTATAGACTTTGAGCTGAAGTAGCATGCGCTATTTGCGTTCCAGCCGTAAATTTGCATTCTAGTCGCCATTTTGCGAAAAGTAGTTACTTGTTGCATGTAAAATGGTCGCGATTTTGGGTGTGGTACGTCCCGCATAATGTGTGTTACGTGCCGCATGAAGTGTTATTGAATTTTAGTTAAGTTTTGTGAGTACGTGTTGTAATTTAACGTCCTTAGCCTTGTTTCCGCTTTTTTCGGCGGCCATTTTTTCTCTGGCTTAGGGGATTTTCGATTGTCTAAACTATTTAAATTGGACTGAAATTGAGGTGTAACCTGACTTCCAGGCGTCCTGGGTTTCCCCCTTACTGTGGTTAAGGTTTTTATTTTAAGTCCGCAATTTTTTTTTCTAAGTCCTGCGGTTCGTATTTTTTTGTGTAAGTCCATTTTTCGTCATTGCGTGTTTTGTGTTTTTTTTCAACATCCCGCTTCTGTGGGCATTTGTAACCGCTTGTAAGGCGCCATAGAGCCTCCACCTCCGCAAATGCAGCCCCTTGCTTCGCGAGGGTCCGCATTTGCGGCGTGCAATGAGCCTTCGGTTGAAGCCGAAGTGGGAGCCTCCACCTCCGCAAATGTGGACGAAAGCCGTACGGGGTCGTAGGGATGAGCACCTATGGCACTCATCTCCCCCAGCGCCCCTTTGGCGGTATTTGCCAGAAGCGCAAGCCTGCTAGCATTAGCAACGACCAGTATTGCTGAGAACTATATATGTGATTCTATTATTTTGTGTATTGAAATGGAGGGAGGTGAGAGGTAGGGAGAGTAGTTGAGGGGTGTTGAGGAGGAGAAGAGGAGAGGCAAGGAGGAGAGAGAGAGGTGCCCTGGGGAGTAGTGGTGGGGAGGAGGAGTGGTGGGGAGGAGGAGAAGAGTGTTGGAGAGGAGGAGGAGGAGTAGTGGAGTGGTGGAGAGGAGGAAGAGAGGAGTGGTGGAGAGGAGGAGGAGCAGGAGGAGGAGAAGAAGAAGCATGGTAGTGTAGAGGAGGAGGTGGGTGGTGGCAGGGTGGCCCGAGCACTAGGAACATCAAGGAGAAGGAGAGAGGGGAAGGGGCCTGATCCCAAGGGGGGTGGTAGTTAGGGGGAGGGACAGGACTAAGGGATAGGTCAGGGAGGTAAGGATCTGCGTCCACAGTCGGGAGGGCAAGAGGCTAAGGGTAAGCACAGGGTCGACAATTACACACTGGAAGAATGTGGTCCTGCTTGGTGCTATTCATGGCTGCCCCATGATTCTTGCTGGGGGGGGGGGGGTCAGGCCAGAGCCTAGGGCTCAGGCATGGAAGGTGGCAGCAGCTGAGGTAATAGTAGTAGGCACAGTGCCAAGTGGTGTGAGATCCATCAAGCACCATTTTGACGACATCAGGGCCAAGGTGAGTAGGATGATGGCCAAGGAGGACAACAACGTGACTGTGACCTATAACGAGTGAGGGAGTGTCACCAGGGGCCTTCTGAGCCAGGTGCCTGCCACTTGAGCTTCAGGCCTGGTGGCCCAGCAGGACCCAGCCTCCATGTCAGGTGAATATCATATAAACCAACATGCCACCACGTGTACATCACACACACTACACATGTACATGATGGCCAATAAGGACACTGACATGTCACCTCTATAGAATTAACAAGGGATAGATGGATACGTCAAAATCACTGTCATTCCTGGGAACAACAACAGTAATCAACCAATAGAGAGTCCACGTATTGGTGTGCCCACTGCAGACTATGCAGTAACTGACTGCAGCCGGAATCAAGATAGCTTTAGGAGCCAAGAACGATCAAGAATAGATCAAAGAATAGACCAAAGAATAGATCACATCTAGCAAATGATAGCTTATCTGAGTTGCAATTAGGAGAATCATTCAGGTTCAAGCCTAGATGTCAGATAGTTAGGAATGCACACAAAACAATATATTATTCATCATACTAATGATAAATACCTTTCTTTTCTCTCTTTCAGCATCAAGGAGGTCTGGGTCTAGTGGCGAGCCAGAGGCAGTGGCATCGGCCACACCGCCAGGATTCAACCCCACTATCTTCCTCATCTAGAGACTGGGCTATAGCCAGGACCTTCCCACTGGAGAGTTGACACCAGCCAGCCACCCCCCCCCCCCCCCCCCACCACCACCACACAGTAGTGCGCTGGACTGGCACCACCGGGCCCAACAACACCACAGCTCATTTGCTTCAGACTCCACCCAGACCCCAGACCCTCCCCACTCAAACACCACCACCTCCTCACCAGGCCATGGCCCATGGGCCTCCATCACCAACATCAAGTAAGGCTGCACAGGAGAAGATGTTGGCCATCATGCAGCAGCAGTTGGAGTGTCTCCGCAGGATCTAGGCCAGCATCTCCAGATCGGAGGTCATGCGCAGCCTGGCCAGGCGCAGTAGGGAGGAGAGGAGGCATCATCTAATGACTGAATCCTACCTGGCCGGGCTGCTCAGGATTGGAGTGGACCAGAGCGCATTCCAGGGTGTCACCTCAGAAGCCATCTAACGTGCTCTGGTCCCCGGCCGTGTCTCCTCCACCCCGGAGGCATCCCCTGGCCACCCATAGCCCGGCCCCTCCTCTCCTCCCACCATGCCTCCACCACTGCAGGTGCCGCTGCCTCCTGGGGGGGTTGCCTCCACCTGCCCCCACCCCCACCACCCGGGAGACAGAGGCCGGCCCAGTGAGATTTGGGCCCTGTGCCTCTCAGCAGCACTCCTCAGTGACAATCTGTTGGTCACAATGTTAACCTAATCTAGCCTGGCTACAGAGTCTTGGATCTTGGCTTATGTGATGGTGATATTTTGTATGCAGATTACTTCCTCCTATAACTTGGTCCATGATCCTCTTCTCTGTGGACACATTGGGTTCTGTTTAACATGTCACCAATTGATGGTCACTAAGGAATGCTGTTGAGAAGAGATGCCGCAGTCCCTATATTTTGTTAAGGCCTTGTTTTGTAGGTTTTTTTTTATTATTTTGTTTTGTTTTAGGTAAATTCAGGTCCATGAAGGCATCTTCTGCATCTCCAATCATTGTGAAGGAAATGTATGAGGAGTAAGGTTTTCCAAGTGACTCTCAGGAAGACATTCCTACAAAAGGTGTTTATCCTCCTCCACCTTTTTTTAGTTGACCACTTTTTTTCAGATTTTTGTTTTGTCACCACACTGGATGTGTGAAACTGGATTGGATTACATAGTCCAGAGGTTGAATCATTTGTTTCATTGAGCAGATCTAGATAAGTTTTAAGTGCTATGCACATTCATGGTTTCTTCAATTAAATGGAGTGATTTTTGATGATCCTTTTTTTTATCAGATTCTGGTTTTAGTGGTGTAGTGGCCACATGTGATATATGTATATGTGCTATGCATCATGCTTATTCTAGACTATGACATTACCCCCTGTAGGTATCCCCTTTTTCCAACAAGCCTCTTGTTCTCCTGGGATCCGGCCACATCACACCCATGATATAAGTGCACAGTCTTGAACATTTCTGATTGTGCTCTGTGTATGAAATAAAGCATTGGTATACCATTCTTACCGTGTCAGTGTGCTTTTAAAGGTTTAGGTTATAGGATATCCACATACATGACATTTGTGTCACATTTCTATATATGTAAACTAATGAGCCTTAGTTACTATGCAATAGCTCAATACATATACCTTTAGATTGTACCTTTAGATTGTAAGTAGCACGTTTCTAATCGTGTAGGGTGCTTTGGGAAAAAGCTATTTCTGTAAAGATTTTAAGCTCAAAACAGGGCCCTCCATCTTCTACAGTTTGTTAATATTGTATTTATCCTTGTTCTTATCCCCTGTACAGTGCTACAAAATATGTTGGCGTATTACAAATAAAAGATAATAATAAAATAATAATACATATAACAATAATAATAGTCATAATAGCATTAGATATCATATAATAATATATATCATACAGTATATAAACAAAATAAAGGGTTAATAGATATACAAAGTAAAATTTGTGATACTGTGGAGTATCAACATTCCCCTGAGGTCCTGATAGGAATATGACAGGTGATACTGGAGTGGGTTGCCAGTCCATTCTCTAGTGGACTATGATTTGTCTGACCTCTCTGCTATGACCTGCCCACCTAGAGTGACCCTACATGGTATAGCTCACAGCTTCATTGCAGTACACAAGACCCTTCAATACCACCAATGCTGAAGGGGACCAGGGGAACATACACCACACTAATCCACTCTAACCCATCAGAAGGGGCCACAAAAACACATGGAGGCTGTGCAGAGGCACCTGGTTCAACAGCCAACTCACCTCCATCAGGGGTTATCTCCGCTATGCCCATCCTGGAAAGTCCCACGCCATTGCTGGTGGCCATGTACCAAGATGTATAGCCATTCCCATTTGGTGCCCTCCCATTATGTTTTGCTATTCATCAATTTACATGAATGTGGTGTATGTTCCCACTGGTCCCCTTGTTGATTGCTAAGTGGTGGTGGTGAAGGGGCTTGTGTACCTGAATGAAGATGTGAGCTATACCATGTAGGGCCACTGTAGGTGGGCAGGTGATAGCAGAGAGGACAGACAAATCAAAGTCCACTAGAGAAGGAACTGGCAACCCACTCCAGTATCTTTGTCATGCAAACCTTGTGGAACAGCACAGGCAGAGACCTAGCTAAATGTGCTGAATTCCATATGGTTACAGAGATTCAGACGTGACTGAAGTACTGAACAACAAATAATAAAATGTTCCTTTGGTACTTGATCTATGTCATGTGGAGGTGTAATTTGGTCACTATTTGTTTTCCCAATGTAGATGTGATGAGCGAGATGTATATGCAATCACATATATAGTTGTGAGCGTACGAGTTGTTGCTAACGCTGCGGGCTCGCGTAGCGAGGGCCGCGGCTCGCGCAGCGAGCCGAGGCCCTCGCGAAGCGAGGGCACTGCCCGAGGGTCTCAGTTGCTGGCATGGAGCGCCGTAGGCGCTCCATGCCAGCACCTGAGGACCTCGCAAAGCGAGGGCCGCAGTTGCTGGCATGGAGCGCCGAAGGCGCTCCTTGCCAGCAACTGCGACCCTCGCAAACTTCACGTCGCAACCCAAACACTACGACACACACATTACGACACTCGCAAACAACATACGAACGTTCACACACATTACGGACTCGCAACACTCGGACGCAACTCGCGAACATTACAAAATGTAAAACACAATACATACACACACCACATACATAAAAAACTTACCTACACCAAGAGGGAGCACCCAGCACCTCAAAAATACAACTTACACCTCGATTTTACTTCAAATAAAACAGTTTAGAGACTAAAAAAAAAACGAAGCGAGAGAAAAAATGGCCGCCGAACAAAACGAAAACGAGGCTACAGCACTCTAAACTCGCAAAACACCACAAGAAACTCGCAAAACACCACAAAACACCTACGGATATTCCGATACAAACGTATAACACACATTACTCGCCATTTGACGCCAATGCGGAAGTACACGACAACGGTTTGGGCTCGCGCACGCACAGTGTTACACTGCACACATTCAGCACGCTTACACAGCAGATCCACACCACTAATGCTGCAGCAACATCAAAACACATTCACAGCTCTTCCACACAATGCTTTAAAATAGGTAAAGTATATTCATTTATTAATGTATTATATATTTCATTATTACACACTAAACAGCATTAGCTACCTTACAATTTCATTGCCGTCATTTTTTGACGGGCAATTCGCTAGTCATATATATATTCCAGAGCCCAAATTTGAGCCTCTGTTAGTGAGAAAGGGTTAATATGGCATCAGTTTCCTGTTTTTGTGTTGTAATTTAATTAGAAAGTGGGTCTTTAATTGCTTTATGCATGTTGCAGCATGGCTTTTCATATTGGCATATGCATGACCATTCCAACATATGATGAAATAAATTATTTTGTAAATGCCTATTTTGTATTTGGGGGATTGTCGTGCAAGTAATTGTAATGCCTTCCCATGCTTTCCCCCTATTTTAAAATCCACTGGTGTGTTTATATTGTCTTTTACAGTGTTGAGAAATTGTCTGTAAACCCTTTGTGGGTCCTATTTGGCCCGTAATATTTTTGCCTCCATTTGTGGGTTATGGTTTTGAACGCCAGTGCTTCTTTGGGGACTCATAGCAATTTAATAGAGATTTTCGAACATAACAATTATGGGCTTGACAGATCAAAGGAGCTGCAGCAACGGAGTGCAGATTTTGACATCCCGTAGGGTTTTTCCGCTTGTAACCTGCAGAATTTAATAGCTGTAAGTATTGCAGGCTCCGTTACAGACTACGGTTTTACACGTTGGGGGAATTTAATAGGACTGCTTGTCAGCAGCATCCCCACACAGCACACAACCCCTCTCAGTACCCAACTTACATATCACCCATCCCTATCTCCTTTTCTCCCCCCTCATAGAAACCATCCCCATGTACTTTGCTTTGATCCATCCCTTGCTCTTGCTCACCTCTTCCTTGATACACATCCCCACCATGCTGAACTGCTTCACACTGCCAAGCTTCTGTAGAAATGCTCTTTTTTAAACAGACCAATTTCGACCAGGAGGGAGGTGTGGCTTAAAAGGCCAAGGGGGGCAAGTGGCAGCCACTGTGTGTTAGGCCAGTTGTGGAAACCCCTACACTACAGAAAAAAATTACACAGCACTGCCTCACCCAGAGGAGGACTGTGGTGTACTGTGCCATCTGCAACACTGGTAGCTCCACCCCTGTACACGAGCAACACTTGCATAGCAAAAGTTCAGTTACTTGTTGATGATTTCCACCAGTACCCAGAGTAACAATGGGTCAGACTGCCTTCTATCAAAAGGAAAGATTTGTGTTTTGAAACCATGTCAAGAGAATTGCTTTCTGCAAACATTTATAGTATTTCTGTATACATCTTCAGTCTATGTTAACATACAAAACATATTATTATTCCAGGGTGTGGTAAAAGCCCAATTGGTGACCAATAAAGGGTTAACTACCTACACTTGAATTCAATAATATAACGCTGCTGCCACCACCCACACGAAGGCAGATTAAGGTGTAATGGCCTATTGGCGCATTTGGTTACCCAGAAATATCAAATTCATATAAAATTCGAATTTGAAAAGTAGGGAAAATGAAACCCCTTAACTATTAACTATGACTAACCCCTTAACAACTTAACTATTACTCACAGATTTAATTGCGACACCAAGTTAATGTGAGTTTAAGTGTTCTTGTGAATTAGTGGTAAATGTGTTCTTATTTATCATCTTTGGTTTGCACTACATGATATGGTAAAACTCCGCCTCTGAGAATATGTCTTGAACCTCAGTTAATAGAAAATGTATATACTAATCTTTACTAATTAATAGTTGTGATAATTGTACCATTACAACTGTCCTTTAAATTTGCAGCGGCAGTGGTCACTGTAGAAGCTGAAATTTGTGGACCAGGAGGAAATGCCCAAGTAAAATTCCTTGAGGATGAGCTCCTTTATGTTAGTCTAGAGTGAGTAAGCCACAAGAGAATCTGTGATTATTTGTTCCTATGCATAGTTTAATTTTGACCAAATATAGTTTTCAATACAATAAAGCAGGTACGGATAAGAAATGAACATTATTTTAAACATTTACAGGAATATATCCCTGAACACATTTAAAAGGACTTTGTCAGATAGAATATTTCCTCCCAGTGAGTAACTTCCATTCATTTGGCAAAGATAGTATAATTGCAATGGGAAGAGAATTAGCAGAATCAGCATCTTGTCTGGCTGTCAAATGCAACTCAGTACCTCTTAGTGCCAAACACAGCTGTAAAACTCAACATGACAGCCTAAAGAAGGTAATCCTCACCAGCTGTTTCCTCTAAAGCCTCCCGTGCCCCTATATCATGTATCTCCCTAACTGTGCTCAATGGAATATATTTACAGTGGAATGTGTGGCTTCAATAACTGAAGACTACATTTCTGCAAAAAGACATGTATGTGCAGGTTTCCATTACCTTGAAAAATATATGGGCTCGCACAAGAAAAAAGTGGGGGTAATAACTAATTCTGTGCACTTAAAAAAGTAATTATTTCCATGTTGTACTTCACTCTAATTTGGAACCTGTATGTTCCCTGTAGGAGAACAAAGTAGTTAATACCTGCTCGGTGAGGTAAGCAGTTAACAAGGGTCTTTTATCCTCATTTCTATGTTCGTGGTTTTATTGTAAAATACATCTATTAGTGTAAGTTAACATAATCTTGTCTATTCACAGATGTAAATATGGTAGAGAAGGTAAAGGACACTCATTTATTGGTCATATCTTGGTTTGATTCATATGGCAATATATATTATATAAATTGCAATTGATTTGGAGCAAAGAAACGGAAGACCACAGCTTTAAAGTAAAATGTAACCTTTATTTAATACTAAAAATATATTTCTATAAATTAACATATATATATATATATATAAATTGAATAACAACAGCAAGTAAAATATACTATATACACAGCAAAGAATTATTGTGTGATGTGTTGCTATACGTTAATTATGAAGATTTAGGGTAAGCGCAGTATTTATTACTTATGACCAAGTCTATAGATGTGCCAGCTAAATCAATATACATTCTGGGTAATAATCATACACCCTCTAATCAAATAGTGATTAATATGTAGCCAATATTGGTACTATCTAATATAGATAATGGTCCTAGAGTAGGACAATGTCAATCATAAACATTCTCAAACTGGCTATTGTATACTATTATCCTATATAACAAAAACATGTTAGATACTTAATGTAATTAAGGGATGTAGTCTTAGACTAGTAAGGTTAGATTTGTTCACGTTAATACAGAAGCACACCTCTTAGAGGACAGGTAGTGGGTTCTGGTATTTTTCACTACAAACTAGTTAAACTAGGGCCACAGTTTTATCTGCCTGTTTTTTATATTTTTTCTTTCCCTCATATGGTGTCTTTGCTCTGTTATATAACACGTGAACTATATGTATAATCTTGAACTAAATTAATTACATTAAGTATCTAACATGCTTTTGTTATATAGGATAATAGTATACAATAGCCAGTTTGAGAATGTTTGTGATTGACATTGTCCTACTCTAGGACCATTATCTATATTAGATAGTACCAATATTGACAACATAAATAATCACTATTTTATTAGAAGGTGTATAATTATTACCCAGAATGTATATTGATGTGGCACCCTTACCCTGGCACGCACCTGAATAGTGCCCCGTCATTAGGGCGCAGAGAACTGCACTCTGATGAAGCTTTGCAAGGCAAGCATGGTCTGCTTCTCATGTGCGAAGGTCGGGGTGCCAGATTAAACACATCTGCCTGAACTGACCCCTATATCATGCACACCTTAACTATACCATCCAGGGGCAGCTCACACAACACCAGACAGGGGCAGATCACACAGCACCACACGGTGCCCATAATCCGGCTATTTCTCACTGGGCAGCTGAGATTCTGTCATTTGTTATATACCCTGGATGGTCTAGATAAGGGGTGCAGGTTATACGGGTCCAGGCAGAAGTGTTTAATCTGGCATCCCAACCTTCGAGCATGAGAAGCAGACTGTGTTTGCCTTGCAGACCGTCATCAGAGCGCAGTTCTCTGCACCCTGATGACAGCGCCCTATTCAGCTGCGCACAAAGCACTTGCCACCTATTGATCTAGCTGGCACATCTATAGACTTGGTCCTAAGAACTTAAAAACACATCGCACGATAATTCTTTGCTGTGTATACAGTATATTTTATTCACCGTTGTTATTCAATTTATATATATATATATATGTTAATTTATAGACATATATTTTTAGTATTAAATAAAGGTTTGCTCCAGATCAATTGCCATTTATATAATAAATATTGCCATATGAATCAAACCAGGATCTGATTAATATGAGTGTCCTTTACCTTCTCTACCACATTAATGTTTAGTTTACACTCAGATGATCGATATACAGCCATAAAACAATGACAACTGACACAAGTCCATGTTTAATACTTAGATAAGAAGGCAGTTTTCTGCGTTAGATTATACCATACTCACCCTTTATTACATTATTCACAGATGTAGCCAGAAACTTTGTTGCTCTCTGCTTGTCAATGTACTAAAATACAGTAAGTCTCTGACCGTTTAATTTGAGTTACCGTATTGGTCCGAATATAAGCCATACCCACATATAAGCCGCACCTGTAAAATTCAAGGGGAAAAAATATAAAAAAGATAGTACTCAAATATAAGCCGCACCCTTAAAATGGAGAGAAAAAGGCTCTCTACAAGTGATCAGCCATTGCAAGAAACAGGCTTTCTAATTAGTACTGTAACTTTTTTTAAAGGTTACAGGCTTTACAGGATGTTAAAATCACTAAAACTGTAAATCGCTATTCAACTGCTACAATACCGCAGTCTCAAGCATGCAAATCGGCACCCTTAACTCGCAATCGCGCAAATCGGCAGTAATTTTTCATTCGCAATATATAAGCCGCATCCGTAAGTAAGTGATTTTTGTTATGGTTGCGAATATAAGCTGGACCCGTAACTTGCAAACTCAAAAATCGGAAAAAAGGTGTGGCTTATATTCGGACCAATACGGTACATACAATTGGAGAAGTACTTCTACAAATCATATTACTGTAAATAAAGCACGTTCTCTTTAAATTATGCTATGTTTTGTGCAGGTGTATATCAGTTAATACATAAGTACACTGGTATCTTTGGAACCAAGTAATAGTGTAAGTAGGGTACTTACAGTATTAAAAAAAAAGTCCAGTAAATACAATTTATTTTAATTTCAAGAACTATTCAAAAGAATGAGCAAAATTGCTTTCTGACCACTCCTTTCCTTTATATACTACTAGCGACTTGCCCGTCAAAAATGACGGCAATAAAATTGTAAGCCAGGCATGCTGTTTGCCACACAATGTGAGGCTTTCGCTTCTCTGAGCACCTTCGGCGCTCATCGCGAGCCCTTTCCTCCCGCCTACTGTATGGGCAACTCATTGTAGGGTTCATTAGTTACATAGTTACATAGTTACATAGTATTTAAGGTTGAAAAAAGACTTTCAGTCCATCAAGTTCAACCTTTTAAGATCTCTTCTGATCTGCAATATGAGGATTAACTATTAATTCATTAGTTGTTAATTAATTATTAATCAATTATTTAATGTGTTTTTTTTATTATTAATTAGTCCAGAGGAAGGAAAATAGAAAAAAAAAAAACACAAGCGAGACTTTGTCTCAAAGGGAAATGTAAAAAAATTTGGATCAATACTGTCTCTCTAATTATCCATGATAACCCTGAATTCCCTTTTTAATTAGAAATAAATCCAGTCCCCTTTTAAAGTTATCTATCGAATCCGCTGTCACCACCTCCTCTGTTAGAGAATTCCACAGATTAACTACCCTTACTGTGAAGAACCTTTTTCTTTCTTTGAGGTGGAATCTTTTTACTTCTAACCTCAAGGGATGTCCTCTTGTCAGTTGAAAACCTCTTGGCACAAAAAGCTCCCTTGACAAATCTTTATACTGACCCTGGATGTATTTATATAAGGTAATCATATCTCCTCTTAGATGCCTTTTTTCTAGAGAAAATAAGTTTCATTTGGTTAGTCTTTCTTAGCTTAGCCCCTCCATTCCCCTTATTAGTTATGTTGCCCTTCTCTGTACCTTTTCCAGCTCTAAAATGTCCTTTTTATGAAGCGGTGCCCAAAATTGTACTCCATATTCCAAATGAGGGCGTACTAGAGATTTGTATAGTGGCAGAATTATATATGCTTCCCTGGCTTTAATACCCTTCTTAATACATGCTAATATTTTATTTGCCTTTGCAGCTGCTGCTTGGCTTTGAGCACTGTTACCTAGGTGGTTGTCCACAAGCACTCCCAAATCCCTTTCAATATCTGACACACCTAGATTTGCTCCATTAAGATTATAAATTGCATGGCTATTTTTCCTTCCCAGATGCATAACCTTACATTTATTCGTATTTAATCTCATCTGCCATTTAGATGCCCATTCCTCAATTTTATTTAAATCCCCTTGGAGGGAAAGCACATCATTATCTGATTTAATTACCTTGCATAACTTTGTGTCATCAGCAAAAATGGAGACCCCACACTCCAATCCTACCTCTAAGTCATTAATAAATATGTTAAAAAGGAGAGGACCTAATACTGAACCCTGAGGAACCCCACTTACCACATTAGTCCAATCGGAGTATGTTCCATTTACAACAACCCTTTGCTTCCTGTCTTTTAGCCAGCTCTCAATCCATGAGCAGATATTTACTGCAATTCCTGTATCCCTTAGTTTGCCCAATAGTCTCCCATGTGGCACTGTATCAAAAGCCTTTGCAAAATCCCAAAAGACTACATCCACTAAGTAGCCTTGATCCAGGTTCCTACTAACCTCCTCATAGAAACTAATTAGATTTGTTTGACATGACCTATCCCTCATAGACCCATGTTGACTCCTACTTATAATCCTGTTCAAATAGACATATTCTTGTATATTATCCCTTATTAACCCTTCTAAAAGCCTCCCCACTACAGAAGTGAGGCTCACTGGTCTATAATTCCCCGGATTTGCTCTTGCTTCCTTTTTAAATATAGGTATCACATCAGCTTTTCTTCAGTCATCTGGTAGAGACCCTGTGTTGAGTGAATCTTGAAAAATTAAATATAATGGTTTGGCTATTACAGATCCCAGTTCCCTTAGTACCCTTGGATGTATTCCATCAGGACCCGGGGCTTTATTAACATTTATTTTTTCCAACCTCTTTTGGATTACTTCCTGTGTTAACCAAGTATCTGGCAAAGGTAGTGAAGCGCCATTATGTTGCAGTGTCCCAACCACTTGTACCTCCCTTGTGTATACCGAAGAAAAGAACCTATTTAGCTCATCTGCCTTTTCCTGGTCACTAATTTTCAGACATCCTGTTTCACATTCTAATGTTCCTATAGCTTCCTGCCTCTCCTTCTTCCCATTAATATACTTAAAAAATGTTTTAGGGTTAGTCTTACTCTCTTTTGCAATACATTTTTCATTTTCTATTTTAGCCTGTCTAATTGCGCTTTTGCAAGCCTTGTTGATTTCCTTGTATTCCCGTAAAGCAGTCTCTGTCCCCTCTTGTTTGTATAATTTAAATGCCTGTTTTTTACTCTGTATCTTGATCTTTAAATCATTGTTAAGCCACATGGGTTGTGATTTACTCCTTTTACTTTTATTCCCACACGGTATATGCCGATGTGTATGTAAATTTAGTAAGGATTTAAATGTTGTCCATTTATGTTCAGTGTTTTTACCTATCAGTTCTCTGTCCCAGTCTATACTTTGTATTGCTGCCCTTAGACCGTTAAAATCTGCCCTTTTAAAATTAAGAGTTTTTGTTGGCCCCTTAAAATGTTGTTTTTTTAATTTTAATCTCAAATGAGACTGTGTTGTGATCACTATTTCCCAAAGGTTGCCCTATTTCAACATTTGATACTATATCAATATTATTTTTGATGAGTAAATCTAAGATAGCTTCATTTCTAGTAGGCTCCTGTATAACCTAGGCCAGATAATGATCCCTGAGTGTACTAAAGAACCTGCTCCCCTTAGCTGAACTGCTGGTCTCATTTATCCAGTTTATTTCAGGGTAATTAAAATCTCCCATTATGAGAACTTGCCCGTGCTTAGCTGCATTTCCAATCTGGAACAATAATTGTATTTCCTCACTTTCAGCTATATTTGGGGGTTTATAGCATACTCCTACTAATATTCTTTTGGAATTTGCTGCTCCGCTATTTAACTCTACCCACAAACATTCAACTTTATCACTAGGTCCACCATAAATATCTTCTCTGACTATAGCCTTAAATTCAGGTTTAACATACAGACAAATCCCTCATCCTCATTTACCATTGCCTCTATCTTTCCTAAAAAGGTTATAACCATCCAGATTAACAGTCCAGTCATGAGATTCATCCCACCACGTTTCGGTAATGCCTATCAAATCCCATTTTTCATTAATTGCTAATAATTCTAACTCTCCCATTTTTCCTGGCAAGCTTCTGGCATTAGCAAGCATACTCTTGATGTTATGAGTATGTAGTTCTGAAGTGCCTGCCACTGTACTTGAATTACTTAGTACTAGCTCCCTATTGACTATACTACCCCTCCCCCCATCTCCTCCCCTATGAGTTGTTAATTCAACCCTTATGCCCTCTACACTTTCTACCCCATTACTTATATCTAGTCCCTCCCCCCCACCTACTAGTTTAAAAACTCCTCCAGCCTTTCTACCATCCTATCCCCTAGTACAAAAGCTCCCTCATCATTAAGGTGCAATCCATCCCTACTGTAGAGATTGTACCGAAGTGAGAAGTCAGCCCGGTTCTCTAAAAAGCCAAACCCCTCCTTAGTGCACCACATCTTTAGCCACGCATTAACCTCCCTAATGTCCTTCTGCCTCCCTGGGCTAGCACGTGGCACTGGTAGTATCTCAGAAAATACTACCTTGGAGGTCCTTGCCTTCAGCTTATTACCTAGTTCTCTAAAATCATTCTTTAGGACACTCCATCTTCCACTAACTTTGTCATTGGTACCAATATGTACCAAGACCGCCGGTTCATTTCCAGCCCCTCCCAATAATTTGTCTATCCGATCCACAACATGACGAACCCGAGCACCCGGGAGACAGCAAACTGTTCGATTGCTGGGATCTGGGTGACAAATCACCCTGTCTACCTTCCTAATAATAGAGTCCCCTACAACCAAAACCTGTCTGTTGTTCTGCCTATTCTGCCCTCCCTCTCCTCCAGTAGAGCTGTTCGCCTGGCTGTTACAGGGAACAGCTCTATCTGGCATTGCCATTGCTGAATGGACATCCCTAACAGTTTCACTCAATCCGGCAAATCTGTTGGTGTTTGCCAACTCAGAACTGGCCTGCCTCCTCCTGTTCCCCCTGCTTCCCCTTGTAACTGTAACCCAGCTGCCTCCCTGGACATCCCCCTAGCCCCAGCTCCACCCTCCATGCTAGGCACAGCTAAACTGTGCTCAGTGAGCACCAACCCCCTTTCCAGTGGAGCAATATCACTAAGTGCTGCTATTCTCCTCTCCAGATCTCCAATTTGAGCTTCCAGAGAGGCAACATGCTCACACCTCTCACAGAGGTATGGACCCTGGATCATCTGTTCCAGTATTGCATACATATGACCTTTCCCCTTCTCCTGTTTATATTAACTTCTGCCTTCTCACCTGGGCACAATTAGTGCACTCTGCAATTTATCAGCCTTTACTTGTAAGGTAAATCCACTTGTAAACAGGCCCCAAACCAGCTCACAAACCTTTAATACAAGTTAAACTGTCAAGCCACACCCCTCTCACCTGGGCACAAATAGTGCATTCTGCAGTTTATCAGCCTTTACTTGTAAGGTAGATCCACTTGTAAAACCCTGAAATTAACCTGCAAGTTTTGTGCTTGGAAATGCCATGTGTCTCTTTCCAGCATCTCCCTGCCCCCATGCCTTTCCTGTGTGTTTCTCTTCTGTGTGTTTGCTGATTGCTTGTGTGGCGCACTCTGACTGCCGTTTGTTTTATTTTCAAAGTCCATCGCCCCTGTCGTTGTTCGTGTAAGTGTTACTGTCTTTGGGGTCGTGTATTTTCTAAGTCCTGCGTGCTTGGCGTTGTTCGTGTAAGTGTCACTGTCTTTGCCGTCGTGTATTTTTTAAGTCCCGCATGCCTGGCTTTGCTCAGCCTCGTTTTCATCCAGTTTCAGAATTATTTATGTTTTTTGTCCGCCATTTTTTTCTCTCTTAGGCTCAAATTTACTTGGAACCTTACTCCCAGTCTTCCTGGCTCTTTTTTCGTGTTTTTCGATTTCCGCGGGTCGGCCGTTAAATTCGTATTTTTCCAAGGTTGTATTTTTTTTTCAGAGTTTGCACGTGAGGTGCTCATAGTAGCATAAGTGATGCGCAGCTGCAAGTGCTAAATTCAGCCTAAGTTCCGAGTGCTTGAATGCCTCAGCTGCTCGCCACGCTTTGCGAGGCTAGCAGGGCAATGAGAGCCTTTAGCGCTCATTGTCTAAGTCCTGCGAGCTCGGAATGCTTTAATGCCTCAACGCCACACCTCGCTTCTTGAAGCTCGCAGTTGCGGCCCTATGGGCCGCAAATGGCTCACCTCACTTCGCAAGGGTCGCAAGCATGACAAAAAATCACAGTTTGACAATTATGCTCCAGCCCCAATTTGACTACTTTTAAACAATCAGAATGCATCAATTGAAATCTGTGCATTTTGTTTGATTAACTTTAACCAATCATATTCTGAAAGGTTGAAATATGATCTAATTAGAGTAGGGATTCATACTAGTGTTATCCTTCTCCAATCAGTGAAGAGACTGTTAGCTAATATTCACTTAGGGGTCATGGGGCTCCATAAAGTCCCCTGTGGTAGTTAGGGGGCCATGAGGTCCATAGGGACCACAATGGTACAGGATTGTTTAGGTACCACGGTGGTATGGTAGTATATGTTACCCCCATGGTACCGAACATTGTCCCTACAGTCCCCCATTACATACTAATCTATAACCGTGGAGTCTATATATACCCCCATGGCACCTTCATTTAAGTCTTATACAATGGTATCCCAACGCTTCCCCATTGCATAGTAAAATATAATCATGGGGATCTTTATGGACCACCAATTGGTACCCAATTCTAACTCCTGCCATGAGGGTCCCTATGGCTCTGTGTGGCTGTCTACTACCATAGGGTGCTTATTTATCCCCATGGAAGCTAAGAGAATATTAGATAACAGTTTCTTCTCTGATTGGTTGTTTCTATAGCCAATAAGAGAATGGTAACACTAGAATGAACCCCTAGTTGGATTAGCTGATATTTCAACCTACCAGAATAGAGGAAAATATAGCCCTATGATTGGGTAAAGGCTAACAAGTCAGAATGCTCAGATTTTAATCCATTTATTCTGACAGTTAAACTTTTAACCAATCATAAATATGACATATTTGAGCCAGTCAGAAGACATAAAAAAAAGTATAAAAGGCAAAGGTGAGGTCAGAAAGCTGTTAATCAGCAAAGAAGCTCTATTATTTTTTTTTTTTAGAGAAGCAGTGTTTTTGTGGTAAGAGGAGGCAGTGGAGGCCACAGTGAGGTGGTAAGACGGAATGGGGCAGAGGCAGGTAGTGGGGAAGAGAGAGATTAAGGGAGCCACTGAGGGCAAGGGTTAGAGGGAGGCAGTGTGTGGTAGATGGGGATAGTGAGGGATTGAGGGAGGCAGCCTGGAGCAGAGAGGTAGCACTGGAAGCAGAGGGAGGAAGTAGTGGAGTATAGGGAGTTAGCGAGTGATAGGCTGTTGGTGGCAGAGCCAGATTTACATATATGGAGCCCCTAGGCAGAAAATCCCAAGCTGCCCCAGTGATGTAAATGTGCATTTGTCCCTATACCACTAGCAATGCAAGTAGGCATTAGCTAGAAACAAACCACTGTGCATGCTTCTCTTCACTCTCCTGTGCCTTCATCATTCCTTACCCAATTACTGCACCTTTTACAGAGAGTACCACAGTATCCACTTTTTTGCAGATGCTGCTTTATTCTGTAATTACAGGCTTGATTGCACATTTTCAGCAAGGAAAAACTTTAAGAAGGACCACTGTAGAACATACTTTGTTCAGTATGAGAAAAACAATTCACATCAGTACATGTATCAGTTACAAACATAAAAAGATTTTTAGATCAAATAATTTTGCATATTTTAAATGTACACAATTTACTCATAGAAACTGTGATAGAACTAAGTCTATTTATACTTACCCACAATGAGAACAAAGATGGCTCCATAGTATGCCAACTTGATCATGACTAAAACACTTGCAGACCATTGGCATACTTCTGCTAGATCAATGACATCAGTGAACAGAGCCTCCACCAGTTCTATAACAGATTTAACAAATTCCACCAAACCGTTAACCTGACTTTGAACCATTCCATTAAATAAATCATTTTTTTGGATACTACAATCTACATCAAGGACAACACCATCCAGACATCTCTATACCACAAATTAATGGACAGACTTGTGTACCTCAGATATGACAGCTTCCAAACAAAACATATCAAACACTCCATCATATATAGTCAAGTGATAATGTGTAGTCATATAATGCTGATTAGATATGATTTACTCTAGAGAAAATGGCTAGTATGGTGTACAGACAGTTTTTAATGCACTTTAGAAGGAAACCACAAAAAGATGTAGAATCAGAAAAGAGTTAAATAATAGTTTTGTATTTAATGATAAAGTGCTAATACCCCATCCTTTGCTAGAATAATGTTTTTGGCACATAAAAGGCTAAAAGTAACCTGTTAGGAATTCATATTTTCTGTTTGATATAAGCCAACTGCTGAGTAGTTACTGGCTCATATAGAAGAAAGTCAGATACCAATGTGCTACACTGTTTTTTGTGTTTTTTATGAAGCTAATTAATATTTGTAGATTTAATTACAAACATTTCACCATTTTGTGCCTTTGCTACCAATGTTTCTAGGGTATGTTTATATATGTTTAAAGGATTTTGGATATAGCTGTCTTTTAGAATAGTAAACATAGTACACTTTGTTAATAATTTCACTTTTCTACAGAATTAGCAAACGGATACAAATCAGTGTTTACAATCAAAGCAAAATTACCATGAAGCAATGCACAATGTACAGTGAATTTTTTTTTTTTAAATCTCGGAACTGAGAGCATAATTAGAAAATAAATTATAAAATGTAATGCCTCTGGAGCTTGTGTTAAAAGTGTATTTTGGTGAAGTTGGGTTTTTGAGAAGGGCATTTACATTTTTGGTTAGCAATTGTTTTTGCAAGGTACCTGCTTAAGTGCATTTGTGGGCTTTGGGGTTCAAGCTGCCAAAAAGTTATTCCAAAATAAGGATTTTCTCTAAAAAAAAATGTTATGTTTGTTTGTTTATACAGCTGATGATGTACGTGATATGTTACATACTTCATAAATGTGCAGTTCTTCTTCAACTACAATGGTCCTTGATGAAGGCCAATAGTCCGTTACAATAATATAACACCCTGTGAATTAACTCTAATTATCTGAGAAGCCAAACTTGGGCCCTATTCTATTAGAAGCTTGCAAATGTCTCAAACTCATAAATTTGGCTGTGGGTGTTTTTTTTACTCTAATTGTTTAGATGTATTCTATACACACAAGCTCGCAATTCACCTCCATAAGCATAAACTCGTAAACCCTGCCTTTTTAAGTAGGATTTTAGGGTGTGTGATCATATCATCTGACAAAAGTTAAGAAAGCTGTAATTTACTTCTTAGACACAGTCAAAATAAATTAAACCGTCATTGTGTCGACAGTAAAACATGGAAGTTAGAAGTAATCTGCAATCGGAGGCTACGCATTTATTAGTGCCAATAAGTAAAATTTGCAGATTGGGCTCGCAATCAAGCAATCTAGCAATCTATAAAATGCATTAGACCATCTGTTTTAGTCCATATGGGTTTCATTATATGTGTTAACCCCTTGAGTCCTGGGATCGATAATACTCAGAAATGTAAATTATATTTTTAATTGCATATTTGTCGGTTTGTGATGGTTGTGCAATTAATTCTAATGTCTTTCCATGCCTTCCAATGCTTTTAAAGTACAGTATTTTTGTTTTAATTGCTTCTACAGCTATTGTAAGTGTTTGAAAAATGCCTTGAGAGTCCTATTTAGTACTCATAATATTTTTGACAGAAACTTGATACTTTTTTCAATTGCAGGTTAGACTTTATTTGTGAGCTAGCGCTAGAGGTCTAATAGAATATCGATTTTGTGGAAGTTGTGAAGTTTGATTAGCTAGGACTAGTAATATTCGAGCTGTGCTAAAACCAATGGCGATTTTGTGGCTTTGGCTGGCCCGTAGTGGTTGTGGGCGGGTAACTCGTAATCGGATTGCGAGTAGCTAATAGAATATGTGGCAATATTAAGAGGGAATTTAAGTGTGTATAAATGTATTAATTGGGCGATAGGATGGGGCTCATTATTCTCCGAGTAACATAGACCTGGATGCTTTACACTGAATTAACATTTTAAAATAAAGCATCCAGATCTCCCCTTTGGGACAAATGCATCATAAATGGTTGCTTTTGAATTCTGATTTTTTTTCCCAAACTCAGGAGCACATTCATTTAGCCGATTAGGAGATCCGGTAGCCCATAAGTGAGGTCGCAAGCGACTTTGCTATTCAATTGGAGTCTTTTTGTGGGCTCCGATCAGGTTACAAGTTACTTGCATCCGTCAAAGACGTAATTTACAGCCTTCAGAAGCCTTTGATCTTTCACTTTCGCAAGGCTAAAATCGCAAATCACTATTTAATTGCTCCTACATGTGCCGAAAATCGGCAGAAAATATATTTTAATTTTATGTGTCATTTCGGGTTTAAAATGATCTTGGGTATCAATGAGTCAATACATATCAGGCCACCCATATGGACTTGGACAGTATTGGCAATCATTTTCATAATTCTTTATTTTCTATGTTTTGCAAGTCTGATCGAATAACGGACCCCTGAATCTAATTGAATGACAGGTTACCTCCATGTTTTCCTGCCGTAATTCGGACAATCTCATTTCTTCATTTCCTATTGGCTGTTTCGAAATGGGAGGTTATGGGCTTGCTTAATTGATAATGTTCCTACACTCATCGTATCCAAAACAGTGCATGGTTCACAGTTTTGGCTTCAAGCCCGCAACTTGAGAGCTTGAGCAATTGAATAGTCTCACAAACAGAGGAGAACTGGAGCCTGCAACTCACTTGCAGAGAATCGGCTGTCTGCGATTGAGTTACAGGCCTGGAATTGAATGTGGCCCTGAGTGTTTTGCCTGATGGCATTTACTCTTTAAGTTTACCCCGTAAAGGGGAGGTGTATTCACCTTAGCAAATTTATCGCTTTAGCACTCTGATTCCATAATTATTTTTAATGCTTTTACTGATGCTATGCAGAAATAAAAAGCATGGCATAATTCCTATAACATAGTAATGACACAGGAGTAATGGTGATTTTTTTTGTCTTTGAGATTTAATTAACTATGTTATTTGAAATTATACCCTGTATTTCTCTGAATTTTTCCATATTCCCAGAACACAAATCTGTGTATTTATCTGTTGTGTGAACATTGAAAGAAACAACTTAGCAATATATGTGCTCTATTTGTTATGCAAAAATTAAAAATAAATCTCAGAGGAAATTTTGAATGGTTTAGTCAAACAGTGTTCTTTAGAGAATTATGTGAAATGAAAATTGTGTTAATTATACTGCATTTTTGAATATGCATAACTTGAAATATAATGTGTCAGCAAAAGACCATAAACTAGAAGCAAATCAAAAAGCTTGACTGTAAGAAAGATTAAACTTATCAGAAAAGACTGAATGACCTTAAGTGAATTACTCAGCATTCTAGGCAAATATAATAATGGTGAAATACTGTTTAATGTGTCATTAAATAAAAATTAAATTAAAATAATTTCCTTATGTTGCATGCAGCACCATTTGCATGCCCCCTAATTTCAGTTTATTTATAATGTAGTCTGTCATGTTTCACTTTGTTTGGAGTTTAAAGGCACAAACGTGAAGGTGCATAGCCAGAATTTAATATAGTATGGATGAAAAAAGTATTGTTTTAAATAATAGAAATATTAGCACTTGATTTGAAGTTAGCAGACAGCAAATTAATTGGTAATTTGTTAAAGTACATAAAGGGACTTTGACAGGAAGTTATAGCAACAAGTATAGTACAGTGAATCTATAAATACAGGAAATATCCATAAGGCTGTTGTGAAGTAAGTATTTTTTTCTTTGCTGTAAGTACTTTAAAATGGTTCATAGTGTGTATCCTAAATTTTAAATGCCCCATTATTAAATAAACAGCTTTGAATATATTGTTAACCAAGGGAATAGGTTCCTGTTGGTCATTGTGTCATCTTCTTAAATTCATGGTAGAACATATGGCAGTTTTTCTTGCAAGGTTCAAGTAAGCTTATAAATTCCAATTGTTTTCTCAAGAAGAATTATTTTAGCAAAAGAGCTTAGCACGTGTTAAACGTATATTAATATAAAATATCTCATACAGACCAATGTGTAAGGATGTATCTTATGCTAGAGGAGATTTTTGTCCATTGTGTTGGTGTGATTTTGTTGTAGTACAGTAACTGTGCAATTATTTGTAGACATAGGCCTCCATCCAAATCCAAGCCTGTAAATACCTTCATACAGGACGCATGTCTGCTGGTTAGTAATTTGTTACAATTCCGGCTATATCCAATTGACTCAAGCCCGCAATTACAGTGCTAAAGCCTAAAACTGTACACCATCAACCTGTACGTAGCAATGCAGGGCATGATCATTATCAATTAAGCAAGCCCATTAGTTACAAATTAGACAGAGCCAATAGTAAATGAGACCGTCATCATGACGTCAGTAAAATATGGAGTTTAAACTACAATCAAATAGTGCTTAGAAGTCTGATCTGCAATCAGACTCACAATCTAGAAATGTAGAAATCAATAAAAATCAATACATAAACTGGTCTAGTCCATGTGGGTGGTCTGATTTGTATGAACTCCTTGATTCCTGGGATTAATATAACACGGAAATAAAACGTAATAAAAATATTTTTTTATTGCAGATTTGCGAGCTTGAGTTTGTTGTGCAATTCATTCTAATGCCTTTCATTGCTTTCCCAGTATTATAAAGTACAGCAGTGTCTTTATGTTTGCTGTTATAGTGCTACGAACAGGTGTTTAACCCACTTATGAGTCCTATCTAGTACTCATAGAAATGTTTGAAACATTAGCCATTTAATGATTTGAAGGCAATTGCGGGCTTGTTGAATTGTTGTAATTGAATATGGATTTTGCGTCTTTAGCACTGGTAACATTTACGGGCTGTAAACAGCAAAGGAGGAGATAGTACAGAGTTATGTACCGTATTTATCGGCGTATATTACCTCCCCCCTCCTCATCCTCCGCGCCGGGTCAAGGAGCGGAGCGGAGGCCGCAGCAGAAGCAGGTAAGTGAGGGGGAGGTATTTAGGGGGGTTTAGATTGCGGAGGTGGGTTTAGAATGAGGAGGGTGGTTGAGGAGGGGGGTTGAGGTTGAGGATACGGGGGTTGAGAAGGGGGGTTGAAGAGGGGGTTGAGGATAGGGGGGTTGAGGAAGGAGGATGAGGATGGGGGGGGTTGAGGTTGAGGATAGGGGGGTTGAGGTTGAGGAGGTGGTTGAGGATAGGGGGGTTACATAGTTACATAGTTAGATAGGGCCTCATTCAATTGCTATTTGGCCAATTGAATAGGGCTCTAAATAAGCACATAGCATATTTTAAAGAAATGTTTTGTTAGTAAAAACCTTGCTTTTGGATAGATGCTTACTAACTAAAAACATCTTTAAAAAAAATTGTCATGTGCTTATTTAGAGCCTTATTCAATTGGCCAAATTGCAATTGAATGAGGGCCATAGTATTTAAGGTTGAAAAAAGACTTTCAGCCCATCAAGTTCAACCTTTTAAGATCTCCTCTGATCTGCAATATGCAGATTAACTATTATTTAATTAGTTGTATATAAAAATTAAAAATAAATAAATAATCAATTCCCTCCTGATCCCAGACATCGGCGACTGAACTTCTCCCTGGATCAATACTGCCTCTCTAATTATCCATGATAACCCTGAATTCCCTTTTTAGTTAGAAATAAATCCAGTCCCCTTTTAAAGTTATCTATCGAATCCGCTGTCACCACCTCCTCTGGTAGAAAATTCCACAGATTAACCACCCTTACTGTGAAGAACCCTTTCCTTTCTTTAAGGTGGAATATTTTTACTTCTGACCTCAAGGGATGTCCTCTTGTCAGTTGAAAACCTCTTGGCACAAAAAGCTCCCTTGACAAATCTTCATACTGACCCTGGATGTATTTATATAAGGTAATCATATCTCCTCTTAGACGCCTTTTTTCTAGAGAAAATAAGTTTAATTTGGTTAGTCTTTCTTCATAACGTAGCCCCTCCATTCCCCTTATTAGTTTTGTTGCCCTCCTCTGTACCTTTTCCAGCTCTAAAATGTCCTTTTTATGAAGTGGTGCCCAAAATTGTACTCCATATTCCAAATGAGGGCTTACTAGAGATTTGTATAGTGGCAGAATTATATTTGCTTCCCTGGCTTCTATACCCTTCTTAATACATGCTAATATTTTATTTACCTTTGCAGCTGCTGCTTGGCTTTGAGCACTGTTACCTAGGTGGTTGTCCACAAGCACTCCCAAATCCCTTTCATTTTCTGATACACCTAGATTTGCTCCATAAAGATTATAAATTGCATGGCTATTTTTCCTTCCCAGATGCATAACTTTACATTTATTCGTATTAAATCTCATCTGCCATTTAGATGTCCATTCCTCAATTTTATGTAAATCCATTTAGAGGGAAAGCACATCACTATCTGATTTAATTACCTTGCACAACTTCGTTTCATCAGCGAAAATGGAGACCCCACACTCCAATCCTACCTCTAAGTCATTAATAAATATGTTAAAAAGGAGAGGACCTAATACTGAACCCTGAGGAACCCCACTTACCACATTAGTCCAATGGGAGTATGTTCCATTTACAACAACCCTTTGCTTCCTGTCTTTTAGCCAGCTCTCAATCCATGAGCAGATATTTACTGCAACTCCTGTATCTCTAAGTTTGCACAATAGTCTCCCATGTGGCACTGTATCAAAAGCCTTTGCAAAATCCAAAAAGACTACATCCACTGAGTTGCCTTGATCCAGGTTCCTACTAACCTCCTCATAGAAACTAATTAGATTTGTTTGACATGACCTATCCCTCATAAATCTATGTTGACTCCTACTTATAATCTTGTTCAAATAGAGAAATTCTTGTATATTATCCCTTATTAACCCTTCTAAAAACTTCCCCACTACAGAAGTGAGGCTCACTGGTCTATAATTCCCTGGATGTGCTCTTGCTCCCTTTTTAAATATAGGTATCACATCAGCTTTTCTCCAGTCATCTGGTAGAGACCCTGTGTTGAGTGAATCTTGAAAAAATAAATATAATGGTTTGGCTATTACAGAACCCAGTTCCCTTAGTACCCTTGGATGTATTCCATCAGGATCCGGGGCTTTATTAACATTTATTTTTTCCAACCTATTTTGGATTACTTCCTGTGTTAACCAATTATTTGGCAAAGGTAGTGTAGCCCCATTATGTTGCCGTGTCCCAACCACTGGTACCTCCCTTGTGTATACCGAAGAAAAGAACCTATTTAGCTCATCTGCCTTTTCTTGGTCACTAATTATCAGACGGCCTGTGTCACATTGTAATGTTCCTATAGCTTCCTTCCTCGCCTTCTTCCCATTAATATACTTAAAAAAATATTTTAGGGTTAGTCTTACTCTCTTTTGCAATTCATTTTTCATTCTCTATTTTAGCCAGTCTAATCGTCCTTTTGCAAGCCTTGTTGATTTCCTTGTATTCCTGTAAAGCAGTCTCTGTCCCCTCTTGTTTGTATAATTTAAATGCCTGTTTTTTACTCCGTATCTTGATCTTTAAATCATTGTTAAGCCACATTGCATGGGATTTACTCCTTTTACTTTTATTCCCACACGGTATATGCCGATGTGTATGTATATTTAGTAAGGATTTAAATGTTGTCCACTTGTGGTCAGTGTTTTTACCTGCCAGTTCTCTGTCCCAGTCTATACTTTGTATTGCTGCCCTTAGACCGTTAAAATCTGCCCTTTTAAAATTAAGAATTTTTATTGGCCCCTTAAAATTTAGTTTTTTTAATTCAATCTCAAACGAGACTGTGTTGTGATCACTATTTCCCAAAGGTTGCCCTATTCCAACATTAGATACTATATCAATATTATTTGTGATGAGTAAATCTAAGATAGCTTCATTTCTAGTAGGCTCTTGTCCAACCTGGGCCAGATAATGATCCCTGAGTGTAGTCAAGAACCTGCTCCCCTTAGATGAACTGCTGGTCTCATTTATCCAGTTTATTTCAGGGTAATTAAGATCTCCCATTATTAGAACTTGACCATGCCTAGCTGCATTTTCAATCTGTAACAATAATTGTATTTCCTCACTTTCAGCTATATTTGGGGGTTTATAGCATACTCCTACTAATATTCTTTTGGAATTTGCTGCTCCGCTATTTAACTCTACCCACAAACATTCAGCTTTATCACTAGGTCCACCATAAATATCTTCTCTGACTATAGGCTTAAATTTAGGCTTAACATACAGACAAATCCATCCTCCTCATTTACCATTGCCTCTATCTTTCCTAAATAGGTTATAACCATCCAGATTAACAGTCCAGTGATGAGATTCATCCCACCACGTTTCAGTAATGCCTATTAAATCCCATTTTTCATTAATTGCTAATAATTCTAACTCTCCCATTTTTCCTGACAAGCTTCTGGCATTAGCAAGCATACACCTTATGTTATGAGTCTGTAGTTCTGAAGTGCCTGCCACTGTACTTGAATTACTTAGTACTACCTCCCTATTGACTATACTACCCCTCCCCCATCTCCTCCCCTATGAGTTAATTCATCCCTTATACCCTCTACACTTTCTCCCACATTACTTATATCTAGTCTCTCCCCCCCAACTACTAGTTTAAAAACTCCTCCAGCCTTTCTGTCATCATATCCACTAATACAAAAGCTCCCTCATCATTAAAGTGCAATCCATCCCTACTGTAGAGATTGTACCGAAGTGAGAAGTCAGCCCAGTGCTCTAAAAACCCAAACTCCTCCTTAGTGCACCACATCTTTAGCCACGCATTAACCTCCCTACGCTCCTTCTGCCTCCCTGGGCTAGCCCGTGGCACTGGTAGTATCTCAGAAACTACTACCTTGGAGGTCCTTGCCTTCAGCTTATTACCTAGTTCTCTAAAATCATTCTTAAGGACACTCCATCTTCCACTAATTTTGTCATTGGTACCAATATGTACCAAGACTGCCGGTTCATTTCCAGCCCCTCCCAATAATTTGTCTACCCGATCCACAACATGATGAACCCGAGCACCCGGGAGACAGCAAACTGTTTGATTGCTGGGATCTGGGTGACAAATCACCCTGTCTACCTTCCTACAACCAAAACCTGTCTGTTGCTCTGCCTATGCTGCCCTCCCACTCCTCCAGTAGAGCTGTTCTCCCTGCTGTAAGAGGGAACAGCTCTATCTGGCATTGCCATTCCTGAATGGACATCCCCAACAGTTTCACTCAATCTGGCAAATCTGTTGGTGTTTGCCAACTCAGAACTGGCCTGCCTCCTCCTGTTCCCCCTGCTTCCCCTTGTAACTGTAACCCAGCTACCTCCCTGGACATCCTCACTAGCCCCAGCTCCGCCCTCCATGCTAGGCCCAGCTAAACTGTGCTCAGTGGAGCAATATCTCCAAGTGCTGCAATTCTCTCTAGATCTCCAATTTGAGCTTCCAGAGAGGCAACATGCTCACACCTGTCACAGAGGTATGGACCCTGGATCAACTGTTCCAGTATTGCATACACATGACAGGATGTACACTGAGTGAGGTTGCCACTGGACTGACTCATAATTATTATTATTGTCTATAAAATTTCAGTGGGAAAAATAAAGAATATAAAATAATATATTTGTATAAAGTTTTCCTCCTTTGTACTATAAATCTGCCCTCCCTTTTCTTTGAAGTCCCTACACCTATTTAAACTCCTACACTTCACTAGAACTGCACCTGATACTGAAAATGTTCGCAAGCTCACAAGTTCGCTCCTTCCCCGTTTATACTAACTTCTGCCTTCTCACCTGGGCTCAATTAGTGCACTCTGCAATTTATCAGCCTTTATCTGTAAAGGAAAATCCACTTGTAAACAGGCCCCAAAACAGCTCACAAACCTTTTATACCGGTTAAACAGTCAAGCCACACCCCTCTCATCTGGGCACAATTAATGCACTCTGCAATTTATCAGCCTTTATCTGTAAAGGAAAATCCACTTGTAAACAGGTCCCAAAACAGCTCACAAACCTTTTATATTAGTTACACAGTCAAGCCACACCCCTCTCACCTGGACACAATCAGTGCACTCTTCAATTTATCAGCCTTTATCTGTAAATGAAAATCCACTTGTAAACAGGAAGGAGGGTTGAGGAAGGAGGATGAGGATGGGGGGGTTGAGGGGGTTTGAGGATGGGGGGGTTGAAGAGGGAGCTTGAGGAGGGGGTTGAGGATAGGGGGGTTGAGAAAGGAGGCTGAGGGGGTTGAGGGGGTTTTAGGATGGGGGGGTTGAGGAGGGGTTTGAGGAGGGGGTTGAGGATGGGGGGGTTGAGGAGGGAGGATGAGGAGGGAGGTTGAGGAGGTGGTTGAGGATGAGGAGGGAGGTTGAGGCTGAGGAGGGAGGTTGAGAATGAGGAGGGGTTGAGGATGAGGAGGGAGGTTGAGGATGAGGAGAGGGTTGAGGATGAGGAGGGAGGTTGAGGATGAGGAGGGGGGTTGAGGATGAGGAGGGAGGTTGAGGAGGGGGGTTGAGGTTGAGGAGGGGTGTTGAGGAAGGAGGATGAGGATGGGGGGGTGGAGGAGGGGGTTGAGGATGGGGGGTTTGAGGAGGGAGGATGAGGAGGGAGGTTGAGGTTGAGGATTTTGCTTCAAAGTTCTTTATTTGAATTTTTTTTTTCCCTGAAATTTCCTTTTTAAAATGAGGTGCGTGTTATACGCCGGTGCGTGTTATATGCCAATAAATACGGTATTTGACAACCGCTGAGATTTTGAGCCTGTAACTCGCAAATGGATTGCGGGTAGCTAGAAGAGGCCAATTGAATATCAATACATTTTACAGTATTGCATACATATGACAGGATGTACACTGAGTGAGGTTGCCACTGGACTGACTCATAATTATTATTATTGTCTACAAAAATTCAGTGGGAAAAATAAAGAATATAAAATAATATATTTGTATAAAGTTTTCCTCCTTTGTACTATAAATCTGCCCTCCCTTTTCTTTGAAGTCCCTACCCCTATTTAAACTCCTACACTTCACTAGAACTGCACCTGATACTGAAAATGTTCGCAAGCTCACAAGTTCGCCCCTTCCCCGTTTATACTAACTTCTGCCTTCTCACCTGGGCACAATTAGTGCACTCTGCAATTTATCAGCCTTTATCTGTTAAGGAAAATCCACTTGTAAACAGGCCCCAAAACAGCTCACAAACCTTTTATACCGGTTAAACAGTCAAGCCACACCCCTCTCGCCTGGGCACAATTAGTGCACTCTGCAATTTATCAGCCTTTATCTGTAAAGGAAAATCCACTTGTAAACAGGCCCCAAAACAGCTCACAAACCTTTTATATTAGTTACACAGTCAAGCCACACCCCTCTCACCTAGACACAATTAGTGCACTCTGCAATTTATCAGCCTTTATCTGTAAAGGAAAATCCATTTGTAAACAGGCCCCAAAACAGCTCACAAACCTTTTATATTAGTTACACAGTCAAGCCACACCCCTCTCACCTGGACACAATCAGTGCACTCTGCAATTTATCAGCCTTTATCTGTAAAGGAAAATCCCTTTGTAAACAGGAAGGAGGGTTGGGGAAGGAGGATGGGGATGGGGGGCTTGAGGGGGTTTGAGGATGGGGGTGTTGAGGAGGGCGGTTGAGGAGGGGGTTGAGGATAGGGGGGTTAAGGAAGGAGGCTGAGGGGGTTGAGGGGGTTTGAGGATGGGGGTTGAGGAGGGGGTTTGAGGAGGGGGTTGAGGATGGGGGGGTTGAGGAGGGAGGTTGAGGAGGGGGTTGAGGTTGAGGAGGGGGTTGAGGATGAGGAGGGAGGTTGAGGATGAGGAGGGAGGTTGAGGATGAGGAGGAGGGTTGAGGATGAGAAGGGGGGTTGAGGATGAGGAGGGAGGTTGAGGAGGGAGGTTGAGGTTGGGGAGGGGGATTGAGGTTGAGGAGGGGGGTTGAGTATAGGGGGGTTGAGGGATGAGGATGAGGGGGTTGAGGGGGTTTGAGGATGGGGGAGTTGAGAAAGGGGTTTGAGGAGGGGGTTGAGGATGGGGGGTTTGAGGAGGGAGGATGAGGAGGGAGGCTGAGGATTTTGCTTCAAAGTTCTTTATTTTAAATTTTTTTTTCCTGAAATTTCCTTCTTAAAATGAGGTGCGTGTTATACGCCGGTGCGTGGTTTATGCCGATAAATACAGTATTTGACAACCGCTGAGATTTTGTAACTCGCAAATGGATTGCGGGTAGCTAGAAGAGGCCAATTGAATATCAATACATTTTACAGGCTACATTAAGGAGCTCCAGTAATTACAATTTGGCCAATTGAATGGGGGCCATAGAGTACTAAATATAGAAATATTTGAATAATGAAACCTGAACTCATATGTCTTGAACTTGCCAAAATCATGTCAAATTAACTCCTTGGTTTTCAGATACATATGAATATTGTTTATAGGTAAAAAACATTATGAATATTGTATTTTCCATTGTATACTAAAAAATCTGTATTATTTGTACATCAGTAAGCTCATTGAGATTTTTAGTTCCCATGAAAGTTGTATTCACTGACTGGTGATTGTGCTCAAGGAAAATTTTATTATCCCCCAAAAGGGAAATTAGGACGGCGGGAGCCTGCATGTGATCTTGAGTGGTGAGTGAAACAGTGCACAACACATTAATTAGTGGAGGTGCCTGGCATCTTGTGATCAGTCCAAGGTGAAGAAATGTGTCATAGTAACACCTCATCAGGACTGCATATTTATGGAATGATATAAATAAAATGTCTTTGTTAAGAGTATAAGGCAGATATTTACATTTTTCCTCTAATGCTTTCTTTCATGAAGTCTTTTGAAGTTGCTTTTAATTGTTGCCTTCTGTTCCATGCAATTATTTTATGGAAGCCAAACTATGCCATTAAGTGTACCAGGAGTTCTACCTACAATATAAAGTGTAACACTTTAATGAGTAACACAGCAGTGATACAGATTATGACTTGTCTGGATGCTTTATTTTAAGTTACAAATTGTAGTTGAGGACTTCATCTAATGAAATGTCTGCAGTGTATAAAAATACCATGGGGAAGATTGATATTCCAGGCAGTTAAAATTTATCACAACACATTTATTTGAGAGACATTAGTCAGGGACACAGATGTGCAAGACACCTCACTAATGTTGACTATATCTTATTAATACATTTTTATTACTTTTATTAGATGTTTCAGATTTTTTTGTAATACCAGATGTTTGAAGACCATCTTCATGAAGATCACTGACCCCAGTGGTCCACAGACCATGGTTTGAAAACTTCTCTTCCACACTTTGCTAAATTAGTTTTATTATTGTATCATGTTCTAACCATCTGCAATAAACTTATTTAGTGGCAAGTTCCTGAATAAGAGCCACATTACTATCTTTTACGTTAGCAAATTACATGTCAGATAACAAATCAAGAAAAAAAAATCAGTGATGCGTGAAGGCTGCAATGAATAGTTTTAATTGACACGAAGGCTTAAATAATACAGGCTTAAATATAAAAAAAAAATTCCAGTAGTTAATAAGGTCTAATGGTGCTGTTTTTTTGACGGTGATCATACAGCAGGATTGTAGATAGAAAATATTCTGAACTAGAAAGAAGTATTAGACAGTCAATATTGTTGGCCTTACTCAGGCCCTCATTCAATTGCAATTTTGCCAATTGAATAGGGGTCTAAATAAGCACATCACATATATTTTTTAAAGAAGTTTTTAGTTATTAAGCATCTATCCAAAAGCACGGTTTTCACTAACTAAAAACTTCTTGAAAAAATATATATTATGTGCTTATTTAGAGCCGTATTCAATTGGCAAAATCGCAATTGAATGAGGGGCTCAGTGTGTTTTTAGTGAGCTATGTTGTGAGCTTCCTGGATAACAGAGGCTGCAAGCACACACATGACAGAAGGTAACCAAGGTTTAATGTTGTAATATTACACACTTTAAAGGATAAACCTGTAATTCCACAGAAGCCAAACTGTAGCTCAATTCAGTGAGTTTTATAAAGTAATAAATGGCTGTGCTTATTAATGTCTAAATAGCTTCCACTGTTTTGTTGACAGATATCTGGATGCATTTTGTTCTATTTCTGGAGTTTAAAGTTAATTTGTTTTCCAAATTTAGGCTTAACAAGTAGTAAATGTGAATAGAGAGTTTTTATGAACAAAATGCATTACATATAAGTAAATGTATTTGCAGCAGAAAACCCAATTACGCAGTGGAAGGCAATAATTTTACACATAATTTTCTTCAGCTAACAAAGTTGTCTTGAGAGTGAAACAAAAGTATCAGTTATGTGCTTCAATATTCCAGATGTTACACATCTCCCTAATTACATGCAATTTTAGAAAGATTAGGGATGATATTTTTGTTCTGTGTACAGAGCCAATTACTCACTTTTCAAATGCAGAAGATGGTTTACATTATTATGTTTGATAATACTAATTATTCACTGACACATCTTGTTTCTGTATTAGCATATTCGTTTGCATCACATTATTAGGAAGGTTAATGTCTCTCCTCCAAGACGTGACCTCCTGTCCTGAAAAGGTATATCCATAGTTTTGATGCTCTCTGACCCCTTACATCTATATTCTTATTTTCTGTATTCCCTATCACCTTTATAAGCCTTGTATAAGCCTTTCAATAGTCCTCCAATTTTGTAAATACAGTGTTACCTTGGTACTTGTCATTCATCCAGATAGCACGATGAGTACCAAAAATGATGAGTACCAAACAAACTTTATACATAAGGATTAATGAAAATGTAAATAATCTGTTTCTGATGCCAGCAATTTCACAATTTACTTTAAATTGATGAAGTTGTCTTTTGATACAAAACCTTAAAACAAAAAAGACACAAATAAAAAAAACAATAATTATATATATTAAATTCACTTTACCTATACTGACAGGAGTTCATGACCCAATGGGATGGAGTTATTGCTTTGAGGGGGAGTTATCTTTTTTTTTATCGTGGTTCTCACTATTTATCTTTTAGGCTTAATTGTATCACTAACCTACATCGAACTCATGATGACTTGTTAGCACAAGCTACGCTTTGGTTCTTGTAAGCACAAGCTACACTTTACTATTTGTAAGCACAGGATACCCTTTCGTCCTTGTAAGCACAAGCTACTCATTGGTTCTACGCCACATTACTGTAACTTCCTGGAGAGAAAGAATGTGGGCAGCATTTTGACTAATACAGTAAGCGTGATAGGTGAATGTTTTGAGGCAGAAAGAAAGACTGGTAGAGTGAGGCAAGGGATTCCAGAGAATAGGGGTAGTACAGGAAAAGTCCTGAAGGCGAGAATGAGAGGAGGCGATAAGAGAGAGGGAAAGAAGAAGGTTATTAACATAACGAAGAGGGTGGGTGACAGAATATTTGGAGATGAGAGCAGAGATGTAAGTGGATGCACCATTGTTCATGGCTTTGTAAGTTAGGGTCATGACTTTAAATTGTATTCTGCAGTGGAGTGATTAATAGGGAGGTGCTGTAGATACTGAGGGTTTAGTATGGTAGATAAGTCGAGAGGAGGTATTCATTATGGATCTAAGTGGAGATATGGGTAGTGGGCAGGCCATCAAGAAGCAAGTTGCAGTAGTCAAGACGAGATATGATTAGAGAATGTATTAGAATCTTAGTTGTGTCTTTTGTAAGGTAGTGACATATTTTGGAAATGTTTTTAGATGAAGAAGGCAAGATTTTGTTAGTGACTGCATGTGAGGAATGTGAGGGTCCAGTAGAACCCCAAGACAACAGATTTGGGAGGTGGGAGTAATGATGCATTGTCGACAGTGAGACCAATGTGAGGAATTGAAGCTGTAGTAGAGGGTGAGAAGATTAGGAATTCAGTCTTGGACATGTTGAGTTTGAGGTGGTGGGTGAACATCCAAGAGGATATACTTGAGAGGCAGTTGGAAACATGTGTTAGAAGAGAGATAGATATATCTGGTGCTTAGAAGTAGTTTACGTAGAGATTATACTGAGATCCCAAAAAATTTATTAGGGTACCAAATGAGCATTTATAGATGGAGAAGAGGGGGCCTAGGACTGAACCTTGGGGATCATCAACAGACAAAGGGTGAGGAGAAGAAGAGGAGATGCTAAATGTTCCATCTTGTAGGTAAGATGTGAGCCATGAGAGAGCAGGTGCTCGGATGCCAAGGGAGCAGAGGATTTGCATTAAAAGCGGGTGGACAACTGTGTCAAAGGCAGTAGAGAGATCATGAAGTAGAATAGAAAAGCGACCCTTTAACTTGGAGGTGAACAAGTCATTAGTGACTTTTGTGAGAGCTATAGCAGTGGAGTGTTAGGGCCAGAAGCCAGATTGGAAAGTGTCAAGAAGGGAGTTGGGTAAGGCGATTGTAGGCAAGCATGCCCAAGCAGTTCAGAAGCCAGGGGAAGTAAAGAAATAGGGCTAGCCAGATGAGGGTTTTTTAAGAATGTGTGAAATTATGGCATGTTTTAGAGAGGATGGAAACGTGCCAGTATTTAGGGAAAGGTTTACGAGATGTGTGACAGCTGGGATTAGTGAGGTAGAGAGGGGAGGGATAAGATGTAATGGAATAGGATCCAGAGGACAGGTCATAAGGCAAATGGGTTGATGGTAGACTGAAGACTTCGGTCCTCTGTTACAAGGTCAAAGGAATGCTGTGGAAGGGAAGGGAGAAGGCTGGGTGTTCTCAATTAGTTGAGAGAAGGGAGTGTGTGAGCCACAATGAGAGGAGAATTTGTTGCAAATGTTTTTAATTTTATGCTTAAATTAGCTGGCAAAGTCTGCAGCCTTAAGACAGGAAGGGACAGGCAATTATGGTGGGAGGAAGAGAGTGTTGAAAGTGGCGAACAAACATTTTTTGTTGGAGGACAGAATAGATATTAATGATGTGTAATAGTGCTGCTTGGCAAGGTTGAGGACAGAGAAATAGGAGCGCTACATAAACTTGTAGTGGAGGAAATCTGCTGAAGTGCATGATTCCCTCCATAGTCGTTCAGCAGTGCGGGAGTACCTCTGAATGAATCATGTTTGTATAGTGTGCCATTGTTGTGAATGAGGGCGTGTGGGTCTGCATGTGGTTATGGGGTCAAGGGTATCAAGGGTGGAAGAAAGAGTTGAGTTGTAATGTGAGGTGGCAGTGTCAGGGCAATTGAGGTTGGTGATGAGGCTGGAAAGGGGTTGTAGCACAATGGAGATCTGTTGTGGATCAAGTGCTTTCAGGTTTCTTGGGGTAATGGTGGCCGGGGTTGAAGAAGGATAGTGAGGATAGTGTCAACATCCCACTGACCACCCTTTTGGCTCGGTAATTTTATAGTATGTTTTACATTGCGTGACCAACATTTGTAAGATCCACAACTATATACTGCATATATATATATATATATATATATATATATATATATATATTTATTTTTATATATATAAAGATCCTTAAAGAATAAAAGAGCTATCACTGTCTGACTGGATTAAATGTTATGATGTATTGCATATAAAACATTGTTAATGACTGTAATAGCAATTTATAAATAAAAAAACAGAAGACTCACAGACTGTTATAGAATGTTATCAGTTCAAGTTTAAACATTCACCCCTTGAACCTGTTATGAAGTTTCCAAAACAATACATGCATTTCCTGATGTTTTATAATGCTGAGCCTGGGTTCATATTACTAAATACTGCATATGAGTAAGGGCATTTTAGAGACAGCTGTATTGGGGAAGGGGTTAAAAGAACCTGAAAGGTCTGCTGGGTAGGTTTGGCCATAACAGCCTTATCAAGCCCAACCGAATAAATGAAGGTGTGGTGAGGTTGAAGGTTTGGAGTTATTGGTCAGTAAGAGGGAGTGAAGGGATAAATAGGTTGGAGGTGGTGCTGAGATTGGTGAAAATAAGGTCAAGAGAGTGTCTAGCATGGTGAGTTGAGGAATCTGCCAATTGTGCGAAGCAGAGGGAAGACTTCTCCCATTTCAGGAAGTTGATTAGAAGAATCCAAAATTGTAGATTCCACAGCAATGTATTTATGTATCAAAAATAAAAAAAGTATGTGCCTGTAATTTTGTTACATTCTAAAACCTTAACTTACCGTATATACTCGAGTATAAGCCGACCCGAGTAGAAGCCAAGGCACCCATTTTACCACAAAATACTGGGTAAAATGAGTGACTCGAGTATAAGCAGAGGGTGGTAAATGTGCTGCCCCCTGTGTCCCTCTTGTGCCCTCTGTGTCCCCCTCTCTCTCTGTGTCTCTTCTCCCCTCTCCCTTCCCTGTGTCTCCTCTCCCCTCTCCCTTCCCTGTGTCTCTTCCAACTTCTCCCTTCCCTGTGTCTCTTCCCCCCTCCCTTATCACCCTCCTCAACCCCACTCCTCAACCTATCTCCTCATCCTTAACCTCCCTCCTCATCCTCCCTCCTTATCCTCAACCTCCCTCCTCATCCTCAACCTCCCTCCTCAACCTCCCTCCTCATCCTCAACCTCCCTCCTCATCCTCAACCCCCTCCTCAATCTCCCTCCTCATCCCCCCCATCCACAACCCCCATCCTCATCCTCTCTCCTTAACCCCCCATCCTCAACCCCCCTCCACAACCCCCCTCCTCAACCCCTCATCCTCAACCTCCCTCCTCATCCTCAACCCCCCCATCCTCAACCCCTTCCTCAACCTCCCTCCTCAACCCCCCCATCCTCAACCCCCTCCTCAAGCCCCATCCTCATCCTACCTCCTCAACCCCCCATCCTCATCCTCAACCGCCCTCCTCAACCCCCCATCCTCCTCCTCTCTCCTCAACCCCCCTCCTCAACCCCTCCTCCTCATCCTCAGCCTCCCTCCTCATCCTCAACCTCCCTCCTCATCCTCAACCACCCTCCTCAACCTCCCTCCTCACCCTCAACCTCCCTCCTCATCCTCAAACCCCTCCTCATCCTCAACCCCCATCCTCAACCCCCCTCCTCAACCCCCCATCCTCAACCCCCCTCCTCAACCTCAACCCCCCTCCTCAACCCCTCCTCCTCATACTCAACCTCCCTCCTCAACCCCCCATCCTCAACCCCCTATCCTCATCCTAAACCCCCCATCCTCAACCTCCATCCTCAACCTCAACCCCCCTCAACCCCCCTCCTCAACCTCAACCACCCTCAACCCCAACCCACCTCCTCAACCTCAACCCCCCTCAACCTCCCGCCTCAATTCCCCTCAACACCCCATCCTCAACCCCCCTCCTCAACCCCTCATCCTCAACCTCCCTCCTCATCCTCAACCTCCCTCCTCATCCTCCCTCCTCATCCTCAACCCCCCTCCTCAACCCTCTCCTCAACCTCCCTCCTCAACCCCCTCCTCAACCTTCCTCCTCAACCTCCCCATCCTCAACCCCCTCCTCAACCCCCCCATCCTCATCCTCAATCCCCCATCCTCAACCTTCCTCCTCAACCTCAACCCCCCTCCTCAACCCCCCTCAACCCCAACCCACCTCCTCAACCTTAACCCCCCTCAACCTCCCCCCTCAATCCCCCTCAACCCCTCTCCTCAACCCCCCTCCTCAACCTAAACCCCCCTCAACCCCCCTCCTCTACCTAACCCCCCCTAAATCCCCCCCCCTCTTTCCTCACTTACCTGCTTGTGCTCCGGCCCCCCCTGACGTCACATGAGCTCCGGCGGCGGGTCAAGGAGCGGAGGCCGGACCACAAGCAGGTAAGTGAGGGGAGAGGGGGGAAGTATTTAGGGGGGTTTAGGTGGAGGAGGGGGGAGGGAAAGAGACACGGGGGGGTAGAGAGACACACAGGGGGTTAGAGACACACAGGGGGTTAGAGAGACACGGGGGGGTTAGAGAGATACGGGGGGGAGAGTGACTCGAGTATAAGCCGAGGGGGCCCTTTTTTTCCTTAAAAAAAGGGCTGAAAAACTCGGCTTATACTCGAGTATATACAGTAATTTGTAGAGTCCCCAATATTCTAAATTGAATCTAGGGTTGTATCATTAGAAAAAGGATATGACTATAAATATACTTATTTCTATATATATCATATAGCTCAGGGACGGCTGGTGCATAGGGGCAAATGAGCAACCCCCCCCCCCCCCCCAAAAAAAAAAGATCAATCACTTTAATATCATATTTTACATTTATTTAGATAAAAAAAGTTATGATGTCTTTATATCAGCTTTCATGTCTTATTTAATATGATTTTATTACAATATAGATCTGTCACTTTAAATTAACCTTTTTTGTGCCTTCCCCTTTGTCTGGTATCTCTCCCTAGTGCTGCACTAGATTATATTACAGTGAGAGCGTTGTAATGCTCTCCTGCTCAATCTGGGTGAGTCTACATTCAATCTTGATACAATTGATACCCACTGCTATCAATACAATTTAAAGTCCAAAGTATTTCTTACTAATGCTTAACCTAATGGAGGTGCCAGAGCAGGGAATTATAAATGAGGGCCCTAACAATAGAAAAAGGCTTTGTTGCCTAGGATGGCAATGAGATTTTTTTTATGACAATATAAAACAAAAACATAAAACAGATGTTATCGTTTTTTACATTTTTATAGCTTTTCTAATACATAATGCATAATACAAAAAAATCATACTAACAGAGGTGAAAAAACAATACATAGTCTCCATATTTATATTTAAAATTGTCCACAGGAATCATGCCTAAAGAGATGCATAGCAAAATTTTAGAAAATTTACCAGTTTTCTGTGGTTTTAAAAAGTTTCTAGACCCCTGGCACTCAAATGGTTAAATTCTGAACTACAGTGCCTAACTACATGTAATTGTAAAGATACTTACAAGTACTTCAATCTCATGTCTGTATATATGTTGTGTATTTGTGTACTATTACAATACTATTAATTCAAGTAAAAAAAAAGTCTATATTTAATATTTGATGTCTAAGAGACAATCAGTTATTGTTGCACCTTGTATTGCATTGGTTAATTTCCACAGTTTTGGTATTATATATTTTTCTGATTTATGATACTTGATAATGAAAATACATTCTTACTTTTCTTGCAAACATTTATGCTATTTCTATTTAATCCACAGGGTATACTTGTTACACTTTTCGTAGCTATTTGTGTATCTTTTAATACTTTATTGCATTGAATCCTTTACAGGTTCACTAGAATTGTATGCTCACTTGACTGCAGATCATTTGTTTATTTTTTCAAACACAGCAAATGTATTTATTCCTTATCTATAGCTCCATTGTCACTTTCTTGAAACTGTTTTATAAGTTCTCAGTGTCCATATTGCTCTTATCAAATGCATTGATTATACATAGACACGGTTTCAAACCCTCTAAGTTCAGTGGTTCAAACGTGAACAATGATCAGTGGAGTGTTATCAGTGAGAACTTTTACTACTACGAAATAGTTGATGTATTGTTTTCTTTAATTCTATATTGTAGCAACTACAAAAATACAACCACTGATGAATAGTAGAGTTTCAGAAGAAACTGTGTTCAGAGTATGAGTGAGTCCAGTAAAAGGAATATCTTTTGGCTAGAGGCTAGAGCTAGAGGCTAGAGCTAGACCACATGAGAGATATATTTTTTTAAAACATGTGGAACTTGATCTACACAACATCTATGGTAGTTTGGTGTAGAATTTGCAATAAAAATATAAATGTGATGCAAGGCCAGATAACTTATGGACATTACATTTTACCCACTCTCTTTAGTTGTGCAGACAGAGGAGAATGCTATAACATCCCGCACCTACTGCCATTAATTTCCCCTGTTTCTATCTACCAAAATAGCATGCAGGGGGCTCCCAGTTAAGTCTTTGGGAGGGAGAAATGGGTAACACTGGAATATTAATCTTAGTGATAAATATTTTAAACATTACAAACAAAATTCTGTAGGAAAAAAAACATTAGTAGCACACTTAATTATAAACCCGATATTATTCAGCACTAGGGCCTATTTCAGATGTAACAGAGAAAGTGTGCTTTTCATGTTTCTGTAATAAAAAGATGTTCATCGTTAGGAGACACACCTAGAACAATAGGCTTATCAAACTGAGGACATCCCTAATGGCAGCAGCTTTCAAAAAGCTTAAAAAAATTGGCATCAATATGTAATGTAAAAATATGCAGCCTTATTAAATTGTGATTCGGCAAATTTAAAAGGGCTCTATTTAAGCACACAGCATATTTAATTTACAGAAGTTTTTAGTTAGTGTAGACCTTGCTTTTTGATAGAAATTAACCAACTAAAAACTTCTGTAAAAAATATGCTGTGTTCTTCAATAGAGCCCTTTTAAATTTAACGAATCACAATTTAATAAGGCTGATGGTTTTTAGGCTTCACAAATGCTTCTACTGAAGATTTAGGAAGATGCCCTTTCATAATTTTCAAATTAGCTTTTCCCTTAAGGCTGTAAGAAGCTAGTAAGTAATCCTCATTCATTATTGCTTGTAATCTTCTGAGCTGGCCAAATCCACAGTCCTGATGATATTTACAGAATATGGTAATATTACTTCAGATTTTCCCATATTTACATTTAAAAAGGAGTCAACACAATGATACAGTGGCAGAGCAAAATTATTTGTGAGTGCACATCTGCAATGTAGGTGTTTCTGGGAGTTAGTAAAAAAAAAATTAAAAGCATATATAAATGATATGATTACCCCAAGGTGATCACATCACCTTTCTATAAAAATAATTATTTACTCCCTCAACTAATAAATTAAGAGTCCCCTGTTACTCTGCAGTTGGATCCTGGTGCTTTGCACCTGTAGCTCTACCACTGAAATAGGTGATACCCACAGTACAAATATTTTCTAATCTGCATAATATTACAGGGCACACTGCAATGTAACAAGGCTTACATTCCTAAATACTGTATAGTGTTTATTTTTCAAAATTGTATGCATTCATTCAGGCTACCTATTGGACAGGAAGCTCTTCATCAAGATACTTTATGCATTGGAAAAATTTTAAGGAGCCAGAAGTGTACATTTTATTTTTTGGCTCCCAGGCACTTGGGAAATTTCCACCCAAGTGTATATTTGTTGCAGTGTATGGTAGACAAATATTGGATAATTTTATTAATTATCATACAATTTTTATTTTTATGTTTTCCCCATTTTTCTGCTGTATTGAATTTCATCTACTGGCAGATTTTGTTTTTTATTTTTACTTATTATCACTTGGAGTGCTTGTGTATAACCCTAAATATAGTTTTTTTTATTTGAAATTTTGGAAACACATAATCATAAATCATTGTAAGGCCTAGAAAACAATAATCAGCCATATTTTTTTATTGCCATAGCAACTGTTTGTAATGCCATTCTCTGCTCTGCCAAAGGGTATAAAGATACAGAAAGTAACCTGTATGGGACAAATGCGCCATCCCTGCGCTGCTTATGAAGAAAATTGCAACTGCCTATATGGGCACTGGCCCAAGTAATATGAGTGATAAATAATGAATCTCTAATTTATATTGCTAGCTAGCATGTAAATGAATAAATAATTCATAATTTATACCTCACACACTGGAGCCTGAAACTGTTTACGTCATCACATCAGTTTCCCTATACTTTCTTGTCTTCTATCAGCTGATTTATTAAGCTAAGACTGGAAAACATGAGGGCAAACGAAGCTTAATACTTTGCTCTATGGGATTGTACCTACTCAGGATCACCTCAGACAAAATTTAGATCTATTGTGTCATTGTACTGGAAACATTTCTATACACATATAGTTTGACCTCATCATAAAGGGGTTAGCTAATACAAAAATGGCATGCAAGCCTCTTCTTTTTTTCATTTTAATCATTTGCTGTGTCTTAAAGCGTTTGTGTCAAAGAGGTCACCAAATAAAGTGCATTATTTTTTCAACTCCCAGTACTCCTTCTCCTAGCATATTTTGTTATGAAGAAATTCTAAAACTGAGGTGGTGTTATCTGATATCTCTAGAACCTTCTTACTGTGTCCTGCTACTGCATGGAAGCACAAGGTACAAATACACATGTAAATACAGGAATAACTGCAGATAAGCTTTGGTTTTGTCCGCCCAGTTTCCTATTTTCCTAACCCTGTAAAATATGCGTAATGCAAACTTTGCTAACTGAACTACTTTTGCTTGGTGTTATTCCATAAGTCAACTGTTTATTCAATAATGTTGTACATTCTGAGTCTAACACCTCTAATTTTGGAGAATGTCCTCAAAGTTTAATATTGATCTTTAATTGAACTATGCTTCCTCACTCATAATTATTTGTCATTTTCTTCTGTCTGCTTTTGTTACATATCTGAAATGTAGGGTATTCTGCTTCCTCATTGGTTGAATACACCATTTCATTATTGCTCACTGTGTTGATGTGTAACCACTGAAGATAGGTGATTCCTGACTGGCTGACACATATAGTCAGTATCATTTTTTTTTGCTGTAAAGACGAGACCTATTGCTTGTGTCCTTCTGTTTATAGACATCATTCCATAGTACAGCTCCTGTGCAAGGATCCAGGGTGCACTTCTTCATGTTTGCTTAATCTTCTGTGTCTAACCCTGACTTGTGAACTTAACCCTAATCTTCTTCCTGCCCTGATCCATGACCTGTGAACACACATATTCTTCGTGTTCCCTGCCTTGACCTCTAGCCTTTGAACTGGACTACCCAGCCTGCTCCTAAAACTAGAAGTGCCAACTGACGCTCTGGTGCCAACTGGACATGAACCTCAGTGTGAGGGACCGTCTGTCGCCTTTACTTTCATTCTGCTGGCCGCTTATGTCATGTGGCTTCTGCAACTTTTAAAAGATTATAAAGAAAATGTTCTGATATATAATAATGTATTTTCTAGACTTCGATTCTCATCTTATGTGAATGTTAAATTTGTATGTATTGTGATTAGGAATGGGACAATTGTGATTGTCATTAAGTGTTTTTTTATGTATAAAAAATGTGTTATAAATAAAAAATAAAAATGATGTTATGTTTCATTATTTAGCCAGCTCAGCTGAGTTAATATATTAAATATCTTACGTTTGATTCCGAAAGTCTAGTGTCATTAATTACTTACAAAATAAATCCAGTCTGTATCTGTCTGTACACCACAAATCAGTCACAACCAATGTTTTGTTATTGGCAGACTCTCTGCGGATACTTTCACATGGAGGTGGTTTTATCTTCTTTATATGAAGACTGAGTCACAGAGATTGCTGCAGACTTTAAAACAAATGTTACCTCTGTGCCATTACTCAAACATGTCACATGCACTGTGGAGCAGGAATATAGAGGTTTAATGTCCTATGCTAGAAAGGCCACCTTTTAAACACATACCGCTCTGTCATAATAATAATTTGCAGAGTCAAGCTCTGTATTCAACTTATTTTTTTCATGAGCCAAACCCAGGTGATCATAATCCAATTTAAATTTTTTGACAAGATCTTCTTTTATATATAAAATATGAAGTGACCATAGCTGAAATGCTGATTAAGACACTCTATTACTGAAGAATGCTTAATTATTGCATTTAAAGAAATGTATCAATATTGCATTATCCAGTTAATTTATTGTACATAATTAACAAGGAATGGAAAAAATGCATTTTGACTTTCGATCTGGTTACCTCACTTGGTACAAGAGTTGTGTTGCAGTGGATGGTAAAGAAAGCTCATCTACATGTGAGACTTTATGGAAATTCAGTGAGATCACAGCTCCGGTAAGCCAGCTGGCACCAATATTGCATCTCCGGAGTTATATATTCTTACCACAGGCAGCATCCTATGCGACAATAACATGCACATTGTATTAACACTACTCTAGGTATGAAAACCAGAAGTGACAATGAGCCACCTTCTGTCACCCATAACCTAGGGTGCCTCAGGGCCTAATAGTGACAGCACACACAAATATGTAGCAAGTGAAAATAAAGAAGCCTCATCACTTTCTTTGTTCAGCTATGGCTCTCATATGTAATGGTTGCAAATTTTACTATACTGTATATATTTTGTGACTGGTAAATGAGGAATAAATGTGCCCGTTTTTAATAAAAGCATCATTTTATTGTGCTTTGTTAAATGATCACTGTAGTCTTATATTTACAATATGCTCTTTATAAGAACTTGACATTGGGCACAATGGTTTTGCAATGTAAAAAATAAATACATTCTTTAATGACACAGTGAAAAACACTGTTGGTTTGTATTACCTATGTTGGACTCGTTGTTTCAACTGCATTATCAGCAATATGTTTTCTTGTAAATGAAAAGCTTTTCTGTTAGTCATATATTAGTCCTGTTGAAAGCAGTGGCACTTTAAATTGGCAGATTTCCATTGTAACAGAGGGAAGCTTCCTCTGTATTCAAGGTCTCCTGTAGAAGGAACTATAGAGTAAAGTATTTTTTTAATTATGGAATTGACGTGAAATACGACATATTTTGTAACCTCTCCCCTGGTGTAATAAAGACAGGAAAGGAAAATGGCAATGAAACCAGCATTTATATTTTAACAATCTCCTCATGACATAGAAAATGTTAATCTAACAACTTAAATGTATATGGAATATTCCCTGTTTTTACCTTTTTCTAATCTAACACCTGCTGCTTATATCAGAAACACACATTACATTGAGCCATTCTATGCACATACAGATTTATTTTGTTTTTATATAAAATTTGCTTCCACACCCCCAGAGCTGCTTACATACTGTAGGCACGTAGTACTAACCAACAGATAAACTGCTTCCAAGTACATTTTTTAACCCTACACTAACCTTCCAGCCAAAAGCCAGTCCAGAGATCCAGAGCAGGTGCTGCAATTCATGGAGAGAGATGTGTGTGGTGGGAACAAAAGCCTGAAAATCCCATGATGCTTTGCTGCAGAGACTGAATCCTCCTACACTAATGCATTGTTTACTTGGCTCTGACTGGCCACAATGAATTATGAGTTTTATGATAATTTAGCTTGAATATTCAGGGGCATTCCTTCTCAAAATCAACTGCCAGAAAACTGAAGACATTTTACAAACATTAGGCTAAGCTTATTAATGTTTATTTTGGTATTTAGTAATTCATAAAATATTTGCACACACTACCAATTCTCATCTATCAGATACATTCATAATCTATGAAACTTCCATATACCTTTAATGGGTTCATGACCATACTTTAGTCAAGACATTCATGACACATACATATAATTTCCATTATATTTTTGTTTTTGTAAAAAGTTCACACACATAGCAAACCTGATTTATTAGGTCACCTGTAATGTCAATAAATGTGGTCCTCCAGTAGCTTTTATATGTCTTTTGTGGTTTATGCAATTTTTACAAGCCTGTATATTGAGAACATAAATTTATATTATCTATGAGTAAAATATTTATTTTTAGTCATAATCTATGATTAAAATAATCCCAAACAGTAAATATTCTTATAAACCTACCCCCTTCAATCATATTTTAAGAAGCTCAAAGGATAAAAAATAAATTTAGAATTTACAACAGTTATTGTGATATTGTGGCATCATGCATCCAAAATGGTGAACGCAAACTGTTTTCACTAATACAAAATGAAAAAAACATAATACAATATGCAATGTAAATGGCAAAAATATTTCCGCTCTTACATTCAAGATCATGTTTTTGTGTGTCATCTGTACAGCTGTATAACCCACGTATCTATATATAATTCTAACTTCAGTTGATTTAACTACATCTTTGACTACATCTTTGTTTTTTTTTGGCTTACTTGTTTTCTGCATTTATTTTCGATCCAAAATACCAGAGGAGTGACAAGAGTGTAATGATATTGTTCTTTTTTTAGGAAATTAAAATGTCCACTGAATGTTCTTTTTTACCAAACAGAGTAAAATGAGGGATTCAGTTGCAGTAAGTGGTGTTGAAGGGGATGTTTCACCTGAACCCAAATGCCTCTTATATGAAATCATTCACTTACTGAAGTTCAAATATACGTGGAAAAGTTTTAGCACTTTCCTTTTAAAGGGCCACTTAATTCACCACAGTTTGGACCACATCACAGTAAAGATCTCCTAAAAGCATGTTGAAATACTTTTTAGAGTTTTTGAAATATGTGCATTTTTCGCTGAGAATTTAAATAAATTACATCTGTGTTTACATGTGTCACCAACTGCCATCTCTCAGACAAAAAGCTACGGCTCTGGGTAGTGAGCAACACAAAAAAGGAGGTTAACCCTCACCTTATCTATCTGTGCAGAGTATGGGATGCTGGAATCATCTAAATAGGTCAGTTATGTGTTACATTTTCAGTGCAGCCCTGAGTTTAGGGAAAAACTTCAATTAATCACTGTCTTAATCACGTGGCTCAGCTGTCTGTTTTACTCGTGCAACATTGAGGAGGCAGGAAAAACTTTGCTATGACTTAAAACTTTAGATTTTATTGCTGTTATTAGTATAATAAAAAAAAAAAAAAGAAAAGATAATTTTCACATACAATCGTTTGCTCTTTCACACCACGAAGAGCACTTACAGTGAGGTAAAGTCTCTTTAATGCTATAAAGCCCATGGTTGTGTGAGGTACCAAGGAACACAGAAGCATGCATGTAACTGTCAGTTTGATTGGCTCTTCATGTAGTTCTTCATATAGCTCTTGAACTTTTGACCCAATCAGAGCTCAGTGTCAATGACAAAAATCTTTTTCTAAAATGGCAGCTTCCACTCTGCACAAACACGGAGGACTAACTGACAAACTAGGCAAGATCCACAACTTTTACATAGATAGTTAATCTTCTCTAAGAGTGGTATTTAATATAAATTAGATCATTTTTAGGTGGAACATGCCCTTAACATTTTTCTATGTTCTCTGAAGCCTATTTATTCAGCTGTGAAACCAAACTTTTTGATAAATATACCTCAATGTGGTTTCCAAAAGTATTATTTAGCACAACAATATGCCATTAAAACCAGTCCCATGGTCTTTTTTTTTATAATAAAGAATAATTACTATATATAAAACACAAATAAAGTGAATTGACATATAACAGATACTAATGTACTGTTTAACCATCAGTGGCGCAGCTAGTGAATGCAGGGCACTGGTGCCAAATAATATAGGGTCCCCCCTTTGCAACTTCTTTATACAAAGTAGGTGGCTACAGTGGGGGAAAAAGTATTTGATCCCCTGCTGATTTTGAACGTTTGTCCACTAACAAAGAAATTATCAGTCTATAATTTTAATGGTAGGCATATTTTAACAATGAGAAACAAAAAAACAAACAAACAAACAAACAAACAAGAAAAACACATGTCAAAACAATTATAAATTGATTTGCAGGTCAGTGAGGGAAATAAGTATTTGATCCCCTATCAATCAGCAAGATTTCTGGCTCCCAGGTGTCTTTTATACAGGTAACAAGCTGAGATTAGGAGCACTGTTAAAGGGAGTGCTCCTAATCTCAGCTCGTTACCTGTATAAAAAACACCTGTCCACAAAAGCAATCAATCAATCAGATTCCAAACTCTCCACCATGGCCAAGACCAAGGAGCTGTCCAAGGATGTCAGGGAAAAGATTGTAGACCTATACAAGGCTGGAATGGGCTACAAGACCATCGCCAAGCAACTTGGTGAGTAGGTGACAGCAGTTTTTGCGATTATCTGCAAATGGAAGAAGCACAAAATAACTGTCAGTCTCCCTCGATCTGGTGCTCCATGCAAGATCTCACCTAATGGAGTTTCAATGATCATGAGAATGGGGAGGAATCAGCCCAGAACTACACGGGAGGATCTTGTTAATGATGTCAAGGCAGCTGGGACCATAGTCACCAAGAAAAAAATTGGTAATACACTACGCCGTGACGGACTAAAATCCTACAGTGACCGCAAGGCCCCCCTGCTCAAGAAAGCGCATGTACAGGCCTGTCTGAAGCTTGCCAATGACCATCTGAATGATTCAGAGGAGAACTGGGTGAAAGTGTTGTGGTCAGATGAGACCAAAATCAAGCACTTTGGCATCAACTCAACTCACCGTGTTTGGAGGAGGAGGAATGCCGCCGTGTTTGGGGGAGGAGGAATGAACACCATCCCCACCGTCCAACATGGAGGTGGAAACATTATACTTTGTGGGTGTTTTTCTGCTAAGGAGACAGGACAACTGCACCGCATCAAAGGGACGATGGATGGGGCCATGTACCGTTAAATCTTGGGTGAAAACCTCCTTCCCTCAGCCTGGGCATTATAAATGGGTCGTGGATAAGTATTCCAGCATGACAATGACCCAAAACACACAGCCAAGGCAACAAAGGAGTGGCTCAAGAAGAAGCATATTAAGGTCCTGGAGTGGCCTAGCTAGTCTCCAGACCTTAATCCCATAGCCAACTGTGGAGGGAGCTGAAGGTTCGAGCCTCGAAACCTTAATGACTTGGAGAGGATTTGCATAGAGGAGTGGGACAAAATACCTCCTGAGATGTGTGCAAACCTGGTGGACAACTACAAGAAATGTCTGACCTCTGTGATTGCCAACAAGGGTTTTGCCACCAAGTGCTAAGTCGAACGGGTCAAATACTTATTTCCCTCATTGATCTGCAAATCAACTTATAACTTTTTTGACATGTGTTTTTTCTTGTTTTTCTTTTGTTATTCTGTCTCTCACTGTTAAAATATACCTACCATTACATTTATCGACTGATCATTTCTTTGGCAGTGGACAAACGTTCAAAATCACCAGGGGATCAAATACTTTTTACCCCCACTGTATATGGGACAATAGTAAAAGAAAAATACATGTAGGTGGTCTGCTCTACGTTCTATAAAAATAATGATCTGCCCCTTTACCATAATAATTAAAAGTCTGTAGTTTCTGCAGACTTTTGCAGGCTTCAAAGGGCCCCTACCTTGCTGTGGGCCCCGGTGCTTTGCACCTGCTGCAACAGCAGCAGCTCCACCACTGAAAAAATACTATATAATCTCTAACTGCTTATAGAGAAATTAATTATTATTAAGTATTTATATTAAAAAGAAAAAAAAAAGAATTTATAACTAGCTAGACAAACCCTAAAGTCTCTCCTAGCAAATACTTCTTTATTTGTTACTTTACTGTATCATTCATTTCAGGACCTCCTTAAACAGGTCTAGGTAGGAGGGCTAAGAATCTTTACTTCCCTCGCACAATTGCTAAAGGAAGTGATGCATGGACAGGATGTGATGTAAATCACATCATCTCAACTAAGGGTATATAACATAAGGCCAGGCAGGAAATCGCTCTGTTGCTTCCTTTTCTTCCTTGGTGGCTGTGATGTTGAACTTGCAGCAGTGAGCCATTACTAGATGTGAAGGCCTAACCGTGGGTGAGATCAAGTGTGTGGGGAAGGGGATTACTATATAGATAGATAGATTTAAAAAGGGTTGTTGCTCCGTGGGTCTGGGCTGTGTGTTTGTGATACATTTATAGTATTGTGTTGTTGCCTTTTAATAAATACCTTTTAATGTAGACGAACCTTGTGTAATATATATATTAATTTGGTGATACACCACATTGACTAGCAGTGATGCTGATATACACCTTTGAGCTCATTGCAGCCAGCAGCGCCGTCACACATGTGAAGCAGCCACGCAGCACTTAGGCTGCAATGAGCGACGAAGGCAAAGCAGCCGCCCAGCACTGTTCAAGCGTGTAACTCTAAAAACCCACCAAAACAAAAAAAACATGTACAAAAAATTATAACACACACAAAGCACAGGGGGAGACACAGGAAGCCTGGGAGTGAGGATGCAAGCGAATTACACCCATATTTTGCGTTTTTTTCCAAAATCGCCACCACTATTAGACCTTTGATGGCGCATTTACGGAATCTAAACACATCTAAATTTATATTTTTTACATGCAATTGCACTTACACCAACAGAATGTGCTGTTAAACCGCTACTCTCTCCTTAATGCCTAAAGAGATGGATAGGGGGATCCCTAATGCTACATCGTTCATTACTGCACCTCATTAAGGACCTAATTATAATACCTGAGTTTTAGTAAATCAGATGTAGACCTGAGTACTGATAATTGTTAGTTATGCATCAAAAAACAATGAAACATACAGTACATCAACAAGACATGCATTTTTACTATCCGAACATCTGGAGAACCCACAGTAGGTAAGGAATAAAAAAAACAATAAGTCCTACTAACACCAGTTGTAATTCGTAATTTTATCTAAGCCCCTTGAATAGACAATATATACTGATCCCAGATCTGCCAATTTGATCTCAAACCCTTTTTCATTGAGTTATTTAAACGGCTCCCCCTAATGATTTGAATTTCATCCCTAGATCTTCTTCCCAGGCTGCTATACCACTTGATTTCTCAAAAACAATATTGTCAGATATCGCTTTACTACATTTAGATATTATATGAGACTCATCTCCCTTAATCACATAACTTTCCATTTTTGTCCATATTAATTGTTTTAAATCTTCAGTGGTATAGATGCATTTTTAAGGTTTCATAATCTAACCATGTCAGTTTACTCAAACTGAATTTATTTTGAATCTCAACCAGGATATATTAGGCTTTACTTGTTTGGATTAAAAGCAAACAATTATAACATATTAGGAAATTGCCCATCAAAAATGACTGGAGTAAAATTGTAAGGCTACCGATGCTGTTGGCCACACAATGCGAGGCTATGGGCCCTCTTAGCACCTTCAGTTGTCATCGCGTGGCTCGCAATGAGCACCTTCGGCGCCCATTGGAAGCCTCTCCCCCTGTGTAGTTTATAGGCCTCACACTTGAGTGTAACTGTCTGGGGTTGTGTTACTGCCTGGGTGTCACAACCTGTATGTTGAATGGGTATGATAAGAGCCTATTGCTGAAAACCTCTCCCCACAGGTGTGATCGGTTCGTTTTACCTCTGTACAGCAGAAAGAACTTTCCGCCCTTGGGTTAGACTGAGAGATGTCTGTGGTCTTGTATTGCATTCAAATCTTTCTAAAAAGAACTTACTCCAGGAACCAGCATCCAGCATCAATAATGAAATTCACACATTAATTATGTGAACCAGTTAAGCATATTTATTACTGAAACCATCAGACATATTTATACCACATTCTAGCAACAACAGACCAATCAATTTAAATGTGCCTCCATGGTTACACCCAATCTTTCTAGCTCACGTTATCAGCCCTGCCTGCCAGTCTAAGACAATCACCCATTGTTTTCCCTTTCCACTGCTGTATTCTTGGTAGGGGGCAATTACATACAATAGGCCTGGAGACACCAGTCTGAGGCTTGTGATGCATACAGAGAGATACTGGTGTAATTTGACTCCCAGGAGGGCAATTATCTCCATAATCTTGTTAATAAGGCACTAGTCCAGTACTATAAAATATTGGGCATATACAATATTTCCCTTGTAAGTGCTAGCTCCCGCAAAGCACAACACAGACATACATCACATCACTCCCATCATGTTCATATGCACACCCCAACTATAAACATGGGGACCATAGTATTGGTCTAGTGGTACCCAGGCAACTTTAAACAGGCATAACAAGGAATAACACATAAATCACAACATCCCCAAATGTTAACTCATCTCAGTGGGCCCCTTTCCCCTGGCACAATAAGCCTATCTTATAAGGCTGAGGGCATCAGTCTATAAGGTATTGCACGGCTGGTGCCTTGGTATGCTTCAGCCATGACACTTGGGTTAAGTGTTAGTGGCTTGGGTTAAGTGTTACTGCCTTGTGTTAAATGTTAGTGGCTTGGATTGTGTTACTGGCTTTCTTTAAGTGTTACTGCTTAGAGCTACTTTTTACGTCCTTCGGGCTAGTTTTACGTCCTTGGCCCTCGTTTTTGTGGTTTAGCGTTTTTTTGGCAGCCATTTTATTTTCTCGCTGAGGCGATTTTCGATTGTGAAAAAAAACGCAAACATGCCTCAAATTAACTTGCAACCTGACTCACAGGCTCCCTAGCTCCCCCCTGTGCTGTGTGTGTGTGTAAGTTAATTTGAGGCATAGTTGTTGTTTTTTTCATGTCTTTTCAGTTCTGATAAAGTCATAATTTTGTGATGTGCACAGTGCATGTATGGGTTTCGGTCCTAAGTCGTACGGGTCGTAAGTCCTGCGTGCCTCAACTGCTCGCCTCGCTTTGCGAATGCTCGCAGTGCAATGATGGCCATCGGTACATCCCCCCGCAGTGGCGGATCTGCTGGCGGAGGCATGGGGTCAGGAGAAAGCAACTCTGAGACTTCTTATCTTGTACTTGTCAGAAGTTTGGTGGCTGACATCAATGAGACAGCAATTTTATGTACGGACTAGAACAGATTGTAACAGAGCTGGAACACGCAGTCCAATATCTCCGCTGGTATACGGTAAAATACCCAAGAAGCACTACAGTCTCACCATTCCCGACCTCCCATATTGGACGACACTCAATTTGGGAGTCAAATGAATACTGACTTTATTTTGTTATGTGCAGAAATATTTATACACATCTCTTCCCACAGGCAATCCACATCCCCCATAGTTGGCCACACAATACACATAGAGGGAACAATAGCTGGGTCACACCTCCCTGGCAACTTGATATAATCAGACATGGATTAAATCAGCCTTCTTTGTTCTTATCTGAGAATGAAAACACTTTATACAATCGATTCCTTTATCTCTGAAGTCTCTGTAATAGGATTATCTATTAGCCTAGGTCTGCAATAGTCTGGCTAATATTCTGCAGAGCATAAACCGACATACATATAATATAACAGTAGGATCATATTTTAACCATAATAATAATAAAACAGGGTAAAACAGTGATGGGTTCCGTTACACACCTCCCCCGTGACCATAAGCCGGCATACACGGTCTGATCCCAACGGATCGGCCTGGGGATGTCCGGACAAAAGTATTTGTTGGTCAATTCTCTAGTTTGACAACCCATCAGCATTACTGCAATTCACATTTACTCACATTTCACATAGCCCCAGATAGCTGGGATCTGAGCGCACAAAACTACCGAATAGCGCTCAGATCCTATTCACACAGTTCAATTGCCATGTAGCTAAAATCTTTCCCATAGTCTTTCATTATATGAATGGGCTCCATGGCATAGTTATCTGGGGTATCATGGTTCGCACAGGGCAAGTACCGAATGACCCCCCTGTATGTAAAGGGCCAGATTGAGTGACATACACTCTGGTATGGCCGAATACTGGTTTTAAAGGGCAATATGTCCCAGGGCCATAGTCGCAGGGCAGGAGGCTGGCAAACAGTCCTCTCCAAGCCAAAGTGGCGAAGGGCACTTCGTCACACATCTCCCCTTTGGGGGGAAGTCTAACCAGGCACCTGGATATTTTGCTGTGGTGATGGGGCAACACGCTGAGGGGACTTGAGGGGTAGAGGCCAGCGGCACTCTGCCCTGATGCCAGCTCTTCTGCTGGTATAACCTGCAGGACATCCTGCTCTGTACAAGGGACAAAGGGAGGGCAGAGGCTGACTGCACTCTGTCCCACTGTCAGCTCTTCTGCTGGGGTACTTGGGACGTATTCCGGTTCAGTAGCCAGGGAAAGGTGGGGGTCAGTGGGGGTTAACATTTCCTCTGTTAACCCTGGGGCCACATTAGGAGTTAGCTGGGGAGGGGAATTTGTACTTACCCCCTCCTCCGGTTGTCCCAGTGAGAGTAGTTGGGGATCTGGACAGGCTGTGGGCGCAGAGACCACGGTCCCATCTGCGCCGTCTGGGAGATTGGTGTCTCCCCTGGTTAGGGTAAACTGTCGCTGGGGAGGAAGGACGACACCTTCTGCCCCCTGTGGTTCACACTGCCGCTGGGGGGGAAGGATGACACCTTCTGCCCCCTGGGGTTCACACTGCCGCTGGGGGGGAAGGATGACACCTTCTGCCCCCTGGGGTTCACCCTGCCGCTGGGGGGGATAGACGACACCTTCTGCCCCCTGGGGTTCACACTGCCGCTGGGGGGGGGAAGGACGACACCTTCTGCCCCCTGGGGTTCACACTGCCGCTGGGGTGGAAGGACGACACCTTCTGCCCCCTGGGGTTCACACTGCCGCTGGGGGGAAAGGACGACACCTTCTGCCCCTGGGGTTCACACTGCCGCTGGGGGGGGGGGGACGACACCTTCTGCCCCCTGTGGTTCACACTGCCGCTGGGGGGGAAGGACGACACCTTCGGCCCCCTGGGGTACACACTGTCGCTGGGGAGGAGAATTAGTTGGAGTATTCCACGTGGAGCGGTTTCTGTTTCTGGGACAGTCTCTCTGCATGTGGCCCTGCTGGTTACACGTGTGGCACCTGAAGTACCGTGGAGGGGTTTGGTAGTTCCCACCACCCGGACGCAGTGCTGGGGGGGGGGTTAATGGTGGGAGGTGGGTTAGCAGCTCCCAAGATGGACCGCTCCCGTGCCCGCTGCTTTTCCATTATGTATTTGTGGACATCTGTCATTAACCATTCCAAGGTTTTTATGGGAAGCGTACCTGGGAAAAAGGTCAGTTTGCTTTGGAGTTCTCTTCCAAACTCAGTCTGTGGGGTAATAAGAGGTACTGTAACCATGAGTTCCTTTCTGTCTGCATCCCTGTAGTCCGCGGCCGCCTCCTCCTCCTCATGATGAAACGCTGTCTGAAAACTAGCCGGTTCCATCCTGCTGTAGCCAGGGGCGCTGTACGGATACTAGCGTTGCCCTCAATTTTAACTCCACGGAATGGTGTCTCCTGTAGCTGTCCTTCTGACCGTGGGAACAATTCCGCCACTTGCCACCAAATGTAACAGAGCTGGAACACGCAGTCCAATATCTCCGCTGGTATACGGTAAAATACCCAAGAGGCACTACAGTCTCACCATTCCCGACCTCCCATATTGGACGACACTCAATTTGGGAGTCAAATGAATACTGACTTTATTTTGTTATGTGCAGAAATATTTATACACATCTCTTCCCACAGGCAATCCACATCCCCCATAGTTGGCCACACAATACACATAGAGGGAACAATAGCTGGGTCACACCTCCCTGGCAACTTGATATAATCAGCCTTCTTTGTTCTTATCTGAGAATGAAAACACTTTATACAATCGATTCCTTTATCTCTGAAGTCTCTGTAATAGGATTATCTATTAGCCTAGGTCTGCAATAGTCTGGCTAATATTCTGCAGAGCATAAACCGACATACATATAATATAACAGTAGGATCATATTTTAACCATAATAATAATAATAAAACAGGGTAAAACAGTGATGGGTTCCGTTACACAGATGAACAAGCAGAAAAACATTTTGTTTAATATGGCATTTAAAACATCAATTTGATGTTAAGCACAGGGCAAGACATGGGCAGTTAATATTTTTTTCATAACATTGTCACCCTTAATAATTTATTATCACACATATTTATTAGCTTGTGTTTCTTTTTTAACTAACTAACAGCCTACCTAACTGGAAGTGACCCCCTAGACAGCCCGTCATTCACAAACTACACAGATAAGCTGCATAGACAGTGGGATTCTGGCATCCATTCCAGGCTGCCTACATGGTGACCACTTCCTCTAAGCATTCACACAATCACAAGCATGCAATCTCTATCTGAATGGATAACAACAGCAGCCAGAGATGCACCCCACCACAGACCTAGGCTAAATCCTACACACTGAGTTTCCTTGTGTGAAACAAATTGATGTGGTGCACTTTGGATTCCCCTCGCAGAGATGATGTTCTCCACCTAGCTCACAAGAATGGCAAGAGGGTCTGCAGGAGAGGCAGGCAGTCGAGCTAGGCTACCAGACGGTCATCTCTGTGGCTGTTGTATCATATCCTTAGGCAATGAGAGTATCCACCTTTGCTGCAACGAGAAACACAAATTAAAATTTCCAGGAGATTAGGCACATTAAAATCAATCCTATCACCACCACTAGGGATTTTAAGAAATTGCAAGGCATATTGTTAAACCGAACACCAATAGATCCCATCCAGGGGAAAGGGATCCATCTTTCTTTAACTATATCTCTACCTTGTTGTTGCAACTGTTTTACTTTGCTCATGTGTGCCTCTATTGGGTCATGCAAGTCCTCAACCCAGGTACAGCATACTGAGCCTATGATAGCACAAGTTCCCCCTTCTATAGCTAGCAGATAATCAAGAGCCATTCTGTTTTGCAGGGCAACTTTTCTGACTTGGGCTAACTCTTCATTTAGGGCATGGATAGAAATTGTAGTCTCATTAATGATCCCATCCATAATACTAGCATATTTATTTATCTTATTTGCTAATTCGACTCCCCAACCTGTCCAAGAGGGGAACCACATACATGCTTTATCTGCAGATAAGAATAGTTCTCATTTATACCTAGTCCCCCCTTGTATATTTCAGACAATGAAAACAAGCAGAGCAGTACATGCATTTTGACAGTTTGTTAATCCTTTTTGTCCCTAGTTGCTTCACCCTTTGAACATTTTTTTTATCACTGACCTGGAAATCTACTAGCTTATAGTGGGAAGCATGAATCCAGTTTGGTTTCCTTTCCTGCTATGGGCCATCAAATCGGGGCTCTTAATGTCTCCTCACGTATCTCCTTATCACCACCCAGTCCCAAGGGGGCAGGTGGTGAGTTCCAATTGTTTCTTCTGGAGCTGGTAATGAAGAGAAAACTTTTCCATGCAATTTAGTCCGTTGCATTTGTTGCTGAACAACATAATCAGTTAAAGAAGCATATTGTCCATGTAATTCTTGTGGAAAGAAAAGGCCTATCAGTGGTGGTCTGCCAAATAAAATCTAAAATGGCAAGAGGCCATGTTTACCCTTAGCTATTTTATTTTTTAAAAACACTATTTACACTCTCTACTTTCCCAGATGATTGTGGATGGTAAGTAGTATGCAGACGCTGGTTAATCTGCAACCCTTTCATTATTTCTGCAAACACTTGCCCATTAAAACGAGTACCTCGTCCAGACTCTACTGTCTCAGGTAGACCTTATCTGCACACAATTTCAGATATTAGCTTTTTAGCAGTGACACTTGTCTTTGCCTTGGCAACAGGCCAAGCCTCTACCCAGGAGTAGAACATATCCACACATACCAAAACATACTCATTGACACCACATTTGGGTAGCTGGATGTATTCTATTTGCAATCTTTGGAACGGGAAGTCAGACTTTACAAGATGTTTCATCTCTACCTTTGTCATTTTACCTGGAATGTATTCGGCACAGATCATGCATTTCTTACACCACACAGTTGCAAACTGCGAGAAACCTGGCGCGAACCAACATTTATTGACACTCACAATCATTCCCCCTTTGGAAATATGGGAAGGGAGATTAGATTAACTGGCTATAACAGGATATAGAACTGGGGGTGCACCCAATCGACCATACCCATCTTTCCAACCATCATTCTCCAACTTGCAACCAGCATTTTTCCACTTTCTCATAGTCTGGGAACCTGTTTGGTTTTGGAGAGTCTTTAAGACTTCCATTGTCAAATCCTCCACAGTGTTAGAGGACACTTGGAGAGCCAAAAGAGCTGCCTTCTTGACTGCTTCATCTGCCTTGTTACCCATAGTGATTTGATCTATTTCTCACTGATGTGCCTGGCATTTCATAACAGCTACGGCTCTAGGTAGCTTCACCTTTTGTAGCAAATCCTGTATGAAGTATGCATGTTTTACCACCTTTCCACTAGAGGTCAGAAAGCCTCTAAGTGCCCACAAAAAGCCAAAATCATGGAGGATTTTGTAAGAAATTAACTGATAATTAAATAATTAATGTATAATTTCTACAAATAATAAGTTCTTTTGGACAAATCAATAAACAAGGATATTCGTAAGTTAGTTAAAAAGAATATATTTTACATAAATGAATATACAGTTACACAATGGGTTTTAGACAAAGAGATAGACAGTAGGGATTAAACGATATTTACAAAAAGATACTTATGTGAATATATTACATTATTACTAGATACTACACCAAAAGACAGCAATATCTTCAGAGTCCATGTCTTTAGGCCTCAGGTCACAATACGGCATGGCATCTGCTCAGCTGGGCACTCCTCTGGATGGCTCTTCTGGACACCTCTTCAGGGACACACACACACTAAGACTTAGACTTACTAAAAAAACTCTCTGGACTTTGTATATCTTTCTTGGACACTCCCCTTGATATGTGACTGTCCAGCTCAACTGAAATCATCTCACCTCCCCCCAAACTCCATAAAAACTCCATAAATGGGAAACTCACATACACAGATGTCCCCTTGTTTACATATAAACACTCTGGGCCAAGAGACCCCCTATTATGTTATCTATCTGATAGATGCAAGAGTCCATCACACCCAACTGTTCTTTTGTTTACTCATAAACAACCTTAGGCATAAGTCTTTTGTTACAGTATCAACGGAATAGATAGTTACACCTCAAGTTTCTCAGGGCACAGTTTGTTTGTGATAAGTTGGTTGTGACTGAACACAATTTATATATCATCACTTATAAAGATTTATACAACTACATATATATTATAAGATACACTTATTGAGAACACAATGTTTAAAAATGATCACTGTATAAGGCATGTCTTACAATTCCATAGGCATAACGGGAGTCAGTATATATGTTCACTGTCTTCCCTTCTGCCAATTCACATGCCTTGGTCAGGGCAAGCAATTCAGCACTTTGTGCCGAGTGCATACCAAAATCAAGGGGCTAGACAATGGAGGTGTCATCCGCTACAGCAAAACCAGCGGCAAACCCTCCCTCTGGTTTATGGAGTCTAGACCCATCCACATATAGTGTAATTTCAGCATTTGGAATAGGTTCATCCAAGACAGGATTGCGAGGGTCATAGTAAAGCTCCAGCTCCTGCTCACAATCTCGTCCTGGGTGTTGCTCCCAGTCCTGGTTATATTAGACGGCACCAGCAAGGAAATTTAATATTTCGTTAGCTTGGCCGCAGAGAGGTACTTGGTTGTCAGGCTGTGGAGGACTGCTTGTACAGCATGAGGAACCATAAGAAACAACTGATTTTCAAGGACAATGTCAGTTGTTTTTCAGCTAACATTGCTGCTGCAGCTACAGAATTTACACATGCAGCTCCTGCTGAAATCACAGGATCCAGTTTGGTACTAAAGTACCCCACTGGCTTCTGTTTCCCCCCATACTTCTAAATGAGTACTCCTGAAGCCTGTTCATGACAGAACAGGTAGAATGGCTTAAAGTAATTTGGAACCGCCAGTGATGGGGCTCTAAGTATAGCAGCCTTTTACTGGTCCACAGCCTGATTTTCCTCCTCAGAGCTCTATGCGTCTAGTCTGAGTGGTCAGAGCGTATAAGGGAGCAACGAGTTGAGACATGTTTGGTATCCATTGTCTACAGTACCCGACCAACCCCAGAAAGGCTCTGATCTGTTTGGCATTCTGTGGGTATGGTGCCTTCTGTATCACAGAGACCCTTTCTGCAGTGATGTGTTTAGAGCCTTGAGATATGCAGTGGCCTAGGAAATTTACTTTTTCCTGGCAGAACTGTAGCTTATGGGGGGAAACCTTGCATCCCTCAGTTGCAAAGTAGTGAAACAGTCGCACTGGTACACAGCTCTCTTGAGGTTGCTGCCAGCAGGATATCATCAACATACTGTACGACAGTCACCCCAATGGATGCATGCCACCTGTCTAGGACTTGCCTCATGATTTGACCAAATTCAGATGGTGAAGAGACCATTCCCTGAGGCAACCTTGTCCAAGCAACCAGCTGTCCCTCACAAGTGAAGGAAAAAATTGTACTTAGAGTCAGGATTTACAGGGACACAAAAGAAAGCATCTACCAAATCTATCACACTGAACCAGGGGGCATTCAATTGAATGTCTCCAAGAATAGTGTGGGGATTTGGAACAAATGGTGAATCCTCTTGAATGATTTTATTTGCTGCTCGCAAATCATGGACCAGGCGAAACTCCCGGTCTCCCAGGCTTAGCCACAAGATACAAGGGTGTATTTATAGGTGATTTTGTGGGAATCAGGATCTCCTGACTCACAACATATTTGATTTGGTCTCTTACACCATTTAATTGTTTCAGGCTAAGGCGATACTGAGGATTCTGGGAAATTTAGCTCCGGGTCTGAGCTTAATGACCACTGGGTCTGCTTGTTTTATCAGACCCACTGGACCACCTTTTAAAGCCCAAACATCTGGGGGGACATCCTTCAGGTCAGGCGGAATATCCTGCTCTGGAAGGATGCTCTATGCCATTAGGGGGATCAGACTCTCCAATGTGTGTGGTCTTCTGATCCCACTAATGTAGTGACAACTGGTCCTTCCTATGTATATTGGATGTTCAGCTTTAGTTTCATCAGTGCATCTCTTCCCAGCAAATTGCAGGGAACTGTGTCACTGAGGACAAAGGAAAGGGAGGTCTAAACTGTACCTATGGTTGCAGGGGTTTCTACACTCTCTCTCTCAGCATGATAGTTTTACCTGCTATAACATCAATTTGTTCAGAAATATTCAAATTTGGGGCTTCTGATATTTTGAGAACACTGTGGGCTGCTCCAGTGTCCACCAGGCATTCCACAGAATGGTATGGCATGTCAGAGAGAGTCAGGGGAACAAAGGCATCACCCCCTCTGCTCTCAGAGATGACTGGTAGCACTGGAAACCCTGCTCGTCAAGTGCTCTCCTGTCTACCCCACTTTGGGACTGTGCAGTCCCTTGCAAAATGACCCAATTTGTCACAGTTATAGCATTTAACTTTTCTGAGTTCCCCTCTATTTGTCCCTCTGAACTGCTTCCATTGAAGTTTCCCAGGGGCATTGACTAGCATTACCCTCCAAGCTCTCTTTTCCTACACTTCCTCAATGTTTCTTTGGATTGAGCTCGCTAGGCTCATTATTGCTGGGTCTGACTTGTCTCTCCAAACCGAATGGGCAGAAACCAATTGGTCATGGAGTTCTTTATTCAGTCCAGACACCAATGAGGCAGTGAGCATCTTACCCATTCCTTGGTCTTCAAGGTTACCTCCTGCCTCTTCTATAGCCTGCCTAAATCTTTCAAAGTAGTCTTCCACTGGTTCCTTAGCCTTTTGTTGGATATTTGTCACCCAAACCCAAGACTGTGGAGGGAATATCTCCGTAATCTTATACCTGAGTTGGTTGACATATTCCAATGCCCTACATGGGGTATTCTCTCCCTCTAATGGATTAAGTGGCAAGGTAAGTTTAGTACAGATGGCAGCTGTGTCTTTTTGCCACAACTCTTATTACCTGCAGCAGATCCCTCTACGTGGGGTTGTAGCTGACCATGATGTTGTACAGCTCATTTACAAACCCATATGGATTGCTCTGCGGCTTAGGAACTGATGAGAGAAATCCCTTCATTTCCCCAGGTGTCCATGGGACATGCAGGGTAATGTGCCTGTCTGCCTAACCATTTGTGCCTGGAATAAAGTTCTCTGACTGGGTAAACTGAGGCTTGAGTTGATAAAAGTCCCTCCACTTTGCTTACCTCCTCAGAGTTTATTTTGGGAGCGATTAGGAGTTCTCCTTCCACTTCACAAAATACTTTTCCACCCCTCAGGGCAACTAGAGCTTGCCACACGGGGAGAGGGGGTCCAAGTGATGGGGCAGTGGCTCTAACTTGGAGTTCAACTTATATGGGAGGATATAGAGGGGGTGGAGGATTCAATCCTCAAGTGAGGTATGTCGGGTTGGGCTAACAGAAGATTTTTGTTTTGCCCCTAGATCTCTCAGGGTCTCTGTATTCGCTACCGCATGCTCCACTATAGAGATTGCAAGCTGCTCTATCTGTTCTGCCTCTTCCCTTTTAGACTCAGACTGACTCTCCTCCCTCTGCTGGTCTGTTCTTACTGATGTTGTCTTAGTCTCTACAATAAAAATACCTTGGGCCTTTTGCTGTCTGTGATATGATTCTACAGTCCATCTACTCCAAGCTGCTTTCTCATTTGGTTCTACTAATTTTTGTTTGAAATGTTTGTATAGATTCTCCCAGCGGGGTAATTCAAAAGTGCCCCCTTTGGGAATCCCAAAATCCATTCCCTTAGTCAGCTTGCTCCATTTAGGCAGATGCCGGCTGGTCCACCCTGTAATATTTCTTATTCATACTCTCCTGTGGGGTAGGAGGACTCTTTGGACGTCCTTTACTTGAGGGTGACACAGTATCACCCTTGCTAAGATCGTTTCCCATAACCCGGCTATGATGGAGGGGATTCTTACTCTTCTCTTTCGATTCTTAGCTACACTTTGGCTGTGTCTGTCAGGGAAATTCCCACACTAAAATTCCCACACTATAAATCCCCGCTTTTGATCTCTCCAAAGCTTCCAGCAGAACCAAATGATAAACAGCAGGCAGACTATCCCAAAAAGTATCTGACCTCTTATATCATCTAAGTCAAACCACGCTAAGGTGCTTGACCTAACAGTCTGATTATTCATGGGCGACAAGTCTGCTACAGCTCTGGGACATGCCCTGTGCAGACTATGGTTAGTTACAATTTACTTGACAAACTCAGAGAGATAGAAAACATTTGTGTCTGAGGACGATAGGGTCCTCTTACTTAGCACATCACTGCCCTGGCTTTCTCCGCAGAGGAGCGTCTTAGGGCAGTTCAATCATACGCCATAAAGGACCTCTTGCATAATGATATGGTAGGTTTTATGCACCAGTATCTTCACTCACTCATAACAAAAGATGTTAAAACATAATACAGTTGTTTCAGGTTCTTGGAAGGTTTTACTTGCGCAAGGGGACAGAGGGTCCTATCACGGCAGCCTTGGAATTTAATAGGGGCCTTTGTCTTTTGCACTGTAATCAATTTCTATAAAAAACTATTCATCACTTGTCATGTGACTTGTTGCCCCTGAGTAGATGCACCATCCATGTGATGTGCTATTCTGAGTTACCACTCCATGATGCAGGTGCGGTTTCCTTTCTGGCCATTTTAACTCTTTCTCTTGTGGGTGGGTCTTTCCCTCGCTGCTCATCTTTCCAGATTGAGCAGTTCTTTTTCAGTTGACCGGCCTTTTTGCAACGAAAACATACCTTGGTTTATTTGCTTTGTCTTGTGCCTTCATGCATCTTTAGAGCTACCTCTGATCTCTCATTCTCTTCATTTTGCATATTTTCCTTTCTTCTGTTGTACTCGTGAGTTAATTTTCATTTAGCATATTCTAGTGTTAGTCCCTGCTCTGGTCCAGATTCTAGAGCATTTATAAGGGCACCGTAAGACTCTGGAAAGCTGCAAAGTAATAATGCTACTACATTATTGTCTTTAATGTCTTCACCCTTTGCACGTAGCTGTTCCATAATCTCTAGCATAGCATTCACATATTCGCGCATGTCCTGGCCATTGTATAGCCTTATCTTATACAGTTTGCGGAGTAGATATAGTTTACTGTTTAAGTTTGAACGCTCATGTAGCTCTTGTTTCCTCACTCAGGATTTACTGAAATCATAGATGCACATAGATCACTTATTTGTGGTTTTCCTTTCGTTTCTGGGCCTATAACCTGTTAAAAGAGACACTGGTAGATAGTGAAGTTGGGCTTTACTTGTTTGGACAAACAGCAAAAAATTATTACATATCAGTTACTTGAAGCAGCAGTCAACAGGGTGAAAGGTAGAGAGGAAGAGAGCCAAAAATCAAGTGAAGAAAACAAATAACTCCCTTCCTGTGAGTACCAACAAGTTCATATACATATATAGACAGTACTCTAAACTGCACAGCGCCATCTACAGCTCAGAGCAGAGTGTACAGATATTATGCAGTACATGCGGTTGTATTTCCCAACAATAACGTGCAATGTGCCGTGGTAGATCAAGGCTTAACACGCGTCCTGTTAGTAAATGTCCCCTATATGTGAAGCATTTACTTAACTGGTCAAGTTAAAGATCAAGACTGGTGACTGAATAAACCTTACATTGAAATTAACACTTTTCTCTCACGTTTAGGATGGGTCTCCTCCCATCTCTTGCAAACTGCTTAGCTTTTGTGAACCACAAGAGTGTAATAAAAATATGAGTTAACAGCCTTATTAAATTGTGATTCTGCCAATTGAATAGGGCTCTATATAAGCACACAGCATATATTTTTTTATAAAAGTTTTTAGTTAGTGAACTTATATCCAAAAGCAAGGTCCTCACTAACTAAAAACATCTCTAAAAAAATATGCTCTTTGCTTATATAGAGCACTATTCAATTGGCAGAATCACAATTTAATAATGCTGTAAATGTTTTAAGTTAGCATTAATAATTTAAAAAGTGATATTCAATGATTTATAAAAGCAATAATCAATATGGAACCTACCTTCAAAGATTAGTGTATCAGCCTCCATTTGTACTGCAGATCTGGGGGTATGTTTTACATTGAATCAAAATTAATCTCTTCTATACTTTTTATAAACATTTTAGTGGAATGTATGACATTTTATTTCACTTGCTTTATTTTGCATGAAACCTTGTTATGTGTATTTCAAGAAAGCAGCGTTTATATTTTAAAATATTTTCTTAACACATTTGTATATTTATGTATGTGTCAATAAGGTCATTGATGTAATGGAATGAAAAATGTTTTAAACCAATGTAACAAAGTTTGTATGTAATATATCTACACAGCTGTTAACAAGGACACTAATAGCAGCTTTAATTTGAAAATGTTATGGTGCTTGAATTAGCCTTGCTCACCTGGAAGAATTTAAATCCTCACACAAACATAAATATAAGTAAACTGTATAATGTACTTTCTATGAGACTATCACAATCTAAAATTAACAGTAAATGTTTAGTACCATCATAGTTTTCACTAAAGTATTTCTCAGATCTACAACTATAATGATCAGCAAATGGATTTTCCTTTTGCAGGTAAAGGCTGATAAATTGCAGAGTGCACTAATTGTGTCCATGTGAGAGGGGTGTGGCTTGACTGTTAAACTAATATAAAAGGTTTGTGAGCGGTTTGGGGCTGTTTGCAAGTGGATTTTTCTTTTGCAAGTAAATGCTGATAAATTGCAGAGTGCACTAATTGTGCCCAGATGAGAAGGCAGAAGTTAATATAATCACAAGTAATTAACCCCTCCTGCCATAAAAATGGGCATGTATATAATCATATTGAAAAAGAAGGATGGAATTGATATGTTAAAATATAACTTTTATTTACAAAAAAATAATAAAAATTGTATATACAATATGAATAGGAAATGATCCAATTGATTATATAATGGCTTCTGTCAATAAGTAATTTGTTAAATCAATAGTCATATGAATTGCTGACAGATATTGCCAAATATATATAACTCATTGTGGGTGCCAAATATATCATTTAGGTAGCCAAAAAATGTCTATACATATATACATAAATAATCAAATAAATTGTATAGTGGCATCTATCATTAAATAGGTTGCTGAATCAATAGTGGACAGATATTGCCAAATATACATAATATGAAGGTACCAAATATATCATTAAGATAGCCAAACAAAGTCTATACATATAAGTATATTGAGAGGGCTGAAGTGGAGACAGAGGGGACAAAAATAAATTACTGTGGCCCTATCGAACACTTATAGTGGAAGGCCCTAAAGAGAAATCTATGGGGACCCACTATTTATCCCCTATCCCTCACAGAAATCTAAGTCCTACACTACAGATGGCTAGGACTAGTCCCCTCTGCTCCACTTACCTTATAGCCCAAGTAACAGACTTGCACAACAAGGCACAATGAAAAAAGGCTCAGAGACAGCGTGCACACGCTGTTAGTGACATCATCACCAGGCAACCCACAATGCAGCTGATCGCCGCATGCGTTTCGCGAACTTCCGCTTCCTCCAGGATCAGTGTCATAGGAATAATAGTCTGGGTCTTTTATAGCTCCCAGCCAGGTTCGTGTGCAAAAAAAAAAAAAAAAATGGAAACTCATGGCAAATGGAGTAGGTCCTGTAAGGACAATAAAGCATTAAAACAGCATATTAATGAAAGTGACATATTACTTACTTAGATATGAAAAAATAATAATGCAAAGAACAAATGTAATATGTTCTATATAATAATAAACTGTCTATATAATTTGACAGTTGCTAATGCCATGTGAATGTAAAAAAATAATAAATGATTTTGTTATATTAATGCATTATCATGGTTACTGGAATATACTAATTTTTTTTTATAACATCAGGTCTAATATACATTTATTCCATATTAGACATTTGCTTAATATGAATATATAACTTATATCCCTGAAGCATCGATATAATTACTGAGACCCTTAGTTGATTTATGTTCAAATTTGGAATAAAAGGTCCTTAAAGATAAATATAAAATTATGGAGATCTAAACAAATCCACATATATCTCTAAGACCTGATAAGGTCAAATATTAGAGTCACAATAGCGGAGTTTTATCCAATCAATTGTCTATGACAAAAAGTTATGAATTATATGTCAGTATAATCTGATTCTAGATATATACCCCAAAATTATTATATTCATTAAGACCATTAGGTGAAACTGTATCAAGTATCGAAATCCATTTTGTTTCAGCTTTTAAAAGCTCCTGTTCAAGATCTCCTCTCCTAATACCCAAGGAAATTTTCTGGAGCACCCAGCATCGTAATTTGGGTTTGCACTTATGTACTTCATGGAAATGTCTGGCCACTGATGTTAATTTTTTTCCATTGGTAATGTCCCTAAAGCTGTTACAAATGTTGCGAATATGTTCGCCCACTCTTTTTTTAAGAGTACGTGGCAATATCTGTCAGCAATTCATATGACTATTGATTTAACAAATTACTTATTGACAGAAGCCATTATATAATCAATTGGATCATTTCCTATTCATATTGTATATACAATTTTTATTATTTTTTTGTAAATAAAAGTTATATTTTAACATATCAATTCCATCCTTCTTTTTCAATATGATTATATACATGCCCATTTTTATGGCAGGAGGGGTTAATTACTTGTGATTAGAATTTAAAGGTGTCTGTTCTTTTCTCTATGTATTTATCTATATTATACACTGCTGATCACATTAGTTATTCCTTATGTTTATACATTTATGGATATTGAAGCTATATATTAGCCATTCCTAATTTACATGAGGAGACCCCTATTATTGTTGTTCACCTAAATCCTTTTTTTCATAGAAGTTAATATAAACAGGAGAAGGGGCGAACTTGTGAGCTTGGGAACATTTCTAGTATAAGTTCAATTCTAGTAAAAGTGTAGGAGTTTAAATATAAGGAGAGAGTTTAAAGAAAAGGAGAGTGGAATTATAGTGCAAAGGTGAAGAATAAAAAAAAAATATATATATATATAAATATATATATATATATATATATATATATATATATATATATATATATATATATAGTAAATGAAAAGTACATCTGTGTTCACATTTGAGCGTCTAAAGCAAGTTAAAAAAAACCTGCTTCCATCTCAGAGTTCTGGGAAGTTGAGCTGGGACACACAAATATGCCCACAAATGCCTCGCACTTCATTCCGTAGCCATTATCATACATTTATTTATTTTATTTTTTTACAAAACTTTACACAAATATATTATTTTATATTCTTTATTTTTCCCACTGAATTTTTGTTTAATTAATTATGATCCATGGTCCATACCTCTGTGGCAAGTGTGAGCATGTTGCCTCTCTGGAAGCTCAAATTGGAGAACTGGTGAGGAGATTTGCAGCACTTCATGATATTGATGAACTGGAAAGGGAGTTGGTGAAAACTGAGCACAGTTTAGCTGGGCCTAGCATGGAGGGTGGAGCTGGGGCTAGTGAGGATGTCCAGGGAGGTAGCTGGATTACAGTTAGAAGGAGAAGCAGGGGGAACAGGAGGAGGCAGGCCAGTTCTGTGTTGGCAAACACCAACAGATTTGCCAGATTGAGTGAAACTGTTGGGGATGTCCATTCTGGAATGGCAATGCCAGATAGAGCTGTTCCCTCTACCAGCTGGGAGAACAGTTCTACTGGAGGAGTGGGAGGGCAGAATAGGCAGAGCAACAGACAGGTTTTGGTGGTAGGGGACTCTATTATTTGGAAGGTAGACAGTTATTTGTCCCCCAGAGCCCAGCGATCGAACAGTTTGCTGTTTCCCGGGTGCTCGGGTTCGGGATGTTGTGGATCGCGTAGATAAATTATTGGGATGGGCTGGAAATGAACCAGTGGTCTTGGAACATATTGATACCAATGACAAATTTAGTGGAAGATAGAGTGTCCTAAAGAATGATTTTAGTGAACTAGGTAATAAGCTGAAGGCAAGGACCTCCAAGGTAGTATTTTCTGAGATACTACCAGTGCCACATGCAATCACCCTGGGTTGGGATGGACTGCAATCATCATAGACATATATTGCAGCCCTTCACAGTATTCACTAAGTTATGTTGCCTGCATCCCATTGTAAACTATTATGATAAATCCCTATTGTTTGGGTTCTTTCACAGCTTATTGCAGACATTGTTAGTGAATCGCCTCCAATGGCTTTTCATATATTTGTAGTTATATAAAAACCCACTCACTAAACATTATTAATAGTCACTATTGCTACTACTAGGTGACTGTAAAAATAATGAACTTCCTACCGGGGCTACTAGTCCGTACCTCAGGCTAATGACAATTTGGATTTAAGACAAACTTTATATTGGGTGTCAAATATTTTAAAACTTATAGTACATATTAATGAAGATTCATTTGATTGTCCTGTGGCTGAACTGCCATAACAAGTTTGGGCCTGTTTTGTTACCATTTGCAGCAGGCTGACAGGAAAAAAGCGTGATGAATGCAAGATGTCTCCCATCTTGCTCTGGCTGAAGCGGTTCTCCTATGGCACCATCCATCACTTTGACAGCCAGAGGTATTCTGTACAAAATTATCTACAGGGCACTGTGTTGGCAGGACAAGAGGAATATATCCAGCGTGCTGAAGGTTTCAATAACTGTACAGACACATTGGACAATTTACTTTCTAAAGAATAAGTGTTCAGTTCTATCACTTGGCAAATATAAGGCAGGAGAAAATGACAGCTGCAATATTTAACACAAAGAGGTTTGGATAGCTTAGAATTTTTACTGTTAATTTGAGGTGAGAGATAAGTAAAGCCTAATGATGTAAAGATGTCATAAATAACAGACTTTTTTACACCACAGACATGAAGATAGATTTCTCTATTGTCTTTTCAGTTTTTCCAGTTCTTACAGCATTCATTTTTAAATTGTAGAAACCTATGAGCAAAAATCCTCACTGGCTTTAATTTCATGTTTCCATTAAAATGAATATTATTACATTTGCAATAACAGAATTGACACAAAAGATTTTCTTTTTTTTGTTAGTTGCATTTTATCATATTTGAAATAAACATTTATTAACTGCATCTGATGAGGCATAGTTTCCTAATGCAATGGGTTATTGAGGGTGTGGGCATGTACTCACGATTATTTGTGATGTCAAGCAAAGTAAATATTAGACCAGTACATTGGTCTAATATTTACCAGGCAATGTGTGACCCAGGAAACATTTGGCATGCTCTGATGGTGCCCATGAGCCACCCAACCAGTTCTCTAAGAACAAATGCATATACCATTTACACAGTGCACACAACAAAAATAAAAATCTATATCAAAAATTCCCCTACCCTTAGTTATCCACAGTTAATTTAGCACTATTTCATAGTGTTACCATTTTTATTAATATATATTATATTAACCTGTCAGATGCATAAAAGCGTATAAAAGCGGGAGCCAGCCCACAATGTGTATTTTGTGTAGTTTATGTATGTTTTAGAGCAGCACGGTTTGGGATTTGGGCTTTCCTGTGGGCTAAACAAGCATCATCAATTAAGAGAGGACTGAGGGCTTTAGTCTAGTCTACCCTAAGATGGATGTGATCACTTACAAAGCTTGAAGAGTGGGTCTAGAACAACTCAGTAACGTTAATTAACCAATTCATTTTATTTACGAATTGGATTTTATTTAGCAATTCTTTTTTGTCTTATTTTGTAATTTTTTATGTAATTTATTTTTTATTTTTTATGTCATTTTTATTTGTAATATTAGTTTAATTTTATATACTGTATAATGTTAAAAAATTAGGACCAATGGGGATTGTTATGAACACTAATGGGTGATCAATTGGGGTCTAATACCTACCACCATGTTATTATTATATAGGGGTAGATGGTGGGCATAATTTTTATAACATTAATCGCTTCCCTGCCACGACAGAGAGGGGATGATTGAAGGAATTATGGCTACTGTTATGGCTATTTTAGTTGAGCAGGTTCACATTAGTTTTGAGTGTTCCAGTTAGTTCAGCATGCTCACTTTGTTTTAGGGGTTTCAGCTTGGTTTGTTAAATTTAGCAAACAGTCTGGTAATGAAATGAGTTATGATGAGGTAGGGCTATTGTTGAATATTACACCAGCAAGTCAGGTGCAATGTGAAAGATTTGGTAGTTTGTTTGAATTAAGGCTAAATTAGCAATTTCTCAATTGTCAGCATTTTAGTGAGACTAATGTGATTGAGTGTTCCCTGGTGGTTCAGTGGTTAGGATTTGGTGTATTCCCCACTGTGACATGGGTTTGATTCCAGTCAGGGAACCAAGAGGTCACACCACCCTAAAGTCATGCAGGATTTGGCCTAGTCAGTACTTGGATGGGAGACCACCTAGGAATACCAGGAGCTGTATGCTGTGGCCCACTGGAGAAGGAATTGGTGAACCCCTCCACTATCTCTGCTATGAATACCAAGTGGATCAGCATGGTGTGTTACGGTCACGGAGAGTCGAACACAACTGAAAGACACAAACACACACAGTGTGATTCAGATTGAATATGTTTGCCTACAAGGAATGGAAAAATGGGACATTTCCTGTGGTTTGGCCACAAGTACTGTGAGAGCACTTCAAGGCTGTGCAACACCACCTAGTGATTGGAATGCAGTAATAAGTGGTGTGGTCATATCGCTGAAGCGCATGCTTACAGTTTCAGCAGTGCGCTCCCTGTATCTGTGCATGAATAGGGTTAGACTTGGGGTTAGGGGGTTAGGGTTGTATTTAGAGTTAGGGGATACAGGTTAAGGTTAGGGTTACAGTTAGGTATTAGGCATGGGGTAGGGGGTTTAGGGTTAGGGTTGAAGTTAGGGGTAGGGATAGAGCTAGGGTAGGGTTAGTGGTTTGGGTTATTATATTAGTTCTGCCGAGTAGCAGCAGCATAGGATGGTGCAGCAGCCTGGTGGCGCGCTGCTCACAACCCTATTGTGTCGGGAATAGCGCTGTGGCCACCCAACACGAAAGATCTAAAAACATTTTAAAATACATAATCACAAGACAAAGTGCCCTTGAAAACAAAATTTTGTTACTCATTTTTTTTTTTATTGTCAGCATATATATGACATACAGAGTTACATTTTTGTTCATAGACATGTTTTATAAATATATAAGAATTTATTAATTGTTTACTATATTGTTAAGAATATTTAACATATTACGTGTATAATTTCCATATATTAAGAATATAACTACTGTATTGATCATGCAATCCGCCTCCTCCCTTTTTCACAATGTTCCTCCATATTATTATCATGTAAGTTAGTTGGAGAACAATATCAGTTTTGCTTATTTTATCTTTACTAAGCTTCATCAAACGTTTTACTGGAAATTTCCCTTATCCCATTTCATTAATTACATTTATCCCATAATGAAATCAGTTTCTTCAGTCTGGGATTTTAATATCTGGCATTATGGTGTAGAGAATATTCTCTGCAAGGTAGGAGTGAGTACAGGTAGTAATAGGAAGAAACATAAATTAAACAAATGAACATATAACTTATCTCATATGTCACCTTGGTCATTTTTATTATTTTTTAATTTAAGGCTAATGAATAATACTAATCCTTGTGTTCCTTATTTGGTCCCCCACCAGGTCCTTCCTTGTCGGTCCCCTATCTCCAGTTCTCCACCTTTTCCAGGTGTCTTTTACTTTTGTATTTTTGGGTGTTAGGTTATAGCTGTGATCTGAATACCTGTGTAGTCTATCCATATCACCCATTTTTTAACATTTCTATACAGTGTGTGTGTAAGATGTATCATTTAAAATAGAAATTAAACCCTTCTCCTGAATCATCCCATTTCATATACAAAGAAAACAAATATACATATATTTGTTTACATTACTGTTTGAGTAACTATAACCCATGTCTGCTAATAAGACGATATTCAGACCAACATACAAATCACCAAAATGGACTATAACGATTCTAGTAAATTTTTATTTTCCTTCTCTGTTCTTTGAAGTTTCATTAAAATATCTGCATGTACTACAAAGGGAAATTGCTTTCTCTATAACTACATCAGCCATGTGGTTTGCAAACAAACTGTTAGTTCCTGTGGGACAGAATAAGTAGTAGCATCTGTAGGCAGCTTCTTTTGTGTTTGTACCTATGATCAGGATGGAAGCAAATATGGCAAGAGCAGCCAGAGAGCGTTTCCTTCTATTATCTTGTAGTAATTGAATTCTGGAGAGAGCCTGCCATGGTGATCAGCAGAAGGCTTTGCTCTCAGCCCCCCAGTTGAGAACTGCAGGTTTATTGATTAACCCATGGTCTAAATAAGAAATGAACACAAAGGTGCAGATGGTAATACCAAGTTACTAAGCAACCCAAATCTAGCAAAGACTCCATACCGTTGAGTTTGGGATTTGAGATTGAGACAATGGAACCAGATGAGGTGCTGAACTGCTGTAATCATATGGACAAATAACTATAGTGGTATGCAAAGGAGTGCACCGAAAGCAATAGTTTTCAGAGCAATGAGTTTTATTAACTACTTATTTTTCCTATATTTAGACCTCAGCATATGAAACACATTTATATAAACACAGAATATAGGTGTAATGCTTTAATTGTTGCACATATTACTTCAGGCTCCCATAATAAGAAGAACTTGTGAATTGTTAATATCCATATTTTGTGTATTGGTGTGATTTTGGTACCAAGGACAAAAATCTGACTTTTTTGCATGATAAATATCTACAGGGATAAAACAGTCGTGAGCCAGCCAGCAAAAGCATAAAATATTGTCACCAAACTGTCTGATTAGACATGAAAAGCCCACATATTTGATCTTACTTATTTAAAATAGCATTTTTTTATTGCATGAAGTCTAGTAACCCTTTCTGCAATCCTATCTCATATGAATCTATTATGGTGCATGTTTAGAAACTGGAAATAGGCTTGCCTCTTCCACCAATATTGTCAACAACACCCACAATGACTGTATAGCTCTTGATTGCGTTGACAAAATTAAACCGTTTTGTTAAAGAACCACTAAAGTATCATATTTATAGTGTTCATGTTTATAGTCTTGACCAATTTGAAATTTTTATGAGATTAAAAAATGTTTTTTTTAAATTTATATATATATATATATATATATATATATAAATGTATACATACATATACACCTATGTATATATACACATACGCACATACATAGAGATATTTCTGTCCACATGAACTCATTATTCTGTGGCTCTGCACTGGTAACTTGAGGCAGCCTGCTAGTCCCTAAAATGTGCCTCCCTAGAGCTTGGTCATGTTGTCCTAGGCAGAAACACAACACTTTATGTAACAAGCCTTGGGTGCAGATATTCATTTTTATTGAAATCCTGCCACAATGTTATTTAATTTAACAAATTATGCTGAAGTGCATTTCACAATAATGTAACCCACCCAGACACTAGCCCAACAAAACCGAGCTCTATATCAATGGTTTCCAATCTTTTTATGGTGTAGCATTAACTGTTGTAATTGCGCAATATACGAGGTTCCCTCTCAAATTTTCTGAACAGATATTGCTGTATTTTGTATCTATCAATAGAACAATAGAACAATATGGGTCCTATAAGAATACATTTTACATCTACAATATTTTAAAAAAATCTCCAAAGGGATAATAAAATACATGATATCCCTATTATAATGTTTGTTTGGCATGGGAACAGGAATTGTGTCCCTTTTCTCCTCCTGACTTAGATTCACATGGGTATTTTAAGGTTTCTTGGCTCTGACTGCCTTAAATACCCTGTAACTGTAAACACATTTAAATTTTCAGTGCATAGAGCTGAGGATAAATAAGTACTTTCAGAGCGACGTGATTAAGTCATTAGTGCTTTGGGTTTCTATAGAGCCTAAGGATATTTTTACAGAACTACTAATGATTACAGTAGAACAGCTTGAATTGATTGTAAGGATGGCTACAGGAATCAGTGGAGTAAAATACCATATCAACCTTCTCTAAATGTAGCACATTAATGACTGTACTATACATAGCACTAAATGAGCAGCACATACTTAATTGTTTTCAGAAATAACCTCATGAAAAAATAGGCAATTATATTCACTTTCGTGACAAAGCCTTATAAAAAATGTATAACCCCCTCAGAGACACTGTTCCTTAATTGAATGTCTGTAGCTTCCTACCAGCAGCCATTATTAAATCCCAAAAGAGGTGGGCATGCAATGGCCTCAGTCCTAGCTACCTGAATATAAATACTTATAGCTCTTGGTAACTATTTAGATACTAGCGACTTGCCCGTCAAAAAATGACGGCAATAACATTGTAAGGCAGGTAATGGTGTTTGCCACACAATGTAATGCTTTTAGTTCTCTGAGTACCTTTGGCGCTCATTGCGAGCCTCTCCCCTTGTGTACTTTTGCTCCTCTGAGCACCCTGGGCGTTTATTGTGAGCTCCGCGCTGAGCGCGTTTGGCAAATCGAGTCTCTCCTCTGCTCTTTTTTAATATAAATATATTTTTGTAAAATAATTAATTAATTAATTAAATAATAAATTAATATACTTTACCTATTTGTAATGAATATATCCAGGAATCAATATGCCGAAAATCTAATAATCGCTGTTGTTTTTCTGCAGCATACAATGTACATTTGGACTGTTGGTGATCTGAGTGAGATTCTGCGTGCGCGAATCTAAACCGTTTGTTTATTTGGGTAAATCGGTATTTTAGAATGGTAATGTTATTAGTTGCAAGTTAGTGTTGTAAAATGGCAAGTGTGTATGTGTTACGCGGGTCTTGAGCATTTTCCGTCCTTCCTAATAGTGTATTTTGTACCTCGTAAGTTCCTGGCTAAAAGTCGTATGTGCCTGGCGGTGTTTTGCGTTTTTTTTTTCCGCTGCCATTTTTTCTCTCGCTTAGGCGATTTTGGAGTGGCGAAACTCTGCAAATTCAACTTAAATTTGTGTGCAACCTCACTCCCAGACGTCCTGGCTGTTGCCTCGTGCTGTGTGTGATGTTTTTTGTATGTTTTTTTTGTATTTCTTGTGTTTTTCGTGTTGTTGGATGTGCGCGGTTCGGCCGTTAAGTTAGTATTTTTTGCTCATCTCCACCAGCTCAGTGAACGCCTTTGTCGCTCCCTGCCAAAGTTGTGCGCGGTCGTAAGGATGATCACCTTCAGCGCTCCTTGCCTGGCCACTCGCGAGCCCGCAGTTTTAAGGTTGCGCAAGCCCGCGCTGGTGAGAACTATATATGTGATACTGTACACTAACATTAACATCAGCATGTGTAGATGATTTTTAAAGAAGTGTCACAGGCCTTCAGAGCAATCATTATTAGCAGGTGACAGACGCTGAACACGGTGTATGATTAGATCTTCATTAGCATGAATTTCGATGCTCATAGACTGCAGAACAAAAAGCCTTCTGTCAGGTAAGATCTTATTGACATTTTAAAAGCTACTATCAGACACTTAACCTCTGTTGCTCCAACTCAATATATTTTCTACTGGGAAAAGGCTATAGTGATCTGACTAGCAAAGTTGTTTTTTGTTTTATTTTACTGTTGCATTACACCAGGTCCTATACTTTTTGACTCCATTTGCAGGTTACGGGGTTAAACGCCAGTAAATTTGTAGCAATTTCATAGTGATTTTTGAACGTAACAGTTAGGGGTTGGCAGAACAAAGGATTTGCGGCCACGGATCAAATTTCGACATCCTGTAGGGTTTTTTCGCCCTTAACCCCCAATTGTATAGCTGTAGGACGTGTGGCTATGTTACGGGCTACGGTTTTACACATTGAGGGAATTTAATAGGGCTGCTGGTCTCCTAATTCTACATATACATTAGTCTACTTATGTATTACAACATGTCATATATTTTCTTCAGTACTAAATAGTAGATGTAGTGAATGATTAATTTTATGTTTAAAGATAAACCTTTCTAATTGCTCTATGTTAAGCACTGTCCTATCTATTATCAATGACAAAACTGTATAATTTTATTACACTTCCAAGTGCATCAGTGCTTTGCTTAGTAGAGTCAATAAACTAACAAGTATGATGCAACAACAGAAATAACCAGAAGTCAACATCAATTAGTATGATTTTTACTGTCCAAAAGCATATATGTAGCTGAATATATTGCAATATGCAAAATGTATACAATTTTTATAGTGTGTCTTTAAATATATATTACTCAGTCTGACAGCTACAATTTTAATGTATCTCCACCATAGTTGCTTTGTGAATTAAATGTGGTATCCCTCATAATCAGTAACTAAATAAACTCATAAATCATTAGCAAAGTATTAGACAAGTTCGAGAACTATTGTCATTAGAAATAGCTATGGGTTGAGCTGAAGGAGCTAATTTGGGAAAAAGGGCAAAGAAAAAAGGTTGTCGGACAATGCACTGTAGAAACATGCATTCAATAGTGATTACTTTGACTGCTATACCAGGACATAGTACTTGTGTTGTCATGCTTGGCTGACCATATGGAGATTAAGCTCTGCTGGTCTGCTTTATGGAGCTTTCTCCTGTGACATAGGCTACAAAGCAATTTCATTGCATTATGTCATAAACTTGAGAACTTGCCTTTCAGAAACAGTGAACTCCTATCTGCTATTGTCCTCACAGCATTCCTTGTTTAGGCAGGACGCATAGAAAAAAAATAAAAAAAATGCATTTTTCATCAACAGAAGAAAACACATTTCATCTGTCACACTACACTTCTTTTTGTAACTCATAACAATTGCATGTTTCCAGGCCTGCTGACATCGCCACTATCACAATGAGACCATTCATGCAACCTTTGGTGAAAGATTCAGGTCAGAGGGCTCTGAACTTTAATCCAAGGCTTCAGACTTAAAAAAAACTGCTTCAGTAGGTTCCTTGATTAACCTAGTGAAAAAATATGCAAGAAAGGCTGATATTTACACTGCATCATATTAGCTGTGTTGATTCGTTTCCACATTGCTAAGAGAAACTAATCAAAAGTATAATGAAGCGAAAAAAGAGATGTAGGAAAAAACACAAATTTAAATTTTTCTTTTAACTTAGAATGTGGGCAGAATTTTAAAGGAAGAATACCTTTGATGATGTTGTAATTTAATTTGTTGCTTAGTTTAGCAACTAGAAAAACTTGATATTTGATAGGTAATTAAAGGACCACAAGAGTCCCCATATGAGCTCTACCATTAGATAGCGGGCAAAAAAAGGAACATTCTTTTTTTAATTTGATGCTGAATTCAGACAGTTATGATCAATTGAAGTCAGGCTATTTCAGTGTGTTGCCTCTGCGATGAATGAGTTCTGTTCTGTACAAATTTGTCCTTATCTTACAGAAGCTACAGCAAAAATTCTAATACACTCTCTCATCATATCTCGACTCGACTACTGCAATTCCCTCCTTGCTGGCCTACCCTTCTCTCGTCTATCTCCCCTCCAATACATAATGAATGCCTCCCCTAGACTCATCTTTCATACTCAACGCTCAGTGTCCGCAGCTCCTCTCTGTCAATCACTCCACTGGCTTCCCATAGCTTCCCAAATCAAATTTAAAATCATGACCCTAAAATATAAAGCCCTCAACAACAGTGCACCCCCTTATATCTCTGCTCTTGTTTCAAAATACTCTCCCAACCGCCCCCTTCGTTCTGCTAACCACCTTCTTTACTCCTCTCTCATCACCTCCTCTCACTCCCGTCTTCAAGACTTTTCTCGTGCTGCCCCTACTATTTGGAACTCCCTTGCCCCGCTCCATTAGACTATCTTTCTGCCTCAAAACCTTTAAAAAAATACTAAAAACACACCTGTTTAAAAAATCTTATCACCTTCAGCCTTAACATGTACAACTGCACACTCCACAGCTTAATAACACTTACACCCACAATCTACAGTACAACACACAGATACATCCACTTGACTAAACAAATTGTTTTCACACTGCCATCTTGCATTTGTCACCCTCTTGTATCACACCTAAACCCTTAGATTGTAAGTTTGCGAGTTTTCAATAATGTGTCAGTGCCTTGGAAACAAGCTCTATGTACATTTGATTTTGTGCTCATAAACAGGGCCCTCCATTCTTTACATTTTCTAAGGTGTTAAGTTTGTTTTTTGCCATGTACTCAACCCCTGTACAGCGCTACAGAGTTTGTTGGCACAATATAAATAAAGATAATAATAAATAATACAGCTCGATACATCATAATAAATATTAATTAGAAGGTATGGAAGCTTTGAATCCAACAGTGGCTAAGTGATTTGTAATTACTTCTAACTACTTTAGTAGTTTGAGAAGTAACAGAGCTAAGGTTGCTGTCTGTGATGGAGACAGTCCTGGGTTCATATCCCAAAAAAGACACTTCTTTCTTAACTGTTTAAAAATCCGAAATATGTCCTTTAGGTTATTTAATAAAACATATGTCAATATGAGCTAACTGTGTGGATTTGGTTCATTTGTAAAAAAATATTTGAATAATTATTTGAACTATGTATATATATATTTCAAATAATGAAATAAGTTTAACTTTCATACTTAATTTTTAGAGCAGAGTGTCTTGGGCCCCTATTAAATGAGAAGCCTGCAGTGGCCGCGGCAAAGTCGCAAGCACTGTGGGCTCGAAATCTCACGCAGTTATTATCGTTTATTTATAACGTGCTGACATATTCCGCAGTTACATGGCTATTAAATTAGAAAGGATTGCGATCTATGTGGCCGAAATCCAAATTCGTAATCAATGCAGCAGTGCGTAGATTTTTCTGGTGCGAACGCGATAATTTATTCAAACCCACAGTTCCGGCTCAGACAAAGCCAATAGGAAAAGTGTTTGTCATCATGACATCACTATGGGAAAGCAGATTGGATGTCAATCAAATGCGTGATTGACGTTCAAGTTGTGATAAGCGCAGCATTTAAAAAATAATGAAATATAAAATAATCAATAAATGTAATTAATATTCTAGCCCATGTGACTTCTATGATATGTATTAACACATTGAATGCCAGTATCAATATAACACAATAAATACACATGAACATATTATTTTGTATTGCCTATTTGAGAGATTTAGAATATTCTGCTATTAATACTTATACCTTATATCACTTTCTTTTTAATTTAAAATACAGTATTGTGTATATATTTGCATTTACAGTGCTAAGTCAATAGACCCTTTGTGAGTCCTATTGAGTCCTCGCAATATTTTTTGATACATTTGAGGTTTACGTGATTGTCCACAGGTGCAACTTGGTGAAATCGTTACAATTTAATAGCGATTTGCGATTTAACGTTTACGGCCTCGAAAGATCAAAGGCTTAGCTGGGACGTAGCTTGTAGTTTCAAGGCTCGTAGGGAATTTTTGCAAATGATTTACAGCCCACAAAAAGAGGTTAATTTTATAGTCGTAACCTTTGTGGCTGCTTTGGTCCAATTTAATAGGGCCCTCGGTGTAGCGTTGTCATATAATGATTTGATAAGTAAGTAATTGGTCTTAAATCAATTTCTGCCACGTGTTTTTTGTTTTTATTGACTAATGTAATTAACACACACATGGGATTAATATATTTAAATAAAAAAGTACATTAGTTACACACAAAAAATGTTGAAGGCAGGGGAATTAAACCTATGAAAAAAATATTTAAAACAAAATTACTTACACCTACAACACCATACTCTGCTCTTGAATGCAGTGTAAATCTATATTACCATGTATAACAGTAATATACTCAGCCTTATTATTTACTAGCAACTTGCCCATCAAAAAATGACGGCAATAAGATTGTAAGGCAGGTAATGGTGTTTGGTTGAGACATTCATTTTGTTGGTGTTCCAAGATGCTTTGGCGCTCATTGCGAGCCTCGCGCTGAGCGCCTTCGGTGCTCATCGCGTGGCTGTTGCTTGTTTGTGTGCTATGAGCAGCGTTGGCGTTTTTTTTTTGTATGCTAATAAAATAATGAATAAAATAATAAATTAATATACTTTACCTATTTTCAAGTAATATATGCAGGAAGCATTGTGTTGAAGAGCTGGCAATCTGTTTTCATGTTGCTGCAGCATACAATGTGTGTTTTCACTGCTGTGGAGCTGCTGTGTAAGTGTCAACAATGTGTGCAGTGTGTAGTGTAAATAGTGTGCGTGCGCGAGGCAAATCCGTTAGGGTAGCTCTGTACTTCCGCATTGTCTAAGTTAGTGTAAAATGGTGCCTAATGTGTGATACGCGGCTGTAGCTGATTTTGCGTCCTTGTTCTTGGACCTCGTCTGGCTTTTTCAGAAAATCCGTATGTGTTTTGTGGTGTTTTGGGGTCCTGTAGCCTCATTTTTGTTTTTTTCGGCGGCCATTTTTCTCTCGCTTAGAGGATTTTCGAGTGTCCAAACTCTTGTATTTCGACTTAAATTGAGGTGTAACTTAACTTTCAGAGGTCCTGGGTGCCCCCCCCCCCCCCCCCCGTTGCTGTGGGTGAGGCCAATCCCCCCCCCCCCCACCACCACCATTGCTGTGGGTAAGCTTTTTATGTGTTTGTTGTGTGTATTTATTGTGTTTTTAATGTTTTCATGTGCGCGTGTTTCGGGCAATAAGGTCGTATTTTTGCAAGGTCATAATGTTTATTTTTCTAAGTCCCGCGGCTCGTATTTGTGGATGCAAAGTCCGTAAATTTTGTGGTCGACGTGGGAACCTCCACCCCTGCAAATGCGGCCCCTTGCAAAGTGTTGGCAACAAACCGCCTGCTCACAACTATATATGTGATGCAGATTCTTGATAGCTTTCTTCAAACTAAAATGACAATAACTAAGTCAATTCTGTTCAATTTTACAAAATGTAAACATATTTTTCACATGATTTTCCATCCTCTAAAATCATGGTACAGATTATGATCACTAGAATAACATCAGTATAATGCAGTTTGCAATCATAAACTTGAACGAGTTTATCACCTTGTCCTAGTGCACAGATGTTCTACATGAAAATCAGTTTTGTTAGATTTAACTGACGAAATACAATACAACAGTAAGATAAAAATGTTTAAATTTAAATTTGACAGGGATAAGAAAATGCCCACAAAGAAGGTTTATATTAAAATATACATTTATTTAGGTAATTTTGTTTCACCTAAAATGTTCACTTGTCTCCTACCTCTCATTTTTCCTTTGTCCTGAAGTAGTTTCTTATCTAAGCTAATCATAGCAAATATTCACCATGCCGAGCATAGAATCATATACCAAAATTCACTAACTATTGAAAAGGTGGGAAAGTGAACCTCAGATTAGCATAAATATTTGGCCACATAATTTAAAGGCAGATTAGAATCAGCACACCGCAGTAAATGAGAAAAACACCCCTTAAAGGTATATGCAAGTGAGCTGGGTTATGAATGCATCTGATAGAGGGAAATTAGTAGTGTATGATTACAATTATTTGCATGCACTATGTTTTTTAGCTTTGCAGGTGATGTTTTTACCCCCAGGATTGAGCTCAGCTCCTGTGAGGTTTCATTTTTGTAAAAGTGTACCCTATCCATGTGAGCATACTCCGCTTTGCAGCCAATCAGAAATGCTGCATGCAGCCAGCTAGCTGACGTCGACATTCAAGTAAAAATGCTTGAGCGGTTACACGGTTGTACTTTAGACATGCACCCTCTCCTTGATAAATTCTGACAAATTATATAAATAAAATTATTATAAATTATTATATATTTCAGCTTTTTCTTCCTATTTTAATCTGTCTTTTAGGCAAATTAGCATTTATGCTTGATTTATGGTCCTGCAATGATCTGCAACGTTCGAGCAAGAGAACGTTCATGGTCTGTGCATGTGTCTCTGTGTGAGTGCATGTGTCTCTGTGTGAGTGAGTCCATGCAATTTACTGGGGTTGGGAGAGATCTCAGGGGCTGGGGGAGGTAACGGGGCAATTCACTGGGGCTGGGAGAGGTGATGGGTCAATTCACTGGGGCTGGGAGAGATCACAGGTGCAATTCACTGGAGCTGAGGTAGGTGATGGGGTAAATCCCCGGTGCTGGGGGGGTTACAGGGGCAGATCACTGGGGCTGGGGGAAGTTTCACCTGGGATGGAGATAAAACAATCAGTGGATGAAGGGACACAGACCTTGTTCTGGGTATTACAGAAATCTAAAGGAAAGAAGCAGCTCAAGTCACAGACCAAAAAGATACAATGTATTATGTATGCTAAATTTAGCTGGGATTTTCAGGGGGTGTCAACATTGATAGAAAACAGTTTGCAAATGCAAGAAATTCGGCAAACTTTAGGGTAACTTTTTCAATGTTTATTTTGGTATTTTTTCATGAAAACAATGTTTTTCATACACTACTATCAGATGCATTCATAATCCAGCTCACTTGCATATACCTTTAAATACTTCCTATACCACTCTACCTCCATGTTCTCTTTAATCTCCCAACCCACCTCACCCTTCTCTCTAACTGTATTTACTCTCACAAGCCCTCTAATCAGACTAGGACAACATAGCTAAATATGCCACACCTCAAGCTACAATCACTAGAGAGAGAGAGCCCTGACCACAAATTATGAATGAAGGATGTATAAAGAAAATTTAGAGATAAACACTGGAATAATTTGTAAGGGCTGGGATGTCCTCTTCCCCCCTAGTAAATACCCTTTGAAGCCTTCATCAAAACTCTTAATAAAGTCTACTGCTTAGTGAATCGAGTACGGACGTTTCAGATCTGTGTACATACACTCCATTGAAAAACAGTAATAAATTAGTGTTCCCACAGTTCACCAACACTTTACCATTCAGAGTATATGTTCAATCATTGCATACAAGAGAGAATTTCATGATTATTGCTAATGTTTAATTTCTAGGAACTTTTGTCTTTTGAAATAGTAAAAAAAAACATCTATAGTATACAAATATTGCTTGTGGTACTGACCCTGGTTCATTGTAGCTTTTGTGTTTTAGAGGAGTGAGAAATATTTTATATATTTCTAGATCTTTCCAAAACCTGAAGTTTTAATCATAATAATACAATGCCAACCTGATTATATTTTGCTAGCTGTGATAATGATGGGTTATTACCATACTCAGTAAAACATATTATATAAATATCCAAAATTTAGGGCCACATTCAATTCCAAGCCCGCAACTCGCTCACCAACGGCCACATGTCTGCGATTGAGTTGCAGGCTTTGTTTCCCTTCCGTTTGCAATGCTATTCAATTGCCGAAGGTCGCGAGTTACAGGCTTCAGCCTCAAGCCCGTAAAGCCTGTTTTCCGGGTTTCAGATCCGAAACTCGCGCCAAATCTGTACAAGGCCAAACCTTGCGATCCAGTAGCAGATCAATTAACCAATAGAAAGCGGAGGATGCAAATCAACGCTGCAGGAAACTGTTTAAAAGCCTGCAAAAGTCGCAAATCTGTGACTGTGCTGTAACTGAGCAAGCGAACACACAGGTCTAGGCGTTGGTGGATTTTTGAGCTTTGGAGAGAGAGGAGAGGGAGTGAGAGAGAAGGGTCATTGTAAGTTTTGATCTTTTGACAGCAGATAATTGAACCCTTTAATTACAACACACATCACATAATTCACACACATATATTAATACCTACACATAGCTATACATAGCGGTAGGCCACAGCGCACCCACACACCCCCATACAATTACTATACTACACATAACACTCACATTCTTGTTTTACCTCATACACATCCACATACATATTATATTTCTTTATCCTTATTTTTATTTCTGATATTATAGGAGGGTAGAGGCAAGGACAAGAGAGAGGGGAACACTGGTGGGTTAGAGTGAGGAGAGGGGAGACTGAGGAGAGAATGAGAGTGAGGAGAAGAGGAGAGTGAGGAGAGGAGGTGAATGAGGAGAGGTATGGAGAGAGGGAGAGGAGGAAGCAGGCCAGGGAGGGGAGCAGGAGGGGGGAGGGATGTGCCCCCAGATGTAGGTACACAAGATATAGATGCAGAGGGTCAGGTGTCTGATCCCAGGGGGGAGGTAGTGGGAATAAGGGGCCGGCCGCAAGGAGAGTACCATGATTGTGAACCACAAGATTAATTATTTTAACAAAAAATTACTATTTTGTACATAGATCTTCCTTCTCTATACACATATGGGTACATTGCTAATAAAATGAACCTGGCAGGCAAGGGGTTCAAACCCATGACTTAACAATAAGGATGTATGGTATACCCATATGTTACCTACTGTGCCACCATACCTCCCTAACACTTGCATTTTAGTTCACTGTGGTGATGTGCACCATTTCCAGACACCTGTCTCATTCTATATGCTGGGTTTTGTGTAATGACTCCCAAGGTGGAACTTGATTGAATAGATTCATCTACCCTCATGGTTCAATTTAAATGATGCACACACATTGTGAATAATATATTTACACCCCTAACTAATGTTGCACAGCACAGATATTGACTATCATGGTCCTTTAATGTGTGTTAGTAAATAGCTATGGTATCCACATTAGCGAGGCAAACACAAACAACATAGAAGATAAATCATATTTAATTTAAGCAAAATAATAACATAAACATCATAATAGCCACACAGTGACAAATTATCACAGGTATGCAAAGTATCATGGGGGAGGGGGGTAGGATACAGAGTTCTAGTAACACAGGGAAATAGAGATATAGGAACACAATACAGGCAGGGGAAATGACATAGATATGGATGAACAGTGGAAGGGGATTTACAGTGTATGATCAAATATGAGGCAATATAATTTTCATAATTGTAATAAAGATATTCAGACAACTATTACATTCAATAAGCAAAGATAACAATAATACAGAATAAGGAGATGCACTTATGGGGAAAAATAATATGTAGGCTTGTGTGTCCAACAGACACTCCTATGCAACATCAGAAGTATAAGTGCTCAATCAGTGAATGGTATAACCTCAATAGATCAGTTCTCCATCAATTATAATCCACTATGAGAGCAGCCTCTCCATACATAACTTTGGATGCTCATATGGGGACCTAACCAGTACCATATCAGTCTGTTCTAACTTCTTTGAGGGATTCACTCACAACAAACCTGCCAAAATTTGTGTATTATCTATTGTTGTATATGCATAACTGAAGATTAATATAACCTCATTAACAGTTATGTTCCAAGCCCAGGGTTACTCTTCCTCATATGTACAGGAAGGGTCACATCAGCACTGAAGAAGAGATCTGGAAGGAAGTATGATGCAGCCTTCACAATAGTCCAAGTATAGGAGAGAATAGCATGTCGAAAGCAATAGGTACATATCAATCTATGTTAAGAGTGTAAGCATACACATGCAGTAGATATGCAAGGAACATCAGGTGACAGATGTCACATGACATCTGTATTGTATTCTTCAATTATGATCATGTTTCCTGACTGCTTCAGAAATACGTAGGGGATGTCTTTGGGAAAAAAAGGTAGGTCTCCATTAATGGCGTTCTTATTTAACTCTTCTCATGCATACATGCACATGTTTAAAGCAAATACTTACTTACAATGTAGACAACATTTATGTAGCTGATGTTCTGTTGCTGTACAGGTTGTTTCCCCTGTCTGAGTAGCTAACCGCTGGACAAACAGCAGCAGTTCACTGACTTGAGTGAAGTGTTACTGCCTTGGGTTAAATGTTACTGGCTTGCATTAATTGTTACTGGCTTGCATTAAGTGTTACTGGCTTCTGGCTATTTGTTATTGCCTTCGGCCTCATTTTCATCCTGTTACATTTCTCGGCCGCAATTTTTTTTTCCTGCTTAGGCGATTTTTGATTGTGTAAAAATGCCAAATATGGCTCAAACTAACTTGCAACCTCACTCACAGGCTCCCTGACTCTCCCCCTGTGCTATGGGTGAGTGTGTAAGCTAATTGGAGTCCTATATGGTGTTTTTTGTTTGATTTTCGTGGTTCGGCCATAAGTTTGTAATTTTTGCGAGGTCCGCAATGTTTGCGTCCTACGGGCTCGAGACGGCCTTCGGCGCTAATAGCAGCTAAGTCCCGCGGGCCTCGCGATGAGCGCCTGGGCGACAACTCGCAGTACAACAACTATATAAAAATGACTGCAATAAAATTGTAAGGCTGGAAATGCTGTTTACCACACAATGTGAGTCTCTGACACTCTTAACCTTTTTGTTATCTACAACAATTGTAATAAATGTTTTTTTGTTGTTTTTTTTACATTGAACTTGTATTTGAAGAACTGTCAAACCATATTTTTTTAACAATATTAACCTTTTTAATTGTCAAGTACGCAGGAATAATATAACAATGGATGAATTTTGTATGAATAAGTATTTTAAACCATGATATTCTTTACCTATTTATAATTAATAGCCAGCAATCAATATCCTGAAGAGCTAACAATCTCTTTGGATTTTCCGGCAGCAGAAAATGTCAAGTCAGACTGTCATAACCTGAGGAGAAAGTGTCAGCAATGTGGCAAATATATAGCATATATTGGCTACGTGCGCTAGACCAATTTCAGAATCGTAATGTTTTGATTTACAAGTTAGTGCTGTAAAATGACGACGATATTCCATGTCTTACGTTCTTCGCAAGCATTTTCTGTCCTTCCTAAGAGTGTATTTTGTGCCCACGTAAGTCCTGCGGGTCATATTTTTTTTTTTTTTCTAAGTCACGATTTCCTCATCCCGCGTTGTTTTTTATTGAGATTGAGGAGCCGTAGAGCCTCCACCTCTGTGTTGTAAAATGGCGGTGATATTCTATGTCTTACGCGCCTCACAGGCATTTTCTGTCCTTCCTAATAGTGTATTTTGTACGTTGTACGTGCCTGATACGTCCCTGACAGTGTTTTGTGCTCTTCAGGGTCGTGTAGCCTTGTTTTTATTTTTTTTCGTCCGTAATTTTTTTTTCGCTTTGACGATTTTCAGGTGCTGAAACTGCTTAAATTTGACTGAAATTCGTGTGCAACCTCACTCCCAGAAGTGCTGGCTGTCCCCCCGTGCTGTGTGTGTTTTTTTTTTAAATGTTTTTTTCTTATTTTTCTGTGGTTTTGGTGTTTTTCGATATACATGGTTCGGCCGTTAACTTCGTATTTTTGCAACCTCGTTTTTTGTTTTTTTTTCTATGTCCTGCGGGTCGTATTTTATTTTTCTAAGTCCCAATTTCCTTATCCTGCGTTGTTTTGTTTTTTTTGTAATTCCCGCGGCTCGTATTTTTGTGGCCTTTGGCTCATTGCAGCTTACGTGGGAGCCTCCACCTCCGCAAATGTGGCCCGCGATTCACTATGACCGCATTTGCAGCCTAACCTGCGTCAATAGGCTTTGCGAGGGGGCGCAGTTCTGCAAGCTCGCTTTGTTAGCTCGCAAAGCGGGACGACAACTCGCAGTTTGACAATTATAATATGTGATGATATATGATAACAATTCCATGTAGTTTCTTAAGGTTTTCATATATCAGTACATATGATGTGTATGGCAATGTGTGCATACTTACCATTAAGTAGTTTATCCACTGTTAATCAATAATGCATCATGAGACATACATCATACCAGTAAGTTCTCCTCTACTGTGGACTCCAGGATATTCTATATGACAATGAGGATGGAGAAAAGTGTTGTATTAGTTATGCATCATCAAGTTACATTATAGTTGATTGTTATTGGTTTTGTACTTACATGGGAAGTAGTCACGAATGATGCGGGCACGTAGTTGTGACCCCTGAATATTATCCACCACAGGGGGATGTAGAGGCTCTTCCTCCTGAAGGACCTGGTCCTCATCAAGGTCCCCCAAACATTTGGTACTGCTATATTATGCAGACAACAGCAGGCTATGATGATCTGACAAACCTTATCTGGTGTATACTTTAGCATCCCTCCACTGAAATGTAAACATCTGAATCGCATCTTAAGCACATCAAAGGTGCGCTCCATTACATTCCAGCATGTGGCATGGGCCGCATTGTACCTCTCCTCTGCCTGTGTTTGTGGATTGTTCACAGGGGTCATCAACCACGGCAAACACTCATATCCTGCATCACCTACAGTAAACAAAATGGGAGATGTGGATATTAATGTGATGTTGTGACGCTTTTTAAAGCGTTTGAACATATGCAGAATGATTCATGTGATGTTAGTTTATGGATATGGGGGTGTGAACTTGATACTCGTAGGAACACATCACATACATTTATGCTCCGGAACAAGCAATGGTGCAATGGCTCAGCCAGTGGTACTCCCTTAGTCACATGTGAACGTCAGAGCAATACAGTGGAAGAAGATGTATACTTTAGGGTATTCGCTCTTGTTTACATATGCTTGGCTGGCATTACTCATAGGTACTCACCCAGTAGCCACCCAGATGAATATTGACCGGACTGGAAGTAGTCATGGGTGGATGAGTGATGCAGGATATGGGCATTGTGAGCACTTCCGTGGAAGCCTGCAAACACACTTTGTATGTGCATGTTTACATCACAAACAACCTGTACATTGATTGAATGATATTGTTTGCAATTTCTGAACGATATTGTTTGTGATTTCTGAACAGCGCTTCCTGATCTCTACGAGGTAACAATGCTACATGTGTACAATCTATAGCACGGAACACATTGGGGACACCTCCTAATTGCAGAAAATCAGCTTTCACCTTCAGGATCTCTTCCACAGTGTTGGGGTAGCTGATGTAGCTGGTAGCTTTTGGAGGAATGTGCTCAGACACTTTGAAAATCTTGCCTGAGACATCCCTTACCAGAGGCAAGAAAGTGTATTGCGGCTGACATCCGTGTCATGCCTGCGATGGCTCGCTTGGAACATTAGAAAGGCTCAAGGTCCTCCCTCAGGACCGCATAGAGATCTTCCAGGCTGGAAAGGGTTAGCCTAAAATGCTCATACATTTCCCCATCAGTTAACCCCTCTAATGTGACTCTGTCCCAGTATACTTTGGGTGCCTGGACCCTCCTTGCAGGCTCCTGGGCCTTTGGTTAAGTGTTACTGCCTTGGGTTAAAAAAGGTGTGGCTTATATTCAGACCAATACGGTACATGAAATCCTACTAGCAGATGTTCAGATGTACAAATGTTGACACGGGGCAATGACAGTTTTTGATGGTCCAAAGCCAACTTCCACATCAAAGTTTATACATCCATGTTGCTCATACATTTACACTCATACCAATCTCATCTATTGCTAAAAGTGTCCATCCAGAAATTTTATAACTGGGAAACATTAAGAATTCTCCAGAATTCTCCATGTGGGAAAACATCAAACAACGTCCTCAGGTTATTATAGTTACAATTCAGGCAATTTCACCACTTCTCATTTTAATACTAAATACTCCGAAAATACCTAACTCATACAGATTATACAAAGGTATTAAAATCTATTTGCATATTAAAATTAAATAACAATAATATATCTAAACATATCATAAAAAAGTAAATCATAAAAAAATCTAATTTTTGATAAACATCTTTAAAGACATAAACAAATATATATATATATATCTGTAGACAACATGCATAATGATAAAAATATAAACTATTCCTATAGCGTTCACCTTATTTCTTATACTACAATCATGTGAATATTTTGTCATATAAATACAGTATCTACTAAATTACAAAATATGGTTCTCACTGATTAATTGTTTTATAAAAATAATTGGGTCATTTTTATTTTTTTAAATCATACATGAGGATATCAAAACATGTCATTCTGTATCAACTGGAGAAAAATGTTTGCTTTTAGTTTCATTTTGTACATGGCTTGTTACCACAGTATGCATCACATGGTATTTTTTATTTATGAAGTAGGATTAATGTCGTTTCTGTGCAGATATAATCAATCATGGAATAACTCTGGTGTGGAAAATAGATAACAAAGAATTCTCTTTCATTTAGATGAGTTTTTTCTCCAGACATCTATTAGGTCTAGTGAAGCAGATACTAGTTTTTAAAGGAATGGCTTCTCATAAGTCTTGACTATAAATCCTAATAGATAAAATCTGGAAAGATTCTATAAATGCCTGCCTTACATCTTCATCATAATAGTGATATAAGAATGGGATGTACAACTTTTATTCTAATCTGAAGGCCAACAATAAAAAGTTATAAAACAATGAATATACTAATGCTTTAATCCAATAAAATTATATTCAAATTTTACAATCAATTGCAGTGGCGGCTGGTGACCTTCCAAGTTGGGGGGTGGAAGACAGAGACTTGGCCCCTCCCCTTACATTGACTCCACCCCATAGTATAGACTCCTTCACTTCACTCCAGGTTGACCCCTATATATCCCAACCAATAAAATACTATAAGTATCCCCCAAGGCATCTAAAATGAACCCCATCACTCATGGGGTCTATAAAGACCCCCATGAGCCTCTAATTAACCCCCTCAGTCCCATTAGGTTCTATACAGACCCTTATGAGACAATAAGTAACCCCATTAGTCCAATAGGGGTCTATATAGACCCCTATAGGATGCTATTAACCCCTAGAATAACACTACAAGTCTAAACGCTACACTATGACCCCCCTCTACACTATTAACCCATGCACTACCTACCTAACACCCTAATAAACACTACCTACCTAACACCCTAATAAAATCCCTGTTACTCCACTAATTACAAAAAAAGTTACTAAAAAAAATACATTACAGAAAATAAAAACCCTACATTACTCAAAATAAAAAACACAATTTACAGAAAATTAAAAAAAACTAGAATAACACAAAATAAAAAAGACATTACATCAAATCAAAAAGACTATATTGCAGTTTAATAAAAACATACATCAGATACACTAAAAACCCTGTAATTACACCTAAAACAGCCCCCTTTCCTAAACCTACAATAGGGTAAATAAGCCCACTTACCTTGCCCAAATGCAACTACGGTTTTCTGGCCGTCATCCCTAGCATAAGGATCCATCCTTCATTGACGCAAGTCCGGCACCCCTACAAGAAAAAAAAACATTTAAATTAATAAATAAATAAACACAACATATAATCAATATCTTCCTCCCATTCCCTGTCTCTCTCACTCCCTATCTTTCTCCTCCCCCTATCTCTCTCCCTATCTCTCCCCCATCCCTCTCCCTATATCCCTCTTTCCCTATCACCCGTCCCTCTCCTTATTTCTCTCTCTTTCCCTATCCCCCCATCCCTCTCCCTATCTCTCACTCCCTCCCTATATTTCTCCTCCCTCCCTATCTCTCTCCATCTCTATCTCTCTCCCTATCCCTCTCTCACTATCTCCCCCTATCCCTCTCCCTATATCCCTCTTTCCCTATCCCTCATCCCTCTCCCTATTTCTCTCTCCCTCCCTATCTTTCTCCTCCCTCCCTATCTCTCTCCATATCCTTCTCTCCCTATCTCCCCCTTATCCCTCTCCCTTTATGCCTCTTTCCCTATCCCCACATCCCTCTACCTATATCCCTCTTTTCTTATCACCCATCCCTCTCCCTATCTCTTGTTTCCTACTTAACTCTCTCCCTTGCTAACTCTCTCACTCCCTACCTCTCTTACTCCCTATATCTCTCCATATCCCTCTCTCCCTATCCCCCCTATCCCTCTTCCTATATCCCGCTTTCGCTACCCCAATCCCTCTCCCTCTCTCTCTCCCTCCCTCCCTATCTCTCTCCCTATCCCTCTCTCCCAATCTCTCTCCCTATCTCTCCCCTATACCTCTCCCTATATCCCTCTTTCCCTATATCTCCCCTATTCCTCTCCCTATATCCCTTTTTCCCCATCCTCCCATCCCTCTCCCTATCTCTCCCCCCCTCCATAACTCGAACCCTCCCTATCTTTCTCTTCCCTTCCTTTCACTCTCACTCCCTATCTTTCTCCCTCCCTATCTCTCTGCCTCCCTGTCTCTTTCCCAATCTCCCCTCTATCCCTCTCCCTATAACCCTCTTTACCTATCCCCCATCCCCCTCCCTACCTCTTTTCCCCTCCCTACCTCTGGCCCTCCTTATATGTCTCCCTCCTTATATCTTTCCCTATCGCCCCATCTCCCTATATCCCTCTTTCCCTATCCCCCAATCCCTCTCCCTATCTCTCTCTCACTCCCTATCTTTCTCCTCCCTCCCTATCTCTCTTCCTATCTCTCTCCCTATCCCTCTCTCCCTATCACTCTCCATATTCCTCTCTCCCTATCTCTCTCCATGTCCCTCTTACCCTATCTCTCCAGTCTCCCGATATCCCCCTTTCCCGATCCTCCCATCCCTATCTCTCTCTCCCTATCTAACTCTATCCCACCCTATCTTTCTCCTCCCTCCCTATCTTTCTCCTCCCTCCCTATCTCTCTCCCCCCTATATCTCTCCCTCCCTATCTTTCTCCTCCTTCCCTATCTTTCTCCTCCCTCCCTATCACTATCACTCCCTATCTCTCTCTGTCCCTATCTCTCTCCCTCCCTATTTCCCCTCTATCCATCTCCCTATAACCCTCTTTAACTATCCCCCATCCCCCTCTCTACCTCTTTCTTTCTCCCTCCCTACCTCTCTCCCTCCCTATATCTCTCCCTATCTCTCCCTCTCCCTATATCCCTCTTTCCCTATCCCCCAATACTTCTCACTATCTCTCTCTCCCTCCCTAACTCTCTCCCTCCCTATCTTTTTCCTCCCTACCAATCTCTCTCCCTATCTCTCTCCCTATCACTCTCTCCATAGCACTCTCCATATCCCTCTCTCCCTATCTCTCTCCACACCACTCTCTCCCTATCTCTCCCTTATCCCTTTCCCTATACCCCTCTTTCCCTATACCCCTATCCCTCTCCCTCTCTCTTTCTCCCTCCCTAACTCTATCCCTCCCTATCTTTCTCCTTCTTCCCTATCTCTTTCTCCCTCCCTACTTCTCTCGCTCCCTACCTCTCTCCCACCCTATCTCTTTACCTCCCTATCTCTCCCTATCTCTCCCTATCTCTCTTTCCCTCCATCCCTCTATCTGCCTCCACCCCTCTCCATATCTCTCTCCCTCCCCCCCACCATCTCTCTCTCCATCCCTCTCCCTATCTCTCCCTCCCCCCATGTCTCTCTCCATCCCTCTCCCTATCTCTCTCCCCATTCCTTCCCTATCTTTTTGCCACTCCCTATCTCTCTCCCTATCCCTTTTACCTCTCTCCCACTATCCCTCTACCTATCTCTCTCCCCTCTCTCCCTCCATCTATACCTCTCCTTATCTCTCTCTCCCCCCCTCTCTATATCTCGCCATCCCTATCCCCCTCTCTCCCTATTTATCCCTCCCTCTCCCTAATCCCTCTGCCTCTACCTATCTCTCTGTCTCTACCTTTCTCTCTCTATCTCCTTCTCTATCACTCTCTCTCTCTAGCTCTCTTTTAAATGCCTCTCTCCCTATATACCCCTCTCTCTCCCTGTCTCTCTCTTTCCCTCTATCGCTGCCTATGTCTCCCTTTCTCTCTCTCTCTATCTCCTTCTCTATCATTCTCTCTCTATCCCTCCTCTCCCCCCCCTCCTCTCTCTCTCCCACTCCTCTCTCTCTTCCCCTCCTCTCTCTCTCCCCCTCCTCTCTCCCCCCTCCTCTCTCTTTCTCTCCCACCTCTCTCTCTCTACCCCCCTCCTCTCTCTCTACATCTTCCCCCTCCACCCACCGTGGGTGGGCCTGGTTGAAGAGGGCCACGCGGGTGGGCCCAGCTGTAGAGGCCTGCGGGTGGGCCCGGTTGGAGAGGCCGCGGTAAGGCCCAGATGAGGAGGCCCGCATGAGGAGGGTGAGAGAGGGGGAAAGAGATACAGGGGTGGAAGAGGGAGGAAAGAGACACAGGGGTGGTAGAGGGGGGATGAGACACAGGGGAGGGAGAGGGGTCAAAGAGACACAGGGGAGGAAGAGACAGGGAAAAAGACACAGAGGAGGGAGAGTGGGGAAAGAGACATGGGAAGGAGAGGGGAAAAAGACACAGGGGTGAGAGAGTGGGAAAGAGACACAGAGGAGGAAGAGCGGGGCAAAGAGACACAGCCCATCTGGAGGCCCTGGGGCTGTGAGTGGCCTGTAACAGGGCCCTGGGTGCTGCAGGACACCTGAGATGAGTCCCTGGTGTGGAAATGGGAATAGAGAGACTAATAGGGAGAAGGAAGGAAGAGAGAGAGAGAGGGAATAAAGAGGAGGGAGGAAAAGAGAGAAATACCTCCTGTATGGCTGTGGGAGCTGCCACTCATCAGTTGGCAGCTCCCAAAGCAGTCCCAAGTGGCTCGTGGGTATTCAAGTGAACGTCCCTAACCACATTATGCAGCTGCTTCATTCTGATTGGTTGATGCTGCAGCTGACAGATAAAATACAGATACAATTCCTAGCACAGTGCATGTAGGCTCACCTAGGGTGAGTGGGACAGCATTACAACGCTCTATATCAGGGGTGTCCAAGTTCAGTCCTGCTGGGCCGCACACAGGCCTGGATTTGAGGATAGCCCTGCTGCACCCAGGTGAGACTATTATTTTTTCAGTCATCCTAATTGACTAATCTGTGCACATAAAGGAAATCCACAAATCCAGGCCTGTGTGCGGCCCAGCAGGACCGAACTTGGACACCCCTGCTCTATATGATATATAGCAGCAGTAGGGAAAGTCACCAGGCAAGGTGGAAGGCACACAAGGGGTTAATTTAAAGTGATAGATGCATATTTTTAATAAAATCAAATGAAAGAAGACATAAAAGCTGATATACAGATATAATTAAAATGTATTCTTTATATAAATGTAAATTACAATATTAAAGTGATGGATAATTGGGGGGGGGGGGGGCTTGCCCATTTGCCCCTATGCACCACCCGCCCCTGTTTGGTTTATCAGTTCCACAGGTTCCAGTTTCACTGGACATTATTTCTCAATCTGTAAGTGGCCCTAACACTAGTAATTTGCATCTAACATGCTTATTTTTGTAATGCTGGCCCTTCTCCTACTCCATGTGCTGACAAAGCTAGTGAAAAAGGAGGAAATTGCCTTGTCTATTATGTTTTATAATTATAGAAAACATACTTAAAAATTGCACTTGTCAAATATAAGTAGAACTACACATCAAACGGGTTTCATGGTGGTCCAGTGGTTAGGATTCAGTGCTTTTACCACTGCGAGCTGGGTTCGATTCCAGTCAGGGAACCAAGAGGTCACACCACCCTGAAGTCATGCAGAGTTGGCCCTGGTCAGTACTTGGAATGGACATCACCCAGGAATACCAGGAGTGGTATGCTGTGGCCCACTGAAGAAGGAACTGGTAACCCACTCCACTATCTCTGCCATGAATACCAAGTGGATCAGCATGACCATAAAAATAAAGATGTCCTGGTGTGTTACAGTCTATGAGGTCACAAAAAGTTAGTATGGATTAACTAATATTTAGTTGTATGGTATAAATGTTCTACTTAAATACCCCTTTTCTCTATATCAATTTTGCTTCAATTTAAAAAAAAAAATCATCATATTAAAAAAAATTATCAAATAAAAATAATGTTTTGTGCAATTTTTCATTTTAAATTATAATAAAAGCAAAAATATTATTCTAGACTTATTTTCTCTATAATAAATTTTGGAGGGGATGGGGGTGAGAACAAACTATATTTTGTCTAGGGCAGTGCTATCTAAACTTTTCATGTTGGTGACACAATTTTTAGACATGCATCATTTTGCTACACAGTAATTCAAACCGGAGGTTAAACTAACCCCTTATAAGAGATACGAACACATACATAAATTGCGTTTGCACGACACACCTACACATCACAAGCGACACACTAATGTGTCACGCTACACAGTTTGGAAAGCTTTGGTCTAGGGCAGTGATGGCGAACCTATGGCACGCGTGCCACAGGTGGCACGCCGTGCCCCTTCTGTGGGCACGCGGCCATAGGTCGCTGGCAGCATGCTGGGTCTGCTCATCGAGCGCGAGCACGGCGCCTGAGCGCTGTCCCGTCACTTAAAAAAGGAAGGGCTGTGCTAGCGGGCTCACGTGGCACAGGCGAACAGACTCTCCTCGAGATCCGCAGGGGGAGAGGCAAGGGGAAGGTAAGAGTTATGGGGCAGGTGAGAGACAAGCGGTAGGGGAGAGACAAGGGAGAGGGGGAGAGAGAAGAGGGTTGAGACAAGGGGGAGGGAGAAGGGGAGAGACAAGAGTGGAGGGAGAGACAATGGTGTAGGGAGCCAATGGGGAGTTGGACAGATAAGGGAGAAGGGGAGAGACAATGGAGAAGGGGGAGACAAGGGGAAGTGGAGAGACAAGAGGGGAAAGAGAAGGGTGGGGGAGACAAGGGAGAAGGGGAGAGAGAAGGGGGAAGACAGTGGAGAATGGGAAAGAGAAGTGTGGGAGAGAGATAGAAGGGTGTGGGAGACAAGGGAGAATGGGAGAGACAAGGTTGGGTGAAACAAGGGGGTAGAGAGAGCAGGGTGGGAGAGACCAGGGGGAGAGACAAGGGTAATGGGAGACACAAGGGGAAGGGGAGAGACAAGGGGGGAGACAATGGGGAGGGGAGAGACAAGGGGGAGAGAGAGTGAATGGTGGGAGAGACAATAGTGAAGTACAAGGAGAGACAAGGGTGGGGGTAGAGACAAGAGTGAAGGAGATACAAGGGTGGGGGAGAGATAAGCAGAGAAAGAGGGAGGGAGGGAGGAAGAAAGGAGAACAGAGAGAAGGGAGGATGGAGAGAAAGAAAATAGGGAGAGGCAGAAGGGAAAGGAAGAAGTAAGAGAGTGAGATGGGAGAGAAGGTAGAGGCACATGAGAGGAAGGGAGAGGAGAGAGAAAGGAAGAGGGAGATGCAAAAGGGAGAGGTAGAGAAGGGAGAGTGAGGGAAGGGAGGAGTGAGAGAGAGGGGAGAGGCAAAAGGGAGAGGTAGAGAATGGAAAGAAAGGAGGAGGGAGAGACACAGGGAAGGAAAGAGACAAGGGGGGGTAGAGGCAAGGGAGAAAACAGAGACAATTGTGAGCGGTACAAGAGAGGAGAAATAAGGGTGGGAGAGAGAGAAGGATGGAGGGAAGAGACAAGGGAGAAGGGGAGATACAGGGGTGGTGGGAGACAAGGAGGAAGGGGAGAGACAAGGGGAGGGGAGAGAGAAGGGTGTATGATCCAAGGGGGGGGGAGACAAGGGAGAAAGGAAGAGACAAGGCTGGAGGGAGAGACAAGGGGGAGGGGAGAGGCGAGATAGGAGGGTGGGGGGAGAGGGAAAAATGGGGGAAGAGACAAGGGGGAAGGGGAGATACAAGGGTGGGGGAGACATAAGGGGCAGGGGAGAGACAAGGGAGAATGTGAGAGAGAGAGAAGGGTGTAAGAGACAAGGGGGAGTGAGAAAGTGAGAGACAAGAGTGGAGGGAGAGACAATGATGTGGGGAGACAAGAGGGAGTGGTAGTCAAGAGAGAAGGGGAGAGACAAGGGAGAAGGGGGCGACAAGGGGAAGCGGGCATATGCATTAAGGGAGCAATGTATAAAATTGCTATTTTTGGATTGAAAGAGTGAGGTGCATTGTATTCTCATTTGCATGGCCCTGCCTTTTAGACATGTGAATGGGCTTATTAATGTAATATTAATTTCCTCTCTCTAAAAATGTATATATATATACATACAGTGGGGGGGGGGAGGGGGAGTATTTGATCCCCTTCGGATTTTTTTTGTCCATGACAAAGAAATGATCAGTCTCTAATTTTATCAAAAATGACGGGAATACAATTGTAAGGCTGGCAATGCTGTTTGCCACATAATGTGAGGCTTTTGCTCCTCTGAGCACCATTTGCGTGGCGCGCACTAACTGCCATTTGTTTTATTTTCAACGTTCTGCGTTCCTGTCGTTGTTCGTCTAAGACTCAGTGTTCAGGTTTAATTGCCGTGTTGGCACTTAGAGGAAAAAAAAGTTGGCATGTATTGCGGTTTGGGCACTCGGGCTCAAAAATGTTCGCCATCACTGGTCTAGGGCATCAAAACTCCTGAGAGAAATTAGGTAAAATATCTGGTATTTGGTTTATATATTCATTTTTATTCACTGTAATTATTTGCATAATCAGAATAATTACTATTATAGTTCTGGAGTTTGAATTATAATTACCTTGAATGTCCCTTTACTGTTAACATTTAACTGTGGTATCAAAGATTTAGTAAATCATGCAAGCAGGCCATGCACTTGCTGGAAGTTAACTTAATTCTGCTAAATTGCTCCACACTCTGACTTGGCCTTGATTTGCGATTATAAACAAATTTCCTATTAGCTTTCTGCTTCTTTTGACAATTTGTTGAAGGCGAAAAAATATCCATGAATGCAATAAGCCTTGAGCTTTTTGTTCAAAATAAAAAGCCTTCTGTACTTTTGTTGGCATTATGGGTGTAAACATGAACAGAATATTAATTATACCTAAAATGTATGTATTATTCTCCAGGATACACAAACCCAATATGGCTGAAGATGCATTGCTATGGCAGCCACATTCATTTCTATGCTAATGCACAGATATAATTAATAATATAACTATTATATGTCCACTATAGTGAGGCACCACAATTATTTATTTATGCTTATTTATTTTACTTCTATTGTGTGGGCATATTACAGTAAATCACCTTTATTATACAAACATTTTTGATTTTATGCCAGCAACTTGAGTATACCCTACATAATTATGCATATCCATATTCACATATTATAGAGCATTAGTTTCATAAAACACACCACGTAGAAATCTAGAAACACATATTTGATGGCAATAGACTCATCTATTATGTGCATTTGATATATTGTAATAAAAACTTAGATTACCATTATATATATCTCAGCATGTTTGCATTTCTTTAAACGATTCATTAAGTGGTAACATTTCTCAAGGACAAATTGCAGTGCCATCTTTTTTATTGAAACTGTACAAACTATCTCTTGTTCCTATATATTTACTGTATGAAGTGTACATTTTAAGGTAGTGATCAACAGATTTCTTCGAAAATTGTATAATATATGTAATATTCAGGCTTGATTGTGTTAACATATAGGAGAATAAATGTGCCCATTGTATTATTGAAGTAATATGACTATATTGAAGATACCATAAATAGGGATTAGTATTCCTTGAAGTGACACCATAAGAATGACATAGCAGATATGCAGCCTTGATTTGGCCAATTGAATAGGGCTCTATATAAGCACATTGCATATTTTTTTACGTTTTTAGTTAGTGAACTTCTATCCAAAAGCAAGGTCTTCACTAACTAAAAACTTCTGTAAAAAAAATATGCTGTGTGCTTAAATAGAGCCCTATTAAATTTGCAGAATCGCAATTTAATAAGGCTGTTAGTCTTGCAGCCCTCTTTATTTTTATAATGGATACAGTTTTCTTGATAACAGTGAAAAACAAGGTCTTGCTAGAAGTTAACTTTTGCTAATCAAATACGTGCCCATCAGCGACAACTACTAGTTTTTCAAAAACCTCTGGAGCACAACATCTATTTTCTTTAAATAAAATGGTTTGTGTTGTAAACAGCTGACACACACCACATAGTAAATGAGCACAACCTTCCTGCAATTAACCATTATATTTCTGCATTATCTATGGGGAGTCTGAGTATTCAAAATGTTAATTGTTTTCAATGTCAAATGTGGTTGCAATCTCCCAGGCCAAGTAATTTTCTAAATTTTACTCAGGATTTTTTTAACCCTTTTTTGTGCCCTTCCAATCAACATTATTTGTTTCTCTCTCGAAAAATATATACTCTGTATTTACATATATAAAGCCATATGTAAGCAAAATTCCCTACATAGTCCATTATATCCCTAACAATTAACCATACAATTTAAAATAATTAGTTCTTTTCAATGTTATATCTGTAGCAAAAAAGGGATAAAAGTGTTTAATTGTTAACATTTGTGCCATATACAGGTCACTGCATTTTGAAAAACTATTGATATAATTTATTTGGAACTACATAAGAAATTCTATTGTTTATAGATAACTAGTAACTTGCCCATCATAAATGACTGTATGATGAGCTCTATGTAACCTCTCTCTGTACCCTCTGTCTCTCTCTGCGCTCTCTCTGTGCCTGTGTCTCTGTGCCCTCCATCTCTGCCCTCTCTCTATGCCCTCTCTCTCTGTGCCCTCTCTTTCTGTGCCCTCTCTCACTCTCTCTGTACTATCTGTCTCTCACTTTGCTCTCTCACTGTACCCTCTGTCTCTGCCCTCTCTCTGTGCCCTTTCTCTGTGCTCTCTGTCTCTCCATACTCTCTGTGCCCTTTCTCCGTACCCTCTGTCTCTGCCCTCTCTTTGTGCCCTCTGTTTCTCTTTGTGCCCTATGTCTCTATCTGTACCCTCTCTCTCTGTACCCTCTGTCTCTACCTTCTCTCTGTGCCCTCTCTTTGTGCCATCTGTCTCTATCTCTCTGTGCCATCTGTCTCTTTCTGTGCCCTATGTGTCTACCCTCTCTCTGTGCCCTCTATCTCTCTCTGTGCCCTCTGTCTTTCTGTGCCCTGTGCCTCTCTCTGTGCTCTCGGAATCTCTCTGTGCCCTCTATCTCTCTCTGTGCCCTCTGTCTTTCTGTGCCATTTGCCTTTCTCTGTGCTCCCGGAATCTCTCTGTGCCCTCTGTCTCGGCCCTCTCTCTATCTGTGTGTCCTCTGTCCCTCTCTGTGCCCTTTGTCTCCCTCTATGCTCTCTCTCTCTCTCTCTCTCTCTCTCTCTCTCTCTCTCTCTGAGGGGGATAAATAGGTGTGAGAACCACAATAGACAGCTTTGTTTAAGGTTAGTAGCAACATTATTGAGGTAAGTGGAATGCTACTCTGAATATCCAAAGAGTATGTAGCTTCAAAGCGATAAACTATGACCAAAATGTAACATATTACATTTCAGATATATTTCACTTTTTTGATCCTCATTGTAACAAAAGTAAAATTAAAATAAAAAATAGTCATTTCCACAAATTTCTATTCTAGTTTATAATGGCATGAGTACATGTATACAAGGTTTTCAGAACAGAAACCCCATAGAATTCAGTGAAGATTTTGTTGGTCTTAATAGTTGGAGAACTGTTGGCCCACAGCAATGCGAGGTAGTCCTAAGTATATATTACGGTCAATAAGGATGTGGCATATAACAAACTGATCTATCATTCCATAGCCACATGAATGATATCTCTTGTAATTATTAAATCTGGTAATGATATTTATGGGTATATTAATAGTAACACATTATGCTTTGATTTCAAAGCAAAATTGTGTTTGTCTATTATCACTTAATTAACAAATATAGCTGCAATCTTGATTTTGCAATTAATAGTGCAGTATAAAATTAACTTCTCTAGCACAGGCTCATGGCATGTAAAATGAGGTGGCTCATTATGGATAATTTATTTGAACATTAAGCTAGTGAGGCTCATCTGTGTGTTGGCTTACTGCACTTTGCTACTTGCTCAACCTTTAGTGAATTTCTTCATTGGCTATTCAATTAACTTCTCTTGCTGGTATTTCTACAACTAAAATATAATAAACTAGTAACTTGGCCGGTATAATATGTTATGTTAAGTTGTCTGTTCTGTCTTGCTCTGTACTGTCTCTCTCTCCTCCTCTCTCTTTCCCCATCTCTCTTTCCCTCCCCCCTCTCTCTCCCCCGACACCCTTCTTCTCTCTCTCCCCCGACACCCTTCTTCTCTCTCTCTACCCATCCCTTTCTCTCCCCCTTTCTCTCCTCTCTCTCCATCCCTTTCCCTCTCTCTCTCTCTCTCTCTCTCTATTTCCCTCCCTCTCTCCCTCCCTCCCTCTTTCTCTCTCTCCTCCTCTCTATCCCTCTCCTTCTCTCCCTCTCTTTCACTCACTCTCTCTCTCCCTCTCTCTCCCCCTCTCTCCCCTCTCTCTTTCCCTCTATTTCTCCCCTTCCCTTCTTCTCTCTCTCCCTGTCCCTTTCTCTCCCCTTCTCTCTACCTCCCCATCCATCCCTCATTCTCTCTCCTCTGCCCTCTCTTCCCCTCTCCCCCTCCTTATCGCTCTCTCTCCCTTTCTCTTTTTCCTCCTCTCTCCCTCCTTCTTTACCCCTCCCGCTCTCTCTCTCTGCCTCCTCTTCCCTATCTCTCTCTGATTCCTCTCTCCCCCTCCTTCCCACCCTCTCTCTCTCTGTCCCCTTTCTCTATCTTTCCCTCCCTCCCAGTGCCAAGTATGAGCAATCCACTTGGCTGAATGTTATGTTCCAGTAACTGTTCTGTTTCTCTCTGTGCTGTCTCTCTCTCTGTGCGCTCTCTCTCTCTGTACCTTCTGTCTCTCTCAGCACTGTCTTTCTCTCTCTGAGCTCTCTCTCTCTCTGTGCTGTCTCTCTCTATCTGTGCCCCCTCTCTCCCTGTGCAGCCTCTCTCTGTGTGCCCTCTGTTTCTCTGTCTGTGTCCTCTCTCTGCACTCTGTCTCTCTTTCCCGCCCTCTCTCCCCTCCCTCTCTTCTCTCTCCATCCCTTCCCCTCAGTTTCTCCATCACTCTCCCCTCCTTCTCTTTCTCCCTCTCCTCCTTTCTCTCCCCTCCCTCTCTCCCTCTCCTCTCTCTCTCTCCCCGTGTTTCTTTCCCTCCCTCTCTGCCGCCTCTCTTTCTCTCCCTCTCTCTCCTCCTCCCTCCCCCTCTTTTTCTCCCTCCCTCTCTCTCCTCCCTCTCCCCTCTCGCCTCTCTCTCCCCTCCCTTTCTCTCCCCCTCCTTCTCACTCTGCCCCTCTCTCTTTCCCTCCCTCCTTGCCTCTTCTCTCTCCCTCCCTCCCCCTCCCTCCCCCTCCCTCTCTCTTCCCCTCTCTCTGTCCCTCCTTCTCTCTCTCTCTCTCTCTCCCTCTTTCCACTCCCTCTCTCTCTCTACCGCCTCTTCCTCCTCTCTCTCTCTGACTCCTCTCTCCCTCCCTCTCTCTCACATTCACCCTCCCTCTCTCTCTCCCTCCTTTGTCTACCTCTCCCTCCCTCCCAGTGCCGCATATGAGCACTCCACTTGGATGCGCTGTGCATGCGCACTTCTCACCCCTATTTCGCGCATGCGCAGGTTGGGTGCAACTGCACGATTTACCACAGTTTACAGAAAACTATTATAGGTGAAAGCCCTGACTTAGGCCTTCATTCTGTGGCTCCTGTAAGAATTGAACCGAGTGAAGCTCACTCATAAATCAAGCAATCACTTCACACACGTAAAGCTAACCTCTTAGAAATGGCATTGGTTTGCTTGAAATATCACTAATACCCTAACCCCTATACCATGAGGGCCCTTATCAATCCCTTATCAAATAATTCAGTTAACAGATATACACAAACACACACATACAAACTCAACTTTGTTTCACTAATTAACTTTTTAGTTTTTTTCAAATAGTGAAATCTTTCAGATCTAATTAGTAGAAGCAGGTACCAGTCCCTTCTGCAAAAGGCTCTGCAAATACCACTGGGCCTCATCCCATCCACTTAGCAGAATCTCACTCTCCGTCTGCCATATTTTCCAGTTCTATCTACCATCAGGACTGAAGTGGTTACTTCTGCAAGAGGCTCTGCAAATACCACTGGGCCTCATACCATGCACTAAGCTGAATCTCACTCTCCAACTGCCATTTTGCCAGGTCCATTTATCTTGTTTTCTTTTCCTGCAGATCTTCTCAAAACACCAGTCTTCTGCCTCTTAATTCATGTAACATGCCATCCGACCTACCCTGTCCACACTCACCCACCTATGATTTGTGTTAATTCATAGTGCAGGTTTAGTACTATCACCTTCATTTTTCACAGCTGATACACCCACAACCTAAGTCACTCATTAACCCATTACTCTATTTTAATTGCTTGCCAAACCATTGTTTTTCTTCCTTTAATTGCATCTCCTTTTGTTTCAACAATCCCTGCAGGTTGTAAGTTTGTGAGTTTTCAATCTTGTATGGTGTTTTGAAAAAAGCACCATGTATATAAGATTTTAAACTGAAAAACAGGGCCCCTACTTTTTGCCATGTGTTTAACATTGTATTTTCATTTTGTTCTTCATTAGAGATGTCGCGAATAGTTCGCCGGCGGACTGTTCCCAGCGAACATAGCATGTTCGCGTTCGCGGCGAACTGCGAACATATGCGATATTCGACCCGCCCCCAATACTTTATCATTGAGCAAACTTTCACCCTGCATGTCACAGTTAGCAGACACATTCCAGCCAATCAGCAGCATACACTCCCTTCCACACCCTTCTACCTCATGGACAGCATCCATTTTGGAATCATAACTAACTTGCAGTCTTACTGAGAGGAGGGACAGTGTAGGTGATACTGCATCAATTGGGAAAACCATAGCTAGGCAAGTTTATTCAGTGTCCAGTGCAGTGCTAAAGGACTCTTGTGCATTATTATTATTATTACTACTATATAATGTGTAGATGTACCAGCTGGGCATGCATTATTATTATTATTATTATTATTATTATTATTATTATATAATGTGTAGATGTACCAGCTGGGCATGCTCTTGTGCATTATTATTATTATTATTAGTAAAATACTACTACTAATAATAATAATAATGCACAAGAGCATGCCCAGCCAGTACATCTACACATTATATAGTAATAATAATAATAATACACAAGAGCATGCCCAGCCGGTACATCTACACATTATATAGTAATAATAATAATAATAATAATAATAATGTAGAAGAGCATGCCCAGCCGGGACATCTACACATTATATACTAATAATAATAATAATAATAATAATAATATAGAAGAGCATGCCCAGCCGGTACATCTACACATTATATAGTAATAATAATAATAATAATTATAATAATAATGCACAAGAGCATGCCCAGCCGGTACATCTACACATTATATAGTAATAAAAATAAGAATAATAATAAAGCAGAAGACCTCCCCTGTGTCTCTCTCCCCCTCTCCTCTCCCTGGTGTCTCCTCACCACTCCCTCCCATGTGTCTCTCACCCCCCCCCTCTCCCCTGTGTCTCCCCCCCACTCCCTCCCATGTGTTTCTCTCCCCCCCTCTCCCCTGTGTCTCTCCCACCCTTGCCTGTGTCTCTACCCCCTCTCCCTTCCCCAGTGTTTCTTTCCCCCCTCTCCTGTGTCTTTTCCTCCTTCCCTCTTCCCTGTGTCACTCCCCCCTCCCCTGTGTCTCTACCCCCCTCTCCCTTCCCGTGTTTCTTTCCCCCCTCCCCTGTGTCTTTCCCCCCTTCCCTCTCCCCTGTGTCTCTCCCCCCTCATCTGTGTCTCTTCCCCCTCTCCCCTGTGTCTCTACCCCCTCTCCCTTCCCCTGTGTTTCTTCCCCCCTCCTCTGTGTCTTTACCCCCTTTCCTCTCCCCGGTGTCTCCTCACCACTCCCTCCCATTAGTCTCTTCCCCCCTCTCCCCTGTGTCTCTACCCCCCACTCTCTCCTGTGTCTCTCCCCCCTCCCATGTGTCTCTTCCCCTCACCTCTCACTTACCTCTTGTGCATTATTATTATTATTATTAGTAAAATACTACTACTAATAATAATAATAATGCACAAGAGCATGCCCAGCCAGTACATCTACACATTATATAGTAATAATAATAATAATAATAATACACAAGAGCATGCCCAGCCGGTACATCTACACATTATATAGTAATAATAATAATAATAATAATAATAATGTAGAAGAGCATGCCCAGCCGGTACATCTACACATTATATACTAATAATAATAATAATAATAATAATAATAATATAGAAGAGCATGCCCAGCCGGTACATCTACACATTATATAGTAATAATAATAATAATAATAATAATAATAATAATGCACAAGAGCATGCCCAGCCGGTACATCTACACATTATATAGTAATAAAAATAATAATAATAATAAAGCAGAAGACCTCCCCTGTGTCTCTCTCCCCCTCTCCTCTCCCTGGTGTCTCCTCACCACTCCCTCCCATGTGTCTCTCACCCCCCCCTCTCCCCTGTGTCTCCCCCCCACTCCCTCCCATGTGTTTCTCTCCCCCCCTCTCCTCTGTGTCTCTCCCACCCTTGCCTGTGTCTCTACCCCCTCTCCCTTCCCCAGTGTTTCTTTCCCCCCTCTCCTGTGTCTTTTCCTCCTTCCCTCTTCCCTGTGTCACTCCCCCCTCCCCTGTGTCTCTACCCCCTCTCCCTTCCCATGTTTCTTTCCCCCCTCCCCTGTGTCTTTCCCCCCTTCCCTCTCCCCTGTGTCTCTCCCCCCTCATCTGTGTCTCTTCCCCCTTCTCCCCTGTGTCTCTACCCCCTCTCCCCTGTGTCTCTACCCCCTCTCCCTTCCCCTGTGTTTCTTCCCCCCTCCTCTGTGTCTTTACCCCCTTTCCTCTCCCCGGTGTCTCCTCACCACTCCCTCCCATTAGTCTCTTCCCCCCTCTCCCCTGTGTCTCTACCCCCCACTCTCTCCTGTGTCTCTCCCCCCTCCCATGTGTCTCTTCCCCTCACCTCTCACTTACCTCTTGTGCATTATTATTATTATTATTAGTAAAATACTACTACTAATAATAATAATAATGCACAAGAGCATGCCCAGCCAGTACATCTACACATTATATAGTAATAATAATAATAATAATAATACACAAGAGCATGCCCAGCCGGTACATCTACACATTATATAGTAATAATAATAATAATAATAATAATGTAGAAGAGCATGCCCAGCCGGTACATCTACACATTATATACTAATAATAATAATAATAATAACAATAATAATAATAATGCTCAAGAGCATGCCCAGCCGGTACATCTACACATTATATAGTAATAATAATAACAATAATAATAATAATAATATAGAAGAGCATGCCCAGCCGGTACATCTACACATTATATAGTAATAATAATAATAATAATAATAATAATAATAATAATGCACAAGAGCATGCCCAGCCGGTACATCTACACATTATATAGTAATAAAAATAAGAATAATAATAAAGCAGAAGACCTCCCCTGTGTCTCCCCCCCCACTCCCTCCCATGTGTCTCTCTCCCCCCCTCTCCCCTGTGTCTCCTCACCACTCCCTCCCATGTGTCTCTCTCCCCCCCTCTCCCCTGTGTCTCTCCCACCCTTGCCTGTGTCTCTACCCCCTCTCCCTTCCCCAGTGTTTCTTTCCCCCCTCTCCTGTGTCTTTTCCCCCTTCCCTCATCCCTGTGTCACTCCCCCCCTCCCCTGTGTCTTTCCCCCCTTCCCTCTCCCTTGTGTCTCTCCCCCCTCATCTGTGTCTCTTCCCCCTTCTCCCCTGTGTCTCTACCCCCTCTCCCCTGTGTCTCTACCCCTTCTCCCTTCCCCTGTGTTTCTTCCCCCCTCCTCTGTGTCTTTACCCCCTTTCCTCTCCCCGGTGTCTCCTTACCACTCCCTCCCATTAGTCTCTTCCCTCCTCTCCCCTGTGTCTCCTCCCCCACTCCCTCCCATGTGTCTCTCTCCCCAATTCCTCTCCCTGGTGTCTCCTCACCACTCCCTCCCATGTGTCTCTCTCCCCCCCCTCTCCCCTGTGTCTCCCCCCCCACTCCCTCCCATGTGTCTCTCTCCCCTCCTCTCCCCTGTGTCTCTCCCACCCTTGCCTGTGTCTCTACCCCCTCTCCCTTCCCCAGTGTTTCTTTCCCCCCTCTCCTGTGTCTTTTCCCCCTTCCCTCTTCCCTGTGTCACTCCCCCCTCCCCTGTGTCTCTACCCCCTCTCCCTTCCCGTGTTTCTTTCCCCCCTCCCCTGTGTCTTTCCCCCCTTCCCTCTCCCCTGTGTCTCTCCCCCCTCATCTGTGTCTCTTCCCCCTTCTCCCCTGTGTCTCTACCCCCCTCTCCCCTGTGTCTCTACCCCCTCTCCCTTCCCCTGTGTTTCTTCCCCCCTCCTCTGTGTTTACCCCCTTTCCTCTCCCCAGTGTCTCCTCACCACTCCCTCCCATTAGTCTCTTCCCCCCTCTCCCCTGTGTCTCTACCCCCCACTCTCTCCTGTGTCTCCCCCCCCTCCCATGTGTCTCTTCCCCTCACCTCTCACTTACCCTGTTTCTCTTCCCCCCTCTGCCCTGTGTCTTCCTCCCCCTCTCCACTGTGTCTTCCTCCCCCTCTCCCCTCTCCTGTGTCTTTCTCTCCCTCTCCCCTGTGTTTCCTCCCCCTCTCTCCTCCCCTGTTAGCTTCTATACGCATACATACATACATACGATAAGAAATCTGGGGGGGGGGGGGGGGGGGTTACCCCAAACCCCCCCACCCCCCCCCCACCCCCAGTTCCAACACCCATGTGTACTGTTTAATATTGTATTGCATTATGTTATATTATATCACTAGCGACTTGCCTGGCACAAATAATGGGGCAATAAAGTTTGAAGCCATGGCAATGCTGTTTGCCACACAATGTGATGCTTTTTGTACTCTGAGGACCTTTGGCGCTCATTGTGAGCCTCTTCCCTCGTGTCCTTCATGTTTCGTGCTTTGCAACGATCAATCTTCGGCGCTCATCGCAAAGACAGATATATAAGTACAGTGTTAAATATATAATTTTTTTTGTGCAGTGTAAATTAAAAAAATGTATTCAGGTCTCAGAGCATAATAAAGTGATTTAGATTTGTAACTGCTTTGAGAGTGCTATCGCTGGCAGCCAATGAGCAGTAATCCAGATATATAACTGCAGAGTAAAAAGTAAAACATTTTAGTGTAGTGTAAAGTCTACATTTTTATTTTCCATTACTAATTAATACTTATTAAATGAATGCACGATAATAACTATTGTGAATGAACAAATGTATTAGGAAGTGCGAAGCGTTAATGTATGTAAAGTAACCGCAGTGTAAAATATGCTATTAAGCGTATTTTTTTTATATATATATTTTTTAATAATAATTAATTAATTAATTACTAAAATACTTTACCTATTTTTAATTAATATATCCAGTGATCAATAACCTGAAGAGCTAACAATCAGTTTTGATTTTCCTGCAGCTTACAGTGTACATTTGGACTGTTGGTGACCCGAGGTGTAAGTGTCAGCAATGTGCGCAGTGAACGAGGGGAAACCGCTTGTATAGTCGTGTAACGCGCCATTTTAGATTTGTAATGTTATAAGTTGCAAGTTAGTGTTGTAAAATGGCGGCGATTGTGTATGTGTTATGCGGCTCGCCAGCAGTTTCCATTATTTATAATAGTGTATTTTGTACCTCGCCTGTTCCTAGGTAAAAGTCGTACATGGCTGGCGATGTTTTGCGCGGTTTGGGGTCGTGTAGCCTCGTTTTCATTTTTTCCGGACGCCATTTTTTTTGTCGCTTAGCCGATTTACAAGTGCCAACTGGGGAAGACGTTACAGATATCACATATATAGTTGTGAGCAGGCGGGTTGTTGCTAACGCTGCGGGCTCGCGAAGCGAGGGCCAGAGTTGCTGGCAAGGAGTGCCGAAGGCTCCCACGTCGGCTGCAATGAGCCGCAGGCGGGACTTACACCAACAAATTTACGGACTTACCATCCAAAAATACGGGACTTAGAAAAAAAAACATTACGAGCTCACAAAAATACGACCTTAACCCCCGAACCGCACGCACTTAAAAACATTAAAAACACAATAAATACACACAACAAACACATAAAAAGCTTACCCACAGCAAGGCGGGCACCGAGGACCTCTGCAAGTGAAGTTACACCTCCATTTAAGTCCAAATTCATGAGTTTAGACACCCGAAAATTACCTAAGTGAGAGAAACAATGTCCCTTGAAAAACAGAAAACGAGGCTACAGGACCCTAAACACGCAAAACACATACAGATTTTCCTAAAAAGCAGTACCAGGTAAAGATACACTATTAACAAGGACGCTAAATCATCCACACCCACGTACCACATATACATTCCCGCCATTTTACAACACTAACTTACACAATGCGGAAGTACCCAGCTACCCTAACGGCTTCCTATTTACACTACACACTGCACACATTGCTGACACTTACACAGCAGCTCCACAGCACTGAAAACCTACATTGTATGCTGCAGGAACATGAAAACAGATTGTCAGCTCTTCAGCACAATGCTTCCTGCATATATTACTTACAAATAGGTAAAGTATATTCATTTAGTAATTATTTCATTAGCATACAAAAATACATATACACAAAAAAAACATTATCACATTAAACATAAAAGCCATTCACTGCGCGCCTCACAATGAGCGCCAACGCTGCTCATAGCACACAAAGCCTTGCAATAAGCGCAAAAAACACATCACCGCCGACCAAAGAATAACAGCAAAAGCGCCTATCAGAAAAAAAATACAACCAACAGCCTCGCAATGAGCGCCGAAGGATCTCCGACCGCCAACAAAATGAATGTCTCGTCCAAACCATTACCTGCCTTACAATCTTATTGCCGCCATTTTTTGGATCAAGATAATAAAAGTATCAGGAAATGTAACACAAAGATGCACGCGCGTCTGAATAATACGACAAATACAGATTTTTGTCATAAATGATATGATCGCAGTATTGGGTCATAAACCCTAAACACTGGAATCTGTTACATACAATTTACTGATGATGTCATTAATGGGCTTCAAGGGGGGGGGGGATCTCTTTTCATACTTTTTGAGCGGTGAAAATCCAACATACTCAGAGCGGAAACGCCACATCTGTGGGACACACACAAAGGGGTTCACTTTGGGAGAAAAAAACAAACAAATATGAAATATTTAATAATTATATTTTGATGTTACCAACAGATAAGGAAACAAAACTGAGGTTATTATATCTAATAGTAGCAAGCCTGGGAGTACTGGGAGTAATAATACTGCAGCAGGAGGTCAGGACTAATGTCACCTATAGACCCCCAGACAGATAAAGGTCAGTACTAATGTCCCTCTATAGACCCCCAGTCAGATAAAGGTCAGTACTAATGTCCCTCTATAGACCCCCAGTCAGATAAAGGTCATTACTAATGTCCCTCTATAGACACCCAGTCAGATAAAGGTCAGTACTAATGTCACCTATAGACCCCCAGTCATATAAAGGTCATTACTAATGTCCCTCTATAGACACCCAGTCAGATAAAGGTCAGTACTAATGTCACCTATAGACCCCCAGTCATATAAAGGTCAGTAATAATGTCACTCTATAGACACCCAGTCAGATAAAGGTCAGTACTAATGTCCCTCTATAGACACCCAGTCAGCTAAAGGTCAGTACTAATGTCCCTCTATAGACACCCAGTCAGATAAAGGTCATTACTAATGTCCCTCTATAGACACCCAGTCAGATAAAGGGCAGTACTAATGTCCCTCTATAGACCCCCAGTCATATAAAGGTCAGTACTAATGTCACTCTATAGACCCCCAGTCAGATAAAGTTTTGAAATGTTTCTTGGATAGCATTGGGGCTAAAGGAGGTTTGGCCATCAGGTAGTCTAAAGATACCGTATATTATGTCCTCTCTTGGGGGGTAAAGACACTAATAATTCTTCCAATAAAATTCTGTTTTTTTATGTGGGCAAGGTCCCTGGTTAGCCCATTGGGTTATCTGTTAAAAAGAGTGGTGCAGAGACTGTGGGGGCTGTTAGCCTCCTTGTCCCCGTGTGGCCGTTTAGAATCCCTGCTGCTGCATGTTTCAGCTTTATTAAGGTGTAATTGTACAGCATTTGACTCAAGTAGCTGCCTGTGCTGGGTCAGTTTGGCTTAATTGCTGGGCCCTTTTCCTGCCAAGATGGCGACCGTCAGTCCATGGGCCTCTATGTCCCCTTCACTACCTTTGTCCCCGCTTGTGTGCTTATTTGGGATGGCCCCCCTTTATATCTCTGACCCGTGGCCTTCTCAGGTCCCCCCCTCAATCTCTGAGTGTGGGTATGCGGGCTGGGGCGTTGAATCAGGCCTTCCTTTATCTCTGCTCGCTGCAAGATCAACAATACCAAATTTTTCAGGCATGTGTACATGCCTAATTTTTCTGGCCTCTGGTGCTGCACTGTGCCTTCAACAACCAAACCCCCCAAAAAGGCACATAACAGGGATTAAACTGATAGGAGTAGTACTACTTAACACACCACTCATATCTGGTGTAACAGTAGTGTACATTTAAAACAAAAAACATGTTTTCGACTGTAATAGATTGCATAGCAGTTAGTTGTCTGCAAGCGTGTGTGTCAGACCTACAGCGTCTACTCTACCAACTTCTGCAAGTGCACAGTGCCACTCATATCTGTTGTCACAGTAGCTTGGACGCATAGTACCAATCTGTCAAAACCGGTAATGATGAATGAGGTCTAGAGTAGCCTGGTTCCCTTATCCTCTACAGGTTGAGACCTAATGTTTGGGTGACTCCAGACCAACACATGAGTACAAGCAGCACACAAACTCAAAGCCGCCATCCTCCTCCTGGTCCAGCATCATCAGCCACATCAACCACTGCTGTCCTCCTTGCCCCCTCTCAACCATCCGCCACTGCGTCTCTCGCCTTGAGCAGTTCCTGCTCATTTGCCCATAGTCAGGTGCCTGTAAAGGACATGTTTGAGCGTAAGAAGCTAATGTCACAAAGTGCCCCAAAATTGAAGTGATACGACCAACAAAGCATCTTTTTCCATCTCCCGGTTCTAAAAATCCAGGCCTTATACACGCCCCCTGATATGTGCTGTAACAGGTTTTAAACTGATAAGAGTAGTACTACTTAACACACCTTATAATAATGCAGAGAGAGGCAATGCAGTGAGAGGAGTCTGAAGAAGAGGAGTCAGAGGAGGAAGGTGGCTTTGAGGAGGTGGAAGACCAAACACAGCAGGCGTCCCAGGGGGCTTGTTGTCACCTTTCGGGGACCCTTGGTGTTGTACGTGGCTGGGTGGAGGAAGAGACCTTCAATGACATCAGTGAGGACATGGAACGGGACATGGCTAGCTTGGTATCCAACCTTGTGCAAATGGACTGTTTGCGGTTGTTTGCGGTGCGTTAAACGGGGAGTTTGGTCTGTCACTGTGAAGCGGGTGTAACCCTTACACTACCTAATCGATACAACATCATACCTGATGTTTTAAAGCACGTTATTCCAAACAATTTAGGAATGCTAGGTAATTTATGCCCTTTATGGCTTAAAACCAGACTCTGTATCAACTATGTCATTTTCCGTGGGAGTTTTGCCATGGATCCCCCTCCGGCATGCCACAGTCCAGTTGTTAGACCCCTTGAAACAACTTTCCCATCACTATTGTGACCAGAAAGAGTCCCTGTGGGTTTTAAAATTCGCCTGCCCATTGAAGTCTATGGCGGTTCGCCGATGTTCGACGGTTCGCGAACATTTGCGGCGGTTCGCGTTCGCGGTTCGCGAACCGAAAATGTTATGTTCGCGACATCACTATTCTTCATACTTAACCAATGAACAGCGCTACAGAAAATGCTGGTGATTTTTAAAAAACTGTAATCACATATATAGTTGTCAGCAATACGGGTCGTTGCTAACGCTTGCGGGCTCGGAGCGCCAAAAGCGCTCCAATTGCTGGTGGAGATGAGCGCCGTATGCGCTCATCCCTACGACCCCCTACGACTTTCGGACTGCAAATGCGGACCGTCGCAAAGCGAGGGGCCGCATTTGCGGAGGTAGAGGCTCCTCCGTTGGCTGCAATGAGCCAAAGGCTCATTGCAGGCCGCCAATAGGGGCCCCATTTGCGGAGGTGGAGGCTCTACAGCGCCTCACAACTCCTTACAAACGACCACACAAGCGGGACTTTGAAAAAACAAAAACAAACAAGCAATGACTAACTACGGACTTACACAAAAAAATACGAGCCGCGGGACTTAGAAAATTAGAAATTGCAGACTTACACAAAAATATTACGACCTGCGGAAAATCCATTACAGACTCGCAAAAATACGACCTTAACGGGCAACCCGCGCACAGCGGCAAACATTAAAAAACACAAAAATACACACAAAAATAAAATAAAAACCTTACCCACAGCAAGGGGGGACACCCAGCACCTCTGCAACTCTCGATTTCAGTCAAATTTACAAAGTTTAGACACTCGGAAATCCCCTAAGCGAGAGAAAAAATGGGCGCCAAAAAAAAAAACGAAAACGAGGTTACACGACCCCTAAAGCCTCTAAATACCACAAAGGAAATATGGCTTTTACAAAAACCTGTACGACCTACAACATACACCATTAGCAAGGACGCTACTTCATACAAACCTGCCTATCACATACACATTTGCCGCCATTTTACAACACTAACTTACAGCATGCAGAAGTACACAGCTACACTAACAGCTTCCCCTCGCGCACGCAGCCTTTTTACACTACACACTGCACACATTGCTGACACTTACACCTCAGCTCAACAACACTGCAAATCTACATTATATGCTGCAGGAACATCAAAACAGATTGTTAGCTCTTCACCACATTCCTTGCTGCATATATTAATTACAAAGAGGTAAATTATATTAATTTATGATTTAATTAATTAATTTATTAGCATAAAAATAATTAAATAGACACAAAACAAAAAAAAATTAACAGCACACTAGCGCAAACACGCCACCCACAAGGAGCGCCAATGCTGCTCATAGGACACAAACTACACCAGGGGAGAGCCTTGCAATAAGCGACAAAACAAGATCACTGCGGACCTTACAATAAGCGCAAAAGCGCCTATCCTAACAACAAATACACCAACCCAGAGGCTCGCAATGAGCGCCAGCCTCGCAATGAGCGCACAAGGATCTCAGACAACAAAAACACTTGCTCTCTGTGGCAATCAGCATTACCTGCCTTACAATTTTATTGCCGTCATTTTTTGACGGGCAAGTCGCTAGTAATAATAATAATATGCTAGTCCACAGGTGTGCAAGAAAAGTATTGTCTGGCACTGCTCATGCATGTAAACAGGACGTTAGTGGGTGGAGTCAATGGCCAGCATTTAAACTTTTTCTCATTACAATTAAAATGTGCTTTTTGAAATTTACATTAAAATTGTAAAAATAAAACACTAATAATATATGTATTTTATGGTGTATGAGGGGATGGGATAGTATAAGGATGAAAGACAATCAGTCCCAAATTAAATTTATATGGGAACCAAATTAGGGCCCCTAAACCCCACATTTTTTAGTGGGCAACCCTCTTTCCAACATACTATTCTTCATATTTCTCTGGTACTGCAAATTTAACGAGAGATGTAATTTCCTTTAAAGTGAAGTTTAAAAAATATTGTTTCTGTCACAGAACGCAAACAGAAAAGCCTTTTTCTGCAAACATTTTGAACTCCTTCTAGACAAGTATAGATTTCATGTAATAATGATGCCCATAACGCCAGTGTACCATAACACTTTGATAAAAGATGGATCAGATAAACTGCAGACAGCTATCAACTAGTCCCTAACGTACATCCTTGAGAGTTATTTTGTCGCATAATGTTAAGACGAATTGATTCTACTGTGCGTGAGAACAGGACATGGTCAGCGGTCACAAACCAAAGCAACATTTTTCCCCCATGGAAACAATAAGAAAGCAGATGCTTTCTGGTCTGTGACAAAGAGGAGTGAAGGAATGGGGAGACGGGAGGGAGGAGGAGAGCAGGTGTGAAGTAATGACTCGAATGGTTACTCCCAAGTAGCAGACCAGAAAATTTACTTTTGCAATATATGAAACAGTTTAATAGGCTGCCCTGACCCCATATATAAATGCTAACCGCAAATATTTTGGATTCAATGTATCATAAAAACAAAAAATCAACACTAACATATGAAGCAGCACTGTAGTATCATACAATCCTACAAAATAGGGTTCTATCTTTGTAATAAAAATATATACATTTTTGCTTCTACAAATTCCAGGTAATTTTTTAATTTAAAGTAAAAAATGACACACAATATTAAGGATATTGTATGCATTTTATCCATGTTATGTACTACTGTAGAGCTATATGCTGTTTAATATATATCAATATTTTAATGTAGAAACTCTTAATTTTTCTATTTTTTTTTTTCATTTTTTTTATCTATTTCATCTATTTATCAAAAAGGGGTAATTGGAGTGTAAAAGAGTGGAGTTAAACATCCCCACTTCGTATGCTTATCAAATGGAGTTAAAGCTTACCCTGTTTGGAACACAGGCTCCATAGAAAAATGGTGATATTTTATGTTTTAACTCTGTTTAACTGCACTTATCCATGCTTCTCCGCAGTTATCCCTGATTATCTCAATGTTTAACCTAATTTGCGAAATTTACTCCATTAGTTCAAATTATGCAAACATTGATATTTTCTTTGGTATACACGTATAAAGTGTTACTAGTGTTTATGATGAGTGAAAAAAAAATTACTTTGTTTCTTAATTTCAGAAACTAAAATAGTGTCTTTAATAGTTCTTTTAATATGAGGCCTAACCTTTGTCTAAGATATTTATGACATATATAGTTGTCAGTGCTTGTCAAGTTGCGATGTTGGTCACGCAATGTTAAATAACTGCGTGAGGCCCGCAACTGCGAGCCTCGCAAAGCGAATTCTTCTGGATGCAACCTGCAACCCTGTTCCTGCCAGTAGCTGTGAGGCGCACGTACCTAGATGCAGCCGAGTACCTAGTTGCAACCCTGTTTCTGCCAGTAGCTGTGAGGCGCACGTACCTGGATGCAGCCGAGTACCTGGTTGCAACCCTGTTCCTGCCAGTAGCTGTGAGGTGCACGTACCTGGATGCAGCCGAGTACCTGGTTGCAACCCTGTTTCTGCCAGTAGCTGAGGTGCACATACGTGCTCACACTGGGTGGCAAACAACATTGCCAGGCTTAAAATGTTATTCCCGTAACTTTTGACGGGCAAGTAGCTAGTAAATAATATTTTTCAGCATATTATTATGTGTATTTGTCATAACATTACTAATGAGAGATATGCTCTTTAACAACCACCTACAGGACAGAATGGAGATTGGCCACACCTGAAGCTGTATTAACTTAAATGACACAATGTGGTGAAATTTGGATGTACAGAAATTATATATGTGTTACACATAAAATAAAAACAAACTAATAAAACTGTTTTTTGGGAAAAGATAATATAGTTTCTGTTGGAAAAAATATTAAAACTAAAAAAACTAAATTTAGTTTTATGTTACCTGCTTAAAATTTCCATAAATAAAACAAATAAATCATAATACAGTTACTAGACCTACCTGTGTACTGTACAGTTAAAAAAAGCGTCATGTCTACACATTTTCTTTTTTATAAAGTAACTATTCAAGTATTTTACACAGAAATATTTTTTATGCAAAAGCCGGAGATTACCACATGTTAACACTTACATTTTACAAATGGGTTGTTGCTACATAGTAACTTTTTAGATCAACATGATAAGCATAACATGCCCACACAGATTTTAAAGTCAGACATAACATAACCAGAAAATGTTGTCAAATTGGTAAATGGGACCTAGCGTATTAAGGTTTTTTTCTTCATCATATTATAGCAAAACTTTTGCTGGCCCTGTGTTTATCTACAGCTTGTCTCTAGGTGTCTCCATCTCCCTCCCGGCCTTTGTATTACCACAATACACTTGGTATAAGATTGGATAGCTCAAAGCAATGTTTTCTGGTTGTAAATTTTAAATGTTTACTTTTGCTGCATATTCAAAGACAGTTTTTTTTTATTTAATCTTAGATATTTCCTCTCTTAGAGTTGCTTATCTTTTATTGCATCCTCTGGTTCTTAAATAGCTTTTACCCCTCTCTGTTCTGCACAGTCTGTTTCATATATCATATTAATCATTCATAATTTACAAAAGTATAAATAAATATAACCTAATACAGAATCCAATTAACTTGCTCAACACCAGCGTTGGGTTGTGATATGGATTTATGACAATGGCTTTCTAACATTCTGGGTTAGCTATGTATACTGAAACGCCTTCCAGTATATGAATATATAACTATTAGCGCTTTGCCCATCATAAAATGACTGCAATAAAATTGTAAGGCAGGTAATGCTGTTTGGTCGAGACATTAATGTTGTTGGTGGTTCCAGATCCTTCGGTGCTCATTGCGAGCCTTGCGCTGAGCGCCTTCGGTGCTCATTTCGAGGCTGTTGTATTTTTTTTCTGATAGGCGCTTTTGATGTTATTGTTTTGTCAGCAGTGATCTGCTTTTTGCGCTTATTGCAAGGCTTTGTGTGCTATGAGTAGCGTTGGCGCTCGTTGTGAGCCGCGCGGTGAAAGGGTTTTGTGTTTATTGTGAGTGTTTTTTTTGTTTTTGTGTATATTTGTTTTTGTATTCTAATGAAATAATTAATACATTAATAAATGAATATACTTTACCTATTTGGAAGTAATATATGCAGGAAGCATTGTGCTGAAGAGCTGACAATCTGTTTCGATGTTCCTGCAGCATACATTGTAGGTTTGCACAGTTGTGGAGCTGAGGTGTAAGTGTCAGCAATGTGTGCAGTGTGTAGTGTAAATAGGCTGCGTGCATGAGGGAAAGCCATTAGGGTAGCTGTGTACTTCCGCATTGTGTAAGTTAGTGTTGTGAAATGGCGGCTAATGGGTATGTGCTAGGCAGCTGTGTATGATGTAGTGTCCTTGTTAAGAGTGTATATTGTACCTCGTACGGATTTTTTGAAAATCTGTATGTGCTTGGTGGTGTTTTGCGTGTTTAGGGTCCTGTAGCCTCGTTTTCGTTTTTTTCAGCTGCCATTTTTTCTCCCCCCTCAGGGATTTTCGTGTATTTAAACTTGTGAATTTGGACTTAAATTGAGGTATAACTTCACTTGCAGAGGTTCCCCCCCCACACACACACACTTGCTGTAGGTAAGCTTTTTATATATTTTTTGTGTGTATCTATTGATTTTAATGTTTTCAGGTGCACGCGGTTCGGCCGTTTTTGCGAGTTCATATTTTTTTATGCTAAATCTGTACATTTTCCGTTCTAAGTCTTGCAGTTCGTATTTTTTTGTGTAACTCCATATATAGTGATTGCGTGTTAGATGTATATATATATATATATATATATATATATATAAATGAAGAGTGAGGTAGCCGTGAGTGTCCAGTAATCTAAAGGAATAATCAGAGTATTGTAGTTTATATACTCATGTATAAGTTAGTAGGGTTCCCATTTGTGTCCCAATACTTGTTAATTTTTTTATTTGATAATGCTGTGCACTTGCTCAGCATTAACACTGTGGCAACATGTAAATATACAGCATACTGTTTTTCTGTACACTTAGATGTAATTATGTTTTTCAAACAAAGTACAATTTTGTTCCCTGACACTTGGCAAAATTTGAAAAAAAAAATTACTTCCTTCTGCTTTTAAGTGTTTTTCATCTCATGTTACACACTTCAAGCTGTTCCATGAACAGTCTAACCTATCTGGAAGTGTGAGGGAATGTGAGACTAAAAATACAATAATGCAGATTACTCTGAGAGCCATTTGCAAGCCAGGATCTATTATGCATTAGGGTTCTCACACTGTAGAGTATAAAAGCATCTGTAGAAGACTGTAAAACGATTGTAGCTAGCATCTCAATAGGCAGGGGAGACATTTATGGTCTGATATCCCCAAGCTGCGGAACTAATGTGCTTTAGAGAACCAATCAGCACACATGCATGACTGGTCTGTCCAGTGGTAAAGAAGTTTAATGGCAGCCTTCAAGAGAGTAATGTAAAGCCACAGGTTTTACTCTACTTAGAAAAGCAACCAGGGTAATTAGGCCTTAAGGGATTGTTTGTAGGCGCTTTCACCTTAACTGGAAATTTAATAGCTGCAAAATATGTTGGGTTCAAAGGGCTTGCCATGCTCTGCAGCTGTGTCTACTGCAGCCTGGTCATTTCAATACTGTTCAAGTTGTGAATAAGCACAGAGGGATCTTTGAAAGCAGTGAGGCTGATGCTCTGATATGATAGGAGAATTAAATGGCCCTTGTTTATTTAGCAGTGATACTCTTAATTGTATCTTCCAGTTCTGCAATAAGCTTTACTGCTCATGCATCTAAATCACATAAAAAAAAATAATCATATACTTTCTAGAATATCCTATCTTCTGGAACGTAGACTAATGATTGTTTGACACCTCTGTGGTAAGAAAATCCGTAAATAGGTTTTATAAAAGTGCATTCATTTAGCATGCAAAGTCCCAATTGTAAGAAGCTAACAGCCTTATTAAATTGTGATTCGGCCAATTGAATAGGGCTCTATATAAGCACAGAGCATATTTTTTTAGAAGTTTTTAGTTAGTGAAGACCTTGCTTTTAGATAGAAGTTCACTAACTAAAAACTTCTGTAAAAAATATATGCTCTATGCTTATAAAGAGCCCTATTCAATTGGCCAAATCGCAATTTAATAAGGCTGTAAGTATATATTATTTTCAATGTAATAGTAAGTATATATAGGCAGTGAGTAAGCTATTGTCTATTTTCTTTTAAAAAGCACACTTTTAAAATGTGTAATAGAAAAGATAAGGGTAGTTCATTGGTCCACCCAATGCATTCATCACTTGAAAAATAAACTGTCCTTCATGGTGAATGTTAATTTCCTTTGTGAGTACTTTTCTATGCTGGTTTGTCACCTAGACTCCTTGGTTGATTGCTAAGGGTTTGTTAATAGTACCACTTTAATCAGATGTCCCCCATGCCTTTTTCAAATTCTTAATACAGCGAACAATAGTGCATAGATCCATAAATCATACAGTTATACATTTATAGACATGGAAAAAAGACTGAAGATCCTTTCATATTAGGGCACAGGTGAGAAATTTAGCCAAAAATAGTTAAAATGAGACTTCTCACAGAGGTTAATAATTCTCTGGTCGCCCACTTGCTGTTGCATGTGCCATGAAAGTTGACTTGTGCACATGTGGAGACCATGGATCTCAGAGGGGCAGATGGTAAATCATATGTTTGCATTGTGGGTTTTATCCAGTCAAATGTCTATGCACATACCCACTGTACAGCCTTTGGCACTTTATCTCATTGTCTGTTGCTTCCCTACCAAAGAATATATTATTTTGTAACTAATTAAATAAGACTTCAGGGTCATATTTATAATATTCTGTTGGAAGAACTGCAAACGTTTTTACAGCGTTTAAAATAAATAAATAAAGCTTTTCATTTCATAATGATGACAGACATTTGGGCCCTCATTCAATTGCAATTTTGCCAATTCAATAGAGGTCTAAATAGGCACATCACATATTTTTTTTAAAGAAGTTTTTAGTTGGTAAACATCTATCCACAAACAAGGTTTTCACTAACTAAAAACGTATTTAAAAAAATATATATTATCTGCTTATTTAGAGCACTATTAAATTGGCCAAATCGCAACTGAATGAGGGCCTAGGTCTTTATTCCCAAAAGGATTAGATACATGGTAGGAATGGTAGGATCTGTGCATTCAGATACAATCTCTATTCCATTATCTTAAAAAGTGCCCTCTAAATAGCACATTTGTCAATAGAACTCTATGTTCTATTGAATAACCCCCCTCAAGCTACAGCCAGGCTAGCAGTCTAGGGTAGGAATATACCAAGCAGACACAAGCAGAGTCAGCTAAATATATGATTTTCTCTAAACAATATTGGACCTTTTCTGTTATCGGCCCACCAGCGCAGCAGCAGCTAGCAGGTGGTGCGTCAGTGATGCAATACCGCGCTTCACAGACATTGTGGAGTTTGTTCTTAGGGTTATGTATAGGGGTTAGGATTTAGGATAGTGCCAGATAATGCGCTCTACATAGTAAAAGAGTGGAACGCACAGTGGCATGCAGCAGCCAGCAGATGGCACCCAAGTGCAGGGCAGATAACCAGAAAGATCCATATTTTGTATTATTATCTTATATACCTGCTAGTGTATACAGGCATATAACGTTTGTATCAAATTAAATTGTTCTTTAATTTACATTCAGCACTATGGTACCAATTTAATCATATAAAACAGGTAAATAAGAAATAGAAAAAAATAACAAATGACATTTGCAAACATTTTATATTTAATGTGTAAGAGCACTATTTCAGGTTTATGTGACCTAAGAGTCACTGAGGGTCACATTTATGACAAAAGGTAAGGAAACAATCTGATAAAAGCAGCAAAAGAGGAGAACAAACAAACCAGGGTCAACTGACTTAGAAAGTTGGCATATTTACTGAGTTATACTAACATACAGGTAGTAGTTTGTAATAAACTGTTGATGGCACATTAATAATACATCAGCCCTTCTAAATCACCTGCAAAAGCTGTTAAGTGTAATTATTTTTGATGGCAAATTGACTTGGTGCCTCTGCATATTTAACCCAAGACTTCATTATGAGTGTGCTATTTTTAGGTTTGTTCATATAAAATAAACACAGGGCCTCAGTAAATTCCAAATTTGCAACAGTTACAGAGCGATTTAATTGATCAAGCCCGCACCTAATAGCTGAAAGCCAAAAACGTAAACCAAGCAAGCCCGTAACTACCGATTTAGAAACAGCCAATAGTAAATGAGACTGTCATCATGACATCAGTAAAACATGGCGTTTAAACATCAATCAATTAGCATCTAGACATCTGATATGCGATTGGGCTCGCAATCCAGTGATGTAAAAATCTATTAAAATGAATGAACAAAATGTTATAGTCCATGTGGGTAGCCTGATATGTATTAACTTCTTGATTCCCGAGATTGATATAACACAGAAATAAAACCTGAAAACAATCATTTTTGATTGCAGATTTGCAAACTTGAGACTGTTGTGCAATCAATTCTAATGTCTTTCATCGCTTTCCCCGTATTTTAACATGCAGTATTGAGTTTTTATTTGCTTTTATAGTGTTACGAACAGGTGTTTAACCCCTTGCGAGTCATCTCTAGTACTCGTAGGATTTTTGGCTACATTTGACACTTACAGGTGTGAAAGCAATTGCGGGCTAGAGAAATTGTAGCAATTTAATAGCGATTTGCGATTTTAGCGATTGTAAGTTTTGCATGCTTGACAGATGAAAAGCTTAGCTGGGTCGGAGTTACGATTTTGACAACCGCGGTAGCATTTCAGCCTGTAAACCGCAGATCGATTGCTAGTAGCTAAAAGTGGCCAATTTAATAGCAGTAACTTTTGCAGGCTATGTTAAGGGCTTCAGTAATTACAATTTTGACAATTTAATAAGGCCTATAGTCTCCACATACAGTATTAGCTTCATATTTCAAACAAAAAACTTTAATGGCTCATGCTCCCAAAAGTAATCATCATTATTTATCCAGACCTCCAATTTTACTTGAGATCTTGAATGTCTATGGACATTCGATATTTAAATAATTATTGAATTCAAAGAACTTCGGTGACCTAGTTGATGTTTCTATTGGAACATAACTGCTTTTTATGTTTTGTAAATGTTTTCAAAGTTACAAAATGTGTTTTTTGCATGAAAACTGTTAAGTAAACAATGTTTAAACATTGAAACTAACAAGAAATGCATAGAGCATAGTTTTTATGCGGTTGATCTCACTGGCTGGCAGAGGCCAAGAGTAGGTAAACTTCTGATTAAGTTTTTGTGCTTTGAGACCATTATTTGAAAAAAGAAAACCCACTGTAGCAAATGATTAAACACTCTTTTTCTGATGCAACAGTCAAACATACAGTATGTAACGCTCAATGTCTCTACTCATCTGTCCCAGGTTTTCCTAACAATTTACATACATTTAATTTTAAACTAATTACATTTTTTAAATCTTATTATATCAAATAGAAGATTAATAAATAGAATAATGAAACAAATATTTAATTTTTGCAGTTGCAATTATGATTATTGCATATTTAAATAAATTAACATTCATGAATCACCATTTGTTTTTACCTAGACTAATATTTATGTTGAGAAGTGAGAATGCTTCAATTTCTTACATTACATTGGTGAGGTGCTCATCTCCAGAGTTAGAGATGAGCACAGATGCAATTACTTCATGATATGGCTTAATACCAAAATTTCACTTAGTCTGACATGGAATTAACTTAATCACTTAAGTGTATAGACACATAGCTATATGTGGGCAAAATATGTGGGCAGATAGTAACAATACTGCAGTGCCTTGAGCTAAACATGACATAACAACACTAAAAGTTATATACCTGTACAGATTACTTCAATAATAAAAGTGCAAAAAACCCCACAAAGTTTAGGTTTGTAAATATTTAATCTGCAACATTAGGTGTGATGGAGGAGGTTGGAGTATATTAGACCTCTAGTGAATGATGAGGGTGCCATTGAGCTGTAACTGGAGTGATTAGAACCTGAGGGATATTAGCAGACATAGGACTCACAGTCCATTTAAAGGACCATTGTAGTGCATTTACAAGTAAAGCTCATATTGTTGTTTGCTGGGTATAGACTATTAAAAACAACAAACAATTTAATGTAAATACAAGTTAATATTTTTGTTGCTTTTTAAACAGTCTGTTTTCGCCTCAAGAAGATCCATTTTCCTCCTCCTACATGGGGGCTGGTTTATCATGGAGCTTGGAAGCAGGCTGGGCTATTAAACCACAGGCTCCCCCATGTCATAATTAGCTCCACTGTCATGGCACCTGCTTGGGGCTCCCTCATAGGCTTTGCCCAGTGCATGATACATCATAGCCCTGCCCTCATTTGCTGAGCATGTTCAGTCTAAACCAGAGTCTGATTGGTCAGTCATTGTTTTAGTCCAAATTCCAGGCAGGTGACCACTGCCCCAATAGACACATGTAGGAGGAGATAAGCACAAAAACAGGGCCCTAAACTCTTTGCTATTGGTTAATTTAGTTTTTGTCTTCTACTTAACCCTTGTACTGCACTGCAGAATAGGTTGGCGCATTACAAATAAAAGATAATAATAATAATCTTGCATTATCTATGTTTCAAGGCTATAAACCTAAAATCAATCTTACCTCCCTAGAAGAGCTGTCCTAGGCCCTCATTCAATTGCGATTCAGGCAATTGAATAGTGCTCTAAATAAGCACATAACATATTTTTTTAAATAAGTTTTTAGTTAGTGAAAACCTTGCTTTTGGATAGATGTTTAGTAACTAAAAACTTCTTTAAAAAAATATGTTATGTGCTTATTTAGACCCCTCCTTAATTGGCCAAATTGCTATTGAATGAGGGCCCTACACAGCAATCACACGCTACCACTAATCAAGCCAATTCCCCTCATAAATGGCAATGGTTTCTCATTATAAAACAAGTGAAAAACGAAGGCAGACTCATCTTCACTTTTCACCCACTGGCTTTGAAGCATTAATGGCATACACTAACTCTCCCGTTGTCATGGCTGTTTACGTACAACTTTGGGAATGTGTAAAGCATGTTGTTTTAAATGGTTGAAAAACAATTGTGTTACATGCCCCTTTAATGCTTAGATAATGCATTGCACATGAAAATATATTTTGCGTCATTTGAGCTAGTGTTTTTAATCAAATGGGTGGCTTTCCTTGTTATACTGCATGGACTATTAATTAGAGTGATATATGTGAATTGCTGTTTTTCCAAAGATACCAGGTTAAAAACATTTGTAAACAATTGTTTTTCCAGATAAAGGAAAAATATACATTTGGCTGCAATTCCATGCTAAATATGTAGTGGAAAAATATGGAGACATAAATAATTACTATAATATGAATACATGTCAAAAAGCATAATGGTACGGCAATATATTACAATGAAAGATGAGCTAAAAACACACTTTGGGCCTCATTCAAATGATGGCCGCAAAACGGCCGTATCTCTGCGATACCTTACTAGGTGCTACAGCCCCTTGGCTACGTTGGTATTCAAAGGAAAGGGGCTGCAATCGGCCGTTAGCTTTGGCGAGCTTGTGCCTGAATCGAGGCGTTAGCTCGCGGATCAGGCTGCAAGCCTGCCAAACTAAAAAGTCCAATATAAATTTAAGGAAGCACTGTACAGCACTATAAATGATGAAGGACACATTGGGGGACATGAGGATGACATGTACTACATTGGCTAGCTGGCATATCGCTGCTAGCCAATACTGTCATTTGTGGCCGCAGTCCGCCGGGCTTGAAGATCGAGTTGCTGCCTTGGAGGCTATCAAGTCCAGGACTCCGGGCTTGAATGACCCCCAAGGCAGGAACCCATTTTCCATGCCCGACGGACTTGTGGCCACAAATAACAGTATTGGCTAGCGGCGATGTGCCAGCTAGCCAGTGTACTACATGTCATCCTCATGTCCCCCCTAATGTCCCCTATCAATTAAAGATACCCAAGTTCGGACGAGTACGGGCTTGGAGTCGAATTTAACGCTGCGGCTCCTTAACGGGACCGCGGCACACTAATGGTACCCCCCCCAGAAGGTCCCTACATTAAAGCTTGCAGCGAGGGTCCCCATCGGGACCCCCGCTGCATTAAAAGTTTAAATTCCCTGCCCCGTGCAAGTCCTGAAAGGACCTTAAAGGTCCTTAAAGGACCCACGAGAAATACAAAATTAACCACTGCCATGGGGGACTTTAAGTACCCCCTGGCACTTAAAATTAACCCCGTCACTCATGTGGGTCAATATAGACTCCAGGACCCTCATGACACTAAATACAAACACTACACTATTCCCCCCAATAAACCACTTAATCTAAACTAACACCCCTCTACCTATTAACCCCTACCTACCTAACACCTACCCTACCCTATTAACACCTACACTATCTTCCTAACCCCCTCGGCTTATACTCGAGTCACCACCCCCGTGTCTCTCTTTAGGATGTGGAGGGGGGCTTAGGATGAGGAGGGGGGTTGAGGATAAGGATGGGGGGACTGAGGATGGGGGGGGGGTGAGGATGGGGGGGTTGAGAATAAGGAGGGGGGTTGAGGATGGGGGTTTGAGGATGAGGATGGGGGGTTGAGGATGTGGATGGGGGGTTGTGGATGTGGATGGCGGGGTTGAGGAGGGGGGTTTAGGAGAGAGGTTGAGGAGAGAGGTTGAGGAGGGAGGTTGAGGAGGGGGATTGAGGAGGGAGGTTGAGGATGAGGAGGGGGGTTGAGGAGGGGGGTTGAGGATGATGAGGGGGTTGAGGATGACGAGGGGGGTTGAGGATGAGGATGGGGGGTTGAGGATGAGGAGGGTGTTGAAAATGGAGGGATGAGTATGAGGATGGGGGGTTGAGGATGCGTATGGGGGGGTTGAGGTTGAGGAGGGTCTTGAGGAGGGGGGTTGAGGAAAGGGGTTGAGGAGGGGGGTTGAGGAGGGAGGTTGAGGAGGGGGGTTGAGGAGGGAGGTTGAGGAGGGGGGTTGAGGAGGGGGTTGAGGATGAGGAGGGGGTTGAGGAGGGAGGTTGAGGAGGGGGGTTGAGGATGAGGAGGGGGGTTGAGGAGTGGGGTTAAGGAGGGAGGTTGAGGAGGGGGGTTGAAGAGGGAGGTTGAGGACGAGGAGGGGGTTGAGGAGGGAGGTGGAGGATGAGGGTTGAGGAGGGGGTTGAGGATGAGGAGGGGGGTTGATGAGGGAGTTTGAAGAGGGAGGTTTAGGAGGGGGGTTGAGGAGGGTGATAATGGAGGGGGAGGGAAAGATATGTAGGGGAGGGAGGGGGAGGGAAAGAGACACAGGGAAGGGAGAGGCGGGAAGAGACACAGGGGAGGTAGAGGAGTGGAAGAGACACAGGGGAGGGAGAGGGGGGAAGAGACACAGGGGAGAGAGAGGGGGGACACAAGAAAGGGGCACAGAGGGTACAAAAGAGGGGGACACAGAGGGCACAAGAGGGGCACAGGGGGCAGCACATTTCCCACCCTCAGCTTATACTAGAGTCACTAAGTTTTCCCAGTATTTTGTGGTAAAATAGGTGCCTCGGCTTATACTCGGGTCGGCTTATACTCGAGTATATACGGTAGTTAGGGTTTAATGTAAGTAGATAGGGTTAATGTATTGTAGATAGGGTTAATGTTTTGTAGATAGGGTTAATGCATAGTAAATAGGGTTTCATGTATTGTAGATAGGGTTAATGCATTGACGATAGGGTTAATGTATTGTTAGGGGGTTAATAGTATGTAGTTAGGTGTATATTTGTACTGTATTTATTGATGTACTGTAATGTTATGTGTAATTGTGTATGTATTTTCTTTGCAGGTGTGTAATTCTTTTTTTATTTTTTTGTAGCGGGGGTATGTGTAATGTTCTTTTTGTATTTTTTGTAGTGGGGAATTTGTGTAATGTTCTTTTTTTATTTTCTGTAACATAGTTATTTTTATTTTGTGTAATTAGAGGGTGGGGGGCTTAATAGGGGGTTAGGTAGATAGGGATTTATAGGTTAGGGTAGAGGAGGGTTAGTTTAGATTTAGTGGTTTATTGGGGGGAGAGTGTAGTGTAGTGCTTGTACTAAGTGTCATGAGGGTCCTGGAGGACCCTTGTGGCACTTATGGGCTAATTGTCCCATGAGGGTCTTCATAGACCCCTATGGGACTGATGGGGTTAAATAGAGGCTTATGGGGGTCTGTATGGCCCCCATAAGTGATGTGTTTAGATTGAGGCATATGGGAGTCTGTATAGACCCCATGAGTGATGAGGTTAGATGGAGGCTTATAGGGGTCCAAATAGACCCCCATAAGTGATGAGGTTAGATGGAAGCTTATGGGGGTCTGTATAGACCCCAATAACTGACGGGGTTAGATGGAAGCTTATGGGGGTCCGTATAGACCCTCATAAGTAATGGGGTTAAAAAGGCTAAGATGGGTTTAAATAGGCATAGAATGGTGTTTAATAGGCTTAGATGGGGTTAGATGTGGTTAAACAGGCTTAAATGGGGTTAGATAGGACTAGAAGGGGTTAGATTGGCTATATGGGGTTAAATGGGCTTAGATGTGCGTTAAATAGGCTTAGATAGGACTAGAAGAGGTAAGATAGGCTAGATGGGGTTAAATTGACTTAGATGGGGTTAGATGGGGTAAATATGCCTAGAATAGGTTAAATAGGCACAGTTATGGTTAATGGGGTATGGTTAGGATTCATAGTGTAGTGCTATAAACCCTCATGGCACTTGTAGGGTATATTTTTAAAGCATGAAAATATATATTGTTTTATCAAGTTTGTAAGAACTTGTGAGTTTCTGCAGCATACAAAAAAACAGACACTAAATATAAAGGGCCCCCTGCAGTGTCCCTACATTAACCCCATAATGTAGGGGTCCCATGCGGACCCCTGCATTATACTGTTAATGGTAGGACACTGCAGGGTTCCCAATTGGGACCCCTACCTTATGGGGTTAATGTAGGGACACTGCAGGGGGCCCTTTATATTTAGTGTCTGCTTTTTTGTTTGCTGCAGAAACTCACAAGTTCTTACAAACTTAATAAAACAATATATATTTTCATTCTTTAAAAATATAAATTTCACAATATATTAAAAAGAAAAAATAATGTGGTTAAAGCTGCATCCAGTAGAATCAATTTAGCCCCCCCACTTCAAGTCTGTCACACCTCACTGCACATGCTTCATACTGCTAATTATTCGCAGGGTGTCCAACAGTTACTCATTAGATATGGTCAAGCTGATTTCTTAAAAACTAACAGTGGTTTATTTCTGTGATAGCACAAAAAGACTTGTATAAAGAAATTACATTTATGACTGAAAGGGGTCATAGACGCGTGCTGTTTATTATATTACAAAGTAAGTTCTCCCACTTGGAGTCACTAGAAGTGATTAGAATTAATTACATAGGCTAATATGCAATTAACATTTATGTCTTGTATCCTGTTTCGTTGTTGACCACTTATCTCCAAGCAGTCTTCGAGATAAGGGGTGTGTTGTATTGTGATGAAATCTTTTGCAAATATTTATATTGCACATTGATTATAAATTATAAAGGGCCTATTTACATATAACTTAAAGGGGCACTGTAGTTCAATATTGTCAGTGTTCTGTTTTAAATAACTAGAATTAATAATGTGTTAAATGGTGTGAGAATGTAAAAACATTTTTTTTTGCCATATGTGAAGTTATATGCAAACATGACAATTTATCTGTTCATGTCTCAGCTTCCAAGCCCCCATACTGTTTGAAAAGCGGGTAAGCAGAGCCAGTTTTCTATTGCAGTACTGTCCAACTTGTTTAGTATGGAGGAATAGATATTTACTGGCCAGTGAACTTGTGGTGCAGATATAAAATAGCTGCCATAAATATAAATAAATATATATATATATATATATATATATTTATATATTTATATATATATATATATATATTTATATATGTTTGTATATATATATATATATATAAATATATATATATAAATAAAAGTTTATATATTTATTTAAGTAGTATGAAATAGCTAAAAGTGTTTAAGTATGGACCTACATGCTTACAATGTCCCAAGTTTTTTATTTTAATAATATTTGTAATCACTAATATAGTTGTCATACCGCAAGTTTGCGTGTAACGGTTGCAATTTGTGAGTTCTGCATGCACGTTGTGCATTGTGAGGCTTGCAATGGGCGCCAAAGTGGGAGGGGGAGAGAGGAGGGAGGGTGAGAGAGAGGAGGGAGGGAGAGAGGAGGGAGTGAGAGAGGAGGGAAAGAGAAAGAAGGAGAGGGAAGGAGAGGGAAGGAGAGGGAAGGAGAGGGAAGGAGAGAGAAGAAGAGGGAAGGAGAGAGAAGAAGAGGGAAGGAGAGAGAAGGAGAGAGAAAGAGAGGGAGGGATAGAGAAGGAGAGGGAGGGAGAGAGAAGGAGAGGGAGGGAGAGAGAAGGATGGAAGGAGAGAGAAGGAAGGAGTGTGATGGAGAGATATAGTGAGAAGCAGAGAGAGAGGGAGAGTGAGAAGGAGAGAGAGAGTGAGAGGAAGAGAGAAGAAGAGGGAGAGAGGAGAGTGGAGAGAGAGAGGAGAGGGCGTGAGAGAGAGAAGGAGATGGAGAGAAGGAGAGGGAGAGAGAAGGAGAGGAAGACAGAGAGAAGGAGAGGGAGAGAGGAACGGAGGGAGAGATAGAAGGAAGGAGGGAGAGAGAGAGGGAGAGGGCGCAAAGAGAGAGAGGGAGCAGAGAGAGAGAGGATGCAGAGAGAGAGAGGTGGTGCAGAGAGAGAGAGAGAGAATGTACACAGAGAGAGGGCACACAATTTTTAAGACAATATTATGCTGTCATTTTTGACAGGCAAGTGACTAGTAATTATAATAATTATGTTTGTAAGGGGAATTATTCTGGCAGACCATGGGGGCAACAGCAACGTTGATGTTATGTCACATCTGGCCCATGGGCCATCAGTTGGACAGAGGGATATGTTGGAAAACAATAATGAGATAGCCAGACTGCATACAAATGCAACAATAGCTAATACATTTAAAGGTTATTGTATTGTTTTAACTTACTAAAATGTTTGCTAATTACCAATACTAGTTCATCAAAATAGTATAAAAATATAGTGTCCCGTTAACCCAGAATTCGTTTTAAATAACTCTACATTCAGTAATGTTTGCCGGGCTCGCCATTTCAGCCTCTGACTGTCATTTCTAGCTCTAATTAAAATAATCTACACCATTGTGTTTGTGTGTTTTTATGTATAGGAAGACTTCCAAAAATGCAGTCAGCTAAGCCTGGGTCCTGTCAGTCTGTGCATAGAAATATACACTTTTCCTCTGCACAGTTCTCCCCTCTGGCAGACATCCTTGATTTCTGGTGCTGCAATCAATAAACAGCAATTAAAGGAACTATGAAAGTCCAAAGTTGAACTTACCTTTTTATGTTCATGAATTAGTCTAGTTTATCGATCCCTTTATGTTACCTATTATATTATCACTAGCGACTTGCCCGTCAATTTGACAGCAATAAAAAGTGAGCACCCCCCATCTTCCTCTCCCACCGTCTACTTTACTGGCCTCACGATGAGCGCCTTTGGCACTCATCACGGGCCTCGCAATGAGCACCTTTGGCGCTCATTGCAAGTCTCTACTCCTGTCTACTTCCTCCCTTGTGTCTCATTTCCCCCCTCCTCTCCCTCCCTTGTGTCTCCTTTCCCCCCTCCCCTCCCTCCCTTGTGTCTCCCCTCCTGTGTTTTTTCCCCCTCTCCCTCCCGTGTCTCTTTCCCTCCTGTGTCTCTTTCCCCCCCTCTCCCTCCCATGCATCTCTTTCCCCTTTCCCTGTGTCTTTCCCCCCTCTTCCTTCCCTGTGTCTGTTCCCCCCTCCCCTGTGTCTCATTCCCCCCCTTCCCCATGTGTCTGTTCCCCTCTCCCTTGTGTCTCTTCTCCCCATTTCCCTCCCCTGTGTATCTTCCCCCCCTCCTCTCCCTCCTCTGTGTCTCTTCCCCCTCCTCTCACTCCCCTGTCTCTTCCCCCTCCTCTCATTCCCCTGTGTCTCTTCCCCCTCCTCTCCCTCCCCTGTGTCTCTTTCCCTCCTGTGTCTCTTCCCCACCTATTCCTCCTCTGTGTCTCTTTCCCCCTCCCCTGTGTCTCTTTTCACCTCCCCTATGTCTCTCCCCCTGTGTCTCTTCCCCCCTCTTTCCCTCCCCTGTGTCTCTCCCCCCGCTCTCCCTTCCATGCGTCTCTTTTCCCCTCCCCTGTGTCTCTTTCCCCCCTTTCCCTCCTCTGTGTCTCTTCGCCCTCTGCTGACGCCGTTCATTGCGCATGCGCGGCTTTGCTATTGGATCGTTGTCAAACTGCGATTTTTAGCAAAGCATGACGATGAATCGCAGTTTGGCAATTATAATATGTGATGCTCTAAGGCAGTGGTGAGCAACACGATCCAAGGAGTGCCAACAATCTAGCATTTCAATATCTATCTGCTAAAGCACAGCTGGATTAATTAAAATTAAAGCAACTGAGTAGCTCCTCTTGTCTCAATCAGAGGGATCCAGAAATACTGGACTGCCCACCACTTCCTTAAGCTGTCACTGGTCTAGCATATGATCATAGTGATATTATATGTGGCTAAAAACACAGCCCAGCTTATTTCGACTTCTGGGACCATTACATCCCCCCACAAAGGCAATTGCCTAAATCACTATGACCCTGTGCAAATCTGGCAGCTCCCAAAGATAGTAGAACTAGTCCATTATCAGATACATAATGTGAACATGGGACTACAATTTATCTTTAGTAAAATGGTACCACTTCCCTTAATTACACCAAATCTTTAAAAAAAAAACAACATAACATATAAAGATGTATAAGATATACTGTATGTTATAGGGAATGGTAAAATAAACATTTTTGTATTAAAAATTACAACAATAGATGTTTTGCAGGTAATAAAGTAATGTCCAAAGAATTGTGAATTGTGGCTTTACAGCTATCAAAAATGGTTAATACATAAAATCTACATATTTGTAAATTCAAAGTACTGTACATTTGACATTTCTTGTGTGAGCTACACTCCCAAAGCAATTCCTCAATAAAATGATTTGATATAAGATATCCCCAATCAGACAAACATGGTATCCCATAAACTTCCATATTCCTTTAAGATAACACTTACTTACACTAACGTACAGACACTGCATTGACATAAGTAATACCCAAGCATTTGCAAGCCTATGGGTTGTACTATTGTAGACATTTAGCACTGGAGGACTCTTGAAAGATGCTGTTGTTATCTTTTTTTGTTCCTATATTATCCACCGGACACATATACTAAAATTTGAAATCTCTAATTGATTCATATCATCTATTAGTACACATAGTAGACATATTCACAAAAATTTGCATATTATCAAGTTACATTATTTATGTAGGTGTTCTGTAGCACAGTAGTTACGCATTTTCTGTCTTCCTCTCGCTCTCTGTGTTCTGTCTCTCACTCTCTCCTCTCTCTCTCTGTCCTGTCTCTCTCTCTCTGTTCTTTCTCTCATCTGCCTCTCTCTCTTTTTGTCCTATGTCCCTCTCTCTGTCCTGTCAATCTCTCCTGTCTCTCTCTTTGTCCTGTCTCTCTCTCTCCATTCTCTCTCTCCTGTCTCTTTCTGTTCTGTCTCTCTCTGCCCTGTCCTGTCTCTTTATGTGTCTTGTCTCTCTCTCTCTCCTCTCTGTGTCATGTCTCTCTCTCTCTGTCCTGTCTCTCTCTCACTATCAGTCCTGCCTCTCACTGTCCTGTGTCTCTCTCCTGTGTCTCTCTCCTGTCTCTCTCTCTCCTGTCTCTCTCTGTGCCTTGTTTCTACCTCTGTCCCGTCTCTTTCCCTGTCCTGTCTCTCTTACTTTCCTGTCTCTCTCTTTCTCTCTCTGCCCTGTCTCTATCTCTGTCCTGTCTCTCTCTGTCCTGTCCTGTCTCTCTCTGTGTCTTGTCTCTCTCTCTCCTCTCTGTGTCATGTCTCTCTCTCTGTCCTGTCCTGTCTCTCTCACTATCAGTCCTGCCTCTCAATGTCCTGTCTCTCTCTCCTGTGTCTCTCTCCTGTCTGTCTCTCTCTCCTGTCTCTCTCTCTCCTGTCTCTCTCTCTCTGCCTTGTTTCTATCTCTGTCCCAGCTCTCTCCCTGTCCTGTCTCAATTCCTTTCCCATCTCTCTCTCTCTCTCTCTCTCTCTCTCTCTCTCTCTCTGCCCTGTCTCTATCTCTGTCCTGTCTCTCTTCCTGTCCTGCTTCACTTCCTGTCTTCTCTCTCTCTTTCTCTCTCTCTCTCTCTCTCTCTGTTGCGGTACCTAACTGCAATATGGCGGCGGTTGCAAATAGAAAAATCAAGTTTTCCATGACATCTCATACTAAGACGGTAGCTAAAACAAGCAACTTGAAAAGGCAATGGAAGCACTATAGAATATAGAATTTAGAGGACCATTACACAATGAAAAAAAATGTTTGAAAACAATACGGCTAAATTTTAATTACAAAAAACAAGGAAACAAGGATGCCTCTATAGGACAGTGGGAAGATCTCTGATACACTGATGTACACTGCATGAGTGTGAGAGAGGTGTTTATATTTCTGGAGAGCAATGATTGCATCCATTGATGCAACTTCCGGCTTCTATTCCATTAAGCGGAAGGGGTGTGGTGTCAATTTATATCTTACCCAGTTATCAAACAAAGGCTCTGGACTTTGGCCTCCCCACCCCTCCCTCCATGGATAGCAACACATACAAACACCATCATACTCAGGTTGTGATATACTAATTCAAAAAAAAAATGTTCCCACATAATTTTTTATGTCCATGGCTTACATAGCTGCTAATATTGTTAGTTTATACATACTTGACAAACAGTGTCAACATACTTGAACTGCAGTAGTCCTTTAAATATTTAAAGGCTCTATTTTGTAATTTCTAAAAATAAAAGAGGTTGCTCTCTGAGTAGGTACCCATACATATAGGACAAACCTACTTTGGGTATTGTTTGTTCTCACATGAGCGCCTCTACTCTTTTAGTTTAGTTTTTCTCACTGTATGGGTGACAGGGGGCTCCAGACATGGACTCCTTGCTCACTGTACCATAGGAAGTACAGTTGCACCTCACTGACGAGGCCCACAGAGGCCAAAACGTACATCTGGAGTTTGTTGTTTCTCCTGTTCAGGGTAGAATTGCCTGGTATTTCAGGGCTGAATCACTCTATTGGAAGAGATCAAACTGATATACTACAGTGAAATAACAGAGGCTGCTCTCTATGGGCCTCATTCAATTGCAATTTGGCCAATTGAATAGGGCTCTAAATAAGCACATAGCATATTTTTTTAAAAGAAGTTTTTAGTTAGTGAAAATCTTGCTTTTGGATAGATATTTACTAACTAAAAACTTCTTTAAAAAAAATATGTTATGTGCTTATTTAGACCCCTATTCAATTGGCCAAGTTGCAATTGAATGAGGACCTGAGTATGTAACCAGACCTACAGAACAAACCTACTTAGGTGTTTGTTCTTAGATGAGCACCTCTGACACTTTTTGTAACAAATGGGCCTGTGATGTTGAAGCAATGCTGAGCTTATAAGAGAGTGTGCTGAGGGTACAAATCATGTAATAATAATAATAATAATAATAATAATAATAATAATAATAATAATAATGTGTCTATTTATTCCCTACAATCATATGGGGAGCTCGGCAGTGTCTTTAATTCTGAAAACATCCACATATACTCCAACAACAAATGGCAGCACAGCATGGGGCATTGGATGGGAAGCTGATTAAGCCAGCTCACAAAAGCTTGATCTAAACAATGTAAAACATTTTATAAACAGCACTGTTATTTACCATCTGTAATTACAACTGTGTTAACATTGGCTTCACATTACATCAGTGCAAGTCTTTAATGTTTATTTTGTTTGTATTTTTTGTTATTAGTTTTTTTTCCCTATAAATTATGCAATATTTATTTAAATCACAATGAGACCCAAGCACCTGCAGCAATATGGTTATGTGTATTTAATTGCGGGAATGTGCAAACTGAAAGAGACTAATGTTTTTGTATTGCGAAATGGTAAATTGTGTTACATGTAGTTTGTCAGTAAACATTGCTCATTATATTTGTGTGAGCATTATATTAATGTACTAATCATAAAAGCATGACAGCCTGTCTGCAACAAAACCACACATAAACCTAGAAGTGACATTGATGTCATGCATTTACAGTATGTCACCCCATGCAAAGCACGCATTTGACAATTAAACTTACTTGTCAGACATACATCACACCACAGTTGGAAGCTTGTGTTAATAATGTCTACATTTAGATATCAATGTTCTCTTACCACATTAAATATGTGCATCAAATGAGGCATTCATTATTTCATTCTTAATACATTTAGGCTGCAATCATGTAATATTATTTCAATGTACTCAAGCATATGACTGTGTTTAAAGAAAGTAGGCACAAAATAAAGTTGAAAGGATCCCTGAAGTTTTGCAGTATGCAACAAACTAATGGAAAAGGAGGCACATACATCATGAGCATAAAAGCATTAATAAAGAAATCCTTAGGTTAACCTTTTAAGTGGCAAATCAAATATAGGAAATCCACTTTAAAGTGGCAAATTATTTTGTGAAATTTTTTTAAATAAAAATATCCATAAAATAGCTCCCCGTTTTAAATGAACTTAAGTATATATATATATATATATATATTTTTTTTTTTTTTTTTTTTTTTTGTAACATGCCGACATACTTCGTAGCGCTATATATAGGTTAAGGTCAAGGCAAAAACAATATTAAAAATCGGAGGGCCCTGTCTTTGAGTTTAGAATTTAGTATGCATAGTGCTTTCCCTAAAACACCTAGCAAGTTTTAAAACTCACAATCGAAGAGCCCTATGTTAATTAGGTGCTGTAAACTGCAGTATAGCCATAAATAGGCTGTGGGAGCTTGTTTTCCCTATGTTACACTTTGATGTTAAACTTTTCATTTGCAATATTATTGCTCTCAAACCTCATCGGTAAGTCTTTCATTTGCCACAAGAGATTTTAGATTGTAAGTCTGCGAGTTTCAATCCTGCAAGTTGCTTTAGAGAAAGTGCTATGGACACAGGATTCTAAGCTCAAAGACAGGGCCCTCCATTCATTGCAATGTGTGAATTTTGAATTTGTCATTGCCTGTAACTTAACTTATGTACAGAGCTACGGAATATGTTGACGCGTTACAAATAAACGATAATAATAATAATAATAATAAAATAGCACTTGGCATACCCAAACCAAGCGTTACAGATGAGAAACGGCTCTAGTAGACAATAGAAAAAGTAGAAAGTCACTTAAATATAAATATATTATCTTTTGATTGTTGTTTATTTTATGACGTTTTATATATGTAACAATGGTATTTATAGCTTAACAGCCTTATTAAAATGCGATTTGGCCAATTGAATAGGGCTCTATATAAGCACAGAGCATATTTTTTTACAGAAGTTTTCAGTAAATGAACTTCTATCCAAAAGCAAGGTCTTCACTCACTAAAAACTTCTGTCAAAATAGTATGCTATGTGCTTATATAGAGCCCTATTCAACTGGCCGAATTGCAATTTAATAAGGGTGTAAATATATAAATACGAGCGTATTTTGTGTTAATAAAAAAAAAATAGAGACTATGCATTAGAGCATTTGTTCCTAAGAAATATGGTTTCCTGATGTGTATAAACCCCATGAGTACTGGTTTGTGTGTTACCTGAGATATTGTCTAATTAATGGACCTAATAATACATTATCAAAATGTTTAATTACACATACTGTATGTTGATATTGGACTGCTTGTTGTCAAATAATGTGGAAATGTTATACTTTTTAGGTCATTTTTCCCTGCTGTAGCAGTACTCATCAAAGGCTTTAAAAGCCTTTGTGAATGGTGGTTTGTACACACATTTCGTTCATTTTACGACACTACCCTGATTTGCAAGTGATCCGTAAAATCGTATTAGTAATCTTTTGTCAGTGCAAAAATCATTGGAGATTTGTGCTGTGCTTTTCAGCTTTGTTGTGCAGCAATCACTTGTAGCAGTTCTCTCGCAATGTTTTCTGGATGCTGGAATAGCATAACTAGGTAAGATTTTCTTTGTCACTACAGCATTCGTAATTGTACTAGAGGGGATTAGCATAGGGCCCTAAATCTATGTATATAGCACTTTCAGACTGCTCAATTCTCTTGCTCCCTCAGATGCTGAAAGGACCATGAACAGCTCACAATTTGATTTGTTATATGTACAGCTGCTGGTGAAGCAACATGGTGGATAGGAAAAAAGGCCAAGGAGATTGTGCCTAGGGGAGCCAGATTTGTAAATGTGGCCCAGCTTTTATCCGCTTTACAACTATGGGTCAAACATGATGTCTGCCACTGCTGCCCTATGGTGTATATTTTAGATTGACTCCATAGAGATGCAAATAAAGTATAACCAATATGATTAGATGTTCATAGTGCACTAGAGCCACAGTGAAAATTTGGATTAAAATAGTTGTGCTATCATTATAGCACTACATCAAATCTTAGATCATATAATATGTATATATAATGAGTCATAATGAGGTCATATGAAAGGAAATATGAGATATTCACAATAATTACCTTGCACCTGCATTTGCAAAGAAATAATTAACAGTGATTTGCATATTGTAAAGTGAAAGAGGTATTACAAATATAATCAGTCAAATCAAGGTGTAGAACATTGAGATTTGCATTTTGTTGTTTAATAATTCTAGCTAATTAAGGCACTAATCAGTGTGATAAGCCTCTAGCGCAGCCTCGTGCATCACCCCCACAGAGCCCTAATAAGTGTATAATGCAGCAGTTCCTTCCCAGGTATAGCACTTCATTGTTCACGACCTTTCCCTATAACTAAGTTTCAGTACGTTCAGGAACCCAGTGTCCTTTGTGCTCAGTCTGACAGCATTTGAGGATTAGTAGGTGAGCTGTCTGTCAGTGAAATGTATTAGGCACACACTGTTTTTGGGCTGTCATTACTTCCTGGGAATAAAGAACAGTTTTGACGGGTTCACTCTTTTAAAGAAACATTTATCAATCCGTCTGCACATAAATCTTGACAGTAATTCCAGCTAATTATCAGCAAAGGTCATGGGATTATTTGAGAGGAAATGTGAATGTCCCAGTGACTCAGAGATTGTTTGGATTCATTTAGATTGAAAAAAAAAAGGATTAGTTAATAAATGTATAGTTACAAAAGCTTAAGAGCAATCAAGGTATTTATTGTATTAGACATATTTTAACTGAAATGACAAGTGGTATATATGTAGTCCTATAAATAATTATTTGTCTATACATGTGTCTTCAGCGATAAAACTGAGCTGCCAATATTGCTGTGAATATAGTAAATATATGAGAGATTTAAAAAGGAATTGTGTTTATAAAACTTTTGAAAAATTGATAGAAACTTATGTTACATTGTACTTGCCAATTTTTGCTAATATAAATAACTAATAATTTGCCTGCCATAAATGATGGTATCGTACAATTTTATCTTGAATTGTCTATGCGCTCTTTCTCTCTGTGTCCTGTCTCTCTCTCTCTGTCTTGTCTCTCTCTCTAAAATCTCTGTTCTTTTGGTTGACAATACATTCCCTTTGAAAGGAGCACTATAACAAATAAATACTGTATGGCTCCCTTGAAAATTGCCAACATAAGTGCAGCTGTCATAATGTATTTCATAAGCTTTCCGGATCTATCCTGTTATAGGTCCACAGCTGCAGGTATTTTGCAGTGCTGCTGATATGTTAAAGAAGTTTCTAAGCTTAGAATGGTAGCCTAACCCTTAAACCAGGGGTGTCCAAACTCAATCCTGGAGGGCCGCACCCAGACCTGGATTTGAATATATCCTTTCTGTGCACAGGGCATGCATTCAGGATGACTGAAGAAGGGTAGCACGACTTCAGCGTGCATGCTGAAGTCGCGCAGACGTATGGGCGCCGACAATTGGGCAGCACACAAATGTGTGCTGGGCTAGAAGCGCTCACCCGCTAGAGCGCCCCTACCAGCTTCCCGTCTCTCTCCCCCTGTATCCGTCACTGGCAGCTCTATTAGAGAGACCCCTTAAACCCCTATACTAAAACCCCTACACTGCCTATATTAAACCCTCTGTCTGTACCTCTGCCTGTTCTCTCTCCCTTCTTCTACCCGCTTGTTCTCTCCTCTCTGTCACACATCTCTCCCTCCTCCCATCCACATTTACTTACCCCATCCCACGGGCAATAGTGCACCCCGACATCTGTGCTTGGCATCGGTAAACTCTCAGGGTGTTACTGCTACTCGCCAGGCCTGGCTGCGGCCCATTAGTCGGGCGCACTATTGTCTGTGGGATGGGGTAAGTAATAAATGTGGATGGGAGGAGGGAGAGATGTGTGACAGAGAGGAGAGAACAAGTGGGTAGAAAGAAGGGAGAGAGAACAGGCAGGGGTACATTTGTGTGCTACCCAATTGTCGGCGTCCATACGTCGGCGAGACATCAGACCCCCGCGAGGAAGACGGTGTGCCCTGAACAAGCAATTGACTCACCTGTGCACAGCAGGGTTATCATCAAATCCAGGCATGTGGTTGGCCCTCCAGGACCGAGTTTTAAACTAACCCTAACCCTCACCCTAACCCTAACAGTTTACCTAAGCCTTGACTCTATGATATGGCACTGGAATATCCGCAGCTCCATCTAGTGGTTGGTGACCGCACTGAAGCGGCGGACTGGTGCCGTAACAGGATAGGACCAGCTTCCCTTAAATGGGAGGTAAGTCATTATACTGTAAAAAATTTGTAAAAACGATTTTGTTCATATTGCGCAGTTAAATTGCTTTTTACTGTAACATATAATAAAACCTGTATTTAATATTATTGTGATTAGTGTGATGTATATGTAAAAATAAAAAAAAATCACATCTCCCAATATTAAAGATGCTGATGAACCTAAAATAGCATAGTCCTATAATCCAGTCTCTCATGATTTAATAGTTTAAGGACTCATAGTGCCAGTAATTTATGAATATAGCCAAGGGAGCATGACATTGTTGCATTGGGATTATGTGTTATTGTGTGGTTATATGTTGCCTGTACATGGTTATTATGTATCCTAGTTATAATATATTATAAGAGGAAAATGTTATATAGAACATATGTGGAATTGGTAGAAATGCCCTGCATAGAAGTAACCTGTATGCAGTATTCTCTGCCTGTACCTTTTCAGAAGCCATCTTTTGTACCACAGAGATCAGGAACTACATGATTCTGCTGGGGTAGGTTTGAACTAGGTTCATATCAAGCCCCCTTGAAGAAGCAGATCGTGACACAGTCTAATAATAATAATACAATTCTGGAGCCTGAGTGTGTTCTTCCCTTGTCTTTTCTGGAGTGCTGAAGAAGAAGTGAGTTGGTTTGGGGCCATACCTGAGAATGGCTTAAACGTTCAGCACCTGACACTTTCTCCATCCTTCCATCCTGCAAATGGTCAGAAGAAGCCATTTGTACTACACTCACATTTCCTGCTCGGTCCATACCCTAAACAGAAATGGAAGCTTATCAGTCTCTAAATGCTGGCAGAAAGTGCTACAATTAAGATTTTCTCGAATTATGCTTCTATGCTCTTGGATTACACAGCTGCTAATGATGTTAATGAATTAAATTACATTACAGTGACCATTTAAGTGGATGTAATAAGCCATGTGTCTAGTGGTGCCAATAAAAAACATTGTAGGATGTCACTGCAAACCGTCTCAAGCTGCTCACAATGGAGTCACCTTGCATACTGTTATTGAACAACCCAGTAATTTAGCCATCTAAGCTTTAATGCAAATTAGGCAATTCTCTTAACAACATGAAGCCTGAAGCCTTAAAGGTTATATTTACAGACAATACAGAGAACTAGATTCCTGGAAATTCAAGGGTCACTGCCATTTAAATTCCCACAGGAAATCACTTTTTTGTTTTGTGATCAATTTAAGAGGTTGGGAAACTATATAGTCATACAATACTGACCCAGAGGCAGCTGCAAAAGCATCAGACTGAAAAGCATGGCACAGTGCTCAGGCAGTGACAAGTTTAAGCCTTGATAAATGGAGATATACATAATAGAACTTACCACCAGGGATTAATATCCTCACCGCTGGCCTCTTACCATGAAATATTCAGTACTGCTTTTGCACATCCATTTGGACAGAATAACAATACATCCTACCAAGCACATGTGTTTTCTTCTTCAAAAGATTCCTATCTAACATTTACTATAAATATTAATATATATACTTTCATTCTTTTCTGAAAATACCAGTTTATCTTTAAAAGTTGGTACATGTGAATTTACAATATTATGAACTGAACTGCCTTCAGATATGTTCTTCTTTAAATAAACACTGTGTCTAATTGGCAATATATTTCATAACTTCAATGGAATATTCACAGTAATAATTTCCTGTGTTCATCCATATCCAGGAGTCTTAGCAGCGGCCAAAAGATTTATGTTTCAGAAGAACCACCCAGTAACCTTCCGTCCTATGCCAAGGTAAACTTCCTTCAAGCAACATACACCCATCCTGAGACAAATAAGGTGTAATGTATCAGACTGTGTGTGATGAGCACAGCATTCTGTATATCCCAGTGCAATCTCTGTCCAAAGAGACAACACCTTGCCTTCCTGTGTCTCCACCTTGACCTATAACACGAGGGACTGAATGCAGCAATTATTATAATAAATTGCAATTATTCTTTACTGAGGGGATCTGTGTTCTTTTCTGACCTCTCTGCTACTTTCTCAAGAAAGGTGTCTACTTGTGAACTAATGAGATTTACATTATAGAAAGGGAGTTGTATCTTTCACATTCCCATTGTCCAGATAGATATGTTATCTGCATTGTCTCCTTCCACCTCAGGATGTTGGTCAGCAGAAACCAAAATGATAATGTCCACTGAAGCATAATTGCATATAAAATAAATTAGAGGCTATATTAATTTGACACTTAAGGAAGATTTTGCCTATTTTGTGTGTAATATTTGCAAGTTAATTTGTCAGTAATATTTTATGCCTAACTATGAAACAAGAGCCTGGTCTACTTTTTTCTCTCTGCATAGAGCTGCGTGTACCATGGTTATTGTTAGGAGCCTTATAGGGGTCCATACGACCCTAATGGAGCTAAAGTGCCCCATCACAAAGCACAAGTGTACCCAATTCATAGGAGTGGGTATTAGAGGGATGTCCTGGGGAATACCTGGGCTCATAGGGGGTAGCAAATCATAGGAAGGGTGATAAAAAGAAAGATAGGTGGATACGTTATAGCTACAATATTATTTTGAAAAATACACAGAGATTGGTCGTTCAGTGTATTCTCAGGCTACTTTACACCAGTGAAAACCTCTATTTCCGAAATCATATATATTTGCAAATACAAGTTCCAGGACTGATAGAATACATAAAAGAGACAAGGATTTATCAGATTTAATAGGCAGTATAGAATGGAGACCTTACTGTAGTTTGTTATTAATATTGTAATGGATGGCATATACATACTTTGCACCATAGGGGTTCACTGATCTGTCATAGGTAATTCAAATGTTGACAGTATATTTTAGCTCTTTCAGTAGATATTTATTTGTTACATCATCTACACAGAGATAAACCTTCCCTTGAAGCCCACTAGTAATATCACAAATTAATATATTAAAAAAGCAGACTTTAGCACTGATCTCTGTGGCACTCTGCCGGTAACTATCCCATCCTCTGACTTGCCTTCACTAAATGTGACTCTTTGATGCCTATCCTTCAGCCAATGTCCCATCCATTCCAAAACTATAAAGTTTACAGACTAGTTTATTGTGTGGCACAGTGTCAAATACCATACTAAAATCTAGTTATGCTACATGTACTGTTCCACCCTGGTTTATTACTTTGGTTACATTACCACAACTAGATTAGTATGATTTGTTCACCCAGCACTAAACTTATCCTGGCTATGATCTTGTAAATAACTTGATTATAGTTATACAATCATCATTTCTATTGAATGTGTTACCATTAGTTTGCTAACCGCTGATGTCAAACTCACTGACTTGTAGTTACTGTCTTCCCTACTACCCTTTTCGTACAGCAGTACAGCATTAGTAGTTTTCTAGTCATCTGGAACCACTGACAATAATGTCTGGGTTTAGTTAATGGTGCGGCAATTACTTATCTAAGCAGCTTCAGTACCAGTAGGTGTAAATATTACTTTTACATTTTTATAATTCTAGTAAAACCTCATCTTTTGAAAAAAAAGCCTGTGTCAATTAACATTATCACTTACTGCAGCTCTTCTCAATGATTCATCCTTCCCAATATCAGCTGAATAGATATAGCAGAAATATTCATTCAGGCAGTCTAACTATTCCTCACAGCACAAAGGATTGAGGGGAGATTCACAAAACTGTTGTAGGGGCAGAGAAAAAATGCAAAGAGCTGCAATAGTAATTTTCCCCATAAAATTACATTACCTCTGCAATGCTTGAATGAGTGAATCTCCACCAATATTCACTAAGGTGAGAGGTTTCTTACTAGTTTTTAAATATTTATACAAACTGTATTGAGATATTTCCATCTTGAAAACTAGACTATACAGAATAACATGGAAACTGGAAATGCCTAATTCACTAGTGAGAAAGCTCAGTGAAAACCGAATATAACATTTCACCATAGATGATAACTGATTTGTTCATTTCCCCCTTTTGGGGCCATGAAGCACTTTGCAACCCCTGGGATGAATAGTGAAACTGCCCCACTATGTTATTATTTGTCAGCTTTGTTCTATGGCTACTTAATTAATCTACAACCCTTTACATAAAGTAATGCCTCATTATTTTTAGAATTTTGGGGAACTCAAGGTGTTCTTGTGGCACCAAAGAGCTACACTTTTTAATGGCATACATCTAGAATACTGGACAATAAGAAAATGCTCTGCAGTCATAAATCAATGCTCAATCCTCAATGGACTGAGCCAGTCTAAATCCGATGGCAAGCAACTTTCAGTTCATATGCAAATAACATGATGTGACTACAATTCCCTTGTGGTAGGGATGAAGCAGAGTCTTCAGGAAATTACATTTCATATCTCTGTTGCCTAACATTAAACAGTAAATTATGCATAGAAAATGGTTCATGGTCCCAACCAACTTTTCATTAGCCATAATCCTTTCTTTATGCCACAGCTGAGGTTCCCCAAGAGAATGCTCAATGCAAAAATACAACCTTCCACAAATTAATATCTTTAAATATTATATAGAAAGATTTATATACATTATTTTCTGATCTGTAGGACTGTGGTGTCTCGGAAGCAACTAAAAACCAAGCATTACAGAAATATGTTGTTTTTAAAAAATATATATGTTTATCTGGGAAAAGGTTACAATATAAATTTTAGTTAAGTGCTTCACAAATCGGTCTAGCAGCTGAATACACATATTCTCATTTCCAATTTTGTAACACTAAGAACAGCTGCTTTTTACTGCCTGAATGTTGTGTTTCCAGAGTTAACAAAATGTGATTGTTTTATTTCAGATATACTTGAGTTGCTACCCTGGAGCAATGAACCATAATCTGTCTTCGACTGTGATTGAAAACATATTACATTTTCCAAGTTGTTAAAAGTTATCCAAATTCTGTCCTTCAGTTTATATAGATTCTGTAATGATTGACAACTCGTCATAAAAAATATGTTAATTTAATAATGTAAAATTCTGGCTGTAAAGAACAAAATTTCTCAAGTGTAATGGAAAAAATGAGATCTAAGTCAAAGTAATTCTTAATAACTGTATTGGTCAAGATTGGTCAATATTATCTTGAAAAGCCAAACTATATAATAAAAAATACACTTCTCATCTTTAATTGACTTTTCTGATGATTTTTTTAAAAATGCTTCAAGTACTACTTTTGTGCAGTTTGCAACAAACTGATATCATTAACAGTTATGCTGGCCACAAGGGTAAATATATTTTTAGAGAAAATCTTAAGCTTAGCAAACTCTACTTTTTCTAGGGGCTTTCATATTAGATTTTTAGAGTCTTCTTCTGGTTGGAGTCTGAGGTTTAGGGTGATTCTACAGGGAGATGCATTCCCATGTAATCCTATTGTGAAATTCTACAACATTGTGACATCAATTTAACAAAACTGGATTGAGATATACAGGCTTATTAAATTGTGATTAGGCCAATTGAATAGGGCTCTATATAAGCACAGAGCATATTTTGTTACAGTTAGTGAACTTCTATACAAAAGCGAGTTCTTCACTAACTAAAAACTTCTGTAAAAAAATATGCTGTGATGTGCTTATATAGAGCCCTATTCAATTAGCCGAATCACAATTTAATAAGGCTGTTTATCTGCAACTAATGCCCCTCCCATTAGGATATTCCAAAGCAAATGTGTGTCTCCAATTAAAAGCTGTACTGTATTTTTTTTTATTTCAAAAACTATAGTGTGGATCATGAAGTCAAGTTTTCAAAGAGCATGCTCTAAATATGACACTTTAAAGGATACATTTTGTTTAACTGTATTTACACCTGTAAATAGCAATTTTATATAATAAACAGTAAATAGCAGAAGTTGGAAACTGTTGTGAGATTTGCACTTATTGACATGAATAAATGGTACAACTGATAAGGCATTGAGATTAAAAGGTAGAAAAAATTATATATATTGACAAAACAGATAATGTAGTATCTAACAATACTGAAAAGCAGTTTATTAGACAGACCTTGAGATTTGTATAATCAACATCACATTTAGAGATGTCGCGAATAGTTCGCCGGCGGACTGTTCCCGGCGAACATAGCGTGTTCGCGTTCGCGGCGAACTGCGAACATATGCGATATTCGACCCGCCCCCAATACTTTATCATTGAGCAAACTTTGACCCTGCATGTCACAGTCAGCAGACACATTCCAGCCAATCAGCAGCATACACTCCCTTCCAGACCGTTTAACCTCATGGACACCAGTCTCTCTCCCCCCCTCTCCCCTGTGTCTCTCCCACCCTTCCCTGTGTCTCTACCCCCTCTCCCTTCTCCAGTGTTTCTTTCCCCCCTCTCCTGTGTCATTTCCCCCTTCCCTCTTCCCTGTGTCACTCCCCCCTCCCCTGTGTCTCTACCCCGTCTCCCTTCGCGTGTTTCTTTCCCCCCTCCCCTGTGTCTTTCCCCCCTTCCCTCTCCCCTCTGTCTCTCCCCCCTCCTCTGTGTCTCTTCCCCCTTCTCCCCTGTGTCTCTACCCCCCTCTCCCCTGTGTCTCTACCCCCCTCTCCCTTCCCCTGTGTTTCTTCCCCCCTCCTCTGTGTCTTTACCCCCTTTCCTCTCCCCGGTGTCTCCTCACCACTCCCTCCCATTAGTCTCTTCCCCCCTCTCCCCTGTGTCTCTACCCCCCACTCTCTCCTGTGTCTCTCCCCCCCTCCCATGTGTCTCTTCCCCTCACCTCTCCCCTACCCTGTTTCTCTTCCCCCCTCTGCCCTGTGTCTTCCTCCCCCTCTCCACTGTGTCTTCCTCCCCCTCTCCATTCTCCTATGTCTTCCTCTCCCCTGTGCTTCCTCCCCCTCTCCCCTCCCCTGTTAGCTTCTATATACATACATACATACGATAAGAAATCTGGGGTGGGGGTTACCCCTTACCCCCCCCAGTTCCAAAACCCATGTGTACTGTATAATATTGTATTGCATTATGTTATATTATATCACTAGCGACTTGCCTGGCACAAATGGCAGGGCAATAAAGTTTGAAGCCATGGCAATGCTGTTTGCCACACAATGTGATGCTTTTTGTACTCTGAGGACCTTCGGCGCTCATTGTGAGCCTCTTCCCTCGTGTCCTTCATGTTTCGTGCTTTGCAACGATCAATCTTCGGCGCTCATCGCAAAGACAGATATATAAGTACAGTGTTAAATATATAATTTTTTTGTGCAGTGTAAATTAAAAAATGTATTCAGGTCTCAGAGCATAATAAAGTGATTTAGATGTGTAACTGCTTTGAGAGTGCTATCGCTGGCAGCCAATGAGCAGTAATCCAGATATATAACTGCAGAGTAAAAAGTAAAACATTTTAGTGTAGTGTAAAGTCTACATTTTTATTTCCCATTACTAATTAATACTTATTAAATGAATGCACGATAATAACTATTGTGAATGAACAAATGTATTAGGAAGTGCGAAGCGTTAATGTATGTAAAGTAACGGCAGTGTAAAATATGCTATTAAGCGTATTTTTTTATAGATATTTTTTTTAATAATAATGAATTAATTAATTACTAAAATACTTTACCTATTTGTAATTAATATATTCAGTGATCAATATCCTGAAGAGCTAACAATCAGTTTTGATTTTCCTGCAGCTTACAGTGTACATTTGGACTGTTGGTGACCTGAGGTGTAAGTGTCAGCAATGTGCGCAGTGCACGAGGGGAAATCGCTTGTATAGTCGTGTAACGCGCCATTTTAGATTTGTAATGTTATTAGTTGCAAGTTAGTGTTGTAAAATGGCGGCGATTGTGTATGTGTTACGCGGCTCGCCAGCAGTTTCCATTATTTCTAATAGTGTATTTTGTACCTCGTCTGTTCCTAGGTAAAAGTCGTACATGGCTGGCGATGTTTTGCGCGGTTTGGGGTCGTGTAGCCTCGTTTTCATTTTTTCCGGACGCCATTTTTTTTGTCGCTTAGCCGATTTACAAGTGCCAACTGGGGAAGACGTTGCAGATATCACATATATAGTTGTGAGCAGGCGGGTTGTTGCTAACGCTGCGGGCTTGCGAAGCGAGGGCCAGAGTTGCTTGCAAGGAGCGCCGAAGGCTCCCACGTCGGCTGCAATGAGCCGCAGGCGGGACTTACACAATCAAATTTACGGACTTACTATCCAAAAATACGGGACTTAGAAAAAAAAGCATTACAAGCTCACAAAAATACGACCTTAACGCCCGAACCGCGCGCACTTAAAAACATTAAAAACACAATAGATACACACAACAAACACATAAAAAGCTTACCCACAGCAAGGCGGGCACCGAGGACCTCTGCATATAAAGTTACACCTCCATTTAAGTCCAAATTCATGAGTTTAGACACGCGAAAATCACCTAAGTGAGAGAAAAAATGGCCGTTGAAAAACAGAAAACGAGGCTACAGGACCCTAAACACGCGAAACACATACGGATTTTCCTAAAAAGCCGTACGAGGTAAAGATACACTATTAACAAGGACGCTAAATCATCCACACCCGCGTACCACATACACATTCCCCGCCATTTTACAACACTAACTTACACAATGCGGAAGTACCCAGCTACCCTAACGGCTTCCCCTCGCGCACACAGCCTATTTACACTACACACTGCGCACATTGCTGACACTTACACAGCAGCTCCACAGCACTGAAAACTTACATTGTATGCTGCAGGAACATGAAAACAGATTGTCAGCTCTTCAGCACAATGCTTCCTGCATATATAACTTACAAATAGGTAAAGTATATTCATTTAGTAATTATTTCATTAGCATACAAAAATACATATACACAAAAAAAAATTATCACATTAAACATAAAAGACATTCACTGCGCGCCTCACAACGAGCGCCAACGCTGCTCATAGCACACAAAGCCTTGCAATAAGCGCAAAAAACACATCACCGCCGACCAAAGAATAACAGCAAAAGCGCCTATCAGAAAAAAAATACAACCAACAGCCTCGCAATGAGCGCCGAAGGATCTCCGACCGCCAACAAAATGAATGTCTCGTCCAAACACCATTACCTACCTTACAATCTTATTGCCGCCATTTTTTGGCGGGCAAGTCGCTAGTAAATATATAAAGATCAAGATAATAAAAGTATCAGGAAATGTAACACAAAGATGCACCCGCGTCTGAATAATACGACAAATACGGATTTTTGTCATAAATGATATGATCGCAGTATTGGGTCATAAACCCTAAACACTGGAATCTGTTACATACAATTTACTGATGATGTCATTAATGGGCTTCAAGGGGGGGGGATCTCTTTTCATACTTTTTGAAAAACAAACAAATATGAAATATTTAATAATCATATTTTGATGTTACCAACAGATAAGGAAACGAAACTGAGGTTATTATATCTAATAGTAGCAAGCCTGGGAGTACTGGGAGTAATAATACTGCAGCAGGAGGTCAGTACTAATGTCCCTCTATAGACCCCCAGTCAGATAAAGGTCAGTACGAATGTCCCTCTATAGACCCCCAGTCCGATAAAGGTCATTACTAATGTCCCTCTATAGACACCCAGTCAGATAAAGGTCAGTACTAATGTCACCTATAGACCCCCAGTCATATAAAGGTCAGTACTAATGTCCCTCCATAGACCCCCAGTCAGATAAAGGTCCGTACTAATGTCCCTCTATAGACCCCCAGTCAGATAAAGATCATTACTAATGTCCCTCTATAGACACCCAGTCAGATAAAGGTCATTACTAATGTCCCTCTATAGACACCTAGTCAGATAAAGGTCAGTACTAATGTCCCTCTATAGACACCCAGTCAGATAAAGGTCAGTACTAATGTCCCTCTATAGACCCCCAGTCATATAAAGGTCAGTACTAATGTCCCTCTATAGACCCCCAGTCATATAAAGGTCAGTACTAATGTCCCTCTATAGACCCCCAGTCATATAAAGGTCAGTACTAATGTCCCTCTATAGACCCCCAGTCATATAAAGGTCAGTACTAATGTCACTCTATAGACCCCCAGTCAGATAAAGTTTTGAAATGTTTCTTGGATAGCATTGGGGCTAAAGGAGGTTTGGCCATCAGGTAGTCTAAAGATACCGTATATTATGTCCTCTCTTGGGGGGTAAAGACACTAATAATTCCTCCAATAAAATTCTGTTTTTTTTATGTGGACAAGGTCCCTGGTTAGCCCATTGGGTTATCTGTTAAAAAGAGTGGTGCAGAGACTGTGGGGGCTGTTAGCCTCCTTGCCCCGTGTGGCCGTTTAGAATCCCTGCTGCTGCATGTTTCAGCTTTATTAAGGTGTAATTGTACAGCGTTTGACTCAAGTAGCTGCCTGTGCTGGGTCAGTTTGGCTTAATTGCTGGGCCCTTTTCCTGCCAAGATGGCGACCGTCAGTCCATGGGCCTCTATGTCCCCTTCACTACCTTTGTCCCCGCTTGTGTGCTTATTTGGGATGGCCCCCCTTTATATCTCCGGCCTGTGGCCTTGTAAGGGTCGCCCCCTCAATCTCTGAGTGTGGATATGCAGGGATGGGGCGTTGAATCAGGCCTACCTTCTTCTCTGCTCGCTGCAAGATCAACAATACCTAATTTTTCAGGCATGTGTACATGCCTAATTTTTCTGGCCTCTTGTGCTGCACTGTGGCTTCAACAACCAAACCCCCAAAAAAGGCACATAACAGGGATTAAACTGATAGGAGTAGTACTACTTAACACACCACTCATATGTGGTGTAACAGTAGTGTGCATTTAAAACAAAAAAATAAATTGTACTGTAATAAATTGCATAGCAGTTAGTTGTCTGCAAGCGTGTGTGTCAGACCTACAGCGTCTACTCTACCAACTTCTGCAAGTGCACAGTGCCACTCATATCTGTCACAGTAGCTTGCAGGCATAGTACCGATCTGTCAAAACCTGTAATGATGAATGAGGTCTAGAGTAGCCTGGTTCCCTTATCCTCTACAGGTTGAGACCTAATGTTTGGGTGACTCCAGACCAACACATGAGTACAAGCAGCACACAAACTCAAAGCCGCCATCCTCCTCCTGGAGCAGCATCATAAGCCACATCAACCACTGCTGTCCTCCTTGCCCCCTCTCAACCATCCGCCACTCCGTCTCTCGCCTTGAGCAGTTCCTGCTCATCTGCCCATAGTCAGGTGCCTGTAAAGGACATGTTTGAGCGTAAGAAGCTAATGTCACAAAGTGCCCCAAAATTGAAGTGATACGACCAACAAAGCATCTTTTTCCATCTCCTGGTTCTAAAAATCCAGGCCTTATACACGCCCCCTGATAGGTGACGTAACAAGTATTAAACTGATAAGAGTAGTACTTACAAACACTCCACTCCCATCTGGTGGCACCTTTGACTGCACGTGCCGTGCCCCAAAATTGAAGTGATACGACCAACAAAGCATCTTTTTCCATCTCCTGGTTCTAAAAATCCAGGCCTTATACACGCCCCCTGATAGGTGACGTAACAAGTATTAAACTGATAAGAGTAGTACTTACAAACACGCCACTCCTATCTGGTGGCACCTTTGACTACACGTGCCATGCCCCAAAATTGAAGTGATACGACCAACAAAGCATCTTTTTCCATCTCCTGGTTCTAAAAATCCAGGCCTTATACATGCCCCCTGATAGGTGACGTAACAAGTATTAAACTGATAAGAGTAGTACTTACAAACACGCCACTCCCATCTGGTGGCACCTTTGACTGCACGTGCCGTGCCCCAAAATTTAAGTGATACGACCAACAAAGCATCTTTTTCCATCTCCTGGTTCTAAAAATCCAGGCCTTATACACGCCCCCTGATAGGTGACGTAACAAGTATTAAACTGATAAGAGTAGTACTTACATACACGCCACTCCTATCTGGTGGCACCTTTGACTGCACGTGCCATGCCCCAAAATTGAAGTGATACGACCAACAAAGCATCTTTTTCCATCTCCTGGTTCTAAAAATCCAGGCCTTATACATGCCCCCTGATAGGTGACGTAACAAGTATTAAACTGATAAGAGTAGTACTACTTAACACACCTTATAATAATGCAGAGAGAGGCAAGGCAGTGAGAGGAGTCTGAAGAAGAGGAGTTAGAGGAGGAAGGTGCCTTTGAGGAGGTGGAAGACCAAACACAGCAGTCCCAGGGGGCTTGCTGTCACCTTTCGGGGACCCTTGGTGGCTGAGTGGAGGAAGAGACCTTCAATGACATCAGTGAGGACAAATAACGGGACATGGCTAGCTTGGTATCCAACCTTGTGCAAATGGGGAGTTTGCGGTTGTGCAAATGGACTGTTTGCGGTTGTTTGCGGTGCCTTAAACAGGGAGTTTGGTCTGTCACTGTGAAGCGGGCCTAACCCTTACACTACCTGATCGATACAACATCATACCTGATGTTTTAAAGCACGTTATTCCAAACAATTTAGGAATGTTAGGTAATTTATGCCCTTTATAACTTAAAACCAGACTCTGCATCAACTATGTAATTTTCCGTGGGAGTTTTGCCATGGATCCCCCTCCGGCATGCCACAGTCCAGGTGTTAGTCCCGTTGAAACAACTTTCCCATCACTATTGTGGCCAGAAAGAGTCCCTGTGGGTTTTAAAATTCGCCTGCCCATTGAAGTCTATGGCGGTTCTCCGATGTTCGCCGGTTCGCGAACATTTGCGGCGGTTCTAATAGTAGCAAGCCTGGGAGTACTGGGAGTAATAATACTGCAGCAGGAGGTCAGTACTAATGTCCCTCTATAGACCCCCAGTCAGATAAAGGTCAGTACGAATGTCCCTCTATAGACCCCCAGTCCGATAAAGGTCATTACTAATGTCCCTCTATAGACACCCAGTCAGATAAAGGTCAGTACTAATGTCACCTATAGACCCCCAGTCATATAAAGGTCAGTACTAATGTCCCTCCATAGACCCCCAGTCAGATAAAGGTCCGTACTAATGTCCCTCTATAGACCCCCAGTCAGATAAAGATCATTACTAATGTCCCTCTATAGACACCCAGTCAGATAAAGGTCATTACTAATGTCCCTCTATAGACACCTAGTCAGATAAAGGTCAGTACTAATGTCCCTCTATAGACACCCAGTCAGATAAAGGTCAGTACTAATGTCCCTCTATAGACCCCCAGTCATATAAAGGTCAGTACTAATGTCCCTCTATAGACCCCCAGTCATATAAAGGTCAGTACTAATGTCCCTCTATAGACCCCCAGTCATATAAAGGTCAGTACTAATGTCCCTCTATAGACCCCCAGTCATATAAAGGTCAGTACTAATGTCACTCTATAGACCCCCAGTCAGATAAAGTTTTGAAATGTTTCTTGGATAGCATTGGGGCTAAAGGAGGTTTGGCCATCAGGTAGTCTAAAGATACCGTATATTATGTCCTCTCTTGGGGGGTAAAGACACTAATAATTCCTCCAATAAAATTCTGTTTTTTTTATGTGGGCAAGGTCCCTGGTTAGGGGAGTTTGCGGTTGTGCAAATGGACTGTTTGCGGTTGTTTGCGGTGCCTTAAACAGGGAGTTTGGTCTGTCACTGTGAAGCGGGCCTAACCCTTACACTACCTGATCGATACAACATCATACCTGATGTTTTAAAGCACGTTATTCCAAACAATTTAGGAATGTTAGGTAATTTATGCCCTTTATAACTTAAAACCAGACTCTGCATCAACTATGTAATTTTCCGTGGGAGTTTTGCCATGGATCCCCCTCCGGCATGCCACAGTCCAGGTGTTAGTCCCGTTGAAACAACTTTCCCATCACTATTGTGGCCAGAAAGAGTCCCTGTGGGTTTTAAAATTCGCCTGCCCATTGAAGTCTATGGCGGTTCTCCGATGTTCGCCGGTTCGCGAACATTTGCGGCGGTTCGCGTTCGCGGTTCGCGAGCCGAAAATTTCATGTTCGCGACATCACTAATCACATTCTTTAAAGATAGTGTTACACGTACTGAATCCACAATAGAACTGCTGTATTTTAATACACTTTTTGTGTGTATAAACAGCAGTTTTACATAGGTTTTTAAATGCAAATATGAACTGATTTAATCACATCTAGACATGTCACATTTATTGCTCCATAGAATCAGTTTATTTAAATAGCCAATAAAGTGAACATGCTATAATAAATCCATGCTGCCTCAGATCTTCTAAGTTATTTAACTTTATATATTCACTGATTGAAAGGTTTCCCACTAAAGCACTATGGAACTGATTTGCACCGTCAGATAGAGACTTGAAAGTCATGTAGTCATGTGAGAAAACTATTTATATTTTTCACATTTATAAAAAACTGAATTAGTTACAGGAATTATTACTTGTTGTTTGCGTATGCCTTCCTCCAAGGAGCTGCATTGAGTATTGTCATGGTCCTTAAGGCCCTCCTGGTTACACTATGACTTTCATGTCTTCTTGCTTAGAGCAGCATCTTTGAGTGTATATATCACATGCCCATGAACAGGCTTGCAGCCAGTCGATTGTGCTTTCTGGCTCTGGAGATACTGTTTGTGTAAAGTGAGCTCCAAGAAGCTTTGATCGGATCCAAATTTTACATTCATCTTCTCCATTCCATTGTTGTACTAATCTGGTCAAGTAATTGATTTGTTGCTGTATCAAAGTGCAGAACAGTGTCTATGTAAGGCTAGAGCAACCAAGGAGCATTGCTTAGTTGTTTTGACTTGCTGCTAGCAGCTTGGAGTGTTTTGGCTTTACTATTTAGACATTCTTGCGACTCTGGCTTCACTTGACCTCAACTTGTTTTTTGATTCTGAACCTGGGCATATGATTCTGACCTTAGCCTGTCTCATGTATATGAACCTGAAGCCCCTTCCCTGACTTTGTGTCACTATGATTTTGACGTTGATCCTTACTATTGTGTTTCTCTCTGAAGTTAGGCAAACCAAACATAATAACTGAGGGATTCCATGTTACCTGCCAAAGATTTACCTCAACAATTTGCACTGACCTAGCAGGTTTTGACATTGGGCCTGAGAATCCAGAATCTGCAGGCATACCTAACTCAGCTTCAAGCAACCTCTGCTACTCATCACGTACCACCAGCCACAGTCACTTCAGTACAGAAGCTACTACCTCAGGTTCCCCTTCTTGACCGTTGAAACAGTGAAGATCCGTAATGCCTGCCAGCTCTTATTCCTACGGAGACACTTTACTTATGCCTCTGACTTTGTCCAATTTGAACAGTGATTTACCACCTTAAGGGAGAACCCATCAACTATGCTATCACCTGCTAACTATTCCTAATTATCCACCTTACATTACACACTGTTTTCTTCCTCATAAGCTCCTGCCTTTTTCTCAGGCGCTTCTACTTCTCCATGCTATGTCTCCAACATAACCATCTCACCTTTCCTGCTCTCCTCTCCTCTTTAGCTAATATAGTGAGTATATTTGTTTCTTTGTACATCCCGGTACATTCTTACATATATTTACTATGTTATTTTCATCTTTCTGTGCCATCATTTTAGAACATTCTACTCAATACTTAAACGTATTATATCCATCTTTGTGTATATCCCCACATACCTTATTTACGGATCTGTTTTGTCGGTTTCTCATTCCTATGTCAGGAAGGAGGTGATTTTATTGTTTGGTTATACATAACACTTTGATAATTTACTTTATTCCATCACTTAGTTTGATATACAGGATCTTTTTTATGTTTATGAATCTGATTTACATGTTATGTTTGACCCGAAACAGACCTTTTTTTCCAACTCAAAAGTATGTGGCACAATTACTTTGTAATTTAGAAGTGATACATGCACATTAGTATACAGGTATTCCCCGGGAAACTATCTCTGTTCAGCGCTCTCTGATAAAGTGCCTTCTTTAGCACTGTTTCACATAGCACTCTTGCATGCAGGAACGCATGGGGAGAGCTACACAGGGTATTGCTGTAATTGGTTTATGTAACAACTTTGTACATAGCTGCAATTTGCTGCATAGACAAGACCCATTATCTTACCGCATATGATAGCGGTATGATATCACTCTGTAACTTATAATTGTTGTTGTTTGGTCCTTCAGCTGTGTCCGACTCTCAGTGACCATATGGACAGCAGCACCCAGGCACATTTGTTTGTGTTTCTGGTTTTCTTGGCAAAAATACTGGAGTGGGTTGCCATTTCCTTATCTGACCTTGCTGCAATGACCTGCCTATCTTGGGTGACCCTACATAGTATAGTTCACTGCTTCATTGAGGTACACACGCTCCTTCACCACAACAATGTAGCGATACAGAAGGGTAACTTATGATTACTTTCAATTTAAAAATACGTATATTGTCACTTCAATATTGATTCATAATGTCCAAGTATTACTAGCTTGTACAGCATATAATTACACATTCTCACATTACTAGACAGCTAAAACTGATAATTTTCCAGTAAAGGATCTGATAAAACAATTACGGTATATTCTCGAGTATAAGCCGACCCGAGTATAAGCCGAGGCCCCTATTTTACCACAAAATACTGGGTAAAATTAGTGACTCTAGTATAAGCAGAGGGTGGGAAATGTGCTGCCCCCTGTGTCCCTCCCTTTTGTGCCTTCTGTGTCCCCCTCTCTCTCCCGTGTCTCTTCTCCCCTCTCCCATCCCTGTGTCTCTTCTCCCCTCTCCCTTACCTGTGTCTCTTCACCCTCTCCCTTCCCTGTGTCTCTCCCCCCTCTCCCTTCCCTGTGTCTCTCTCCCCTCTCCCTTCCCTGTGTCTCTTCCCCCCTCCTCATTCTCAACCTCCCTCCTCAACCACACTCCTCATCCTCAACCTCCCTCCTCATCATCCCTCCTCATCCTCAACCCCCTCATCCTCAACCCCCTCCTCCTCAACCCCCCATCAGCCCCCTCCTAAACCTCAACCCCCCTCCTCATCCTCCACCCCCTCCTCAACCTCCCTCCTCATCCTCAACCTCCCTCCTCATCCTCAAGCTCCCTCCTCATCCTCAACCCCCTCCTCAACCTCAACCCCCCCATCCTCAACCTCAACCCCTCATCCTCAACCTCAACCCCCCCCATCCTCAACCCCCTTCTCAACCTCAATCCCCCATCCTCAACCCCCCCCTCAACCTCCCTCCTCAACCCCCTCCTCCTCAACCCCCCATCCTCAACCCCCTCCTCAACCTCAACCTCCCATCCTCAACCCCCCTCCTCAACCTCCCTCCTCAACTTCCTCCTCAACCTCAACCCCCCTCAACCTCAACCCCCCTCCTCAACTTTCCTTCTCATCCTCAACCTCCCTCCTCTTCCTCAACCTCCCTCCTCAACCTCAACCCCCCATCCTCAACCCCACCATCCTCAACCTCAACCCCCCATCCTCAACCCCCCATCCTCAACCCCCTCCTCAACCTCAAACCCCCATGCTCAACCCCCCTCCTCAACCTCCCTCCTCAACCCCCTCATCCTCAACCCCCTCCTCAACCTCAACCCCCCTCCTCATCCTCAACCCCCTCCTTAACCTCAACCCCCTCAACCTCAACCCCCCTCCTCATCCTCAACCCCCTCCTCCACCTCCCTCCTCATCCTCAACCTCCCTCCTCATCCTCAACCCCCTCCTCAACCTCAACCCCCCATCCTCAACCCCCTCCTCAACCTCAACCCCCCATCCTCAACCCCCCTCCTCAACCCCCCTCCTCAACCTCCCTCCTCAACCCCCTCATCCTCAACCCCCTCCTCAACCCCCTCTTCAACCTCAACCCCCCTCCTCATCCTCAACCCCCTCCTCAACCTCAACCCCCCTCCTCATCCTCAACCCCCTCCTTAACCTCCTTCCTCATCCTCAACCCCCTCCTCAACCTCCCTCCTCAACCCCCCATCCTAACCCCCCCCCATCCTCAACCTCCCTCCTCAACCTCAATCCCCCCCCCATCCTCAACCTCAACCCCCTTTATCAGTAAATATTTTTTTAGTGGGACATATGATCACTTATGATTTTTTCTTTTTGAATTAAAACAAATATTGTTTATAATTAATTTATTTGATAGACATATCTTATTACACTTGTTGCACAAGTATTAAACACTATTTATTATTTTCACTATAATTCCTTAACAGGAATGATAAAGTATACTGTTTAATACATTTGACATATTTGATTCAAATAACTTATTACTACACAATATATAGACATCCTGAATTGCACTTATATATCAAGCACTTTATGGTTATTTAGATTGTTATTTATTTAACCATATACTGCGTTCTCTTCCTCTGGCAATTGCAGTACAGCTTGTGAAAATAAAAATGTTGGTTTTATATTTTAATAGCTTTTTTTTATTTAAACAAATATTTTTAAATTACACTTTTATTCAAAACAATGGAGGTTAAGTTTTATAATGATCATGTTATATATGAACACAGGGGCGGCCCGTCCATTGGGGCGTCAGGGCAAACGCCCCCCCAAATATTTTCGTGACCCTGCAATAAAAAAACACAACAATGTATTAGTAATAACCCAAAAACAATTAAATATAAGGTGTACATCATCATTCAAGTCTTAATACAGTAATAAAATGAAGTAAACTATTCCCAGGGACACTGTCACTTTAAGATAACCCCTTGCGCTGTGTGTATATATTAACTAATGCTACTGTGTATCTATTGTAGCCCCCTGCACCCTGTGTGATCATATTACACTAGTAAAGTACACTAACCTTTAGACTCTTCTCTTCAATGAGGCCTGGCCTGGCCCCCTGACCGTTAATGCATGCCGCCCACCATCACAGTGACGATGTGCATGGGTGGTCATAAATGTATCAATTTAATGATTGACAGTCTTCCATCATTGACCAATCAATGATGGAAGGTTGTACAGTTGCCAAGAGAACATTGTAAACCCACCCAGACCGTTAGCCCTGAGCGCCCGCCAGCTAATAGGGCCTTGAGTTTACTTTTTGATTGACTGATACAGTGAATAAAACCACCAGTTGCCTGTCCCTTCCCCCTTTCTGTTTCCTGACCCTGGTCACGCTGAGACTGAGAGACCTCCCTGGCTGAAACTACTCACATCTGCTCTGCAGCCTGCCTAACAGTAAGTCTACCTGGCACCTGCCCTGCCCCTGGCCAAACCAAACCCCTAGTAGCGCCTAATAAAAGTTAGGGTCACCCAGTTACCCCACTATGCCTGCCTGGCCTGCCACCTACCCAGCCACCCACCAACTTACCTACCACCGACGACCCTAGGCCTGCAATGCCTGGTGCCACCCCCAGCCATCACCCCCATGTGGCCTGTGCCACCCCCGATCAGGCCTGCCCTATGCGATGCCACCGCCCGATTACCCCGATCACGGGATCGGGGTAGTCTGGTGGTGAGCGGGGTGGCACAGGCCCACATGGGGGTGATCGGATCACCCCCTTGATGAGGCCTGTGCCACCCCTGATCACCTCCATGTCGCCTGTGCCACCCCCGAGGCCCTATCACCACCACCCCGATGTGGCCTATGCTATGCCACCGCCCGATTACCCCGATCACGGTGATCGGGGTATTCGGGCGGTGAGCGGGGTTGCACAGGCCACATGGGGGTGGATGTTCACCCCATGAGGCCTGTGCCACCCCTGATCGTATCCTACGCGGCCACTGACCGACCGATGGGCGTCTGAGCGTGACCGACCCACCCTGATCCAACTACCTACCTAGCCCCCCCACCCCCCCCCCCCCCTTCTGCCCTCTATGACCTGGATAGTCATAATAATCCAATGTTTATTGAAGCCCATGTCATAAAATCCAATGTTGATTGAAGCCCATGTCAAATAAATAATCCAATGTTGATTGAAGCCCATGTCAAATAAATAATCCAATGTTGATTGAAGCCACTGGTCAAATAAATAATCCAATGTTGATTGAAGCCACTGGTCAAATAAATAATCCAATGTTGATTGAAGCCACTGGTCAAATAAATAATCCAATCTTGATTGAAGCCATTGTCCAAAAATAATCCAATCTTGATTGAAGCCATTGTCCATCCATCCATTCTGGCCCATTGAAAGAGGCCTCCACCAAAAAAAAACAGACGCTCTAAAAAAAAACAACAACAAACTAACAGAGCTCCTCCTACAAGGAGCCCCACCCGCGATTAATTGATTTTTTCCCACGGTCTGCTTTATATACTAATTTTTGAAGGACTCTGATTGGCTGAAATTTTTGATTGACATCGATTTCAACCAATGAGAGTCTTTAAAAAATTAGCAAATCAGCAAGCAGGTATGGAAGCCTGTAAGGGAAAAAAAGGTTAGTGTGAACTTGTTTGACCCTGTATGTATTATACATATTACAGGGCTATTTATGTGATATACATGTTACAGGATAATATCCTGTAACATGTATAGCCAAAAAATAGCACTGTAATATGTATAAAAAATAATGTGTAATAGAAATACATGAACAATATAATAAAATAAGTTATAAAGTACATCAATTAATCAAATAATAAATATCAATTAATATATATTGTTTTATGTATATGTTTATGTATATTTATGTGTATTTTTTATGTGTGTTTGTGTGATATATATATATATATATATATATATATATATTTATATATATTGATATATATATATATTGATATATATATATATATAAATATATATATATATATATATGTATATATTGATAGATATATTGATTGATATATATATATATATATATATATATATTGATTGATTTATATATTGATTATTGTTTGATATATATATATTGAGTTATATATATATATATATATATATATGTATATATTTATATATTGATTGATTTATATATTGATTATTTATTTATATATATATATATATATATATATATATATATTTATTGAGATATATTGATATCAATTGATATATATATATATATATATATATATATATATTTTTTTTTTTTTTGTACAATTTGGGCCTATATGGTCCCAATTTGTTATTTAAGGTTTTTAAGGTGCGGTTGGGGCCTATATGGTCACACTTGGTCTTTTAAGGTTTTTAAGGTGCGGTTGGGGCCTATATGGTCCCAATTTATTATTTAAGGTTTTTAAGGTGCGGTTGGGGCCTATATGGTCACACTTGGTCTTTTAAGGTTTTTAAGGTGCGGTTGGGGCCTATATGGTCACACTTGGTGTTTTAAGGTTTTTAAGGTGCGGTTGGGGCCTATATGGTCCCAATTTGTTATTTAAGGTTTTTAAGGTGCGGTTGGGGCCTATATGGTCCCAATTTTTTATTTAAGGTTTTTAAGGTGCGGTTGGGGCTTATATGGTCCCAATTTGTTATTTAAGGTTTTTAAGGTGCGGTTGGGGCCTATATAATCCCACTTTGTTATTTAAGGTTTTTAAGGTGCGTTTGGGGCCTATATGGTCACACTTGGTCTTTTAAGGTTTTTAAGGTGCGGTTGGGGCCTATATGGTCCCAATTTGGTATTTAAGGTTTTTAAGGTGCGGTTGGGGCCTATATGGTCCCACTTTGTTATTTAAGGTTTTTAAGGTGCGGTTGGGGCCTATATGGTCACACTTGGTCTTTTAAGGTTTTTAAGGTGCGGTTGGGGCTTATATGGTCCCAATTTGTTATTTAAGGTTTTTAAGGTGCGGTTGGGGCCTATATGGTCCCAATTTGTTATTTAAGGTTTTTAAGGTGCGGTTGGGGCCTATATGGTCCCAATTTGTTATTTAAGGTTTTTAAGGTGCGGTTGGGGCCTATATGGTCACACTTGGTCTTTTAAGGTTTTAAAAGTTACGGTTTGGGTCTTGAACGTTCTAATGTTTTTTTTGTTGTTTTCTATCACTTCCCAGGTGCAAACTATCTGTGGAAGCATATTTGTTTGGACTCGTTGGTTGACTTACTGGACGTGAATACCCCGAGAAGGAGAGTCAACTGTAGGTGAGTATATGGTCACACTTGGAATTTGAAGGTTTTTAAGGTGCGGTTGGGGCCTATATGGTCACACTTGGTCTTTTAAGGTTTTAAAAGTTAAGGTTTGGGTCTTGAACATTCTAATGTTTTTTTTTGTTGTTGTTTTCTATCACCCCCCAGGTGCAAACTATCTGTGGAAGCAGATTTGTTTGGACTCGTTGGTTGACTTACTGGACGTGAATACCCCGAGAAGGAGAGTCAACTGTTGGTGAGTATCATTGCTTTTAATTTTCTGTCCATGCGTATAGGTGCAAATTTGATGTTGATGTACTCTTGTCACATGAGGGTTTGCAATCTGTAATGTATACCAATGAATTCAACACACTGTTATTTTAAAGTAATTTTGTGACATAATATAAATTAATATACCGTGATCTCTTTCTTCTATTGGTATCAGAAATGAATACTATTGACTCTCTACTTGTGAAGCCTTTCGGCACCCTAACCTATGAGGAGAAGGTGGAAGTAAAACGGTTAGGACCTGACCAACCAGAGATAAATCTGGAGCAAATCGCAAGAGATAGAGGGAAGCAATATATCCGTACTTTCAATACTGAATGGTACAAGAAGAACGACTGGCTTTGTGGAAGCGTTTCTAGGAAGTCCTTATATTGTTTCCCATGCATCCTATTTGGTGGTGACGCTGCTTGGGCCAAAACTGGAGTGACTGACGTAAAACATCTAGCTGACAAATTGGTGAAACACAAAAGTTCACTTGGATAACAGGATCAAGTTTGAGATGCTTGGACAGGCGAACATTGCTGTTCAACTGGACCAAGGATACCAAGTCAGTATTCAAAAACACAACCAAGAAGTGGCTAAGAACAGGTACATCCTTTCCAAGATAATTGATTGTGTTCGCTTTTGTGGCGGTTTTGAACTGGCATTAAGAGGACACGACGAGAGTGAAACATCCATAAATCCAGGAGTGTTTCGAGGCCTGGTGGATTTGGTTGGCAGTATCGATAGTGCAATGGAACAGCATTTGAAGACTGCAACTGTGTTTAAGGGCACGTCCAAAACCGTGCAGAATGAGCTACTGGACTGCATGCATGAAGTTATTAAGGAAGTGATTCACCAAGAGCTTAAGGAAGCCCAGTTTGTGGCAATCCAAGTGGATGAAACAACCGATATTTCCGCTAGGACACAGTGCGTTGTAGTCTATCGCTACATTGACAAGAAGCATCAAGTGGTGGACAGATTTGATGGCTTCACGGAAATGAAATCAACGAATGCAGACTCGATTGCTGCTGTTGCGCTGGAAAGTCTGAATACTGTTCTCCCAGAGCCAGAAGACAAGAAGAAACTCATAGCTCAAAGCTACGATGGTGCCAGTGTGATGCGTGGAGATCAAGGAGGAGTTCAAAGAAAAATAAAAGACGTGTACCCGAACGCACACTACGTCCATTGCTATGCTCACCAACTGAACCTAATAATGGAGAAAGCAGTTTCAAGGATTGGAAGAGTTCAAGTTTTTTTTTCAAACATAGGCGGCATACCATCTTTTTTTTCACGCTCTCCAAAAAGGACTGGAGTTCTGGATGAGGTAGTTGGTAGAAGACTTCCAAGAGGTGCACCGACACGATGGAATTTCAACGTTAGGACCGTGAACGTGATCTACGAGAACAGAGATGCGCTACTTGAGTGTTTCCAGACAATTGAAGCACGTCTAAACTTTGATCCAACATCTATACTTGAAGCCGCAGGTTTCATTGGAATGCTGGAAGACAGGGAGTTCCTTTACTTCCTTAAATTATTTCATTTAATAATGCCACATGTTGACATCCTCTATAGTCAACTTCAGAAGCGAGACACGGATACTGTTTATATAAAAAAAGTCACAGAAGACTTTGTCGCCAGCATCCAGAAAATCCGTAATTCTGTTGAAGAGATAGAAGCAAGTTTGCCGAGCGATGTAACAGTCAACAGACGGAGTGCGGAGATCTCAACCTTGAGACAACTTTCAAGAGAGGTATGTGACATAGTGGTGGTTCATGCAAAAGAACGTTTTTCATTTTCAAATCACCTAGTCAGCGCCAAACTTGTTCAAAGTGACTTGTATAAAACCCATGACACTTGCTTTCCAACCCAAGCTCTGGAAGACACCGTGCAAGCATATCCAATACTGAAGAAGGAACAATTACGCACTGAGCTGTCACTTCTGTATGGGAAGACAGATTTTCATGCTTGTACAAGTGCTGTTGCTCTGCACAAACTTTTACATCAATTTAATCTGCAGAATGATTTCACAGAGACAGTGAAATTATTAAGAATCCTGATTACAACACCGATGACCACTGCAGAATCAGAAAGATGCTTCTCCACATTGAAGAGGATAAAAACCTTTTTAAGAAGCACCATGTCCCTGGAGCGGTTGAATGCATTGGCGATGTTCTCAATGGAAAAGCAACTGATTTCCGAGATCCCAGACTTCAATGAAAAAACCATAGAGAAGTTTTGTTCTTTGAAAGATCACCGTGCAAAATTTAAATACAAGTGATTGAAGCAAAGAAGAATGCATACCCCCAGGGTGTGCAAAGATAAACTGCATTAAGCAGCACCACCTCACACTACCAAACATAACTAGTGGTAAGTAAAGTATGAACGGTGTGTGGGTGTGCATATGGAAGGAGCTATGAAAGGTGTGTGCATGGTCAGTAACAATTTTTGAAGCCTTGGCGTGGTTTGAAGGAAATGGAGGCACTTCCAAGGGTAGCTGTCACTTGTGTACGGGAAGCCAGAATTCTATGTCTGTACAAGTGCTGTTGCTCTGCAGCAACTTTACCATCAATTTAATCTACATAATTTAACAGAGTGAGTGAAGCTATAAGGAATCCTGCTTACAACTACTAAAGAACCAGAAAGATGCTTCTCCACATTGAAGAGGATAAAAAGGTATTTAAAAAGCACCATGGCCCTATAGCAGTTGAATGCATTGGTTTGAAGGAATTGGAGGCACCTTCAAGGGTATGTAAAGCAGTAAGCAGTTATAACAATGGGTGTGGTTTGAAAAAGGGGGAGTGGCTATGTTTCGCCCTGTCGCCCCTCCAACTTGAAAAGTCACCAGCCGCCACTGTATGAACATGTAGTTGGGCCATACTAAAGATGAATATCTAGTAAATGAATAAGTGCAGAATAGACTCACACTTCTTTCTCTTTAAGTTTGGACAACATGTGCTTTGGTCTATGAAGTTGTCATCCAAGCCTGATTTTACACTCACTGACTCTATCCCAGTTGTTGCACCAATCCAGTCCAGTAATTGGTGTTTGTAGCAACAAGGAAGTGCCCTACAGGGCCAATATAAGGCTTTAGCAACAGAGCAGCATTTATGGCTTTGGCATTTCCCTGATTCTCTGCCTTTCCTTGAACTCTTGTTTTTGCATTCATAACCTGTGCTTGTGATCCTGACCATGGCCTGGAGACTGTATATGCACCTGATCTACCAGCCCTGGCTCAGCTTTGTTTGACTATGATTTTGACTCTGGTCACTTTGGAATTGATATCTAATTTTCTTCCATATTCTGTATTCTACTGAAGTTTATATTTTGTTTCACAGAAACAGCAACTGCTCCTTTCTCTTCTACTCCATGCTCTATGAATAAACTGTAAATAGCTATTGTCATATCCCACTGAGATTCATGATACTAAAACTCTAGTAAACCTGCCAAATCCAAAGTATACATCTTCATAAGACTGACGGCAATGAAATGTTAAGGCTGGCAATGCTGTTTTCCACACAATGAGAGGGTCTGCCCCCTCTGAGCTCCTTCGGCGCCATCGCAAGCCCTGAGTTTAGCGCCTTTGGCGCTCCTTGTAGCCTAAGTCCCGCGTGCTTCAATGGCTTGCCTCGCTCTGTGAGGCTCGCAGTGCAATGAGCGCATTCGCGTTCACTGTAGCCTAAGTCCCACGTGCTTCAATGGCTCATCTCGCTTTGCGAGGCTTACAGTGCAATGAGTGCCTTTGGCACTCATTGTAGCCTAAGTCCCACGTGCTTCAACGTCTCGCCTCGATTGGCGAGGCTTGCAGTCGACTGCTCGCAAAGCGAGGGCCGCAAGTGCGTTACCAACATCGCAAACGTCACCAACATCGCAAGATCCGCAACTATACATGTGATATATTACAATATATCACCATACAATATGGTCTCATTCAACAAAGTGATCCAGCCCGGCAATACCAGGCAATTCTACCTTGTACCAGAGAAACAGTAAACCCCAGATGTATATTTTGGCCTTAGTTGGGCCTCGTCAGTAGGGTGTAGCTGAACACCCCAAGGCACAGTGACCAAGGAGTCCACCTCTGGAACCCCCTATCACCCTTAGCCAGACTAAGCCTTAAAGGTCATATGCATAAATGACAACAAAAATAGATGTGCTAACGTTAATATGTTAGTTCTATGGACATGAGAGCAACCTCTTTTAGCTCACTTGTGCCCTTCACAGGGAGAAATATTCTGTAGTATAGCATTCTGGTCCCACTCAGACAAGTGATTTAGCCCTTAAATACCAGACAGGGGAAACAGCAAGCCCCAGGCGTACGTTTTGACCTTAGTTGAGCCTCGTCAGTAGGGTTGTATTTCATGGCTGGATCACTCTAGTGAGTGAGACCACACTGATATACTACAGGATATTTCTCCCTGTGAAGGGCACAAGTGATCTAAAAGAGGTGGCTCTCAGAGTGGGTTATCATGGCCATAGAACTAACCTATTAAGGCAAGATTGTTCGTTGATTGAGCACCTCTCTTGTTGCATGTGAATAAACTTAGCAGAGATCATGTGGCTTTAAGCTTAGAGAACCACTGCAGTTCAAGAAAAAAAAAAGACAAGTATGTACCAAACTAACAATATTAGCAGATGTGTAATTCATAAGGCTATTTATTTACATGAATCCATTATGTGTTAGCTATACCTCATTCTAAGGTCTGCATAAATGTGGAAGGGTGTTTCTAGTCACGTTATTCTTGCTCTTAGTCAGACTCAAGTTTTCAAACATATTTTTCTTTCATTGTGGAGTGGTCCATTAAAGAGTATACTCACAAGATGTTTTAGTTGATTACCATACAGGAAAAAGATTGTAAATGAACAAAAATAGTTGCTCAAGTCGTCATCCATTTCACTGTTAACATAAATTAATTTCTGCAAATGCCTTTTATATAACATGGCATGGTTAACACATAGCACAGATGTGAAGGGCACAGCTAGCAAACAGATTATAAGGACATGTCTGGACTTGAACTGATGTCCTTACAAAGCAAACTCAGTGTTGTGCTCGATACAGTAGGATTCCCTTAATCCCAAAATGATATCCAAGTGAAGATTATTCACATCCCTAAAGCTTCACTTTGGTTTGCTAAAAGCAAATCAACAAAAGAGATTGTATTCAAATATTTAAGATAATAAAATTGAAATAACCATTCTACAATGAAAATAGAGTTTTGGAGAGCACCAAGTCATTTTATTTTAGTATTGCTCTTAGTACTTTGTCCAAGCACATTTACTTGATTACATTTGAGTGGATATAGAGCCAGCATACAGTGAATGAAACAACAGAGAAATTGGGTTACATGTTAGAGGCTTGGAGATCTCTTATGTTAGCTTATAGGGCATTTTTACCAAGATGGGACATTTCCAAGACATCTCCAATGCCTCTCACCATAGTACTGTAAGTCTAGCTCATGGAGTAGTACTGTTAACTTAAAGGACCACTGCAAGAAAAGAAAAAAACGTGTTTGTCAAATATATATAAAAAACTAACAATATTTGCAGTTGTGTAAGCCATGGTCATAAACATTTTGGGGGGAAAATCTGAAATTTTTTACAGAAGTTTTTAGTTAGTGAACTTCTTTCTAAAAGCAAGGTCTTCGCTTACTAAAAACGTCTGTAAAAAAAATATGCTCTGTGCTTATATAGAGCCCTATTCAATTGGTCAAATCGCAATTGAATGAGGCCCTTTGTATGCACATTTAGTGAATGTTTTATAAACTAGTTTCAAGAATATAAAATCATTTAGAGATATGCAGAAAACCATCACTTGCATAAATGGAAATATATTCACTAATTATAATTGATTATGTACACTGGATAGAGTAAATGGTACCTTTTGCACCTTAGGTATGTTTTATGCATAATACCAATCAATCTGAAATAGTTGATGCACCTTAGGTAGGTTTTATATGGTTAAATATGCTCTGTGCTTATTTAGAGCCATATTCTCCACAAAGTGTATATTAGAAAATCTTATGTTAAATGGGTTCAAAAATAATCATAAAAAATGACATGTAGATATTGAAGAAAATATGTGGATTATATGGATTATACCAGGCGATCCTTACACTGATGTATGAGATACTAAGTTAAGTTGAAGTGAACTTAAACAACTATGGAAAATTATATATAATTATTGTAAAAAACTGAACAAAAAATCTTATACACAAATGTGTGAATCAACTAAGTGGAGATAAATATAAATGCATCTGATGATCTCTAATTAGTCAGCATATAAAAATGAAAAAAAAAACACAAATAAGTTTTGTCATATTAAAAACAAAGTTGGATAGACAGATTATCTCCACTAAACTCACATACTTAAATGCAATTAATCTTGCACTTAGGTGACACATCCTTGGTTTATGTTCCATACCATTTGCCAAGCTAGATGCTGGCATGCTTCCTGCAGTGACATTTAGTGTATTCTCTACTGGTTCACCAATCTCTGCACATGCTGCAGTTTTGGGGTTCCTAGCAAAGTGCAGTAAGTTTCCCCTGGACTCTCTGTTTTATGCATACTCTGGTCCTTTTAAATAATAATGAACTGAAAACCTTAAGTCTGACTAAGAGCATAATTAAAGGGCAATTATCTCACTGTAGCTGCTCTTCATGGTGTGAAAAAGCACAAAATTGAAAGCTAAAATTATTTAAAAAAATAATTACACTAATAACACCTAAAAACTCTAAAGTATTAGGTCTGTTTAAAAGCACACTGTATTCTGTCTCCTTACGGTTCCATGATTAATAATGTCATGATTTCATTGTTTATGGACTAATATTGCCATTAATTATGAATATAGCCAAGGGAGCATGACAAAGTTGCATTGGGATTATGTGTTATTGTGTGGTTATATGTTGCCTGTATATGGTTATTATGTATACTAGTTATTTTATATTATGAGAGGGAAAATGTTATATAGAACATATGTGGAATAAGAATACTCTGCACAGAAGTTGGCTGCAGATCATTGCACCCTCACAGTCAAGACAGATGTATGTACTTCAAGTAGTCCTAAGTAAACACTTAAGCTTTACATCAAGGTTTTCTGCCATAGCTAACCATGGACATCTGGCCTATTGTTTAGATATTTGATGAGTGTTATCTCAATTGTTATAGCAACCCAAGGCTACAAGGCAGAAGTGTTTCATCACACACATACACAAATGTACACACAGGTGTGGTATGGGAGAGTATAAATATGTTGTTTTGATAATTCAATAAAGGATCAGTTATCGTTTTCACATATCCACAGTGTGAGACTATTTCTGTGTTTTGTATCCTGACTTGGGAAGTGGTCTTGCCAGTGGCCACTAGTAATCTGTATCCATCTTCAGAAGCCATCTTTTGTGCCACAAAGAACAAGAACTACACAATACTGTTGAGGTTGGTTTGAACTAGGTTCATATCAAGCCCCCTTGAAGAAGCAGATCATGACATATGATAACATATGCCGACACTGTGTGTTGAAGACACTGTGAAGACAAAGATTTATAGCAGTTTGCCCTGAACTCAGAAATTCAGCAGGAGATGTTAACCCACAACTGCCCTATTTAGCTGATTCCAGCATGCCATTCTCTGCACAGATCAATTTGTGAAGGGTTAACTCTTTTTTGTTGCCTATGCTCAATGCACAGAGCTGTTACTGTGGGTCTGTCTGGGGGCTTGCTAGTGACACGTCTAAACAGAGATTTAATTTATCAATTTCTCTGTAAAAAAATGCACATATTCCCAAAATTCAAAAAGTATTTCCACATGCCTTTATGAAATCTTTACTCTAGCGTGCTCCAAATTGTGCTGAATTAAGTGGCCCTTTAAGCAGGTAAAAGTCATATGAGAGGGCTGTTTACATTATTGGAGAGCTGTAGTTACATGTGTAAAATGTGAATTGTATCCAGCATTATCAAACAAAGTCTCTGGACTGTCTGGCACTCCTTCTACGCCCCTCCCTCCACTGATAACTACAAACAGCCCCTCATCATCCAGCTCTTAGGATGTGATGTAGCAAATACACAATGGATTCTTGTACTAATTAACATGGTCTTAAAACATTCAGACCTTTACAAAAAATGTTATATGGCTTACACAGCTGGTACATACTTGACAAACAAGCGTCTATATTCTTGAATGCAGTGGTCCTTTAAATATGCAATTTATGCATGTTCTGCTCAGTCCACCCACCACTCCACCACATAAATGTAGCACAGTTGAGCACTATTCAACAAACAAGCAAATTCAAGTGATTGGTACAGGAGAATCCATACAGTACATGTAAGTTAGAATAAAACTTGCTCTAAACTTTGATATGACAGGATAAGAAAATTAGCTAATACACGTTGCTCAAAAAGAGAGGTAGATTCATAGATTGCTATGAGATTAAGCTATGCTAAATTCAAAATAAGGTCAAGGATTAAATTGGTTCTGAAATATCAATTCTTAAGTGTTGTCTAAGTTTCTGTTGTTGTTTTCTTTTATTTGCATCTTGCTGGAAGGTACATTATAGAATAGCACCATTTAGTAATTATTGGCCTGAATGAACTGCCTGTGTCCTTGTTATTGCACATATATTGTATTCTATTTGTTAGTGAGGCAGATGGTCTATAAGTTAGACAACAATTCTATGTGCAGTCCCTGCTCAGTATTTGCCTGTTGGGATTAACAAAGCCTTTGAAATGCTAGACAGGATGAAGGCCTGAGAGGGTCTATAAATAATTAATTTTGTATTGCCTTCCATCCAGGAGTCCTGTTGATTTTAGAACTGTTAATTGCTTGCTTCTCTCTATTAAAGTTGCTTTGGATAGCATGTTTACAGTTAAAAGATACAGATAATAAAGACAATCTATTACTTTGGTTAAGAAAAAAAAGATATGGGCAAAAATAATTAAGCACATCAAATATCTCTGCAAAAGTCTGTAGTACAATACAGCACAGGCGCAATTTTCAAAGAAAATGAATTATGGGAATAAGGAGGCATACTCTTAAACATAAGGGTTATGCACCCATAAGAAACAAATGTATTAATGAAGGTATTAGAAGCAGTGAGCAGCCTTCCAGCAGAAGGCAGAGTTGGTAACAAAAACCAAACAAAAGATTAATATTTGAGAAATACACAAGGAATAATAATAGGTGAGGCAGAGAGCTAATTACTAAAATATGTAAGAATTACGAATAAATTGTTTTAAATAGACTCATGTGTCTGCCTTTTCGAAATTAAAAATCCCATGGCGTATTTTGTTCAATCTGGGCATAGAAGTAAAGTTATGTGAAGAAAGGAATACTGTATATGGCAGTGGTGGAGCTAGTGCATAGGGGGCTCTGGTGCAAAAAAAAAAAAAAAAATCTGTGCTGAGGGGGCCACAGGGCCTGTGGGGGACACAGTGGGGGACCAAAGTGGGCCATAAGTGGCTGCAGGGGACCCACAGGACATCTGCTGGGGCCATAAGGGTCCGTAGGGGCCACAGGGACTGCAGGGGGCCCGGGGCCTGTGGGGGGCTACAGTGAGCCTTAAGGGGATGCAGGGTTGCAAGGGAGGTCCGCGGGGGCCATAAGGGTCTGTGGGGGCCATAGGGGGCCCCTTGGCCACGTGGGGGGCCACAGTGGGCCATAAGAGACTGGAGGGGAACAATACTGGAGAACATCTATCTTATTTGCTTACATGACCTGCTTATCTTGTTAGGCTCTGGCCCCTTTCATCTGATCCTCTAGGGATATATTCATGTGTTGGCAACTTTTTTTCTGTGCTAAGAATCCCCTTCTGTCCAGTATTTCTCACTCGTGTGTAATACATGCCAATATTATTATAGTTCATTTATAATGCACCAACATATTCCGTAGTGCTATACATAAGTTACGTTCAGACAAAGATAAATACAAATTAACATATAGCAAAGCAAGGAGGGCCCTGTCTTTGAGCTAGGAATCCAGTGTCCATGGTGCATGCCCAAAGTACTTAGGATAGAAACTCGCAGACTTACAATCTAAGGTAATGTAATGTAATCAGCATACATTATAATAATAATACATAAATAAACAGAACCATGAAATAACATATATGTAACAATACACCCAGAACTATAATACATAGGGGAACCTCACCATGGGGCCCCAGAACATGGTCATCTGTTTGTGCATAGTCCATTAACCCCGGTGTCAGGGAAAACAGGGGGAATTATAACATTCCATATGGGAATCCTATGGGATATAACTGCTGTCAGCCCAGGCCCATAGCATTTTACTAACTCTGCAGACCAGGGGTTTCCCTGGGCATGACAGCATCGAATATTAACCAAGTATGAGGTGCCTGTATGTCACAATCTTCCTGGTCTGCACCTCAACATCATGTCTGCAAAGCTTCTCTGTCTCAGTACTCTGGCTAACCGTCAGTTCCCCAGCAAATTAAAGCAGGCTTTTCCACCAATTATCTTGTCATGCTACATTATTCCTCTTGTTTGTGAGTGCTTCTATTGTGTTGTGTCTGTGTCTGTATGTGTGTATCTGTGTCTGTGTGTACCTGTGTCTGTGTGTGTGTATGTCTATGTCTTTGTTTTTGTGTATGGATTAAGTGATCATGATGTGTCCGATTGACTGCCCACCTTCAGAAATATAGTACACACAAATAAATGTAAATTACAAAAATTAATACTTATATGATGTTTTGGAAGGATTTAGGATTAGCTGGTGAGACACATCCTGATCACAGACTCGCTGATTATCATTAAGAGCCCACTATAGTTCAAGAAAAAAAGATACTTGTTTGTCAAGTATGTAAGTGATGGACATAAATATTTTTGGGAAAATCAGAATTTTTCTAGTAGCTGTTTATGAGTATGACAATTCATTTTGTGTTTGTTACATAACTTCATGTGAGCTGGATCATGATAGTGTGTTTTCAGTGGATTGAGGGTTTAGGAAGGAGGGAACAGAAAGCATTTCTAAATTGGAGACGCTTGAAATTGATACCACACCCCTTTCCCCTCACTGGCCCAGAAGCAGACTTCTTGCTTCAGGAACTGCAACCATAACTCTCTAGAAACTCCCCTCACACACACAACTTTCCCCAGGGCCTAGCAGAGGCATCAACCTTTTATTTTTTCTATATAAAAACTAGCTGTATATATTTTTTCCTGATTAATTATGCTCTTAGTAAGATTTTTTTTTTTTTTAAATATTTATGTTTTTATTGTGCATTGGCCCTTTAACTCACTTAACTATTCAGTTTTTATGTGTGATACAAGTGATCATGATTTGGTTTGAGTATCGTGCTTGCTGCCCTCCCATATAAAATCTAAATACAGTGGTACTTTGGTACACGTTAATTAGTCCCAGAAGGCATAATGAGTATCAAACATGATGAGTATCAAGTTCTCTTAAGTAGTAATGTAAAGTGACTCATACAGGCTATAGCACGCGTGACGAGTTCCAAAATAGCATTGAGTGTCAAAGCAATTTCTGCTCATTAAAACACATCTAGTACCAAATTTGACGAGTTCTGAGGGAGATGAGTACCAAGGTACTACTGTATATGGCCCACCATCAAATGCATTTAATAAACAAGTAATTGCTTGGTGTGTGTGCGTATGAGTAGCTATGTTGTTAAAATGGCTGTTTTGTGGAAATGCCTGTGATTTGCTCACATAGCAATTAAAGTCAGCAGAGAGAGCGATTTAAACTCACAGAAAAGGCAAAAATGGGTGCATGCTTACCTTGTGCATGCACTGCCTGGAGCTCCTCCACTTCACTGCTTAGGGGCTCCAAAAAGATAGATCCAACCCTGTTAATATGTACGGCAGAATTAAAGAATCGTTGATGGATTTTTGGAATTAATATAACATCACTCTCTCTTGGAAAGATGTGACAGAAGAGCCCATTGTTGACCAAATTGTCGACCTAGTCAATATGGCAGGACTAAGAGATGCTGATGCATAGATTATTGAGGAGTTGCGACAGGGTTCTGGTGAGAACAATACCAATGACAACCTTCAATAGTGATTCGGACAACAAAGAACCCAAACAGCTTGTTACAGATTTCCTCACTAAAAGTTTGAAGACGATAAACTAAATTGTTGATCAATTTGTAGCAAATGATCCAGGTGTTCACAGAAACAGAAAGGAAGACAATGTATTTGGGTGCGATCTATTTCTACCAACATCTGCTGAACAAGAGAGAAAGAGAAAAATAGAAATATCACTACAGTTTATGAATTCATCACTACAAAAAAACAAGAATCACAGAAGAGCCAGAACCATCACCCTCACAAAATTAAAGTTTGTATTTCTGTGTATGTTCAGTTTGTATTTTTGGGAAGTTTAAAAAAAAAAACACAATCACTTTCAATTGAAATTGTGTATTCTTGGTCACAAGTTCCCCTAACCCTACTTAAACAGTGTTTCGTTTAGCACTCAGTCTTCCAGGATCTACAGCGTTAAATGGGGTATACATGTACCTATGCTAAATTTTAAATAGTTCTTTGGTTGTCAAGTTAAAACATTTTTTTGTTAATTTAATATACTTTTTATAAATTTAAACCAATTTTATAATTGTTTTCCAACTATGGATACAAAAAAGCTTATTGGTATATATAAAATATTACCCTATAAAACAATTTTCCAACATATGCATCTATTAATCTTTACTTTAAAAATGACAGGGCAATAAAATTGTAAGGCAGGTAATGCTGTTTGCCACAGACATACATTTTTTTGATGGTCTGAGATCCTTCGGCGCTCATTGCAAGCCTTGCGCTGAACACCTTCGGTGCTTATCGCGTGGCTAGAAATGAGCGCCTTTGGCGCTCATTGCGAGGCTCTTGGTTGTTGTACTTTTTTTTTATCAGAGGCACTTTTGCTGTCATTGTAAGGCCGGCGCTGATCTGCTTTTTGCGCTTATTGCAAGGCTGTCCCCTGGTGTAGTTTGTGTGCTATGAGCAGCGTTGGTGCTCGTAGTGAGGCTCGCGGTGAATGGCTTTTGTGTTTATTGCGATAGTGTTTTTTTTTTTTTTTTTGTGTATATGTACTTTTGTATGCTAATTAAATAATTAATAAATTAATATACTTTACCTATTTGGAAGTAATATATGCAGGAAGCATTTTGCTGAAGAGCTGTCAATCTGTTTTGATGCAGCATACAATGTAGATTTGCACTGTTGTGGAGCTGAGGTGTAAGTGTCAGCAATGTGTGAAGTGTGTAGTGTAAATAGGCTGCGTGCGCAAGGGGAAGCCGTTAGTGTAGCTGTATACTTCCGCATTGTGTAAGTTAGTGTTGTAAAATGGCGGCGAATGTGTATGTGGTACGCGGGTGTGGATGATTTAGCGTCCTTGCTAAAAGTGTATCTTGTACCTCGTACTGCTTTTCGGAAAAGCCGTATGTGCTTGGTGGTGTTTTGCGGCTTTAGGGTCCTGTAGCTTAGTTTTAGTTTTTTCCGGCGGCCATTTTTTCTCTCGCTTATGGGGCTTTGTGTGTCTAAACTTGGTATTTTGGACTTAAATTGTGGTGTAACTTCACTAGCTGAGGTCATGGGTGCCCCCCTCCCCTTGCTGTGGGTAAGCTTTTTATGTCATTTTTGTGTTTATTTATTTATTTTGTTTTTAATGTTTTCAGGTGCGCGCAGTTCGGCTGTTAAGGTTGTACATAATGTTTTTTTTTCTAAGCCCCGCAGCTCTTATTTTTTTGTGTAAGTCCGTATTTAGTGATTGCGTGTTAGATGTATTTTTTTGTGAGTCGCCGTAGAGCCACCACCTCCGAAAATGCGGCCCCTCGAGCTTGCAAAGCATGAAGATGATTCGTAGTTTGACAACTATGATATGTGATAATAAATATATAATAATATTATCCTATAATAAACCTGTATTGCAGGGGTTATGTCTTTTTTAATATGTATTATATCTTATTGTACTAATTCATGTTTTTATTTATGACATGTTTAAAGAAACATTTCAATCTTGTTAGGTGCTTTATGGAAAGCATTATGCTCATTAGATTCTAATCTCAAGGATAGGGCCGTTATTTTTCTCAATATGTTAGAAATGTTTTTGTCTTGAACTTAATCCCTGTATAGTACTACAGAACATGTTGGCGTGTTACAAATAAACAACAATAATAACATTGAAAGCATTTTTCTTTATTGCATCTGAAGAGGGCATGTATTAATATTTTTTTTTTTTAATTACATGAAGGCCCTGTAGCAGAATAAACTGCCTGGAAAGTTTAACCTTGTCTGTGTCTGAAGTGTTGTTACATTTTGTTGTCACATTTTGTATACTTTACAAGTATATTGAGCTATGTTTGCAGCAAAGCAAAACTGTCAGTTATAATTAGAGATATTAGCTCAAATTAAGCAAAATTGGAATACACTTATAAAGTGGTATAAAAATATTATGCCGGCAGAAAAAAAGCATTTTCCAACTGTCAACTTTCCTTTAATTGAGTGACAGGAGATTATAGTTATTAAATTCCCAAATTTCACTTATAGATTAACGTTTTCAACTTCATGGGATGTAAAATTACTCATTAAATGCTGCACAGGTTTATATATGATTGTGCAAAGTACATAATCATGTACAGGTTATTACTGAAGACCCACTATATTCATATCTTTTTTGGGCAAGAATGTTTGATAGACTGTTCACGCATAATAGAACAAGGGCATTTATTGAAAACATGTATAAATAATAATCACATATATAGTTGTCCGTGTTGGGGGCATTTGCAATGTTGGTAACGCTTTTGCTTCCCCCGCAAAGTGAGGTATGCAACTGCAAGCCTCGCAAAGCGAGGTGAGCCGTAGACGCATGCACGACTTAGGCTTTGGGGTTCGGGCTCATCGCGTGTCCTGGGCGTTACCAATGGCCGATGGGGGCAGCAAAGAGCGCCAAAGGTGCTCATTGCAGGACTTGCGATGAGCGCCGGTGGCGCTCATCATGAGGCCCCCAGGACTCGCATCACCCTCAGTACCTGTTTCCTGCCAGGGCTTGCGATGAGTGCCGCACTCTGTCTTCTCCTCTGCACCTCTCGTCCTCCAGCCGCAACTACTTTCTGGATCAAGCCGCGCATCGCGCAGGCAGGATGCGCATGCACAGTGCGCGGCTTCATCCAGAAAGTAGTTATGGCCGGAGGACGGGAGCCGCTGAGGAGATGAGTGAGGCCCATCCAGGTACGACACACAGGGGAGGGAAAGGAGGAGGCAAACAAGACAAGGGAGGGAGAGGAGGTGAGATGGAGACACAAGGGAGGGAGAGGGGGAAGGAGACACAAGGGAGGGAGAGGAGAGCAGGAGAAATGAGGGGGAAAGGGAGAGGCAGAAGGCAGGCACAGATGAGGGAGAGGGGAAAAGGAGACAAAGGGGAGAGAGGGGGGAGGAGACACAGGGCAGGGAGAGGTGGGGAAAACTTATATAATAAACTTGATATTTTTTCTGGTAAGAGTAATAATTTTGTATTTGTATAAATAACTTTTTTTAGTAAACATTTCCTAAATAGGACATAGCAGATGTTCCAATACGGTGTAATTTAAACATACAGGTAATACATACATGTCAGTCAGCCTTTTTGATCCTCTCATTAACTGACAAGACTAATTTGGAAAGGCACTCCCTGATGTCTGCACACACACAGTGCCCGATTCAATTGAGCAATCGTAAGTTACTGGAGCCCGTAACTGAGGTTGTAAGTTAATTTGCTATTCAATTGACATCTTTTTGTGGGCTCCAAATGGGTTACGGGTTATGGGTTTCAAAACTTTGCGGTTGTTAAACCCGGAACTTACAGCCCCCCGAAGCCTTTGATCCTACCCGTCCGCAAGATTTACTATCGATAAAATCGCAAATCGCTATTCAATTGCTACAATTCCCCGAGCCCACAAATATTTTCACACCCGTAAACGTCAGATATAGGAGAAAATCCTACGAGTGCTAGAGAGGACCCACAAGGGGGTTTAACCCCTGTCCGTAACACTGTAAATGCAAATATAAAATCATGAACTGTAAATGACAGGGAAAGCGATGAAAGACATTAGAATTAATTGCACACCAGTCTCACGCTCGCAAATCGGCAATGAAAAATTTATTTTAATATGTGTCATTTCGGGGTTATATCGACCCTGGGAATCAATGAGTTAATACATATCAGGCCACCCACGAACAGTATCAGCATTATTATTTTGTATTTTGCAGGTTTGCAAGTCCAATCACATTCCGGACCCCTAAACGCTAATTGATTGACATATAACCTCCTTGTTTTACTGACAGCATGATGACTGTCTAATTTTCAATTGGCTGTTTCGAAATGGGTGGTTACGGTCTTGCTTAATTGGTCATGTTCCCGCCCTGAACTGCTACGGACGAGTGCAAGTTTTACGGTTTCAGCTTCCGGCCCGTAACTTGCAGACTTGTTCAATTGAATAGCACCGGAATTGTAGCAGACTGCGAGCCCTCAGCAAACCCGTAGACATACGGCCTTTATACCACAAGATGAGGGCTTCTAATTGAATCAGGCTCCTAGTTTTGTGTATTTCACATGACTTTAGACCATACTTCTCAACTGTCTATCTTTTAAAGGGACAGACCCACTTTCAGGGAAAATCCCTGTCCCTCTTTTTAAGTAAAGTGCTTTATTTAGAGTAGAAAATGGTAATCTGAGTTCTAAATATATGAATTGGACATACTGGATGATCATTTTGTATTACTGTTGATTAACTGATTATTAAGGCTGTTATCATCAAGCCTTCAGGAGTATTTTTTAACATATGTTAGAAAAAAGTAAAAACAATACCTTTATTATATACTTTCTTGCACAGAATTAGGCATATCGATCAGTATATAAAGGACTAATGTAATGCGTCCAATATGCATGAGTTTTAAGTAGTAAAGATCAGTATTACAAGCTTACTGTGGTTTAAAAAACAAGTTGATCTTACACTTAAAGGACCATTGAACTATGGAATAACATTTTACACTGAATCACAGTTAATCTCTTCTATATGTTTTATTCATTTTTAAGTGTAATAAATTAAATAGTTTAAGCTTACTTGTTTTATTTTGACACTCATATTGTTTAGTATAGGGGCAGACATTGGTCCTCATTCAATTTGGGGCCGTAACTCCATCGCAGATAGGCGATTTTCTGCCATTAGGTCTACTTTTACGCTGCTATCCAATTGGCTTAAAGTTAGGCGCCGGTCGCGAGAATCAGGAAATCATGCTCTCGGCAGTAGTTTTTGCGGGCTTGAAAATGATCACAGACACAATCCCGTAACTTGTGGTTCAAGCCTGTAAGATCGGAGCACTTTAAATGCAAATATAAATTCAATCCAGCACTGTAAATGATTGGGAACACAATGGTTGACATTACAATTAAAAGCACAACATTCTCAAGCTCGCACATTGCAAAATATAATAATTTATTTCATGTTTAAGTTTCGTCCAAAGTCCTACGGGCTTGAATGACCTCCAAGCCTGTAAACCGGAAGGACTTTGGACAGAAATTAAACATGAAATAAAGTATTTTATTTTGGCGATGTGCGAGCTTGAGAATGTTGTGCTTTTAATTCTAATGTCATCCATTGTGTTCCCCATCATTTACAGTGCTGGATTGATTTTATATTTGATTTTAAAGTGCTCTGATTTGTAAGTAAGCCCTTTGCGAGACCTCCTTGGTCCCAGTAACCTGTGGTTTGATTTTTTTTGCCATTTGCGAGCTTGACGAAGTGGTTCGCGAGGGAGAATCAGAGCAATTAAGTAGCAAATTGTGATTTTACTCTTGTGGCTGTGAAAGATCCAAGGCTTTGAGGGAAGTAACTTGTGATTTTAAGAATCGCAATGGATCACAGCTCGTAGCAAGTAACCCGATCGGAGCCCGCAAACGGAAAGCAGTTGAATAGCAAAGTAGCTTGCGACCTCCATTTGCGAGCCCGGATCACAAAATCGCAGCAATTGAATGAGGCCCTTTGTTTCTCTCACATTTTCCTTCACTGAGATCTTCCTCCATTTTGTGTAGCTAGTGTTTTCAGCAGCATACACATAGATGATGTCACTGCTGGGGGTGGAGACATCCACACAGTTGGCAGGGTCCTCTTACAACATGACAGAGGGAGCCAATATAACTGCTGATTCCGTTCACTAGTAGCAAAGGAGCATGCTATTACACAAATAATGTGTAATATATATTATTGTACAGCACAGAAAACTGTTCCATCCATAAAAACTAACTATATTTACAAATTGTGCAATAATATGTTTTACACATTATTTCTCTAGTAACATGCTCCTTTTCTAAAAAGGGGGATGAATCAGCAGCTATAGTGCCTAGCCATTCATGCTGTAAGTGAATGGGTTCCAGCAGTGTGGATGGCTCCACCCCAACAGTGACTCTGAGCCTGATTCAATTTCAAGGCCGCATCTTGCGGGATACATGCTGTATGTCTGTGTAAGTTAAGGGCCGAAAGCCGAAAACCATGCACTCGTCCATAGCAGGAAAGGGCAGGAATATGATCAATTAAGCAAGACCGTAACCTCCCATTTCGAAACAGCCAATAGAAAATGAGACCGCCATCATTACAGTAGTTAAACATGGAGGTTGCATGTCAATCAATTAGGTTGGGGGGTCCGATATGCGAAGGGACTCGCAAACCCTCAAAATACAAAAGTATAAAAATGAATGCCAATACTGTTCTAGTCCATATGGGTGGCCTGATATGTATTAACTAATTGATTCACAAGATCGATATAATCCCAAAATGAAACATAAAATTAAATGTTCTTTTACTGACAATTTGCGAGCTTGAGACTGCTGCCCAATTAATTCTAATGTCTTTCATCGCTTTCCCCATCATTTACAGTTTAGTATTGATTTTTTATTTGCACTTACAGTGCTATGGACAGGGTTTAAACCCCCTTGCTGGTCCTCTCTAACACTCGTAGCATTTTCTCCAACATTTACCATTTACGGGTGTGAAAACATTCGTGGCCTTGGGGAATTGGAGCAATTGAATAGCAATTTGCGATTTTATCGATCGTAACTCTTGTGGAATTGAAATATAAAAGGCTTCGGGAGGCTGTAAGGTCTGAGTTTAACCATTGCCAAGTTTTTAAGCCCTTTACCCGTAAAACATCCGGAGCCCGCAAAAAGACACCAATTAAATAGCAAATAAACTTACGGCCTCACTTACGGGCTCCGGTAACTTAAGATTGCTCAATTGAATCTGGCCCTATGTCTTTTGCACATTCTATTGCAAGAATCAGCTAAAAAATAGTGTATGAGGGGCATTATAACTGCGGCATAATGAGAAATGTTGCAAAATAAGTAAGCCATTTTTCATTAAATGTTTAGAAAACATTTAGGGGGTATTAATTTTGATTCAATTTAATAACAAATATCTGTCTATTTGTTGTACTTTAGAGTCTGAGGATATGTGCTGCACACAGTTATTGTGAGAGAATCTCCAACCCAAGGATGGTGGGAAAATACACAATTTTCAGTATCCTCAAAAAAGATCTACCTTTTAAATCACAATGCAATTATTTATACCAATCTTTACTACTTAAAAATCATGAAAGCTGGAACATTTCAGTGGCCTTTAAGTGGTTTAACTGTGCAACGTTTCAGAGCTTATGCTCAAATATGTTCTATAAAACTCTACTGTTTTTTTTAATGGTTTCATCCAAATTTCCTAAACAAATCAAAGTTCAAATATGGCCTATATAAATCAGCCCTTGCATTTGATTGGGTCTCAAATATCCCTCAACGTGGCATGCACACTTTATAACATGAGATGATTCATGAGATGATTGAGGCCTAATGGTTCTATGGCAACAATGACATGAGGAAAGAATGTACAAATGTCTAAAATATATGATTAAGAGGGACTTATCAGGAACTGAAACATGTAAAAGCCAAATACTGTATTGATCCGAATATAAGCCGCACCCGCATATAAGCCGCACCCGTAAAGTTCAAGGGGAAAAAATAGAAAAAAGATAGTACTCAAATATAAGCCGCACCCGTAAAATTTGAGAGAAAAAGACTCTCAAAGTGATTAGCCATTGCAAGAAACAGGCTTTCTAATTAGCACTGTAGCCTTTTTTTGCAGGTTACAGGCCTTACAGGATGTTAGAATCACTAAAACCGCAAATCGCTATTCAATACCGCAGTCTCAAGCACGAAAATCGGCACCCTTAACTCACAATCGAGCAAATCGGCAGTCATTTTGAGTTCGCGAATAAAAGCCGCACACCTAACAAGCAAAGTTTGCAGATCGTCAAAGATTTTTTTTTTACGGTCGCGAATATAAGCCGCACCCGTAACTCGCAAGCTCAAAAATCGGAAAAAAGGTGCGGCTTATATTCGGACCAATACGGTAGTTTCCATCCTCCCCTTTCTTAAAAAAGTATTTTATGGGATTCACCTTTCCAGTGTTCCGAAGATAATAAATCTCTGCAATGCAAACATTTAGCTGGTTTGATTTTATGTCATGCCCAGATAAAAAAAGAAAAAGACAAAAAATCAAAAGAGTAAAGAAATGGTAGATATAGATTTAACATTTTTCTCTGTTCTAAATTGATAATGATTGAAATTACTGCAGAGAAAATTTTGTTTTCTCACAAATTAATATTTTTTCTTTAATTGCTTCCATTACATTATATTATTGAAGAGAAAGAATTTTAGGATGACATTGGACTGCATTGTGGTGTAGTTGGAACATATAATATTTACAACTCATAAACTAGTGGAGCAGCTCTCTGCAGGGCTTAGTAATCCAGACACAACGTGAACCAAATAACTCTGGCAAAGGGATCATTGTGGTATATTGAATTGTCCCTTAACAAGAAACTAACACAGCACTAGTTTTAATACGTAAAATTAATTTATCTGAAACTATTTTGTTTTATGAATATATTTCAGTTTCAGAAACAAACATTAAACTTAACTGCAAAGAAAAAACAACATACTGTATATATACATGATAAGGCCAGTTAGGCCCTGACTAGGAAAAATAGGTATCACTTAGGACAAAGCCTTTTCAGAGGAGTGAAAAACAACTAAAAAAACAAGTTGATAAGGATACAAACAATAGAACAGAGAAAGAAAAGAAGCAGAGGCCATTGAGGAGAAATATCTAAAATAGGAAGCTAAAGGGTGTTAATCTGATTAGGCGTAGGACAGCATCAATCCTACCAATTTGCACCAGCACTAAACTTAAAAAATATGTTCCATTTGATCAATGGACTGTTTTTTTTTCATTCTTTCTATGTAAAAAAAAGATTATCCTTAAAAAATATCATGCTTTTGGTTTACACACCGTTTAATGTTGTTAGATTGTTAAATATGTTACAATCATGAAGTACAGTGGTCTTTTAAATGCACATACCCTAAAGAAAAATATATTAAAAAAGCTAATTCATAACCAAAAGAAACTTATTAGTAAAAATAAAATAGTTAATGCATATGCTCAAAAAGTGTTAGTGAAATTCTAATACAAAGTTTCCTGTTGTGATTGCAATATCAAATTATACAGTGAAAATATTTGTAGATCAAGATGCAAGTAAGATATCACACTATGTGATACACTGATGAAGATTATTTTCTTTTATGTAATAAAAAATATGGTGCAGGCATTATAAAATAATTATAATGCACAGCCTATACTTTGCTCTCACAGTGTCTCATCAGGAGTAAAGCATGAAATGATTTCTTGAAGAAGTATAAAAGAATAATATAATAATGAGTACCCATAGCACTCAAAGGCTCTTGCATTACTGAAAATAGCCTAAAAAGGTAGATTCTTACATGTGATTTTGAGACTTGTATAATCCTGATGAAGTAGAACAATTTCAGCTGTGCTTCTTAAACCTTAGAATTAAGAACTATTGTCTTCAATGACTTTTCTGAAGCTAAACGTGTAATCACTGAGTTGATTAGATCATATCACATTTTACTTTTAATGATTTTGGATTCTGTCATAGATTGTTCATTGTATCTGGGCAGCACATATTTATCAGTTAAGGTCAGAAGAAACGCACTGCTGCTGGTGCCAGTGTGCAATTTAGAGTGAATGTTTGTCCCTGGTTGAGCTGCAGAGCCTACAGTGAGACAGCATCCCCTTCTGATCTTCCATCATCTCTGCATTTTGCTACTGCATCTTTTATTGTGTGTGAGTGAGTGTGCGTGTATATGTTGTGTGCTCACAGATCATGGCCGACGCGGAGGCAGCCCCAGGCACGTTGGGTCTGACGCAGCGCTGCGTGACCCGACGGAGCCCGGTCGCCTCTGATTGGCTGGAGGAGGAGGAGGGACGTCCGCCCGTTTCGCTTCCTCCTCACTCCGTGCCGGCCATTGAGCTGATCAGAAGCTGCACGCTGCAATATAAGCAGGTTAGCAGGTTTAACCCATAAGTGCCCAATCAAGCACCCACTAATTAAGCACATTCCATCCCCTGCATTGTGTGTCCCTGTGGCTGGGGCTATGAAGGAGGATGCACAAGTGTAGACGGCATTTCTACGGAACTTCAACGGGAGCACCCTGATTCAACTGAGCAGGGTGATGAAAGGGCGGCTTGACGTTTATGCGGGATCAAGTGCGGTCGGAGTGGGAGCCTATTTTAGAGGCTCGTGGTGCGCAGAACCATGGCCCGCATCATGGGTTCGGGGAGGGCTTACAGACGATGCTATGGTTCTGGAGCTGATGTGGGGCAGGGGCTTCGGGAACCGTCATGTCCTTTTTCAATCAGGCAACCCAAACAGGGTCCGGGTAGTCAATAGCTTGACAGCGTCGTCTGGGCCGTTGATACGGCTCATATGGTATTTGTTTTTTTGTTGCTTACGAGCGAACATCTGGGTGAGGGCTGAGAGTGTTCCCTCGCCTTAACGTTGGGGTGGTTGACGCCATTTCTCGGTTGCAGGGAACCCGGTTCCGAACACTAGCGCCGGCGCCGAAGGATCACGGAGAGGACATACCTTCAGAACTCTGGGAGCTTGGAGTGGTAAGGTAGCTGGTTACGTCAGACAGTCAGTAGCGACGTGGGTTGCCTACAGGAAGGTATGGAACAGGTGGAGCGACATGGTTGAAGAAGCCGGTGGCGAAGGTTCAGAAGAGAAGGCCATGGGGATGTGGTTCTTGCTCCGCAGCGCAGAGAGAGGTGATTCCAGGGCGACTGTGGCCCGGCAGTTGTCGTCCCTGACATTTATGTACAGGTTGGCAGGGCAGAAGGACTTAACAAAGGAGTTTGTGGTTTGCCGGGTGGTCAAAGGCATGTTCAAAGGGGAGCACCGTATGGACAGGAGGCGCCCGATCACTCTCTTTCTGCTGCTACGTCTGGGGGAGGCGTTGGGTATGCTATGCAGGAACTCCTTCGAATCCCTGCTTTTCCGGACCGCCTTTTCCCTAGCGTTCTTGGGGGCTTTCAGGATTGGGGAACTGGTCTCGGTTCGGGGCGGGGGGGCAGCTGGCAGAGGACATCTGTCTGGAAGGTGACAGATTGTTGGTATGGCTAAGGAGGTCAAAACGGACCAGGTCCAATGAATTCTTTCACTCCGATAAGTTTCATCTAACAGAGATAGGATTAGAACTGTTTACTCTGGAGCTTAAGGATGGGGCTAGGCAGGCCTTAGCTTTATTGAGAGAGCAAGAGGGGGATCACAGCCTCAGGAGGCATCCATCGCCTGCTCTGTGGCGGGAGATGAGTCACCCGGCCCACGGACTTAAGTGCGCATTGTCCTGCCTCATGGGCGTGCTTAGTAAAGCACTGGGAGGCTCTGAGCGTGGGCCCAGGGCGTGAGGTGACTGACCGGGCCGGGCTCCTCCTTCGGGATGTTTAATTGAGCTGTGATGTAACAATGTTAATTATGCTAATTGGTTATTGGATTATGGTTGCTTTAATAAAGCTGTGGCCCGTAATTTTCCCAAGAAACACTTGGTCAGTGTGTTTACTTATCTAATGGATCTTGCCGGGGTCATGGCCGGCGTGGAGGCAGCCACAGGCACGCCGGGTCTGACGCGTTGCTTTAATAAAGCTGTGGTCTGTAATTTTCCCAAGAAACACTTGGTCAGTGTGTGTGTTTATTTATCTAAAAACCTAATGGATCTTGCCGGGGGCATGCTTCTGCGCAGCTGATATTTGATTGCTTCCCGAAATCAAGAGACTGGCTTATATTATATAATATGCCATAAATATTTACTGTACATATGCATGAACAATGCATACGCCCTGCGTTATTATTGTGTGGGTTAGTGACTTTATTTCTGTCTCTTAAACACTGTACACATTCCTTACAACAAGTTTTCGTGCAACACTGTACATCACATATATAGTTGTGAGCACAACTGTCCATATTGGTTGTCTAAATATTAATTTAAAAAAACTGTTGCAAACTACAGGCTCAATTGAATGGCAAGTGCATCTCCCATATAGGAATGTATGCATCTATTACACTCCACCATAAGCAAACCCATATGAGTAAACTCTGAGGTTTGATTGCTATGTAAGAACTGTTCCTGGCTGCTATGGTATATTTTACCTATAAAGTGACACTGAATATCCTACATATACTTGAAAGGCTCTGCAAGTGCTCTCAATGAACCAAATCCTTATGTGTAAACACCACCTCCTGCAGGAAGAGATAATAACCTTACAAGAATACTTGCAAAATTATTATTATTATTATTAACTTTTATTTGTAACGCGCCAACATATTCGGTAGCGCAATACAGGGGATAAAAACAAGCATTAACAAAATTCCAAAAATGGAGGACCCTGTTTTGAGCTTAGAATCTTTGCAGAAAGTGCTTTTTCCCAAAGCATCCCAGAAGACTGAAAACTCGCCACTTACAATCTAAAGGGAATGGAAGGGGCAGAAGTCAGGGAAAGATTAAACAGATAAGGAATAAAAAGGGTCAGAAAAGAAGTGAGAGTTAGAAAGGTTTTTCATTTAGAGAGAGAGAGAAGGAACAGAGGTGAGGGCTCTAGCATTTAAAATGTTGTCTGACCCTAGTGGTGAGATAATATATGCAAGTAGGAAAGTCAGGTGATTCCCATTTCACTATATATTTAATCAGAAATGGGGTGAAATATTTAAAGAGCTACAAGTGTCCCAGCAGGAGAAAAAAAGAGCCCAAAGAAGCAAAATTTCCAAGGCCTCTCATAGAAGATAAATTAGGCATAGAAATCCAGAATTACAAAAAAGCCTTTCTAATGGTCAACTCAGCCCGATACAACAATTATAAAGAGCCATCAACTAAATCACATTGTCAGTTACAAATAACTGCTCACCCTATTACAGCACCTTGCAAGATTGAAAATCTAAAGTATTCGGTGAGGTACAGGAGAGGGGAAGATACGTTGTGCATGTTAAGGCTACGGAATATGTTGGCACATTAAAAATAAAGGATAATAAAGGCGGTAGGTGATAGGCTTCTATAAACAGATGCGTTTTTAGTGAGGATTTTAAGGTTTTGAGGCAGGGATATAGTCTAGTGGAGCGAGGCAGGGAGTTTCAGAGAATAGGGGCAGCACAAGAAAAGTCCTGATTGCGGGAATGAGAGGAGGTAATAAGAGAGGTGGAAAGAAGAAAGTAGTTAGCAGAACGAAGAGGGCAGGTGGGGGAGTATTTGGACATGAGAGCAGAGATATAAGGGGGTGCACTGTTGTTAAGGGCTTTGTCAGTTAGGGTCATGATTTAAAATTTTATTCTGGAGGGAACAGGAAGCCAGTGGAGTGACAGCGAGGTGATGCAGATACTGAACGTTGAGTATGGTAGATGAGTTCTAGCGGAAGCGTTCATTATGGACTGTAGTTGAAACAAGCGGGTGATAGGGAGGCCAACAAGGAGGGAGTTGCAGTAGTCAAGAAAATATATGATGAGATAGTGTATTAGAATCTTAGTTGTGTCTTGGGTGAGGTAGTGACATATTTTAGAGATGTTTTTGAGATGAAGCAGGCAGGATTTTGTTAGTGACTGTATGTGAGGAATGAAAGAGAGGGCAAAGTTCAGTAGAACCCCAAGACAACAGGCTTGGGAGGTGGGAGTGATGATTGGATTGTCGACAGTGAGAGAGATGTGAGGGATTGAAGCTGAAGTAGAGGGTGGGAAGATTAGGAGTTCGTTTTTTGGACATGTTGAGCTTGAGGTGGTTGGCGGACATCCAGGAGGATATACTTGAGAGGCAGTTGGAGACGTGTTAGAAGAGAGTGGGGTAAATCTGGGGTTGAGAGGTAGGTTTGAGTGTCATTTACATAGAGATGATACAGAAATCCAAAAGATTGTATTAGGGTTCCAAGTGAGGATGTATAGATGGAGAAGAGGACTGGGACTGAACCTTGGGGTACACCAACAGTCAGAGGGTGAAGAGAAGAAGAGGTGCCGGAGAAGGAGACGCTGAATGTACGATCTTGGAGGTATGATGAGAATCACAGGAGCGGAGTGTCTCGGATGCAGAGGGAGTAGAGGATATGGATTAGAAGAGGAAGGTCAACTGTGTCAAAGGCGGCAGAGAGATCTAGAAGAAGTAGAATAGAAAAGTGGCTCTTTGGCTTGGCAGTGAGCAAGTCATTAGTGACTTTTGTGAGAGCTGTCTCAGTGGAGTTTTGGGTCCGTAAACTGGATTGGAAGGTGTCAAGAAGGGAGTTGGAGGAAATAAACTGGGTAAAGCGATTGTAGATGAGACACTCAAGTAATTTGGAAGCCAGGAGAAGTAGATAGATAGGTCAATAGTTAGATGCAGAGTCAGAATCAGATGAGGGTAATTATGGAATGATTTAGAGATGGAAATGTGCCAGTATTTAGAGAACGATTGAAGAGATGTGTGACAGATTTGATTAGTTTTGTAGAGAGGGGAATGATAAGCTGAGATGGAATACAATCCAGAGGACAGGTAGTAAGGCGAGAGGTTGATAGTAGGCTTCATAGAGACTTCATCCTCGGTTTGCATCTGTTTATAAAAGCCTGTGGGATGGAAGTAGGGAGAGGGCTGGGTTTATCAGTTAGTTGAAAGGATGGAGTGCATAAGTCACCATAAGAGGAGAATTTGTTGCAAATGTTTTCAATTTTGTGCTTAAAATGGCTGGCAAAGTCTTCAGCCCTGAAACAGGAAGGGACGGGAGGTGATGGTGGGCAGAGGAGAGAATTGAAAGTGACGAACAAGCATTTGGGGTGGGAGGACAGAGTTGATCTTAATTTTGTAAAATACTGCTGTTTAGCAAAGTTGAGGGCAGAGAAGTAGGAGCGCAGCATAAACTTGTAATGAAGGAAATCTATTGGAGTGTAGGATTTCTTCCACAGTCATTCAGCAGTGCGGGAGCACCTCTGAATACATATTGTGTTTGTGTGGTGTGCCATGGTTATGGATCAGAGCGAGGGTGTCTGCGTGGGGTTATGGGGGCAAGGGTGTGAAGGGTTGAAGAAAGAGTTGAGTTGTAAATAAATTTAGGACCATCATTATCAGTAATCTTGCTTGATCATTTAGGGCCATATTCAATTAGAAAACATGGAGGTTACATGCCAATCAATTAGGTTCAGGGGTCTGATATACGATCAGACTTGCAAACCCACAAAATAAAGAATTATGAAAATGAATGCCAATATTGTTCTAGCCCATATGGGTGGCCTGATATGTATTAACTCATTGATACCCGAGATTGATTTAACCCCGAAATGACACATAAATATCATTTTAGTTTCCACGAGCTTAAGACTGTTGTGCAATTAATTCTCATGTCTTTCATTGCTTTCCCCATAGTTTACAGTGCAGCATTGATTTTTACAGTGCTACGAATAGGTGTTTAACCTCCTTGCACGTCCACTCTAGCACTCGTGTGATCTTCTTCTTCATTTGCCACTTAAGGGTGTGAAAACATTTGCAGGCTTTGGGAATCTGAGCAATTGAATATTGATTTGCGATTTTAGCCATCGTAACTCTTGTGGAAGTGAAAGATCAATGGCTTCGGGAGGCTGTAAGTTCCGGGTTTAACCATCCCAAAGGCCGTAACCCATTTGGAGCCCGCAAAATGACGCCAAATGAATAGCAAATTAGCTTGCGACCGCACTTATGGGCTCTCAGATCACCCGAAAGCTCAATTAAATATGGCCCTTAAGGTGTATCCTATGACAGTTAATACTATATTATATTTTATATGTGTGAAATTAATATACCGTAAATGGTACTGTATGTCAAATGCAATGTTCATGTGCAATAATTAAAAACCTCCTGCCTGGATTTCCTAGTTTTCATAAACTGCAAAACAGGTCTCATTGGTTGTTCTGTTTAGTTGGGATATCTGCTCTAATGTTTTATCTACTTTTCAGCAAGTGGCTAGTTCTATTGGTGTTTCTCTTGATATAAAGAAGACAGAAGGTCCAATGACCCAGCTGAATGTCCTTGGCATTACCACATACATAAGTGCCACGGAGTGTAGCTTGCCTGACAACAACATAATGGACTTGAAAGCTATAGGTAAGGTTAGAAAGGTTTCCCTTAGCTGGCTTCAGTCCATCTTTAGAAAAGCGCAATCTAGTTTGCATAAGTATTCATGTGGGCAGCAGTATTCATGTGTGCCTCTCCATGGTCAAAGAGTGATCTGACATAGCTCAGAGGAGAAACTGCACTATAGTTATGTTGCTGTTCATGTGGCTTAGGAACAACCTTGTGGTGGTACACGTTATCACCATGTCCATTACCTTCTAGTAGTTGTAGGCTGTTGAGACACCTCTTTCTTATGTGACTCTGATTTAACATTAGTTATAGAGCTAGACATGTTCCAAGAGTTCTTAACTATGTGACTGATGCTGATTTTCAGGGCACTGGCAACAGTAGAAGACAAGGCCAGAGTGTTATTCCCACAAGAACTGTGGGAAATGGACACCATCAAATTGCAGCACTCTGTGCCTCCTGCCACTTGGTTGGCCTACAAGAGGGTCTAGGGTGAGTTAAAAAGGCCTCTGCAAAGTGCAAATCTGGATCTCTTATAAAAGAAGAGTTGTACTGCTGCAGATGCACTGATGTGGCATGAAAACTGATGCTCTCCTGTGATTTAGAAAATATGGGTAGCCTTAGCATTTTATTTTAGATTGTCAGGGCTTCAGGATGTGACCAAATAATTTATTGTGAGGCAGAAGGCCAAAAGCTTTACAAGGAAAATAGTTAGATAGAGGGGCCCTCTCCTGTCCCTCCTCATCCCATTGGAGGAGCTTTTCTCAGCCTTCATAAACACTTCCTGCCCTCCTCTTCCTTGAACTCCTCAGTTCATTTCTTAGTCTGTGTCTGGATGGTGTACCTCAGTGCTCTCTTGTTTTTGGCTTTTTTAAGACCTTGCTTGGAGTTTTCCCCTTTTGTTGCTGTTTTTCCATGTTTCACCAAAAGCCTTGCATGAATCCTTCTATTGCAGCTTTGGCCTTTTGCAGGCCTCACCAAGCCCTTGGAGAATTCCCCTTTGTTGCTGATTTTGGAGGCTTCACCAAGCCTTTCGCTTGAAGATATCCCCTTTTGTTTCTATTTTTGGCCCTCTTTTGTAGGCTTCACCAAGCTCTTTGTTTGGAATTGTTCCCTTTTGTTGCAGCTTTGGCCTTTTGGCAGGCTTCCTCCAGTCCTTCCTTTGGAGATGTCCCCAGTATGTTGCATGCTTTGCCCCCCCCTTTTGCAGGCTTCACCAATGGAGATTTTCCTTTTGAGTTTTGAAACCACACTGTTAATTAGCCAGTTCATACCAAATCCACTTTGAGATTCAAAAAGCCTATTGTCCTTTTCCATTGTCACGTGGCTTCAAAAAGCCCTCAGCTTTGAACAAGTGCTAAACCAGCCCTTGCTAGGTAGTTCCTAGATCACCTTGGCAATTCCAGGTCCTTGCCTATGCCCAAGGACACACCTACTTTCATTGTCACGTGGCTTTCCACATAGCCCTTTCCATATATCTACTAAACAGCGTTCTTGCCCATGTTTCAAGGTAACTCTTTCAGGCTTTCACTAAGCACCTCACTGCTGATTTCGACCCACATCAGCTGTCATTGTCCATACCAATGGAGTCATCTAGCCCTCATATCAGGATATGATGTCCGTAGCACCGGCCACAATTCAGCTACCCCTCGCCGTTTTCTTCCTGCAGTTTTGGTGCCTTTTGCACCTTATATCAGTCATTGCTGGAGAGCCATGGTTTCAACACTGCATCATTTTGCTGGATCTACCTTTGCCGTAGGAGAGGGACCAGACCACAAATCTAAGTATATACAACAGTAAATATTTTAACATAAACTGTTAAAATATATTACAGTATATCCGAATATACTCCTATAATAAAGCAACCCTCTTCCACAGCATACTGAATTATGTAATACTCCAAGTACAATGAATCTGTTAGTCTGGAGGAACAATCTAAGGGTTCATGACAAGCAGTGTGGCACGTAGGAATGGGGAGGAATGGTGTCATATTGTTGACTGGCCCAACATCTCAATCGTGGGTATAAATGACCAGGACTCAAACAGTAATCCACTATTTTAGGATTTTACTAGAGTCAAGTTTTTGGGTTTATGTGTTATGGGTTGGAATTATATGACCCAAGACGACCATGTTCAGGTCAAGTGTGCTCTGCAGGTAGCCCATGAGATGTGGAATACTTGTATATGACTAGGAGTGGGAGTCAATCGATTAGATACTGGGTGGAAGGAGCAATGTGGGGTGATGGCTAGCAGTTTTAGCTGGCCAGGCTCCAGTTTGACTACTGCCACACTAGGTTTCACAACTCACATGCCATATTGTCAGCATATTATAATGTGCAATACAGTCATGGCCAACATTAAGATTTATTTTTGGTATCTTGTTCCACCCACCGTGATGTAAGCAATGAACCTAAGGCCTGAAAGACATAGGCCTCCATTCAATTGCAAGCCCATAATTGCCTTCATAGCGGCCGTATGTCTGCAGGCTTGAAATTTGTAACTGTTACAGAGCAATTCAATTGAACAAGCGCACAACTACCTGGCCAAAAGCCTACACCGTAAACCATGCACCCCTATGTAGCATTTCAGGCCATGATCATAAACAATTAAGCAAGGCCGTAAGTACCAATTTCACAAATAGCCAATAGTAAAATTGTAATCATTACGTCAGTAAAACATGGAGGTTAAACGTCAATCAATTCGCTTTTAGAAGTCTGATATGCGATCAGACTAGCAATACGGGAATGCACAAAATAATAAAAATGAATGACGATACTGTTCTAGTCCATATGGGTGGCCTGATATGTATTAACTTGATTACCGAGATTGATATAACATGGAAAATAACATTAAAAAATTATAATAATTATTGTAGATTTGCCAGCTTGAGACTGTTGTGCAATTAATTCTAATGTATTTTATTGCTTTACCCACATTTTAAAGTGTAGTATTGATTTTTTATTTGCATTTACAGTGCTACGATCAGGTGTTTAACCCTCTTGCGAGTTCTGTCTGGTACTCCTAGGACTTTCTTCTACATTTGCCATTTAGGGGTGTAAAAACAATTGCGGGCTTGAGGAATTGTAGCAATTGAATAGCGATTTGCACTTGTAACATTTACAGGCTTGAAAGATCAAAGGCTCAGATGGGTTGGACTTACGATTTTGACAACCACTGGGATTTTTTTAAACAGCAAATCGACGCCAATTGAATAGCAAATTATTTTAAGGGCTACATTACGGGCTCCAGTAACTACAATTTGCTCAATTAAATGGAGGCCATATTGTTTGCAGTTTGAATAAAGGCCAGAGATAGCGTGTGTTATTTTTGATTATGTTATTGTTTACAACGAGAAAATCATGCAACACAGTCATACAAGGTGTAAAAATTGACTTTTTATTTTTGAAATCTCAGGGACTGATCATAAAGAACCTCAACATTTAGGTTTGAAAAGTTGTACCCTTCTCTAAATAATGCAAAATATTATCTATTCCATCCTGTTGTGTGTAATTAAATATAATGGGCTCTGTATTATGTTTCTTTTTCTTTGAGCAATGACAGTATGCTTATTTGAAGAATGTGCCTTGATAATTTGCTAAATATCCTTTAATTTATTATTATAATAATTATTGTTATTATAATTTATATTATATTTATGATTAATTTTATTGTTTAATTTATCACTGACTATTATATGCAATTATTCTTTACTGGGATAGACATTTTTGTTTGCTCACTGATTTTCAACTGGGAGTGAGATTCTATATTAAATTGCATTTAATTGTGTAAACTGAATCAAATGGATAACTAATGTGAATCCAATGGTTCCTCCTAGGTGACAAGTCAGGGTCATAATAAAAATAATGGTTGCCCATAGAAAAGTGAAGCTGTATCTAACATGTGATAAATTAAAATTGGTGTTTTTTAGCTTCTAAAAATAATATTTGTCCATTATCAATTTAAGTTCTTAAAAAAGATCACCTTGTAAATATGGAATTTAAGTGGGCTTTACATTTTTATCTATACTTTTCTAAATGTGGTATTAATTCACATTCCAAACCACTGTCATTTCAGATTATAGAGATATATTTCCCAACAAAGGATTTTTTTTGTAGTTGAAGTACACAGTTTTCCAAACCTGAAAGGTTTCATCTTCTATTGTAGACACTTGAAAGAAATCTTCAGGGCATTGCGTAGTCTATATACCTAATCAATGAACAACTAACAACTTGGTCAAACAACTGGCTTTTCTCCAGCAAACAGCTCTTTTATCCTGTTATACATATCGGCAAGAAAGCATGTTTTTCCCCCCAGTGTTTTCATCCTGACCTTCATGCACAAAATTCATAGGACGAAAATAAATATGTAACCCAGCAATGCCACATATAGTATTTGTATCATATAACACTCCAAATTTAAGGAGTTGGATATCTAGTGTTGGTAAAACATATACCTGTTCAAATGAAAATACATGTATGCAGAATAAATCACTACACCCCAATATATAATTTTAACAATAAAATCTCATATGTTTATTTCATGACATGCTCAACATTTAAGATTCACTTATTGCTACTAATTATTAGATTACTCTAATTCTGAATTGTGTCAGTGTGGATAATAATGTATATGTTATGCATATAGCTAAAATGATACCTCTGTCCAGAGAACCTTTCTAAAGGTTTTAATAATATTTAATCCAGCACCTATGCAGTGGTGTTAGCCAGTTTTCATACGTGTGCAAAATATATACATCTGTATGTTTATAGCCAGAGGAAAGGTATGAATTATGTTGTGATGTAGTATAGCAATATTACATGGTAAGGTATTTCTTTATGATATGGTACAGTTTACCATTATGATATGGTAAGGTATATAGTTATTGTACAGTTTACTTTTTGATATGCTTTATCTTTAAGAAATGCTATGGTATCTTTATGATGTGGCATATTATTCTGATAAAATATGCTATATCATTATGATATGGTATGCTATATATCATTATGATTTGGTTTAATATGGCACTGATATAATATATGAGTGTGGCCAATGCTAATGAGTGATGACAAAACCTGCTAAGAGGGCCTACCTAAAATGATAATATATATGCCTGCATGAGTGCTGCTAGCACTGGGGGCCTACACTTCATTGAGGGAACCATGAATGCCAACATGTACTGTGACATACTGAAGCAGAGCATGATCCCCTCCCTTCGGAGACTGGGCTTCAGGGCAGTATTCCAACATGATAACGACCCCAAACTCACATCCAAGACGACCACTGCCTTGTTAAAGAAGCTGAAGGTAAAGGTGATGACTGGCCAAGCATGTCTCCAGACCTAAACCCTATTGAGCATCTGTGGGGCATCCTCTAACGGAAGTTGGGGGAGTGCAAGGTCTCTAACATTCACCAGCTCTGTGATGTCATCATGGAGGAGTGGAAGAGGACTCCAGTGGCAACCTGTGAAGCTCTGGTGAACTCCATGCCCATGAGGGTTAAGGCAGGCTGTAAAATAAAGGTGGCCACACAAAATATTGACACTTTAGGCCCAATTTGGACATTTCCACTTAGGGGTATACTCACTTTTGTTGCCAACGGTTTAGACATGGTTGTGTGTTAAGTAATTTTGAGGGAACAGCAAATTTACACTGTTATACAGGCTGTGCACTTACTACTTTATATTATTGCAATTACTACTTTAGATTGGAAAAACAAGAAAGACAAAATTCATTGGCCAGAGTTAAGTAAGAAACAGACCAGCATTGTGAATAATATCCTGATAGGTCAGTAAGTAAGTCTATAGATCAGGTTGTAGATAAGAACACAGCAGAGTAAAATAAAGAGCCATACATTTCAGAATAGCATGTAGCTTACAAAAACAGTAATTGAAGGGTGGAGGTAAGTGGAATGTATGTGCTATAAGATTTATTATGAATACGTTTGTCCAATAAAAAAGATATCACTATTCACTGCAATACTCTGATTATTCAACTGGATTACTGGACATTCACGGCTGCCTCACTCTTCATATATATATATATACATATATATGAACAATCAGATTATTGCAGTATATAGTGATACCTTTTTTACTAGACAAACATATTAGCTGAAATGATGAGCTTTTATCAAGACAAAAGTAATACTCTGCAATACTCCCAGAGACATGAGATGAGGTCGAGATACTGGGAATTGCTGGGGAAGGAGAGGAAGAGATCACATCGCTCTGATGCGTTTTGTGACCTCTCTCCTCCTGCTAGACACCAGAGATTATGTACATACCTCCCCTGCAATAGTAAGTAATCAATTATCTATAGCACATGCAAGTTTTCACATTGTATGCTGGTTTTATTGGAAATTACTTTTACACTAGGAAAATGTGCAGAGGTGCCTCCTTGTGAGAGCTTCCAACACATTCTACATGGTGTATACTGTAGAATAATTAGTACACACAATTTTACAAAACGTAATTTCAAATACATATGATACATAAGTCTGGCTATCTGTACGGCAGTAGGAAAGGAAGCACTAGCACAGAAAATCTAAAGTCTCTAGAAATGCAATATTTTTCTCATTTGGAGATTATAATATATTATAAAGGGTTTAGCCACTCATTTTATTAAGATCTGTATTTTACAGGTTCACTTTTCTCTGCGGACAAAGATACTGTTAGTTTTTATATTAGTAGAGGATTTTAGACACAGTGTGAAAGAATATAGAGACTGATTTTTAGAAAAGGGTTTGTTTGTTCATTACATATAACTATGACATAGATTACCATTTCTTTTAGCTGAAATAAAAATAATCAAATTATCAGGATATAGAAAAAAACAAGAGGACATCTCGTGCTTGGGAACTATGAACACCTTTTTTTTTTTTTAAATCCCCCCAAAAACAGAGAAAAGCAATTGCACAAAAATGTATCAGAACAAAGGAATTCATTGTGGTTAAGGCCCCTTGCTGTGCTTAAAAAAATCTATGAATAGACATATCTTATTCTTTGTATGCTTTAAACATAGGACAAAAGAAAAGTTATAGAAGACCTTAAACCGTTGAATCCATTAGTTCAGTTCATGTGACAGTGAAATTATTGCATTGTTGTGCTTTGCACTGAACAAAATGCCACTGTGGATCTGGTATTTTTTCTCTCTCGTTGGCTGACAAAGGTTTTCTTAGGCAATGCTAATGTAATAAGAAGCTCCGAGAGTCTTTCAAAATATATCCACCCTTCCCCCACTTTATCCACTCCTGTAAAGACAGCTGGCCCCATGGGTATAACAATTGTATAAAACCCGACAGACAGAATTGCCAGAAAACTAATTGGTTCCTACAACAAAGCTTTCCAAAGAGTCTTGAAGATCCATAACCAGGGTTAACATACTGGAGATAGTTTGTGCAATAGAAGAAAAATGTAAAGTGATACATTGTTAAATTGCTGTAGAAAATACTATACTTTAGACAAAATAATCCACTGACCTTGGAATGGAAAATAGATATTTATCTTTTTATTTTCAGATGTTTCATTGTGTTCCTTAAAGCAGACCATAGAAAATAGCTTGTTCTATATTTTCAGTGATCTTTTTTTTTATCTTCATAGTATTATTATTCATTCAACTATAGCTGTGTTCTCTGGTCTTTACATAAAATACTTGTTTAACCCTACTCATCCTAGATTAGTTTGGAAATATATTATGAACTCTGCGGGAAAAAGATTGTCTGTGGGTTACAATGTTTATGAAATAAGAAATAGAAAATGCATTGTCTGGAAGGGGTCTATATAGGAGCTATATAATATAGGCACTGTCTATCTATCTATCTATCTATCTATCTATCTATCTATCTATCTATCTATCTATCCCCATCTATATCATGTTTTATTTATTTTCTGTATTTTATTGTAGCTTTAAATGTCCAGTAAATTTAAATTTCCCCCCTCGCAAGTCCCAAATGGACCTTATAGGTCCTTAAAGGACCTGGGCTAGTAAAAAATGAACCCCTGCCACGGGGGTACTATATGTACCCCTCCAGCACCTAAAATTAACCTCATCACTGATGGGGGTCTATACAGACCCCCATGAGCCTATAATTAACCCCTTCAATCCCATAATAGTCTATACTGACCCTCATAGGACACTAATTACCCCCTCAGTCTCATAACGGTCTATACTGACGCTCATGAGATATTTATTAACCACATCAGTCCCATAAGAGTCTATACAGACTAATTAAAGGGATATGTAAGTTTCCTGGATTACAAATGCATCTGATAGAGGAGAATTAATAGTATATAAAAAAAAAATGTTTGCATGAAAAAATACCAAAATAAACATTTAATCACTGACCTTGAAGTTAGCAAAATGTATTGTAATTTCTGACAGTTTAAAATTAAGGTTAACACCCCCTCCATAATTTGTTTTGCCAAATTTGGCTAGATGAAACATTTGAGACATAGCACTATGTTAGTTGCCATGGCAACACCACAAAGCATATACAGGAAGCAGGGATAGGTCATATCCCAGCAGTGATTGGGAGGCTGACAACACTGCTCTACTTTTGGCTGAGCAAGCAAGAGCAGGTAAATAGTGGGTTAATATTGCTCCCCAGATGCTGCATGCTGATTGGGTGGGGATCAGGAACTTGTGTAGACACCTCCTGGGGGTGCCAACACAATCATTAAATGGATTTTTAGATATTAATAAAAATAAAATGTTTTATGAGATGTGCTGTATACATATAGGCTGCTTTTTGCCTATAGAGTGCAGAAATGTATTAATCCAGCTCACTTAGATATCCCTTTAACCCCATCAGACCGCCCCTCTAAATTATCAACCCCCCTCTACACTATTAACCCCCTTTCACCCTATTAACCCCTACACTTTATACCTAACCCCCTAATAAAATCCTGACCCATGCATGATCCATTTAGGCTAGTTGATGGAATAACTGACACGACAACTTGAGTTGGGAGAAACAACGGGCCACAGCTTTATTTTGAAACAATGTAAACAAACAACCGTAACTTATTTAAATGACTAATTTAGTCCTTTCCTTCCGGGGGAGGAGCCCGGCCACGAACAGTGACCTCACGCTTTGAGCCCTGCCCAAAGCCCCAATGCTTATCTTTAAGCACGCCCTGTGAGGTGGGGCCATCGCCCCCTTAGACCAGTGGGCCGGGCAACTCACCTCCCGCCGCACAGACATAAATTAACAATACACAACATACAATAGCCACTTCTCCGAATTCTTTAACCAAAAATTATATATTAATTTCAATATTTCTTATTTATATTATATATATTATATATACTTTTTTTTTTTTTTTTAAAAGAATAAACCATAACATCTGTTAACAACAAAATACAGGGTGGGTAGGTGGGATTCCAGTCGGGACACCGCGCTGCTGTGTTCAATGGCGCGAAACGGGCTTCCGACACGCCCCCCGACACTCCTGATTGGCTAATAGCCTCACAGGCTCCGCTGGGTCACGTGACGCTACAGGCTGACCCAGGGAGCCTGTGCAGCCCTCGCGTAGTTCATGACCCATGCATGATCCATTTAGGCTAGTTGATGGAATAACTGACACGACAACTTGAGTTGGGAGAAACAACGGGCCACAGCTTTATTTTGAAACAATGTAAACAAACAACCGTAACTTATTTAAATGACTAATTTAGTCCTTTCCTTCCGGGGGAGGAGCCCGGCCACGAACAGTGACCTCACGCTTTGAGCCCTGCCCAAAGCCCCAATGCTTATCTTTAAGCACGCCCTGTGAGGTGGGGCCATCGCCCCCTTAGGCCAGTGGGCCGGGCAACTCACCTCCCGCCACGGAGCATGCGAGGGACGCCTCCCGAGGCTGCGATCCCCCCCTGCTAGACATTAAAGCCAAGGCCCGCAAAACACTCTCCCTAAACTCCAACATCATCAACTCATACCCTATTTCCGTAAGATGAACCTTATCCTTTGCGAAAAAATCATCTGCGCCGACCGGTTCGAAATCTTTATACCGGATGGCAGTGAAACCTTGTTTTCTCACAAAGCTCGCAATCTGCTGGTTTATCTTCTGTCTAGCCTTATCTAAGCATACTGGGTCGCGCGCATTACGCCATGATCTTCTCTTAATCATCTCAGACCAGATAAGGAACGTGCCAGGGAACTTCTTCACCCATTTCTCGATGTGTCGTCTCATCACCTTTAGCATTCGTCTCATGGGAACTGTCCCCAAATCGTTCCCGCCGGCATGAAGAATTATAACACTGGGCTGACCGTAACGCTGCGCGTACGTTTCCAAGAGACCGTCGAGCTGCGCCCATCGCAGACCCCGAATGCCACACCACCTTACGCATAAGTCCGTAACAGGAAAGCCCAGTTGTGCCTTTTCTTCGGTAACTGCAGCTAACCTATGGGCCCAGTACACGTATGAATGGCCCACAATCCATAGTTGCTTCTGTTCCCCTGAAAGTAGAAAGCAACACCATTAAACCACTGCATTTGGCCGTACATAGGAACGAAAACGGTCTGAGTCCCACCTCCCGATGCGCTTTACTGTCGCGTCGGGCAACCCCAACCTAGCCGCTTCAGTGGCAGCTCCAATCCGAAAGGAGTGTGTCCCAAAGTCAGACTGCTTGAAACCGAGCCGATGCAGTGCGCTTTTTAAAACTCTTTTAAACTGATACGTAGACAGTGCCGTTCCATCGGCGTGTACCAGCAGCGAACACCGTCCCACCGGTCGCTGCTTAAGGTACTCCACTACACATGCATATGGGCAACACTCCGTGCCAACCTGATGCAGAACCACTTCTCTTCCTTTACCCACTTGGTCGGTCTTTGACCTCCGCAACCACAATACCACCGTACCTTCCCTGAGGCAGGTATCCACCAATTGCAGACCCCCCGAACCGTGTCTACTGTTCGCGACTAACTCCCCTATCCTAAACGCTCCGAAGAACGCCAGGGAAAAAGCCGTTCGTAAAAGTAGAGATTCAAAGGGGTCCCTGCAAACCACCACCAACTCCTGAGCCAATCTCAGCAACAGCGCAAATGTTATTGGCCGCCTACTATCTGGCCTTTGCGCACCGCTGAACATTCCGTGCACCACCTTGCGCACTAGAAACTCCTTAGTAAGGTCCCTCTGCCCAGCAAGCTTAAACATAAAAGCAAGCGCCGTGACCTGTCTCCCTACTACGGGTTTTGATTCGCCTTGCTCGGCGCACCGCAGCAGGTACCAAAGCAGGATCCCTACGCTCTTGTCCTCCGTCGTGGCACCACCTGCCAGTGCCACTAGACTATCCCATTTTGCCCACACGCGTCTGTAAGCGTTCCACGGCGCTGGGGCAACAGACTGTCTCACGAGTCTTGTTACCTGACAGCTCCAATCTCCCAGAGCTCCTCGGGGATGTGCTCCCCCAGGGCGTTCGCACAAGGAGCCAGCGCCCTGAAGCGATCCTCCTGAAACCGAGAGAGGGCGTAAGCAATTCCGTTATCCACATTTGTCACGTGTCTTGCTTGAAACCATATGTTCAAGCGAAGGCAACATAGCACAAGATGCCTGAGCAATCTAATCACTGGTACGGATGCCGCCGTGATGTTGTTCACGGCTTCAACCAACCCCTTATTACCCGAATGGAAAATGACTCGCCTGTCCCTGAAACAAGGACCCCATAAGTGCACTGCTACCACCATCGGAAACAGCTCCAGGAATGTAGGGTTCAGCAGTAAACCCGCCTCTTCCCATTCCTCCGGCCATGCCGCAGCGCACCATCTCCCTTGGAGATACGCCCCACAAACGATCGGTCCAGAACCATCGGTGTGAAGATCTAGCACTGCGCTGGTGGTGCCCTCCTTTTGAAGGACCACCCGCCCGTTAAAATCTGCAAGGAACATCGCCCATACCCTTGCATCGTCACGCATGGCCCTAGAGACTGTTAGGAAATGATGCGGCTTCGCAATCCCTACCGTAGCCAGCGACATCCGTCTACAGAATATCCGCCCCATGGGGATAATTCTGCATGCGAAATTCAACTTCCCCAATATTGATTGCAGCCGCCGCAGGGTCACCCTCCGTGCGCCCCGTAACGCCGTAATCTCGGCTTGCATGTCCTCCACCTTCTCTAAGGGAAGACTGCACTCCATTTTGCAGGAGTCGATCCGAATCCCTAGAAAAGTCAATTGTTCCGTAGGGCCCTCCGTCTTGTCATGGGCCAGTGGTACCCCGAATTCTGTACAGATTTCAGTGAACACCTCCAGCATGAAACGGCAAGCGTCGTTTCTCGCTGGGCCAACAAAAAGGAAGTCATCCAGGTAATGGGTAACACTCTTGTACCCCGCCTCGATGCTCACAACCCATTGTAAAAATTTGCTGAAGGCCTCGAAGTAAGCACAGGATATCGAGCATCCCATGGGTAAACATAAGTCGACAAAGTAACTTCCGTCTACGAAGCACCCCAGCAACCGATGGCTTGACGGGTCTACGGGGAGCAATCTGAATGCTGCCTCAATGTCCACTTTCGCCATAAGGGCCCCCTGGCCCTCCCTCCTCACCAGGTCGACCGCCCGGTCAAATGACTCGTAAGACACAGTAGCCTGGTCTTTTGATATGCCATCGTTTACCGAACGACCTCTGGGGTAGGAGAGATGCTGGATCAATCTAAATTTACCCTTCTCCTTCTTGGGGACCACCCCAAGTGGAGACACGACGAATCCCTGGATGGGCGGGGCCGCAAATGGCCCAGCCATCCTCCCAAATTTTACCTCATTAAGCACCTTAGCTTTAGCTACCCCTGGGAAATCCCTAGCCGACTTCAGGTTTGGGACAAGAAAACCTTGAATGTCGACCCCGCATGGAATCCGGAATCCTTCTCGGAACCCGTCCTCCAACAGGCGCGCCGCTTCGGCGGTGCCTGCCAATTTACCGTAGCGCTTTAGCCACGGAAGCATGGCGGGGAGGCGTATGGGCGTCCTGCCCCTTTGCGGGAGGTTCGCCCCTGCCTCCCTCTTTGGGTCTACCGCATCTAGACAGGGGGTGTTCACCTCCGCAATTTGAGCATGCATGCTTAAACCTGCAGTTAGGTGCCCATCTGCAGACCCCCTCGTTGTACGAAAAACAGGTCTTAAGACCTGCTCCTAAGGCGTTGGTGGGGCCCTTAGCTCCACCGGCCCCGCTCCGAAAGGGCGTCGTGACTCTCATGGGTGTCATGATGTTTAGCCAATACGCCACCGCTTTGTCACTCCACGCCATACTTGGCCTTGAGGCCAAGTATTGCCGGAATTCCTCATCGTACCGCCACCAAATTTCGTCTATGTAAACGAACAATCCCGAACTCTGTTCAGGGTGCCGCTCACACAGTACGCAAGCCTGCAGCCAGGTATCAAACGTCCTGGGTAGCCTAGCAAAGGATTTCCCCTCTCTGGGGCCCCTCTCGGCCAGGTCTGTTTGCCTAGACATAGGGAGAAGGGAAAACAACTCTATAAATTCCCTCCTCCAGATCTTTTCCTTTACATCCTGTGGAAGGTGTGCACCTAAATTATCCAACGAGCAGAGGACTATAGGTCTCATGGCTGCGTCGGTAACTCCCACAGTGTTATTCCCAACTGCTGCAATTGCGTTGACTACCGGCTCGGGCGCGCGCAAGCTAGCTAGCGCCTCGCTCGCGCTCGCTGGCGCCACTACCGCTGCTGGCTGGGACCATGCACCCTTTGCTAGTCCCCCTATCCAAGCTCCCATTTCGCGTTCGCTAACCGCAATGTTATGCGCAGCTAATAGAGTCTTTAATGACCCAATAAAACCACCCTTGTCTGCTGCGCAGCTCAATTCTGAGCGCTCACCTGCTTCTGGAAGCTTTGGAGTAGATACGGCCAACGGAGTATCCCCGCGTCTCTCCTGACGCTCCGGGGATTCTGACCGTCTGGCCCTCCGCGGGCTTCTCCTCTCAGATCCAGTGCAAGCACAGCTGCACCGACAAGATCTTCTGCTTCTTGACCTGGATCTCCTTCTGGATCTGTGGGTACAAGAAGAACAGTCACTAGCTCTCCGCGACCTGCATGCCCGCGCCCATACCGCCCTTTCCTCGTCTGAGGAAGGGTCCTGGTCAGCTAAGCTTGCGCGGCTGGAGTAGGCTAGCACTGCCTCCGCCGCCCCCTGTAGGGGTTCCCCTGAGACTTCCTCGGGCGTTGGAATATCCAGCTGTTGGTCAGTCTTAGACCCTTTGCGCTGTGGCCTAACCGTATCGCCCTCAGTCTCTACTCTGCTACGCCTTAGCGGTGTGTGCGTAAATAGCAGCGGACTGTACCTGCTCGTAGCCTTCTTAGCTCGAGTGGGGCGTCCTAGCCTCGCCACTGCCGCTGTCACAGGCATGTCATCAATCATGACCATGCTGTCTTGGCTATTCATCTCTCTGATCACCCCGTCTCTTCTTTCTCTCGTCGTCGCCATGCTCCTCTCACTGCCAGTTGGGCGTCCCTGTAAAGTACCAGAAGCACTGTTAATGAGGGAAACCCCAGGGACCGTCTGCTTGGCACCGTGAGGGCCTGTAGGAGCCTTTTTAGGGCTCCCGGCTTTTCTCTTACCCCCTGCACCCCCCTTACGGGGTGTTAGAGGGGTGTTTCGCGACCTTTGTCGCGGCCTAGGACCTTTAGGCAAGTTGGCAGGTGGTGGCCGGAGTGCTAGGCCCTCACCCCCACCGCCCGTGATCCTGGCGCTCGCCTGCCTGGGGGGTATGGGGTCCCGGCCGCCCTGACCTGTAACCTCCCCATCTCTAGTGTCTCTGCTACCCGATGGACGTGGGTCTGGCAGCCCTACAGTGGTGGGATGGGAAAAAATTTCCCTGGAGGCATCAGAATTGGCTAGGACACCAGCCACCGCAGGCTGTTCCTGTACAATGTGCTGAGCTCCAAGCGCAGAAGGCATGGGAGGTCCCAGCCTGTCCTGCACCCACCTGACCCCTTGGCTTAAGGCACGGGTCCTAACCTCAGCCAGTAAGGCCTCTAAGCCTTCTGGATCCATATTAAATGCTAACAGGGGGACAAACAGGGGAACAACAAGCAGAAACACAGGCACACACAGACACAGGAACACACACAGACACAGCACACTCACAGTGAGACAAGGACACACACACACACAAAACGGAGGAGGAAAAAAACACAGAAACGAACAAAGATAACCTCAACAGTTATATCCCCTTATGTGCTGGTAAGCTGGGGTGAAATCTCAGTAATTAAACCTTCCTACTTTTAGTTTTGGCTGCAGGACCTCAGAGCTCCGTCCATTCCAGATGGGAGACCGCGCTGCTGTGTTCAATGGCGCGAAACGGGCTTCCGACACGCCCCCCGACGCTCCTGATTGGCTAATAGCCTCACAGGCTCCGCTGGGTCACGTGACGCTACAGGCTGACCCAGGGAGCCTGTGCAGCCTCCGCGTCGTTCAATATTACCCCACTAATTACACAAAATAAAAAAAAACTAACTCACATAATCCCCTTTAAAGTTCTGTCAGTGTACTGTATATGGTTACAAATTTGGTCAAATTGATTTTAAAATAGATTTTAGATTTTAAGGTATGATATTTGGAGAAAATATGTGATTATACATACATATCTAATTTTTCATTATATTATTATTTTTCTTTTTCTAGAGGTTATGAAGTTTAAAGCCACAGTTAGTAGGTCTTTTCCAATCTTGTAGGTCTTTAGTTCAGTAATATCAATGATTTTAACCTCCCAGGTGTCTTGTCTTTTTGTGTACCTTGTAAAATATCTTTGAGCATCATTATATATTATGTCAGATTTCAATGATGTATGATGGTAGTTTGTAAGGGGTCCTGGGGCATTATGAGGTTTGGATATTTTAGTAGTTTGGGTAACAGGATTATTCAATCCTTCTGCAATATAGTACGCAGGATCAATTTAAGCTTTATATAAATAGCTGTGTGAGTGTACTGTGTTATTGAATACCAGACTGAGGTTGTTTGTGGCATAATTCAGTGTAATGTTAGACATTTCCGATGGGCGATTAATTATTCTTATTCTTATGTCTATCTTGAAGTAACGATACATAAGACATGAACAAAGTAGCCAACATAATTTCTTGTTTATTTGCCAATAAGAATTTTGAATGACTGCTTTTGAATGACTGCTGTTTTTTGTTTTTCAATATTTTTTGCTAATGTGTTTTTTTTTCTGGCATTTTTGACATATGACATAATAGGATAAATTTTTAGTGGGATATTTTATTTTTCAGGATTTTTTTGTTTGTAAACTAGTTTGTACACAGAGCCATCTAACCACTACGTTGTGAGCTAATCATACTCCTATGGAATCCAAATCTCTTGCTGCATTATGTTTAAAATAGTACTTAATCTTTGACGTTAGTTTAACTACAATGAGGGGTTTAGTGTCTGAACGGTGAGCAGCCTGATGTTGGGAATCCTGGCAAATTAGTAATGTTCTGACCTGACCACAAACATGTGTAATTTGAGCATTTTGTTGTTGTTTTTAGTAGCTCAGTTTTGTCTGACTCTCTGTGACCCTATGGACACACACTAGGCACATCTGTTAGCCACTGCCTCTCTGAGCTCATGCTCATTGCTTCAATGGCCACCTCTGCCATCCCCTTTTTCATGTTCCTTCAATCTCTCTCAGCATCAGAGTCATCCCTAGGGAATCCTGTCTTTTCATGATATGACCAAAATGTTTGAGCTTTAATCTCATGATCAGGGACATAGGAACTGGGGGGGATGGGGGGACAAATCCCCCCCCCCCCCCCCCCCAGATTCTATGAACAAGTGATGGATGATACCCATAATTTTATACATATGACATTGCAGACCTCGTGAAGCGAGTGTCCGCATTTGCGGAGGTAGGGCTCTACGGCGCCTCAATCTCTGTAAAAAACAACACAGAAAAGCGGGATTTTGAAAAACTAAATACGAGCCGCGGGACTTAGAAAAAAATAAAAACACAGGATGAGGAAATCAGGACTTAAAATAAATCGGGACTTAGGAAAAGAATAATACGATGAGGTCGCAAAAAATACGAAGTTAATGGCCGAACCACATACATTGAAAAACACCAAAACCACAGAAAAATAACAAAACAACATTAAAAAAACATCACACACAGCACGGGGGACACCCTGCACATCTGGGAGTGAGGTTGCACGTGAATTTAAGTAGCATTTAAGTAGTTTCTGCACTTAAAAATTGGCTAAGCGATAAAAAAAAAAGTTGGACAAAAAAATGTAAACGAGGTTACACGACCTAGGGGCGCACAAAACAACGCCAGGGACGTACGACTTTTACCCAGGCACGTACAAGGCACAAAATACACTATTAGGAAGGACAGAAAATGCTTGCGAGGCGCGTAACTCATAGAATACCGCGGCCATTTTACAGCGCTAACTTGCAAATCAAAACATCACGATTCTGAAATGGCGGCTTTCCAGCCTAAAACAACGGTTTGGTCTTGCGCAGGTAGCCTATATATACCACACACTTGCCACATTGCTGACACTTTTTCCTCAGGTAATGACAGTCTGACTTGACATTTTCTGCTGCCTGAAAATCCAAAGAGATTGTTAGCTCTTCAGTATATTGATTGCTGTCTATTAATTATAAATAGGTAAAGTATATTAATTCATTTATTAATAATTATTAATATAAATGAAAAAAATATAAAAAAAATATTTTCCACTGCACTATTTTTTTTTATAATTTACACTGTATTTATATTTCCTTAGTATGCTTAGCTCTTTCTAATACAATTATTCATTTATTACGTAATTATTAATGTACATTAATAATTAATAATTACTTAATATAATAACTCTTTATCATACATTTATTAATTAATTAATTTATCAAGAATGTCAAATTAATTTATCAATTGCTAATTATTCCCAAAAAAATTGCCCACTGCACTTTTACACTGCAGTTACATGTCTGTGTTATGCTTAAGTCTTCCTAATACACTTATTAATTAACGTCAATTAATTCATTAATTATGAATTACTATATTTTCACTGCACTTATATATCTGTATTGATGCTCATTGCCTGACAGCAATAGGACCATGAAATATATTTTATACTGCAGGAACAAAAATGTATATTTTACACTACAGTTATATATCTGTATTATGATTAGCTCTTTCTAATACATTTATTCATTAATTAATTTATTAATAATCTCAAATTCATTTATGAATTGCTAATTACAAACAAAAAAAAATTACACTGCGCTATAAAAAAAGCTCTTTTACACTTCAGTTAGATATATGTATTATGTTTAAGTTTTCCTAATACAATTATTCATTAACGTCAATTAATTAATTAATTAATTAATAATTACAATATTTTACACTACACATACATATCTGTATTAATGCTCATTGCATGACAGCAATAGGACCCTGAAATAAAATAAATTGATATTTTACACTGCAGTTACAAATAAGGAAATGTTGTAGTGCACTTACTTCAATCAGTTTATTATGCTCTAAGACCTCAAAAAATGTATATTTAGCAATATTTTACACTGCACTTATATATTTGTATTAATGCTCATTGCCTGACAGGGATAGGACCCTCAAAGCAGTTACAAATTGAAATCAGTTTATTATGCTCTGACACCTGATACATTTCATATTGATGCTTAGGCTTTTATGTTTTGCATGTATGTGTGAACACTGGACCTGAATGAACACAGACCCTGAGCTCTTCAGCATTTCATCTGCAATTACATCAGCATTACAGGTATATGATTTAATAAGGCCATTCTTTATCAAAACATGATTAAGTATTTTGCTTTTGTATTGATGAAAGTTATTGATTAATTAATTCATGTATGTACAATAAAAATACATTATATATCTTACAGATTTGAAGACAGAAAAGAATACAACTTCAACACCATCAGAAAGTGGAACAGTTAATCCTTTTATACTTCAGGTAACTAAGAAAAATTGTTAAGAATGTGCTGATTCATGTTGTTTGCTATACAAGAAGAAATTACAATTGAAACTAAAACACCTGTATTTACAATTCCAGTTTAAAATGGTGGATAAAGCTGAAACAAAGAAAGAACGGAAAAGAAGAGTGGCAAGGTAACAGAATCAAAGATGGAGAGATACACAGATACCTGAGACTTCCCAAAGACTAAGAGAAGAAGTCCGACAGGGACTTGCCAATAAAAGAAAAATGAGTACAAAAGCACAAAGTGATTGTGCTGAACCTTCAAAGAATAGAAAAAGTAAACAAAAAAATGTCTGTGAAACATTGCCTAATGATCCAATATTGCCTCTTGACACCAATGTTCATACACATGACACCAATGTTGATATACACACTGGTACTGATAGCTATGTTCAGGAAGCTCAGGATAGTCCTTTATTTACATCAGTAACAGTAGACACTCATTATTGTGGATTAATGAATGTGGTTTGTCAGTTTTGTGGGGCCTATCATTTTCTGAAGGAAAGACCAGCTGATGGGGAGTTTATTAGTTGCTGTCAGAAAGGAAAGTTAAGACTTCCACAGACACACATTTCCTGAATATTTAGAATGTATAATGAGCGATCCAACATTTCCAAATTATACTAATTAAAAAAAAAACATCAGGTCTTATAACAGTGCAATTTAATTTGCTTATATGCATGCTACATTAGCAGAAAATGACCCAGGACATGGTCCATATTGTTTTAGAGTACAAGGACAAATTTACCATCGCAATACACATTTACACCCACAAGAAGGAGAGCAAAGGAAATTTGCACAGTTATATGTCCTTGATACAATGGAAGCTGTTGAACAACAGATGATGCTTCCTGAATATAAACAGTGTTTGCGCATAGTGTTTGAACAGCTGAGTAAAATGATGGCCAAAAACCCATATAAAAGATAAAAAAGTACAGGGTTGTATGACCCTGTAATACTCTGTACAGGTTTGTATGATCCTGTAATACTCTGTACAGGTTTGTATAACTCTGTGGGGGATTACAGTTTTTAGGGGATTAGTTATCAATTCGATCATTAGATTGCTCTCATTTGTCTCTGAATTAAGTTGGCGTATTTTCAATTCCAATGTGATGGTTATAGCTAGGTGTACTGCTTCTCTCGGAACACAGTTCACTGGTGTGTCTGTATGGTATGCAACAAAGAGAAGAGGGGTGGGGAGAGATAGCACACCAATTCCTAGTGCAAAATAACCGATATATTGTAATTCCAAACACTTGTTCACAGAGATCAGTAGGTAAAGGTCTCACCTTTTCTAACCTCAGTCTAACCAAGTCTTCCCAACACTTGTTGGCTTGTAGGTTGGTACTTCTTCCCTCCGTGAACGTCTTATCCCTTCCAATAGAGTGTTGTAACATTCCCCATGCTCTGAAAGTACACAGATACATTACCCTAATACCCACACTCTATTGGGAGAGATAAGACGTTCACGGAGGGAAGAAGTACCAACCTACAAGACAACAAGTGTTGGGAAGTCTATAATATACCTCATAGACTGAGGTTAGAAAAGGTGAGAGCTTTACCTACTGATCTCTGTGAACAAGGGTTTGGGATTACAATGTATCGGTTATTTTGCACTAGGAATTGGTGCGCTATCTCTCAACACCCCACTTCTCTTTGTTGCAACAACCCATATAGTCAAGCATACAATAAGTTAGCAGAGGTTGAAAAGAACAACAGGAACATGCTCAAGTACATCAATTGCCAATGCCAAGAGAAAATATGGTTTTGAAAAGAGATCGCAATACTGATCAAAGACGGTATAATTTATCAACAGTAAATGAGGTTGCCATGGTCTTTAAAAATGAGGATGGCGAACCCTCTTTTCAGTGGGATATTAGAATATATCCATGCAATGAAGACCAACCTTTTATAATGAGAATAAAACATGGTTATATCTCATAGACAAACTTACTGATGGGCTCTTTTCAAGGGAACCACTTAGACATACAAAGAAATTTAAAAAAATTGGAATGTCTTGGAAGTGGCCTTTTCGCATGATTGGCCCCACAAAACAGTTATGTTGCACTTTCAGTCCATCAAGTTCAACCTTTTAAGATCTCCTCTGATGCAGATTAAATATTAATTGATTAGTTGTTCTATAAAATTTACGAGTTCATGTTAGTACGATGACGACCATTTGTTGTTAAATTTACATGTTTACTTACATAGAGAGTATTGATCCAGGGAGTAATCTGATCGCCAGTTAATGAGGTCAGGAAGGAATTCATTTTTTTACCACTTTGAAAAAATTGACCAAGTTTCACTGGGTTTTTTTTGGTTTGCCTTCCTCTGGATTAAATATTCAAAATCACTGTATTTTTGGACAATTGTAGTTTAAATGTTATTAGCTTACGTTAATGTTTGTATTTCTAACATTGTATTTTACAAGTTTTGAAAAGTTGTTTTATTGGATCTTATTATGGTTTATGTCAGTAGGAGCATAATCATTTGTTCAAAATTTAAATGTATAATTAAATAGAGAGAGTTGATCCAGGGAGTAATCCAATCACCAGTTAATGGGGTCAGGAAGTAATTCGTTTTTTTCCCCTTTGATACAATTGGCTAAGTTTCCATGGGGAGTTTTACTGTTTGCCTTCCTCTGGATTCAATATGTAGGTGCTTTACCAGTAGTTCAACTACAAGTTGCATGTTAAGAAGCATTCTGTAATGGTTTAAAATACTAATTCATACAAACGTAATCTATTGTTATATTCCTCATGCATACTTCAGAATTAAAAATGTTAGTATTGTTAAACATAAAGGGTAGACCACTGTTTCAAATATAACTTCCATGTTACAAAGCTTTATGTAATGGTTTAAAAATACTTATTCATACAAAATTCAGCCATTCTTATATTATTCCTGCATACTTGACAATTAAAAAGGTTAATATTGTTAAAAATATATGGTTTCACAGTTCTTCAAATACAAGTTCAATGTTAAAAAAATAAAAACATTTATTACCATTGTTGTACTTCTTTGTAGATAACAAAAAGGTTAAGAGTGTCAGAGACACACATTGTGTGTCAAACAGAATTCCCAGCCTGACTTTTTTATCGCCGTCAAGTTGCGAGCATATACAGGCAAGTTGCTAGCATATACAGTATATATATATATATATATATATATATATATATATATACACAAACGCCCACCCCTAAAATGGGTCACTGCTACCAGTGAACGTCAAGACACAGGCGAAAACCAAGGCATAAATCTCCATTGAATTTTGCCCTAAAAATAAATTATGAGTGACTCTGTGGCACTCTGACACCTAAACCCTATGCTAAATATATATCCCCTCACTCGTAAACTAGAGCACTCCCCTAACTCCCAAAAAACTGAAAAAAACTGAAGAAATAGTTATGTGTACCAAAGACCACTCGTAAAGGCTTGAAAAGCCTTTGCTGTGTGCCGCAGCAGCACTTAAAGAAATAGAACAATGTCTCTGCCCAATTACCCGACCCCTAAAACCCCAACTCCTGAAATGGGGGATCCTTAAAGAACCCCCACTTGCTCCTACAATTAACCCCCATGCTGCAGAGGGTTCCCCTGCCACCTATTAACCCCCCCCCATAAGCCAGGAAGTTCCAATTGGGGCTCCCTGGCTCCTACTTACCTCCCCTTAAGCCAGGAAGTCCCCATCTAACATTAACCCCACTTGCAGCTCAAGTCCTTAAAGGACCTGTGCCATTAATTAACCCTGCCGCAGGTCTTTAAATGACCTGCAGCATCTAAAGTGTTAACCCTGCCATGGGGGTACTACAAGTACCCCCGGCGGCACCTAAAATGAACCCCCATGCTGCGGGGTCTCGATCTGGACCCCTGCAGAGCCTCAACTATCAACCCGTGTCCCCCATACAACCTGTAAAAAAGAAAGAATAACCTGTAAAAAATGCCACTTACCTGGCGGAAATTCTAATTTGTAGCACCACGGTAAGGCTTAATAGTTGGGCCTCTGCAGGGGTCCCGATCGGCTGAACCAGAGGAAGGCAAACAGGAAAAAAAGACATTGAAACTTTGCCAAATGTCTCATAAAGGGAAACAAATTAAATTCCTTTCAGATACCGGCATTTGGATCAAGATTCCTCCTTCTATAGCTAACCAGGATAACCCTGAATGCCCTTTTTATTCAGAATATATCCAACCCCTTTTTAAAGTTATATATTGAATCTGCTGTCACAACCTCCTTTGGTAGAGAATTCCACAGTTTAAGCACCATTACCCTGAAGAACCATTTTCTTTCTTTAAGGTGGAATATTTTTTTCTTCTAACGTCAAGAGATGTCCTCTTGTCATTTGAAAACCTCTTGGAACAAAAAGTTCACAAAGCCTTATACTGACTCTGAACGTATTTATACAAGGTAACCATATCCCCTATGTGCTTCCTTGCTTCTATACCCTTTTTAATGCATGCTAATATTTTACTTGCCTTTGCAGATGCTGCTTGGCATTGGGCACTGTTACCTAGGTGGTTGTCCACAAGCACTCCTAAATCTCTTTCAATATCTGATACCCCTTTGCTCCATTAATAATATAAATTGCATGGCTATTTTTCCTTCCTAGATTCATAACTTTACATGTATTCATATTAAATCTCATCTGCCACTTAGCCGTCCATTTCTCTAATTTATGTAAATGTGAAAGTGCATCATTTTCTGATTTAACTACCTTGCACAACTTAGTGTCATCAGCAAAAATTGAGACAATTCTTTCCAGTCCTACTTCCAAGTCATTAGTAAAGTCATTAGTAAATATATTATAATAGAAAGGAGAAGACCTAATATTGAACCCTGAGGAACCCTACTTACCACATTAGTCCAATCAGAGTATGTTCCATTTACAACAACCCTTTGCTTCCTGTCTTTTAGCCAGCTCTCGATCCATGAGCAGATATTTACTGCAATTCCTATATCCCTTAATTTGCACAATAGTCTCCCATGTGACACTGTATCAAAGGCCTTTGCAAAATCCAAAAAGACTACATCCACTGAGTTGTCTCAATCTAAGTTCCTCCTATCCAGGTCATAGAAATAAATTAAATTTGTTTCACATGATCTATCCCTCATTGGGGTTCCCTGGTGGTCTAGTGGTTAGGATTAGGTGCTTTCACTGCTGTGATCTGGGTTTCATTCTAGTCAGGAAACTAAGAGGTCACACCACCCTGAAGCCAAGCAGGGTTGGGCCTGGTCAGTACTTGGGAGACCACTTAGGAATACCAGGAGCTGTATGCTGTGGCCAACTGGAGAAGGAACTGGCAACCCACTCCAGTAGCTCTGCATGAATACCAAGTGGATTGACATGGTGTATTACGGTCCATGAGGTCAAGGAGAGTTGGACATGACTGAACAAAGCAAACACATACACACACAGCAATGGTAGAGCAAACACTTTTGCTTCCAGTTAGTAATTCACTGATCAGATCTTTGGTTTGATTTTGTTGAGAAGCAAACACTCAAAGGCTTTAGAACAATCTATAAAGCAGAAATACATGTTCTTTTCTGGAATTCTCTTGCTTTCTCTATTATCCAGCAGTTTTTTTTTATTTGATCACTTGTGCCTATGCCTGTGCGAAACATCTTGTAATTCTCAATCCATATATTGTTGGAGATCAGCTTGCAGGATCTCAAGCATTACCTTGCTGGTATGTGAAATGAGAGCAATTGTTCGAGAATTGAAGCACTCTATGCTCAATTTTGGGATTGGGATATAGACTAACGTCGTCCAGTTTTGCAAATTTGTTGGAAAACGGCAACACTTTCACATCATTGATATATATATAAAAAAAAAACGCTAAAGAGCATATTTTGCACTGCAGTTACTTTATGAATACATTAATGCTTCACACTTTCTAATACATGTATTGATTCCTAATTAATTATAAACATACCTTAATTTAATAAGTATTAATTAGTAATGGAAAATAAAAGTGTATACTTTCCACTGCACAAAAAAAAAAATACTTTTTACACTGCACTTATATATCTGCATTACTGTTCATTGACTGCCAGTGATAGCACTCCCAAAGCAGTTACATATTTAAATCACTTTATTATCCTCTGAGACCAGAAAACATTTTCTAATTTACACTGCACTAAAAAAATTGTATATTTAACACTGTACTTATATATCTGTCTTTGCGATGAGCGCAGAAGATGATCGTTGCAAAGCACGAAACTTGAAGGACACGAGGGGAGAGGCTTGCAATGAGCGCCGAAGGTCCTCAGAGGAGCAAAATCTGTACATTGTGTGGCAAACAACATTGCCATGGCTTCACATTTTATTGCCCCATCATTTTTGACAGGCAAGTCACTAGTACATAAATAGTTTCCATTTCCTATGTAAATAGACTCTCATTTTGACATGGAGGATTTCTTTACAGATTTTTGCACTTATTTGGTGGTCGTTGATGCCTGAAGCCTCATTGAAACTAATTTGTTCCCTTGAGGAATGTTGATGAATTCTCCAATTGATCATAATATTATTCCATTCTATCTTAATCCACTGTTCTGCACTAAGATGATGGATTTTACCCTTTCTTAATGAACTAACAAAGGGTTAAACAAAATGGGATAGACTTAATAAACTTAGCATTGGCAGCCACATGCTTTGCTAAGGCTATACCGTCCCATTTCCCCACCGGAAATAGACATTTGAGCTTACAACAACATTTTTTGCTGCACTTATCAAAGCTTGGTGAATCTGGAGGACAACCAATTTCACCTGCTTTTCTGGCATGCAAGTGAAATTGGTTGCCTTGTATTGTTCTAAACATAAAAGATCTGCAGCAAATGTATTACTTCTGCCAGGGAAAATTACATTGCTATATATATGTTAGGTGTGCTAGATAATGTATGGGCAACATTATAAGGGTAGCTAAGACATAATGAAATATATTTAGCTGGAGTGCATCACACATTCTTCTTTATTACAATCACAGACATGCAAATTTACACAACTCACTAGCCGTTTTGATCAAGCTTGACATATCTAATCAAATAATTTTCCAGAGGATATGTAAAGCTTAAACCACCTAGCTTTCCCTTCCCTGCCTAATTCTAAACTACAGACATAACATGAATAAAGTTGTCATATTTGCTTTAGATGGGTACATGCTGTGCATATCACAACAATAATGTTTTACCAGGTACACAAAGTGATATCATTATTATGTAAGGATGAAATGAGTCATATTAAAATATGTAGAGTGTATGCTGACAGGCAATATGGAAATGTGATAGAAAAATATATGGATCCCTTAATACATATATATTTTTTGAATCAATTAAATATATAAAAAAATACTTTACAGGTATATTTTACCACCAACTTTATTAAAATCTATTATTATTAATTTGGTTAATTACTTATCCATTTCTGTCTTTTATATTCATCAAAGCCTTTTGTTTAACTTGAATGCGTCTTCATTATTTAACTATAATACCCTTCACTATCCCTAAATGAATCTAGCAGTATTTATAAAAAATAATTACTTGCCTCCTTTCTAGCATATTTTCTGAGTATTGTGTAGTCCGAGAATGAGTAAGCAATACTTCTTAGACACCTATAGTAAATGAGACAGCCATCATAAGGTCAAAACATGGAGTTTATGCTTTGTGACAATCCAGGGGTAGGGGCTACTACTGCCCAAAGCCACCTGTTATAGACTACAGGTTAATTGCCAACAAGGACAGATGGGTTCTTGGAAATCTTGGCACCAGCACCCTGATATCTGGCTTCTGTATGAGTCAGGGTCCCTCTATCAGGAATCAGCACTTCATGTGGTTACCAGGATCGCTAGCAGGGTGGAGATAGGATCAGTATTGCAGCCACCAGGTGCAAATAGGAGAACATACCATTTCTATATGTCTCAGCAGTGAACTGATTTATTTTTGAAAAGTCAACAATATTTATAGGGGTTAGATAAAGGGTGTGTGTATACAACACAACAATCTGTCTGGCACCTGTGAACAATAGGCCAACATCCAAATACACATAATCCTGTCTCCATGTCTAGTGGTCCAGACCTCAAATAGAGTACATTAACTTTATCTGGCAAACAACGTTTATGCACATAGTCCAGTGGCTGGAGCCAAGCAGTCTGTACTTTGTGGTGGCTCAATGGACTAAGATCCAGGAACAGGAGTCCGTGACATCCTTAAACTTCACTCAGAGACTACAAATGAATTAGGCCCTCATTCAATTGCAATTTGCCCAATTGAATAGGGGTCTAAATAAGCACATAACATATTTTTTTTAAAGAAGTTTTTAGTTATTAAACATCTATCCAAACCAAGGTTTTCACTAACTAAAAACTTCTTTAAAAAAATATGTTATGTGCTTATTTAGACCCCTATTCAATTGTCCAAAATAGCAATTGAATGAGGGCCTTAGTGTTGAGAAGTAAATTTAGCGATCTGACTCGCAATCCAGCAATGTAGAAATCAATATAATTCATTAAAGCATCTGTTGTAATCCATGCAGGTTACATGATATGTATTAAACACTTAAATCTTGGAATACATTTCACACAAAAGAAACATAACAAAAACATGTTTTTTAATTGCATATTTGTGGATTTGAGACTGTTCTACAATTAATTCTAACATATTTATTTTCTTTTCCATATTTTTAAAGTACAGTATTGCTTGTTTAATAGGTGTTAAGGCTTTAATAATTGATTGAAAAAGGCCTTGCGAGTCCTCTTGAGCACTCATAATATTTTGGACAGGAACGTGATACTTTTTTCAGTTGTGGGTTATAGTTTATTCGCGATCTAAAGCTACGGGTCTAATAGAATATCGATTTTGTGTAACTGTAATTATTTACACCTCGTAATATTCGAACTGTGCTAAAACACTGTGCTTTAGCACACAACAAGCATCTACATCTTAGACACTACAACATTGTATTTTACTTAAAAGGCAAGTGTAATTAAAGTTAAACAAAATATTTTTTATCCGTGTGCAAACTGCTTTTTCAACAATGTTAAGACCCCCTTCTGACAAAATCTGTTTTGGGTGTGGCAAGTTTAGCCAATGCCATGTAGATGGTGTAAATTATTTCTCAATAGAGCGTAATAACTCCAATCGTACAGTGCATTGTCACACCCTAAGCAGAGTTTGACAAAAGGAAGCCCCAACTCCAGGAGTATGTTTCTGCTTAGGCCCACAAGGTCTAGACCTAGCACAGCACATTTCCAGGGGGCACTGGGCAGCTGGAAGTTCTGGTGCAGTACATTGGAGTATGTTTATTTATATATGAACAGCAATTTCTAAATGCAGAGATATTTCTCACTGTAAGTGTACATGACTCTTTCTTACATACCAGATATATACATAAGCACATATAAACATATGATTTGTAATAAAGAAAGAGGGAAAGGAGTAGCTGCAAGTGGGGTGTGCACACATCTGAATGGCCTAGGGCAGCATAAAATACATACATTCATGTCTTACATTATTGCAAATGCAGCCTTAACACAGATTAAAAAAAAGCAAATAGAAATAACCCTTACAGAACTTCTCACATGCAAAATAAAAACATATTTGTAATGATTAAATCATAAAGGATATACAATTGTTGTATTTTGTATGCTTTTCACTTATTTTGAAAATAAATTATATTTTGCAAGCAGACTCATTGTTCTCCCAATCACTTGTATGTAATTTGTTTGAGAAGGGAGCTCTTTGCCTTGGGGGGTTTCTACATCCTGGAAGATAGTAGCCAGCTGTGTCCCTGGTCCAGTGAATGTTATTGTTATAATATTAATTGCAAGTAGCCAATTGCTCACAGCAGTTTGGTATATTTTTGTTTGGTCTGGACGTGATTGCATCTAAGAAAATATCCTACATATATTTGTTAACATGTACATATATTGTAAATCGCAATTCCTTTCTGGAGAATACTTTGTTTTAACCAGAACAAATTTAACCGATCCTCTATCATGAGAAGCCTTGAAGTACTACTGTAGGCTTCAAAAATCTTTGCATGCTTGTGAAGTATGAAACATAATAACAACATCAGCAGTTATGCAAGATAGGAAAATTAAAGCATTTTTGAGAAATCTTGTATTTAGCTGAAAAGAACAGTGAAGTTCACTCTTAAATCACTACGGAGCTATCACGTCACACACATACATCTGACCTCCAAGAAATGTCCCTAATATCCAAAGCCCCGATAACTATTTTTAAAATCACTATCACGTGCCTCTTGAAGTCTTTCAGAGTGTCTGAAATGTAAAAAAGCTTATGGATCCAATCGCCCATAACTGCAGAAATATTAATCTAAAAATCCTGGACGTCTCAAATCTGTCTCTATGAAGAAGCTAACATCTTAATTGTGTTGGGGTTAATAATATTTTCTCCTATGAGCCAGGAGATCCTTGGGAACTGAAGTACACAAGGGGATAGGCTCACAATGAGCGCCAATGATCTACAGAGAAGCAAAAGCCTTATATTGTGTGGAAAACAGCATTGCCATGGTTTAAAATTTTATTGCCCCATCATTTTTGACGGGCAAGTCGCTAGTAATAATAATTGTCTTGTGAAAATTGTGGTTTAAACTTATTACATCACTTACTATCTTATTTGCATAAGGTTCAGAACAATTTTTTGCCAAACCATAATTGCCCATACAATTTGAAATAGTTGAAACTGTGCTCCTGTATTGTGTTTTTATATGGCACACTAACTTATGATCTCAGAACTTGTTTTTTTTAGGCTTGAAATGCCATCCCTATAAAGCAAAAGAATTGAATCTTGTTCTTAGCATTAGAATAACTTACTGCTAAATATCTTCTGAAAGCAGAATATCTTTTATAACAACTCAGTTGGGCCATTGATAGAGGCAATATTGAACAGTGTGCAATATCTGAATGCAATCTTGCAAGTAAATTGATCTCTCAGCGTTAAAACCTTAAACTCTTTTTTTTCATTACATCAGTGCTTTAAAAGAGACATCTTAAGTAAAAAGAAAATATTTTAGAATTTGAATATTGTGTGAATGTATTGTGTAACAAGGTAAAAGCTCTAGGTAGCTTTAATTGTGCTTTATTTTAAATATGTATATTTTAAAGTTTAATCCATCAAATTCAATAGTGAAAATCAGGAACATCTGTCATTTGTTGAGCAGTATATCAGCATGTCCAAGTCCTGTTGATGGGTCTGGCAATTGTTTCATTCACGGACAGGTTTTGGTTTTGTGCTCATTCAGATTTGTAAACACCACATATGCTAAGGTTGTGATCAGACCTAAAGACTGCAGTGGCAAATGTATCTAACACATTTCTATTGTGCAGATACACATATTCTGTGTATACAAAATCTTATCCCACGTCAGGAAGTAGAAACTAAAATGGTAGACCCCAAAACAGCATAATAATTTTCAGCCTGTAGCTTGCAAAGAGATTGCAGGTAGCTAGAGGAGGTCAATTAAATATCAGTACATTTTGTGGGCTACATTACGTGCTTCGTTAATTGGGCCTGCTGTAGTGTATAATACTTGTAAAATTGTATTTTTGACCTCTGTGTGAAGTCTGTATCTTTCCACCAATATAAAGGTTGTCTAAAAGTTTATATCTGGTGTCATAGTGTCATAATCTCCATGAAGGATTAATTAGTAAATTAATTTGACTAATCCAAGCTGGTTTTTATCAATTGGCACTAGTAAGAATTTGATAAGGGATTTTGAAACTGGAGATACAACAATCACAAAGCTGTTGCTAAAAAATATGTCATGGTCACAGTGTCAATAAGGATGATGAGGCTGAAAAACTGCTAGAGTAGAATATTCTTGGGCAGGGTAAAGACTCTGGGCCTCATTTAAATAAGATTTGGTCAATTGAATAGGGCTCTATATAAGCACATAGCATGTTTTTTACAGAAGTTTTTAGTTAGTGAAGACCTTGCTTTTGGATAGATTTTCACTAACTAAAAACTTCTGTAAAAACATATGCTATGTGGTTATATAGATCCATATTCAATTGGCCAAATTGCATTTGAATGATGATCCGGTAGCCCGTAAGTGAGGTCGCAAGTTAATTCGCTATTCAATTGGCGTCTTTTTGCGGGCTCCAAATGGATTACTAGTTACGGCCTTGAAAAAATGGCGATGGTTAAACTCGTAACTTACACCCTCCAGAAGACTTTGATCTTTCAAGGCCGCAAGACTTAAGATCAAGAAAATCGCACATAGCTATTCAATTGCAAAAATTGCTCAACACTGCAGCTACAATTAAGCTAGCAAACGCCAAATGGCGGCCCAACGCTTACAGGTTCCAAATAGGACCCACAAAGGGTTTACAGACTAGTTGGTAATACTGCAAACCACAATATAAAGACACAAATTCACTTTAAAAGAGGGGGGAAAGCAATACATGCACAACAATTCTCAACTATCAAATATAGCAAAAAATTAAATGTTCATGCATATGCCAATATAAAAAGCCATGCTGCAACATGCTGAAAGCTATTAAAGACACACTACCTCAGTAAATTGCAACACAAAAACATGCAAATGGCTGACATATTAATACTTTCTCACTCACAGAGGCTCAAATGTGGACCCTAAAAATAAAAAAGGTCATCTTATATACATTTCACTCATTACATCAACATTGGGACAACAAATAGTGGCCAATTAACACCGCCACATGGCATATATCAAGTACCAGGGAAACATTTAATATGTGGTTGTTTATTCCCTAAGTCGTGTCCGACTCTCTGTGACACTATGGACTGTAGCACACCTACTAATGTCTCTGTCTGTGCGTATCCACCAGGTTTGCATGCCAAAGATACTGGAGTGGGTTGCCAGTTCCTTCTCTAGTGGACTGCAATTTGTCTGACCTCTCTGCTAAGACCTGCCCACCTACAGTGGCCTTACATGATATAGCTCCCAGCTTCTTTCAGGTACACAAGCCTCTTCACCACCACCACTTAGCAATCCACCAGAGGAACATACATTACATTAATCTATTCTAACCCCACATCACATGGAGGCTGTGCAGAGGCACGTGGAGCAACAGCCAACTTACCTCCATCAGGGATGATCTCCGCTATACCCATCCTGGAAAGACCCACGCCATTGATGGTGGCCATGTGCTATGATGTATACCCATTCCCATTTGGTGACCTCTCATTATATTTTGCTATTCATCAATTCAAATTAGTGTGGTGTATGTTCCCCTGGTCCCCTTGTGGATTGCTAAGTGGTGGTGGTGAAGGGGCTTGTGTACCTGAATGAAGCTGTGAGCTATGCCATGTAGGGCCACTGTAGGTGGGCACATCGTAGCAGAGAGGTCAGACAAGGTCCAGTATAACCTATCCTATTGTTATCAGGCCCACAGGGGAATGTTGATATTCCACAGTAATTGAATTTTGCATGTGCATTAACCCTTTATTTTGATTATATATCAACTATAATAATTCGGGTAAGTGTGTAACGCTCCATGGGAGCTTTAACCCTTACCACTACTTCCTAAGTCCGTACAGAGCTGCGCACTTAGTGCACGTGTATTGTGCGGCAGAGCCGCGCATGCACATCTCCCGGCAACAGTCGCGAGCTGCAGAGGAGGAGGGGGGAGGAAGACACAGGGGAGAGGGGGGAGGAAGACACAGGGGAGGGGAGAGGAGTGGATGAGACACAGGAGGGGAGAGGTGGGGGAAATAGACACAGGGGAGGGGGGAAGATACACAGGGGAGGGAGGAAGAGACACAGGTAAGGGGAGAGGGGGTGATACATAGGGGAGGGGAGAGGGGGAAGAGACACAAGGGGAATAGACAAAGGGGAGGGGAGAGGGGGGAAGAGACACAGGGGAGGGGAAGAAACACAGGGGAGGGTGGGGAAGAGACACAGTGGAGGGGTGGAAGAGACACAGGGCAGGGAAGGGGGGTAGACACAGGGAAGGGGAGAGGGCGAAAGAGACACAGGGGAGGGGAGAGGGAGAAAATGACACAGTGGAGGGAAGGGAGGAAGAGACAACAGGGAGGGAAGGAGGGTAGACAAAGTGGAGGGAAAGGGGGGGGAGACACAGGGGAGGGGAAAAATTAAAAATTATACCGTAATTTTTTGACGGGCAATTTACTAGTAATATACATTTTTATATGATATCTAATGCTATTATGACTATTATTATTGTTATATGTATTGATCTATAGCATAGTAACTAGGGCTCATTAGTTTACATGTATAGGAATGTGACACAAATGTGATGTATGTGGATGTTCCATAACCCCAACCATTGAAAAGACACTGACACAGTTAGAATGGTATAACAAAGCTTTATTTCATAGACAAAGTACAATCAGAAATGGACAAGACTGTGCATTGATATTATGGGTTTGTTGTGGGCGGATCCTGGGAGAGCAAGAGGAAAAAAAGTTGATACCAACAGAGTTAATGTGATAGTCTAGAATAAGCATGATGCATAGCACCTACCAGGGTCACATGTGGTCACTACACCACTGCAACCGGAATCTGACGAACAAAAAGGATCATCAGAAATGACTCCATTTAATTGAAGAAACCATAAATGTGCATATCACTTACAACTTGTCTAGATCTGCTCAATGAAACAGATGATTCAACCTCTGGACTGTGTAATCCAATCCAGTTTCACACATACAGTGTGGTGACAAAATAAAAATCTGAAAAAAAGTAATCAACTAAAAAAAGGCAGAGGAGGATAAAAAACACTAATCAATATGCATGTAAAGAACAGTGCTAAATACTGTAACTGTAACAATATACCAACTCATCTGCAAGCATTACTAACTATTAGCTAGGTCTCTGGATAATCAGAAATATGGGAAAATACCCATTAATACAGAGAGAACACAAAGGTCAGCAGCCAGATTCACTGTTACTTACATCACACCCAAGGATCTGTTCTCAGACTGATATTGAGGTCAGGATCACATGCTTCACTAGTGCATATATTAAGCTGGCTGTCATTAACATGCCATTGTGAGACTTTGCAAGTCCACCCGCCATAGCAGTTTTGAGGAATTGACTCTGCTGGGTTTTGAACCCTGGTCCCCTGGCTGCTGAACCTCTTCCCTACCACTGCGCCAGCCTGCCTTTGTGAATTTCATTGAGATCTGATAACCTTGACTCTGCTAGCAATAGTATCAGTGCCTAAGTCTCTTCAGCTGTTCCTGGTCAGGTGTCTGGTCCTTGGCCTATATAAGGCACTTCCTGTCAATGTACCTTGCCAGATTATTGTGGTTCCTGATCCCTTCAATAAAGCTTGTTCCTGTTTCACCTACAAAGTTGCTGAATTGGATTATTGCTGACCTAGGCTGCTGGTTTTCAAAACCTTGTGATACCTATATCATTACAGAATAATCTGGCCAAATTCATGGAGACCGCCGGGTCAGATTCTGCATTGGCCTAGCATGTTGCTTTATTTGCAAGAACTGTGCAGACCCAGGCACAGATCATTCAAGTGCTGCAGGACCAGGTAGCTGAACTGCAAAATAAAGTTCAGTCAATGCACAGTGAGTATACCAGCTACAGCGCACGTGATGTTGGGGCTGCTACTGTTACACCTGCACAAGATGCCCGCTTGCCACAACCAGAAAAGTTTGGAGAAGATCGCAAAAAATTTATGGGTTTCCTAAATCAATGACGTTTGCACTTCATGATGTTACCTCACCGATTTCCATCTGAAAGGGAGAAGGTGGGATTTATTTTCTCCCTATTCAAAGATGAAGCCCTGGCTTGGGGCTCCCCTCTTCTGGAACGGGACAGTCCAGTCTTGGGTAATCTAAATGACTTTCTTGAGGCCATGTGCCTAGTTTTTGATGACCCCAATTGATGTGCTACAGCAGAAGCCACTCTCCTTCATTTGCATCAAGGGAGGCGCTCTGTGGCTGAATATGCTGCTGAATTCAGACAGTGGGTTGCTGATACTACCTGGAACCAATCAGCCCAGAGGTACCACTTCAGAAAAGGTCTCTCAGAAGCTATAAAAGATGAGCTAGCTCGTGTTGATCTTCCTGCTGACTTTGATGCATTTGTGCGTTTGGCTATCCGTATTGATCGGAGACTTTCTGAAAGAAGATTGGAAAGACAGGGCTCTTTTTGACCAAGTGCTACTCCTACTTTCTATTCAAGAATTTCTACTCCGACCCCACAAACACCTACAGACTCTGAGCCTGAGGCTATGCAGGTAAATCTAATAAGAGGGCCATTATCCAATGAAGAAAAACAGTGGCGACGCACTCACAATTTATGCCTGTATTGTGGTAGTGCAGGGCACTATGCCATCAATTGCCCTAGCAAATCCAAAAGAACAATAGCTATGGCTGCTGAGGGTGCACAGATTCAACACCAATCCCAGATTTCAGATCAACTGGATTCTGTCACACAACCTTTGTTTTCTCTGGCTCATGGTGAAGAGGGTATGTTGACTCAACATCCTCATTTTGTGGTGCTTATCACTTTGCAATGTGGTGATAGTAAAATTTCAACTACAGCTATAATATATTCTGGAGCAGGCAGAAACTTTATGGACATCAAATTTGCAGCAGGAAATAGAATTCAGTATATCCCTAATTCTTCACCTGTGTTAATGGAGACAGTAGACGGTTCTCCACTTACGTCAGGACCGGTTACACATGAGACTGTGCCCTTAAAGTTGACTCTGGAAGTGAATCACCATGAGACTATATCTTTCCACCTAATTTCCTCAACACAGTTTCCAGTGACTTTGGGTGTACCTTGGCTTGCTCTGCATAACCCACAGATTGATTGGAAAATCAGAACGTTGTCCTTTCCTTCAGAACACTGCTTAATGAATTGTCAACCCTCTAAGGTAACACCTGTTGCCACAACAATTAATGAAATGGTTGCTACAAACTTGACAAAGCTTCCTCTACAATATCAGGATTTTGCAGATGTCTGTGATAAGAAGAATGCGGATCAGCTTCCACCACACAGGCCTTATGATTGCCCAATAGAGCTGTTACCTGGGGCTGCTATCCCATTTGGCCGTATATATTCCCTTTCTGAGCCTGAATTGAAAGCTCTTCATGAATACATAGAAGAAAATCTTGCCAAAGGCTTTATTCGACCTTCTACTTCTCCAGCAGGAGCTCCTATATTCTTTGTAGAAAAAAAAGATGGCAGCCTACGACCATGCGTTGACTAAAGGGACATTAATAACATCACTGTTAAAAAACGCTACCCCTTGCCTCTCATTCCTGAACTTTTGGAGAGACTTCGCTCAGCTAAAATATTTACAAAGCTTGATCTTCGGGGGGCATATAATCTGGTTCGCATAAGACCAAATGATGAATGGAAAACAGCTTTCAGAAACAGGTACGGGCATTACGAATATCTAGTAATGCCATTTGGGCTTTGTAATACCCCTGCAACTTTCCAGAATCTTATCAATGATGTACTACGAGATCTCCTGGATCAGTTTGTTGTGGCATATTTGGATGATATCCTATAATTTTCTGATAATCTTGAAAACCACAGAAAACAGGTCCGAATAGTTCTGGAGCGCCTTCGTACCCATCACCTATACATTAAACTGGAAAAATGTGAGTTTGAACAAACAGAAATTCAATTCCTGGGGTATGTAATAACTCCCAAAGGTTTAAGTGTGGACGCAAGTAAAATTAAAGCTATGCTGGACTGACCCAACCCCCAAGAATGAAACAGATATTCAGAGATTTGTGGGGTTCGCCAATTTTTACAGACGTTTCATTAAGAATTTCTCTGCCGTTATTACACCGATCACTGAACTTACACGTAAAGAGACTCCTTTTCAGTGGTCCGATAAGGCTGATACCGCATTTTCCAGATAAAAGACTCTGTTTATATCTGCCCCCGTCCTGGTACATCCTCAGCCTGAATTACCATTTATTGTGGAAGTTGATGCTTCTGATTCAGCTGTTGGTGCTATACTGTCTCAAAGGACTGGACCTAAGATGCTGTTACATCCATGTGCCTTCTATTCCCGCCAGATGGTGCCAGCAGAAAGAAACTATGACATAGGGAATAAAGAACTATTGGCTATAAAAGCTGCCTTCACCGAATGGAGACATCTCTTGGAGGGAGCCACCCATCCAATTACTGTCCTCACAGATCCCAAAAATCTGGAATGTATTCGATCAGCTAAGAGACTGTCAGCCAGACAAGCACGCTGGTCCCTATTCTTCTCGAGGTTTAATTTTTTGGTTACATACCGTCCTGGCTCCAAGAATGGTAAGGCAGATGCCTTGTCTAGAATAGCTGACCCCCTCCATACTACCGTAACCAAGACCACCATCTTGCCAGAGGATATATTTATAGGAATCACATTTCCTTCTGATCTGATGTCTCGCATTAAAAAGGGCTACGCTGAAGACCCAGTTCTTCATGATCCTCCTCGTGATCTCCATATGAAGATGCTTAATGGGTTTTGGATTTTTCAACAACATCTGTTTGCTCCGGAGTCAGTGCGACTGGACCTTTGACGTCTCTACCATGACTCAAAACCAGCAGGTCATCCAGGAATCTGAAAGACACAAGAGCTACTCGCCCGATCCTTTTGGTGGCCCAAGTATTATGAGGATGTTAAGAAGTATGTGTCCTCTTGTGATGTATGTGCCAGACATAAGACTCCTCACTCATCCCTTGTTGGCTTGCTTCAGCCTCTTCCGATTCCTCACCGTCCCTGGGGATCTATATCCATGGACTTTATTGTGGAACTACCTCCCTCTAAGGAACACACTACTATTTTTGTTGTTGTGGACAGGTTAACTAAGATGGGTCATTTCATACCAGCTCGTGGTCTCCCTTCAGCTAAACAGACGGCTGACCTGGTTATTCGGGAAATATTTTGCTTGCATGGAGTGCCTGATGAAGTAGTTTCTGACAGGGAAGTGCAGTTTACATCTCGTTTTTGGAAACATTTTTATTCTAATCTAGGTATTAATGTAAATCTGTCGTCAGCTTTTCATCCACAAAGTAATGGACAGACTGAGCGAACCAACCAGACTTTGGAGCAATAGTTGCAGTGCTATATTAGTTACCTGCAGGATGACTGGCTGGATTTTCTACCCACGGCGGAGTTTGCCTATAACAATGCGCAACACTGCTCCACTTCTTTGAGCCCATTTTTTGCCAACTATGGTTACGATCCAACCTTTCTAGTGAGTCTCCCAATTACTACTTCCATTCCTGTAGTCACTGATCGGCTAACCACCTTACGAGATTCCCAAGACCTGTTGAAGGAGATTCTTTCAAAGGCTCAGGAATGTTACAAGAGAGCTGCTGATAGACATAGAACGGAGGCCCCAGTTTATCATGTTGGTGACAAGGTTTGGCTGTCAACAAAGAATCTTAAACTTAAGGTTACTTCTCATAAATTGGGTCAGAGGTTTATGGGACCTTTTGAGATCATCGCTCAGATCAATGCTGTCACTTTTTGTTTGCAACTTCCAGATTCCATGAGAATACATCCGGTGTTTCACGTTGCACTGCTGAAACCTTTCCATGTTAACACTTTCCCTGGCCGAGCCTTGCCTGCCCCACCTCCAGTCCTCGGGGATGGTGAGGATGAATACGAGGTGGAGAAAATTCTGGACTCCAGGATCTTCTGCAAAAAAGCTTCAGTATCTGGCCCGCTGGAAAGGCTATGGTGAGGAGGAGAGTTTGTGGGAACCAGTGGACAATATTCACGCTCCTGATCTCCTTCGGTCCTTTCATGTGCAGTACCCTGCTAAACCGGGTAATAGGGCATCCAGAGGCTGCACCTATAGAGGCGGGGGTAATGTGAGGAATTGACTCTGCTGGGTTTTGAACCCTGGTCCCCAGGCTGCTGAACCTCTTCCCTTCCACTGCGCCAGCCTGCCTTTGTGAATTTCATTGAGATCTGATAACCTTGACTCTGCTAGCAATAGTATCAGTGCCTAAGTCTCTTCAGCTGTGCCTGGTCAGGTGTCTGGTCCTTGGCCTATATAAGGCACGTCCTGTCAATGTACCTTGCCTGATTATTGTGGTTCCTGATCCCTTCAATAAAGTTTGTTCCTGTTTCACCTACAAAGTTGCTGAATTGGATTATTGCTGACCTAGGCTGCTGGTCTCCAAAACCTTGTGATACCTATATCATTACAGCAGTATAAGTCTACATTTCAGCTAACAACAACCATGTCTTATATATCTGGCTATATGATAGCTTTAGGATTGTGGGAGCTACATGTTAAGGGGGGGGGGGGGGAGGCTGTCATTGAAAGAATGTCTATCTGAGAGGCACTGTGAAATGCTTACACCTCATACATTTCCTTCACAAACCTTGCAAATGCAGAGGATGCCTCCATAGACCTGATTTGTACCTAAAACAAAAAACCTACAAAATAAGGCCTTAAAATAAGATAGGGATTACAGCATCACTTCTTAATAGCATTCCTCGGAGACCATCAATTGGTGACATGTTAAACAGAACCCTACGTGTCCACAGAGAAGAGGATCATGGACCATGTGATGGGAGGTAGCCATCTGCATACAAAATATCACCATCACATAGACCAAGATTCAAGACTCAGTAGCCAGGCTAGATTAGGTTAACATTGTAACCAATATATTGTCACTGAGGAGTGCTGTTGAGAAGGCACAAACATATGCAAAGTCCCTACAGTATGTCCTCCTCCGCCAAACCACAGGGCTTACACCCCCTGTGGCCAGCCGCCATCTCCCTGCTGGTGGTGGGAGGGGGGGGGTGCAGGGTTAGGCAACCCCCCAGGTAGCAGAGGCATCTTCAGTGATGCAGGAATGGTGGGTGGCTGGGAGATGCCTCCGGGGTGGAGGAAGCGGGGCTTGGGACCAGAGCACGTAGCATGGCCTCCTCGATGACTCCCTGGAATGCGCTCAGGTCCGCCCCAATCCTGAGCAGCCAGGTAAGGTAGGACTCAGTCATTAGAAGATGCCTCCTCTCCTCCCTATTGTGCCTTGCCAGGCTGCGCATCACCTCCACATGATTGGCAGAGATGCTGGCCTGGATACCTCGAAGACAGTCGACCTGCATGATGGCATGATGGCCAGCATATCCGCCTGCGCAGCCTGGCCTGATGTTGGTGATGGAGGCGTGGCCTGGTGAGGTGAGGACGGGGTGCGAGTGGGGAGGGTCGGGGGCCTGGCAGGAGGGTGTTGATGAATGTGCGTTGGTGTGGTTGGGCCCGGCTGTGGGGGGGATGAGGTGGTGGCTGGCTTGTATCCTCACTCCAGTGGGAGGGCCCTGGCGATATGCTCAGTGTCTGGATGAGGGGGATAGTGGGGTTAAATCCCAGTGGTGTGGCCAGAGGGCCGGATGGTGACCCCACCAGCCATATTACATCCTCTTACCTCGAACCAGGGCCCTTGGCTCCGCTTATCTCCTTCTCACCCTGTATCGGTTCCTGCTGGGTGGGTGTTTGCTCCTCCACTTCCTGCTCTGATGGAGACGACGCCCGCGCCTTTGGATCGCCACGGCACCCAAACCTCCTTGATGCTGGAAGAGAGAAAAGAAAGGTATATGTCATTAGTATGATGAAGAATATATTGTTCTGTGTGCATTCCTAACTATCTGAGTTGAATGTTGGAATGACCTAGCTCTTTATGTCTCTATGTCTGTTGTTTAATTTATGTGTATTGTAATTATGTGTAATCTGTAAATATGTGTAATCAAAGATTAAGTGTAAAATAGTAAATCTTATAATATACATGAACAAAACCGCAAATTACTTGTCTCCAAAGTCTCTTACTCTCTCTCTCTATCTCAAACCAACTCCTGCACCTGCGTGCTACTTCGTCAGATAATACTACACTGTTAATGCATGGGCTGGTGGAACGCAAATTTATAATCTCCCTCTGTCAATCATCTCTGGCTGGACCCATTTTTCTATTGCCTGAGCGTCTGTGTCGCGCTACGTTATAACGCGATTGGATCGTTACGGTCAATCGCATCTCTGCCAACCCCTTAACAGTTTGTGGCTGAGGGATGGGTTTGCGGGCTTGAGGCTTCGGCTCGTAACTCAATTGCTCAATTGAAAAGCATCATAATCGGAGACGAATGGGCTTGCAGTTGAATGGAGGCCTTTGTTACCTACTGTTTACAGTTATGATAATTGTGCCTATTTTGTCATGTGTTTTGAACTTTGTCTCAATAAATTCTCAAAATGGAGCTATACTAATAAAAATACACACATCTATTTATCTGACAACATTTCTTTCTCTTTACATGTAACAGCCTCAACAAAGGTTAGTGAAAATAACAGTATATAAGAAGCCAAGTCTAATAATTATTATATTCTCTTGTTTCCGACACACAGCTTTTAAAAAAATATTTAGCAAAGGCAATTCAGGACCCTGATGAGGTCATCTGTAAAGCTAGGAGTTGTTAGCACTAAGAAGATAGAGTACTTACAGTTTTTGTGTATTTTGGATGCTGTTCATGGGCAGCCTGACATACTCCTGCTTTGTGTGATTACACTATCCTTAAGCTATGTTGTTTGCACCAAAAACTGTTTATTTCCAAAAAATTATACCACACACTTCAGTTCTGTCTGTGGAATATGTGATGTAATCTCATCGGATTTGTATAATTATACACATGTAATCAAACCAGAACCCTCAAGAAATGTCCCTCCCCAGATTTTAACTGCATCAGCAGTTTTATGTGTTATGGTGTAAGGCAGTGTACCAGAAAGGAAGAGCTCTCTAAGGATGAGTAAAATGCATAATGTATTAGCAATGATGTTTGCTAGACTTGTGTTTTCACATCTCTGGTTTTGAGAAATGCATGAGCTGTAAATCCATATATATCTCAAACTAACCCTTACACTGCCAGAAAAACTCAGAATACAATAAAGATTAATATAGGTCTATATTGTAATAAACTACAGCGTTATGTTCATTAGCACACTCCTGGAGTTTTGGAGAGGTATAAACACATTCATATAGGGAAAATTGAAATACTACTTCAGTCTTCTTATAAAGTGCTCACTACAGAATAATAAGCTCCAGTTCGGTATGTGAAGTATTGGGGGTAAAGTGCAACCACCCATGGAGAAGTGCTATCTAAATTGTAAAAGTCTACAATCCAAAATTGCTAACTGGATAATAAATATATATTTACAATGCTTATTTTGAGAAAACACTGTAATAATGTTTAAAATCTGAAATTCCCTCCAGTATCTTTTAAATTCATAAACAATTATGTGTCTATTAATAAATATTTATGTAAATAAGCATTTATATTATATATATCAAGTCACCTAATTAGTTCACCATTGTCTTCATTGGCAATGTGCAGATCTCCATGTCCCTTGCAAGCCCACTAAATGGTTTTCAATTTGGCACTCTCCCTGGGCAACTCCACCCCCAAAACATCATTCAGGGGTGTACCGAACCAGAGCTTGTGCAGCCCGGGGAGATCAGTAAGAAAAGTAAATACTTGTTGAAATGCAGAGTAATACTTTAATAAAAAATGTTTTTATTAAACCTTACCTAACTTGTCTTTAGAGAACCCTTTATAACACTACTAAAGAAGTTATTTTAGGCAAAAACATTGTAATGACCAGAAGTGCAACTTCCTACTTCTGGTTTTAATATATTTAAAAGGTGGCTAGGTTTACAGCACACAGAAAGGGTCTCATTCTAAAGTTGGCCGCAAAATGGCCGCAACTCTGCAATCCTTTACTGGGTGCTGCGGCCCCTTAGCTACTTTGCTATTCAAAGGAAAGGGACCGCAGCACACCCCTTCCTATGGCCGATTGCAAGACCGTTAGCTTGGGCGGGTTTGGACCTGATAAGGGGGGTCATTCAAGCCTGGGACTATGGGCTTGGATGACCCCCAAGGCAGCAACTCGATCTCCAAGCCCAGCTGACTTGTGGCCACAAATGACAGTATTGGCTAGTGGCGATGTGCCACTCAAATGGATGACGGCACACTAATGGTTAACCCAAGCAACTAACTCATGCTGCGGGGTCCCCACATTAACCCTTGCAATGTGGGTACCAATCGGGGCCCCCGTTGCATTACAAATTCAAATTTCCCTCCCCCTTACAGGTCCTTAAATGACCTGCGATCAATAAAACTATTAACCCCTGCTGCGGGGGGAAGCGGTTACCACCCCTGGCACTTAAAGTTAACCCCACCACTCACGGGAGTCAATATAGACCCCTGTAAGATTAAAATTACCCCCCTCAGTCCAATAGGGGTCTATATAGACCCCTATAAGACACTATTAACCCCTTGGTTAACCATATAAGTACCATGAGGGTCTTCCAGGACCCTCATGGCAAAGTCTAAGCACTACACTACACTATTAACCCTAACTATACCCCATTAACCCCTTAACCCTAGCTATACCCCATTAACCCATACTTAACCCTAATTAACCCTAACTGGGCCTATTTAACCACAACTGGTCCTATTTAGCCCTAACCTACCTAATAATCCCAATTGGGCCTATTTAACCATAACTGGACCTATAACCGTAACTGGACCGATTTAAACCTATCTAGGCCTGTATAACCCTATCTTAGCCTATATAATCCCATTCAAGCTTATTTAACCCCGTCACTCATGGTACACAGACCCCCATAAGCCTCCATACAGACACCCATAAGCCTCCATCTAACCCCTTCACTTATGGGGGTCCATAAGGCCCCTGTAAGCCTCTCTTTAACCCAATAAGTCTCATAAGGGTCTATGAAGACCCTCATTGGACAACTTGAATCCTAATATTAACCCCATAAGTGCCATGAGGGCCACAAACACTACACTATGCCCCCAATAAACCACTAAATCTAAACTAACTCCCCCTTATCAAGACCCACTCTCTGGCTGGGGTCTGTTGATCGGATTTGGGTGACTCTGGACTTTTGGATTACAGGAACATCATGTCTCAGCCCTTGGTTTAGACTGAGCAATATTGACAGTAAGTCTGATGAATCTTACTGCAAGCATATGTCCCCGGGTAAATAATACATCTGCACACAAAGTCTTGATGAAAATTATGAACAACTTCTTTATTTTTCCACAAGTATTTAAACAACTCACAAAACCAGTACAGGGAGTGGCTACTCTTAGTCAAACCCTCATTCCCCTCTGGCCATTCTCACAGAAGTAATTTGTGGGAACTTATTAGTCTCCTCCCCCAGTGCCTCCCCCAGGCGTGGCTACTAATTAATTTGGTGGCTGGCTCTCAAGGGAGAAACATCCTTTATTAGCTCTTGAACTATGCCCCTGGGCTTGTGGTTGGGAAACCCCATACTATACTATTGTCCTGCAGTGCCTGGCAGTCTGGCCAATCTATTTGTTTAGGTTTTATCCTTTGTTTACACTAAGGACCATATGGCCAACTCCTAACTGAGAGTTTATACAATGGGGGAGGGTTGACTAATTACAACATAGCTATCACTCCACAATACAATATACAATATAACACTAACATATTAATAACCTATAACCATATTTCCCCATTCCCACATGGTATCAGGGTGGGGCAAGTTTTCCACGTCAATCCATTTTATGCAGTAATGCTGACTTTATTTAATGGTGACAGTGGAACCCCCTATTCATACCATTTACAAGCAGTAACTTTGTGCCCAAATCTTTTGTTCTTCCACATGGCACCAGCATGTGTAAGATAATCCAGGCCAAAATGGCCACTGCTGCCAGTCACAAAATGGCCCCAGGGTGATTCATGACAACACCTCCCCAAGCGTGGCAGGAAACATCCCTGATTTTTCCAGCTACGCTGATAGTCATGAATGTGCTGGTTTGGCCCTCTGTATGCTATGCCAGTTTTTGTTTGTCCCAAGGTGCAGAGTAAAAACCTCCCCCAGCCCTTGGCCTTGCTCCCACTGTATAGAGCAAATTGCTCTTCCCATTCACACCCACCCAAATAGTCCAGGGTACCTCCCCAATAATCTGGTATCCCAGAGTACAACAGGTGGGCCATAGTTTCTGTCCCATAGCAACTCTGTTCCCCCCAGCCAGTCCCCACCGATGGGCTGGGATCTCTAATACAGTCTCTGGGCCTATGGGATCGCAAAGGGACAGCTCCTCTTGGCTTCCTTCCTCTGGTCCAGCTGTTTCCGTTGCTGCTTGGGGAGCTACGCTGCTCCCACCCAAGCTGTGCTTACACTCCTCCATTGCCCGGGGTTGAGCAACTTTATCCCAGTCCTTTCTGTTGAACTGGGTCTTTGGAGTGGTGTCTGTTCCAGTGGGCCCCTGGACAATGGTTATCCAGGGTATCTCCCCACTTGGTACACCCTCTGTCATGGTGCCACTCTGCACCCATAATGCTTTTGCCAAAGCTGGCATGCTTGCTGCCCCGGCCTGGCTCTTTGTGCCCCTGGCACTCTCTTGCTGTGTGAGGTCAGGTTCCCTGTAGCCAGAAACCAATTCTTTTCCCTCCCCACAGTCTCTTAAACAACCCTCCTGGGCTGTGTTCTTCACTAGCACCTCTGGGGACAACTCCCCTGGACTGTCAGGGTACAGACAGTGGTTATCTGATGCAGGCTGGGGAATCTCATCATTCCCTTCCAGCCTGGCCTCTAAGGCTCCCTTCCCACCGTCCATCACACAATCATCCCGAGCCTCTGGCTCCATTAACAGTTCTGGCCAACACACTTTGCCTAGAACTTCTGAGGGCAGACTTAACTTATCTGGCCCTAGCTTGTGAACAGTTCCCACTTCCTCTGGGATTAAATCTCTTGGGGTATCAGGGGGCAGACATGGATTATCTGACCCCACCCAGGGAACATTCCACTGGGTCTCTGGCTCTTTGGACTGGTGACTAGGCCCTGACACAGTTACTGCATGTTCTAGGGGCAAACATTCTCCATCCCCAGGAGTTGGCAAAGGAACAGTGTTTACCCCTTCCCACTCCTCACTTTGTTTACAGTCTAGAAATGCCTCTCCCCAGTTCCAGTGAGCATACTCACTCTGGTACATACCGTCTGAGTTGTAAAAATACTTCTTGGGTATCGCATCCCACAATTCCACATACTCAGCCTCCAGTTGCAGCTCTTGCTGAATCAGGGGTTCCAGCAAAGGAGCCTCCGGGAACCATGCTTCCAGTCCCAGACCCCGGCAGCGTTCAACAAACAAGTTATTATGCCTCCTTGCAGTTCCCATGCCACATTCCGGATCACCATTCAGAATCTCACCGACCCCATATTCTAGATCCAAACGAAAATAGAGATCCTCTCTCCGGCCACCCAAGGACTCTATCCTGGCAAGGTACTGTTCCTCCAAGTCCATCTCTTTCTCTACCAGTTCCTCCAACCAGCTTGCCAGCTCATGGCCATGCCATAATTGCATGAATGCCATCCATTGATTTAGCAGGAGTAGTCTGTAGTCCTCTGCTTCCATCTGCTCCATTTTCTGGTCCTTCTCAGAGTATCCCACCACTGTGCCACCAATTATCACGACCCACTCTCTGGCTGGGGTCTGTTGATCAGATTTGGGTGACTCTGGACTTTTGGATTACAGGAACATCATGTCTCAGCCCTTGGTTTAGACTGAGCAATATTGACAGTAAGTCTGATGAATCTTACTGCAAGCATATGTCCCCGGGTAAATAATACATCTGCACACAAAGTCTTGATGAAAATTATGAACAACTTCTTTATTTTTCCACAAGTATTTAAACAACTCACAAAACCAGTACAGGGAGTGGCTACTCTTAGTCAAACCCTCATTCCCCTCTGGCCATTCTCACAGAAGTAATTTGTGGGAACTTATTAGTCTCCTCCCCCAGTGCCTCCCCCAGGCGTGGCTACTAATTAATTTGGTGGCTGGCTCTCAAGGGAGAAACATCCTTTATTAGCTCTTGAACTATGCCCCTGGGCTTGTGGTTGGGAAACCCCATACTATACTATTGTCCTGCAGTGCCTGGCAGTCTGGCCAATCTATTTGTTTAGGTTTTATCCTTTGTTTACACTAAGGACCATATGGCCAACTCCTAACTGAGAGTTTATACAATGGGGGAGGGTTGACTAATTACAACATAGCTATCACTCCACAATACAATATACAATATAACACTAACATATTAATAACCTATAACCATATTTCCCCATTCCCACATGGTATCAGGGTGGGGCAAGTTTTCCACGTCAATCCATTTTATGCAGTAATGCTGACTTTATTTAATGGTGACAGTGGAACCCCCTATTCATACCATTTACAAGCAGTAACTTTGTGCCCAAATCTTTTGTTCTTCCACATGGCACCAGCATGTGTAAGATAATCCAGGCCAAAATGGTCACTGCTGCCAGTCACAAAATGGCCCCAGGGTGATTCATGACACCCCTCTACCCTAACCTATTAACCCCTACCTACCTAACACTACCTACCCTAACCCCATAATAAACCCCAACCCCACTAATTACACACAAAAAACTAAGTTACAAAAAATAAAAAAACATATAAAAGGACATTACAAACCCTGGCCCACTACATAAAATAAAAATAGAACATTACATACCCACTACAAAAAAAAAAAAAAACATCACAAACCCACCCTCTACAAAAAAAAAAACAGAAGGCGCAGATACTTGTAGCCAATCACAATGGGATACACCCCCATGGGGTGTACCTCATTCTGATTGGCTGAAAGGAAAAGCGCCTTCTGATTGGCTGTTGACACTGTCAGACTGCAGCCAATTAAAAAGGCGCAGATGCCTTCAGCCAATCAACTCAGGTGTCATATCCCATTGCGATTGGCTGAAGGCAATAGTGCCTTCTGATTGGTTTAAAAAAGATTGACAGGTCCATCAGCCAATCAGAATGGGATTGACTCATACCGTGGCACCTTCTGATTGGCTGAAATTTTCTTGACAGTCATTTCAACCAATCAGAAGGAGCTATTCCATTGTTGTTTTTTACCGGAAGAAGCGATAGAGGCCTCATTAGTGTCGGGAAGCTCCTCCAGGGAGGAGCTGCGTTATTTTTATTTTTATTTTTTTAGAGCAGCGGTTTTTCTCAAGGGCCCAGCCGGATGAAGAGGAGAAGGATGGGGACATCGCGGACACCTACAGCAAGGGAACCGTTCGGACCCCTGCATTATAGGGTTAATGTTAGGACACTGCAGAGGTCTCGTTCGGAGCCCTGCATTATAGGGTTAATGTGTGCACCCTGCAGTGGTCTCGACCGGACCCCTGCATTATATGGGTGATGTAGGGACACTGTAGGGACACTGCAGGGGCCCCTATTGGGTTATGACCGGGTCTCCTGCAACCAGGGGGGGCTTATTTGGAGCCTTCTCAAGGTTTTTAATCATTTTGCGGGCTTGGCGGAGGGGTGATCAGAGGATTTGAATAGGGATGCATGAAATCAAAGGCTTTCCTTGCAGTAAGCTGCGGTGGGGGTGGCCGCAAGGGAATGCATAGCGCAGGTCCCGCAAGCCGGTCGGAGCTGTCGGCTGCAAGGGATTAGAATAGCTAAATAGCTTGAGGCCATCCTCTGCGGCCATGCATCTCCTACCACCATCATTAGAATTGTATTATACCTTGTTCTCAAATAAATAAGGCACTTTCCTTTAGAAATGATTCATAGAATATATAACCCTATTATGTATCCAATATGTCAATTTAGTTATTGCAGTTCTTGTAAATAAAAATATTAGTTTTAAAAAATGTACAAATTACACACACGTTTTGACTAACAACTTATCCATCTTACGACTCGACTACATGACTCCCGTAGGTAATCTTACAAGAAAAAAATCACATGTAAGCCCTGACGTAGCTATTACATGCTGCACGTAACAAACCCTTATGTGTAAAACCTAATGAGTGATTGCTACATGTAATATCTTCCCTGTCCTTCATGTGTTTCTATCTAAAGTCTGAGAGCCAGAGGATGAGGACTGAAGGATTCCATCAAGATTCTCACTTTTGCCTATCCAGACCCTGAAGACTGAGGACCAGAGTGTTATGGATTGTCACTGGAGGGTCTTCCATAGATGGGTAATGTAGTAATTACCCCCACCCTACCTTTCCCCTACAGGTTTATAGTTTTTTTTTTTTTCTGTAAACCTTATTTTCATGTGTACTTGATTGTATTAACTTAATAAAAAAAAAAATTCTGTAATTATTTTTCTTTTTTGTATTTTTTGTTTTATCTTGTAATTCATTTTACTTTTTTGTACTTTAGGGACTGAAAGGGTTCTTAAAAACTCCCATGAGGGGCATAGGGTTTATTAAGTGCATTTGAATCCTATCGTAGGTGTTAGGGTACCAAGTGAGTACATAGGGACCCACATGATGATAGGTTAATATACCATGGTGGTCATAGGTACCTCCTTTATAGGGGGTTTATTTAAAGGCAGGTTTGCCTGAAGGACCGCATGGAAATAAGTAGAAGCCCCATGGGGGTACATTAGTATTCCAATAGGGTAGATTGTATAATGGCAGCACTGAGGTATAAAGTGACTGCAATGTAAAATAGTGTTAGGGCCCCTGAGTGGTCCATAGGGAATAGGGTCTATGGGAGTTCATCAGGACCCCAATGGGGCACTTAGCATATCTTTAGGTGAGGTAGGGAAATGTTCTTGGTTAATGGGGCCCCACCACAAAGCACATGGAGGTGGGGGAAGGCACACAATTTATCTCTGTGTTGAGGGGGTCTTGGCTCATTTTATGACAAAGACGGAGAGGTCATAAGCTCACTGCATTAATTTGTATTTATATTCAACCCAATCCCTGCCATGGAATGAGGCTATATTGTTAATTAGATAGATTATCCCATGGGTAAACCTTAGGCAAGCTGAGAGCACACATTAGAGCTAAAGAACTACTTGAAATCCTTCGGGAATGAGTTAGTAAATGTTACAGGAGTTCTTTTCTGGGAAGCCGACTTGCAAAACACATATGCGTGTTGGCGTTGCACAACTGTGACGTCACGTGCATTAGCAGGATCAGAGAGCATGATGGCAGCACCTGCTGTCTTTCCTGTTGTGCATGGAGAAAGGATGATTTTGAGATAGACATCTACATGTAGGGACTAGCAAATGATAATTTTAATTACCCCCAGGTCTGCTTTTGAATGCTGGGATTAGAATGACAGACTAGTGATATAAATTGCATCTCTGGTTTCTAATTACCCTCAATATAATTGGAACTGATGATTGCCACTAAGGCATTCATATAAACCAATTGAGTGGAGATCTGTGAGCATAAACAGGGTACTGACACTATTATATCTGTATCATAAGGAGATATCACGTCACTTTAAATTTCTATCCATTATGTTGATCATATGGATTCCTGTCAGACCTGGTGTACTGCACAGATATTGTGAATATTTTTTGGCCAGATGTATATGATATGGCTATTTGGTATCAAATGGCTGATTTGGATCGTTTGTAATGTAGGGCATGACTAATGTGCAGATACAATATTGTTTGTGATGTGTGAAACTAAAGGTGTTGCAAGGATATGCTAATTTCCATCTAAGATATACACCCTAGTTTGTATTTTCATAAGAGATCCTGTATCACAATCATGTGTCATAGTTTAAGTATGTTATACTTAATACTTTTAATTCATTATTTTTTAAAAAGGTTATGTTTTATTTCTCTTTTTTGTCCTGTTGTTGTGGGGAGCTACTAGTTGGTTTGAGTGTGCTTTTTTCTTTCCTGTGCAGCTCTTTTGTGGGAGCCACCTCATAGCTCATAAAATCGTAAACATTTCTGTAGGTCCGAGGGTGCCTTACATGTGTTTTTACGGGAGCCATTTAATGACAAGCACTATGGACACTGGGTTCTAAGCTCAAAGACTCAAAGGCCCTCCATCCTTTGCAGTGTTATAATATTGTTATTGTTTTTGCCTTGAACTTGTATAACTCTACAGAATATGTTGGCGCAATATAAAAAACGGTTATAATATTATAAGCAAGTGAGACTGAGCCTGGCATTCTACCCAAACTGTATAATAATACTCAGAAGCAGGCACATAGGGCCTCATTCAATTGTAATTTATTCAATTGAATTGGGCCCTATATAAGCACAGAGCATATTTTTTTACAGAAGTTTCTACTTAGCGAAGACCTTACTTTTGGATAGAAGTTCACTAACTAAAAACTCCTGTAAAAAAATATTCTCTGTACTTATATAGAGCCCTATTCAATTGGGAAAATCGTAATTGAATGACGCCCCATAGATTCTAATACCACACAAGTATTAAGTCCTTTTGCAACAGCATGTATACATATTATTGTTTGTATTATATATTCAGTTTAATCCTTTTTACAAAATATGCTGGCACTTAAATGAAAACAATTATGTTGTAATGCTGTGTACTGTATATTGAGTGCTATTTAACATCCAGCTTGTGATCTTTCCACCGTGGAGCCACAGTGTTCTATATTGTGATTCTATATAAGTGATCTTTAAAATTAAAATGCTTTCTAAAAGTTACTAGGATTTAGGAGTATTGTTTCGGTGTTGTAAAACTTGTTTAAGGTTAGAAAAGACTCTTCAGAAATCCATTGCAAGACACCTAATTTCTGAATGTTGAATAATTTAAACATACTGGTATTGTTAGCTTTATTAAACGTAATTGAATGCAGAAAAGCTCAATACTCCAAATATGCCTTTTTTGCAAATTCTGATATTGCACTTTTTTCATACAAACCTACAAAATCAGGTACCAGATATACCTGATCTCCCTACATCTATGCAGCATATGCTTCTACCTCCAAAGAGAACAATCCTAAAAAAATAAAAAACATAGCAAAGGAGACAGATATCATTGTTTTCCTACTTAGGGAAAATAGATTCAGCTAGTTTAAATTATACATAGTTTTTTAATAAGCAATCAAAGAGGCTGAGCGTGCAATGTGCTTGAGGCACCTATCCTATCTATTGGTGATAAGGAGCAAAAAAATGAATGTAGCTTCTTCCACAGGAGCAATGACTCATTTCCCTTGTACCTTTTGATCAGGAGAAACTCCTTGATTATTGGCCCAGCATGACTAGTTATGTTAGGACTCAGAAATGAATAGAAACCCTCAAGCTGTATCCCACTGAGCTGAAAGAGACTTCTACTGCTGTGAGTCATGCTGAGTTTGTAGCCCACTCTTAGCAACTGGCCTTTCTAATTCTTGGGACTGAATTGCAGTAGCTTTCTAAGGACTATGTGTAACCCGCCATTCCTCACAGTACATGTGTAGTGAATATTCACTTGGCTAGACTAGCCAAATGTGTCCTGAATTTCAGAGAGACTTATTAAAATTCAGAGACGACTGTGGAAGCCAAAGGTTTCCTCTGTTTTCTCCTATCTCCCAACTCTCTTTACATCCATTGCAATTACTCTTTCACTTTCCTTCAAATGCTATTGTATTAACAGTCATTAGTGTCAGCACCTCTGCTTCTCTACAAGTCCTTAAAGAGAGGCACCAAATTAACTTGCATTTTCTTCCTTCTCACCACTTGCCATGCATTGCACATTTTAAGTGACAGCCTCATTCTATTTTAGAGGTCTCCTGAAGTTCATTGTAAGTTGCACCTGTTAACTCAATGGATGTTTTTGAATGCCAGCAAACAGAAAGTATTTTAATAGCAATTAAAATTGTATTGAATTGTTTGATTTCTAGTATATCAGAAAATATTGAAGATGTATTGCAGTGAATCAGTGAATTATTATTAATACATATTTATAAAGTGCCAACATCTTCTGCAGAGCAAAGTATAGTAACACTGAACTCATATGATAAGCATGACATATATATATATATATATATATATATATATATATATATATATATATAAATAAATAAATATATATATATAATGTTTATGGGTTCAGTACCATAAGAATAGAGGACTCTGCTCTTATGGGGTCTGATAAAGGTGTTAGAGACAAAGGAAGGAAATAGCTTGACTGTGGTCTAGTCACAAGGCCAAAACTATGGAAAACGGACCTCACTGTCTTGTAGGACATTGTATTGAGTGGAAATTACATAAAAAAGTACAGGTTTTATGTTGCCTTACGCCTATTTTCGACTTCTGGATCACTACCTTGTCATGGTGAAGGGGCTTGTGAAGCTGTGAGATATACCATGTAGGGTCACCCAAGATGGGCAGGTCATAGCAGAGAGGGCATACAATTCGTGGTCCACTGAAGAAGGAACTGGCAACCCACTTCAGTATACTTGCCATGAAAACCTTAAGGATGAGCACAAACAGACACAAGATGTGCCTTGTGTGATGTGGTCCATAGGATCACGGAGAGTCGAACAACAAATGCCTATTTAGATTTATAAGCCCACAGTGGCCCAGTTACTGCTATTCTTTCCCATGACTATGACCATATGATAACCATACACAAATCACCTATTTTCATCTAAACATATAGATACATAACTTTCCCACTACTTTGTGTAATTACTTTATTCTTATGACTTATTTTGCTTTGTCTTTCACTTGTTTCTTACATGTCTTCTATATTTTTCTTCCCTTTGTGTTTGTTTTGTTAATATATATGTTTACTCATAAGAACATACAAAACTACAAATACGCTGGCATCTGCTAAGCATGTTTACAGGTATAATATTCCTAAATAACTTAACACACCCCACGCCAGTAACTTAGGGTATGATGATTTTAGCTTTCTAGTGCATATACTGTATCTATCTACACTTAAACCAGCCAGAGGGGCTAAACTGATATCCAATTCCTATATAGCACATTTAAAAATGTAATATTTTATTACAGATCTATAAATAAAAAAATTAGTCTGAGATATGCAAAATAAATAAATTTATATTTGTTCACTAAATAAAGTGTTATGAAAAATGCAGATCTCTTGCTTCCTCAGCCTTGTACTTGCTACCATACAAGAATCAGAATGCTTGCTTAAACTTGCCACCTCATTTTTGTTAATTACATTACATGAAGTTCTGAGAATTCCATCAATATTATCTGAATTATTAAGGTCATATAAAAAGAATTACATGCTCTATTTTCAAGCCTTAACAAATACTTTTGAATGTCCATTTGGCAGCGAGTTAAGGGATTGTAGACAGGTTAATAAAGCAGCTCACAATCTCTTAATTCCTCTAAAGCTCAGTCTCACCGCTAGTCCATTCTCTGCTAATATGACAGTTGTTTGAGCTGAGATGAGTAACAATGCAGAGCCAGTGACTTCTCAATAACATTAGCGTACTTATATTACTTGAACAAGGAAAGATTAATGTGTTAGATTTGTGATCGATTGGCCCATAGTACATATCAATTTGCAGGCCAGCACTGTTTTATAATCTGCAGAAAAAACCTATGTACGTTCAGATGCCAGACAAAAGATATTCATACACTGCAAATTGACATGTATCACATTTGTATCACATTGAATATATTATCTTGCTCTCTGTCTGGAAAAGGATATTTGTTTCTACGGAAAAATGCAAATAGAAAATGTATTGCTATGTGATGATATTATTTGTCAGTACGGTGCTGGCAGTGTTTTTTTTGTGTAAATGCACTGGATTGCAGCAGGAACTGGCTCAAGTAGAGGATAAAAAATGACAGATGACGGGAAGATGACAAGAGCCAGATGTTAATCACTTAGGTCTGGTCTTTAAGTATGTCAGAGCTGTTATACCTGGAGCTGCTGATTATAATTAAAACACAGATAATAGGACGTTATTTTGCAAAAACGCATATTTTGCAAAAACATTACTATGGTCCAGTCTTTAAGTTTGATGGAGTGTCATATGTTTTGTTAATCTGATTTATGCTGCGTCTAAGCCAACATTGCCAATGCCAAAGATCTGGTATCTTTACTGTGTAATGTAACATATGCTACAATCAGTCCAAGCCATGCTACCTTATGTGACCCTCTCATGCAGGACTGGTGTACATTGGGAGGCTGGACTTAAGTAACCTCAGTCCATAAGCAATGGGTTAAATACTTATCTTTATAAATATCACATAGCTGAGTTTGAAAAAAACACCTAAATCTATCAAGTAGAGCCTGCTCTGATTCTTATTTCACTTGCTGATTTATTGGTCCAGAGTAATATTTTAAGACATATATTCATTCTGTGTTATGGGTATTACAGAAAATAAGAATCTGCATATACACCCAAATATCTTTAATAGCATTTTTCCCATACTTGCCAAAAGTTAAAATGGCCAATGATGGATACTTAAATTCTTGATGCAGTATTAGATAGTGCCGCTCCCATTCTGAATGATGATGAGAAAGTTAAGTTTTACGTGTACACGCTTAATATATTCATGATGTTCAGTACTCACATAGTTTGGAAGCTCTAGTCTAGCTTCCACATTTTGGAAGCACTTTTTCTTAGACCTTGAGAGAAAGCAACAGGTGGACTCAACAAAACTGGGACCTGGTCTCAAAAAGTCATTGTGCAACAGAAGGACAGTTGGAAGGTGTGCATTTCATTCACATTTATGGGTAATCCAGATATTTCTCCGTTCTTCAGATAAATTAAACATTATTACCTTCAATAATTATTCCTGAAGAATCTGTATGTGGAACAAGAAGCCACGGTCAGAACCGAACATGGCATAACATAATGATTCAACATCGGAAAAGGAGTGTGACAAGGTGGTATATTGTCACCTGATTTATTCAACTTCTACGCAGAGCACATCATTCGTAAGGCTGGGCTGGATAAATCCAAAGCTGAAATCAATATTGTTGGAAGAAATATCAAAAAACCTAAGATATGTGGATGATACTACTTTGATGGATGAAAGTGAGTAGGAACTAAAGGACCTATTGGTGAGGGTAGGAGAAGAGAATGCAAAAGCTGGCCTGCTGGTCAACATTAAAAAGATGAAAATCATGACAAACTGCAATCTCAGTTCCTGGCAAATAGATGGGGGAAAAGTGGTGATAGATTGCATTTTCCTGGGATCTAAGATCTCTTCAGATGGTGACCTGTAGCCATAAAAAGATGTTTGCTTCTAGGGAGGAAAGCTATGGCAAGCTTGAACAAGCTAATAATAAGTAAAGATATTATACTATCAACAAAGGTCCGCATAATTAGTACTATGGTATTTCCAGTAGTAACATAAGGATGTGAGAGCTGGACCATAATGGAGGCTGAGAGCCGTAGTATTGACACCTTTGAATTGTGGTGTTGGTGAAAGCTACTTAGAGTGCTTTGGACTGAAAAAGATCCAATAAATCCATACTCAAGACAAACTGTTCACTGGAAGGTATGATCATGAGGCTGAAGCTCAAATATTTTGGCCATATCAGGAGATGGCAGTATTTCTTAGAGAAGACTTTGATGCTGGGGGAGGCAGAGATGGATAGATGAGGTCACTGAATCAATGAACATGAACTTGATGGAGTTCAGTGAGGCAGTGACTGACAGATGGAACTGGCGTGCTGCAGTTCATAGGGTCATGGCGAGTCTGACATGACTGAACAACTAAACAGTAACAACCTGCAATCTACACTATTCTATGGCATAACTTAATTTCATTTTCTACAATAATGTTTAGCTTTTGTTCAATTAAAAATATTAGAACTGAACAATGAATTGACAGTTTCTTCCCTCCTTCCACTCTGCTGAGGATCCCACCATCTAACTAAAACCATGGGCCCTTTCTGCCATGGGGGTCTGCCACTAATGAATTATGCCACACTTTTTACTGTTAAATATTAATTTTTGAGGCCTCTGGTCAATTGTGATTGGTTGAAATATTTTCACAGGCAATTTTGTGCAGGGTGACCTGAAATAGTTCTAATTGGCTAAAATATGATTGACATATATTTCAGCCAATCAGAAACCGCAAATATGTATATTTAAGGCTGAAAAGCGTGCAGAATTCATTAGTGGCAAGACCATTTTTTGTTGTTTTATAGAACAGCAGGATTTTAGGTGGAGGCCCAATAAAACAGGCCAGAAGATTAGATGAGTAAACGTGACACAAACTAGAACCCATAGACCTTGACTACATGACTATGTAGAATATCCTAAGAGTAACAAACACATGTAGGAACCAATGTAACAATTACATGCTACCCTTGGCAAACCCTGTACAAGCGATCTCTATGAGTAAGCTGTTGCATGCTCTATGTGTGGTTTTAGCTAAAGTGCAACTACATTACCTCTGTAAGAAGTCTGGACTAATGATATGTGTGCTCGTAAAGCTCTGTGGGCATTAATAGTGAGACTAAACTTTACATGTAAATTAGGCCCCCTCCGCCCCCCAAGAGCAGCTCAATTTATTATGAGACACACAAGAAAATAATGTGAAAAATGCAGTCCAATTCTTCTTATGTATCCAGGTTCAAAAAGGTTCAGCCCAGGTACATAACTAAAATGAATATTATGGAGTTAATCACCTAGGCTTAAAAACAGAATTTGCAATCCTGGAGCTCGATTCAATTGGGCTTTTGCAAGTTACTGTAGCCCGTAAGTGAGGCCGCAAGTTAATTTGCTTTTCAATTGGCGTCTTTTTGCAGGCTCCAAACGGGTTACGGGTTACGGGTTATGGCCTTGAAAACTTTGCGAGAAAATCCTATGGGTGCTAAAGAGGACCCGCAAGGGGGTTAAACATCTGTTCATAGCACTGTAAATGCAAATAAAAAATCAAAACTGCACTGCAAATAACGGGGAAAGAGATGAAAGACATTAGACTAGTCTCAAGCTCACAAATCAACAGTAAATAAAATGTATCTTTATGTTTCATTTCGGGGGTTATATCGATCTCAGGAATTAATGAGTTAATACATATCAGTCCACCCATATGGACTAGAACATTATTGGTATTCATTTTCATAAATCTATATTTTTAGGTTTTGCAAGTCCCATCGCATATTGGTCACCGGAACCTAATTGATTGACATGTAACCTCCATGTTTTACTACCGTCATTTTCTATTAGCTGATTTGAAATGGGAGGTTGCAGTCTTGCTTAATTGATAATGTTCCTGCCCTGAACTGCTACGAACCAGTGGAGTTGGCTTTGGGCCAGCAACTTGCGCGCTTGATCAAATGAATAGCTCCGGAATCGGAGACGAACGGGAGCCCACAGAACACCCGCAGACATAAGGCCTGGATCCTGTGAGATGTGGGCTTTATAATTGAATTGGGCTCCTGGACGGTGGCACTCAGAGAAAAAACTTCACCCCCACTGATCTAGTGTATGCGTACATAAAAATTAACCACTCCAAAAAAAAGAGGCAGACACAGTGAATCTGAATCAAAAGTTTACTGATAAATGACCTTTGGCTCGATTCAATTGCCCAATTCATAAATTTATACAAACTTAAAATCACTCTTAATATTGCTACATATTCTGCAAATATTACTTATTGTCAATAATGAATTCTTAAGTCAATAGAATGCATATAAATATTTAAAAAAAAAAAAAACACCCAAAGCCAAATGTATGAGTTCAAGGCATTTGCAAGTAGCTAATAGAATATGGCCCCATATGTACAAGAAGCACGGTCAGCAAAGTAAGAAAACCATGTAATCAGTGTTATACAAATTGGTTTCAAGGGGTCAAGAGGCTGATTAAAGATAGAATAACAAACTAACTAACTTTTACACTGTAGACAAATGCACTTTCCGTTCATTCATATCTGGTCAGTATTAATAGTGCATAGCAAATACATATTTTCTCCATCTGGTCAGTTTACCATAATGGCTATCACCTAGCAGAAGGGAATCCCATCCTCCTACATACAGTAAGTGTCAATGACAATTTCAAACATAGTGAAACAGCTCTGGAATGCCTTTTGTGTGAAGAAACAAAAAAATAAAAGAGGGAGAAATCAAAATACTAGTTAGTTGATCTCCAAGCAGTGATATTAATGCTATGTTATCTATCACACCTTAAATCAAACCTTAAATCTATTTACTACAGTGCATTTAGTTGATTACTGATTTATGATCACACAATGTAGCATTTTTATGACACTCCTAAAAAGAACGCTTGCTCTACAATGGCAAAGGCCACTGTCTATTACATAGTAGATGATATAAATATACCTATATAATACACATAATTCCTATAGGATATTTTGACCAATTGAGAACCTATATATTGTGCATTTGTATTCACTGACAAATGTGAGTTGGTTGTAAGCTGTTTTTGTGAAATACAACTTTTATAAAAGCTATTGCACTTAAATGCAGTGTATTTTTATTTTGGTGTTACGTGTTTCTTCGATTGGGAGGAAAGTCTGATACATTGAAGAAGACAAAGGAAAAGACATGTAAGGACTTTGGAATTCTCTTTTTTTTTTAATTTATGGATAATTGGATCATATATTTAATCTGATGCCTAGTGGTAAATGCATATCTGAGGCAAGTGCCACTTCTCAGTTGCATTTTCCACCAGCACTGAGCAGCCATTTCTACAGAGCTTCAACTAGAGACACTGGCATTCATAACATCCATTCTGCAGATTCAATTTCCAACTATCATTTTCCATTTCTATTTGCCTTTCTTCTTTTCTCTCTAAACCTTACGCTTCACACACCATTACCTCTCTTCAGCATCTAAACTCATATAACTTGCCATCCCACCCCACCCACCTATGATTTGTGTTCATTTATATTGAAGATTTAACACTATTACCTCTTGAGGAGGCAGAGGAAGAAGGTCACTTTGAGTTCCAAATAGAGCTTTTTTCAAACATTTTAAACTACATTATGTAAATATATATGGACCTCAGACATCGAGTAAAATTAACTTGCACAATAATGAATCAATTTATATAACCGAGCTGGATTTATTTTAGCGGAGGATGCATATATTTATCAAATGTATATTGATACATGGCTGAGATATCTAGTTGTCAATACTCTCCAGGTGAAATCCTTCAGGGGCATGGTACTAGAGGATGGCAAGTCTGAAGTAACAAGTCCATGAGCATAGGCATAAGAATGGTCTGAGAAGACAAACATCAGAGGCCGGTGGAAATCCAGCGAGGTCTGTAACAATCAGGGTCAACAGCAAAATATCAGTCCAATAGTCCAATAGGGAACAGGAATGGAGCAGGGACTTTAGCAAAACTCAGCAGGAAGACACAGGAACAACCAGAAGTACTCCTATTCACAGGAACCTACAACATACACCACATCTTCCCCCCATCACTGTTCTTCAATCCCAGCCACAATAACCCACAGAAACCGGCTAGAACTCGACCCTACACAGCTCTCCACTGTGCTCCAACCTCTTCTCAGCACTATCACCAACCTCAACTGCCCTCACACTGCCACCTCACACTACAACTCTAATCTTTCTTCCACCCTTGACACCCTTGCCCCCATAACTACACACAGACACCCTCAATCTCATCCACAACCATTGCACACTATGCACACACGTTACATTCAGAAATGCTCCCGCACTGCTGAACGACTATGGAGGAAATCACACTCCACAGCAGATTTCCTTCACTACAAGTTGATGCTATGTTCCTGCCCTCAACCTGGCCAAACAGCATTACTTCACATCACTAATATCAACTCTGTGCTCCAACCCCAAACGTCTGTTTGCCACTTTCAATACTCTCCTCCACCCACCACCTCCCCTCATCCCTTCCTGTCTCACGGCTGAAGACTTTGCCAACCATTTTACACATAAAATTCAATCTATCCGCAATTAACTCTCCTCTTATCGTGGCTCACACACTCCACCCTCTCAACCAACCAACAACACCCAATCTACTCCCCTCTCCATTCCCACAGCCACTTTGAACTACTTTACCCCTGCAACAGAGGATGAATTCTCCATCCTAATATCATCCTCTCACCTCACTACATGTCCTTTGGATCCTATTCCATCTCAGATCATTCCTCCTCTCTCTACTACACTAATCCCACACACACATCTTCAACCTTCCCCTAAACACTGGCACGTTTCCATCATCTTTAAAACATGCCATAATTACACCCACTCTCAAGAAACCCTCATCCGATTCTGACGTTGCATCTAACTATTGCCCTATCTCTCTACTTCCCCTGGCTTCCAAACTGCTGGAGCAGCTCGTCTATAACTGCCTTACCAGTTTCATCTCCTCTAACTATCTTCTGGACACCTTCCAATCCAGCTTTCGGCCCCATCACTCCACTGAGACAGCCCTCATAAAAGTCACCAATGACCTGCTCACCGCCAAGTCTAAAGGCCACTTTTCCATTTGCTTCTTCTGGATCTCTCTGCCGCCTTTGACACAGTTGACCATCCACTTCTACTCCACATTCTCTTCTCCCTCTGCATTCGAGACACGGCTCTCTTGTGGTTCTCATCATACCTCCAAGATCATTTAGTGTCTCCTTCTCCAGCACATCTTCTTCTCCTCACCCCCTGTCTATTGGCGTACCCCAAGGATCAGTCCTAGGCCCCCTCCTCTTCTTCATCTACACATCCTCACTCGGAACCCTAACAAACTCTTTTGGGTTCCAGTACCATCTCTATGCAGATGACACCCAAATCTACTTCTCAGCACCAGATCTATCCCCCTCTCTTCTAGCACACGTCTCCCACTGCCTCTCTAGTATATCCTCTTGGATGTCCGCCCACCATCTGAAACTCAACACGTCTAAGACTGAACTCTTAATCTTCCCACCCTCTACTACAGATTCAATTCCTCACATCTCTCTCTCTGTCAACAATATCCTCATCACTCCCACCTCCCAAGCCCGTTGTCTCTGGGTTCTACTGGACCCTGCCCTCTCTTTCATCCCACACATACAGTCCCTAACCAAATCCTGTCTTTTCCATCTAAAAAACATATCCAAAATACGCCATTACCTTACACAGGACACTACTAAGATTCTAATACACTCTCTCATCATTACTCGTCTTGACTATTGCAACTCGCTCCTTCTTGGCCTGCCCATCACTCGCCTCTCCCCACTTCAATCCATAATGAATGCCTCCGCTAGACTCATTTTCTGTACACATCGTTCAGTGTTGGCAGCTCCTCTTTGAATCACTGCCATGAAATCTCAAGGCTTAGGGTCAGGTCTCTAGCCCTGCTCCTGTTTTTTAAGACTCGTTATATAAGGATGATATCATGTCAGAGAAGCATGTAATGTGTGATTAATCTGTCACTAATATTGTGTTTTTCGTGACTTCCTGTCATTTGTCTTTTAAAGGAAAGCTCATAATATCTCATACATTTTAGTTCATTGCCATGATGAAGTTTTTAAAAATCAAACTCTAACTGAAAATGTCATCCACGTGTTGTAATATAAACTTTAAGTGAGTGTCTTCACACATCTGATATTGTTGTACATGTATGTACCATATTGGTCCGAATATAAGTCGCACCCGCATATAAGCCGCACCTCTAAAATTCAAGGGGAAAAAATAGAAAAAAGACAGGCTTTCTAATTAGTACTGTAACTTTTTTTGCAGGTTACAGGGCTTACAGGATGTTAGAATCACTAAAACCATAAATCGTTATTCAATTGCTTCAACACCGCAGTCTCAAGCACGCAAATCGACACCCTTACCTCGCAATGGCGCAAATCGGCAGTAATTTTACGTTCACAAATAGAATCCGAATCACGTAACTCGCAATCTCGCAAATCAGCTGTGATTATTTTTACGGTCGCGAATATAAGCCATAACTCACAAACTCAAAAATCGGGAAAAAAGTTCTGGTTCAAGCCAGAGAGCGTCTCCTCAATGGTCCTGACCATCTCAAGCTGTTAGAGTCTGGTCCTCTGCAGCTTGATGTTGACTTGTCTCTGGTGTCTCTGGTTGTCGTGCCGGACCTGTCGTTAAGGATGGTGGTAGTGGTAAGGACTTTTCTGGTGCTGGGGGTGCACTGGAGACAGTTGTAGTGATGATATGGGGGAGGAGGGGCAGAGGCCCAAGACCCCTGACTAAGGTAAGTATAAACTTGCCACTCCTAATGTGAGCAGCCGGGAAGCATTGATCTGTGGAAGAAGGGGGACTGTAGGGACAAATTCTATCATGGTGCTGCTAGTCTTCACTACTTCACACTCCACATCAGTTCTTCTTCTCCATTTTGCTGGTCAATATCCTGCTCTGTTGGCTACTCCTATATCACTGGTGGAAGTATAATATATATTTATTTTCTACTTCTCATACTTGCAACTTCATTCAGTGTTTGTTTATAAAGTGCTCAATTATGGTTTGCATAGGCAAGGATTAGGAGACATCATGATATTATTAATTTCACTGATTCCTGATGTCATGTGCTTGGGGATTGACATAATCTAGTTTTAGATTTTCCTTATACACCCATGGTTTGGACTCAGAATTATGTTAAACCATGTATTTGTCTCATAATAAACACATGGCCTCTTAATTCTACATTATTATTAAAACTATCACATTACACATACATATCTGTATATGTGGGTGTGTATGTATATATACATTTTCTCTCTCCCCTGGTAGGAGGCACATTTTTTTTTTTTGCACTGGGCCCTCCATTTACTATTTTTACTAATGGAGCCAAGTACTGTATGTAGCCTCAATTGTTGCAATATACAATTTTTTTACATAATGAAACTTTGTTGCCCATTATCAATTCTAGTTCTTTGGAAAATAGTTTTTTTTTAAATATACAGCCTTATTAAATTGCGATTCAGTGAATTTAAAAGGACTCTATTTAAGCACACAGCATATTTATTTACAGAAGTTTTAAGTTAGTGAACTTCTATCCAAAAGCAAGGTCTTCACTAACTAAAAACTTCTGTGAATAAATATGCTGTGTGCTTAAAACGAGACCTTTTAAATTCACTGAATCGCAATTTAATAAGGCTGATAGTGTTTAAAAGATACTTCAGTGCCCCTTTAAGGCTAGAGAAAAAAAGTGTTTTTTTTAATGAAATAACTTTTATGGTAGAGTACAATTAGAGGACTATAATAGAAAAAAATAATGATCTATATAGCTAGTATCCTGGGTGCTTAACAATACAATTAGAGGAGTTTAAAAAAACATGTCTTATATTACTACAAGAAGCCTGTATGTTAGAGTATGAGATCTGCATAAAAACAATGACAAAACTGATCTACTATATATGAAATTCTATTTATTATTTCTCCAAAATAGCCAATTTTCACATGTTCTGTTTCTCCACATATAAAAACTGAACAAGTAGTTTGAACAATTTATGTTATACATTCTTTATAATACAAATGTAATTATGATAGTATTATTATTATTATTATATAAATGTTATAATTATACTACAGTGTTAATTTCCATTCAATTTTGATGTATGACGGTATTACTTATTCAATTTCCCTATTGATTAACTGGTTTGTTGCTCTGGCTTTTACTTTTCTAAACCATTTTTAGCCAACTAATATTCATCCAGATGCCTCTCTTTCCACTTCCCCATCACGTCATACTCTATGCTCAGCCAATGTACTGAGTCCCGATGAGCTATTTTTATACTACATGGAGCCGTTGCTAAAAAAAATGATGGACAAGCAGAGAAACAGGTCAGTAGAGGTCAGTGGATCTGCAGGAGACTGTGTAAACAATAACTTGCTGAGAGGAGGAGGAAAACTGCAGAATGGCTCCTTGTTAACAATTATATCTGGGCTGGTACCTCTTATTATGGCAGAGATTCCAGTGGAAACTACGCGCCTGGATTCCACATGCATGGATACAGGATCCAGAGTCCTCTGGGACTTATAACGTGTTGAGAGATGGAGAGGGATGTTATGAAAAAATCAATGTTATGAGAAAATCAATGATAATGCAGGAATACTTCCACAATAACACAGTATCTGTGTGTAGTTATTTCAAACTGTTATGCCTTTAAAAAATACATAAAACCCCTTTTGTGTCAGCACAGTGATTTCCATTTTCTGAATATAAATCAAGTAATTTGAGTTTGTTGATAGAAACCAGCAGCAAATCATTCTTGCAGTCAGGAAGAAGAGGTCATAGACTGAACATTTTATAGTCAGTTATGATGCTGAATTTTGAAACTGAATTATTTTGTTAACAAGTTCTAATAAAATGTTCCAATGGAATGGAGTTATAGTACATCCAATGGTTACACCATATGTTGTGGTGCTAAATAATAAGCTAATATTGCCTTGTATATATTTTATAGTAAATTTCCAGATATCTGTGGCAGGATTGTTCTTAAAAACGTGAAGGTGGTATGAGGTTACTTAATCATACCATAGGATACTGCTACAGTAGACTCTCATTTATCCGGCACCCATGGGGATTGGTAGATGCCGGATCAATGTAGTTTTTGGTTGCTTCAGAGCTACTATTAAAGGAGGCCTAGATTAGCTGCACATAGGATGCTCTGCTAAGTATATGTGTCAGTGAGGGCTATTCTAGCAGCAGCAGCTTTCACTCCTCACTTACACACAGGCTGGAGGGTGTGGTGCTCAACCCGGGGAATGTAACACTAACACTGCTCTGGCTCAGTCACTCATGTCTGTCTGCTTCCAGGTAACATTGAATTGCAGAGACCTACAATGGATGAAACCTAGGTGCCTGTAAGCATTTTGTGACATAACAACCATGGCTCCTGGCATTTGTTGAGCCCTGTAAAATTATTTACAGTATTCATTTTTTGTTCTGGTTGCTTGAGAGGTCTGGTTGCTTGAGTTCTGGTTAACTGAGAGTCTACTGTGTTTATATCTATAGAATTTATTAAAAGGCCCGCATATTGATTTTTTTTTAAATTAACAATGGACAAATAAATCATTATTATTTGTTTTTCGACATAAGGTATTGTTACAGTCAATACTCTTATAACTCAATCAATTTAGGAGAATTTTAAAAAATGTAAAACAACTTTTTCATGTACTTTTCAGCACTATATCACATGATGTAGAGCATGTCTGGTGACTTCAATTGCCCCTTTAGCTTCTCCAGTCAATACATTGTAAAAGTTGTGAAAGGTGCTGGATTGTGTCTTACTAAAGCAATACAAAGGTTTCACTTCACTCACACTGGGCATCAGAAGAAAAAATAGCTACCACAACCTTTGTCTACCATCATTTTTACATAATGTGAAGTTGTAGGACACACATATATCCATATGGATGTGTGTGCATATATTCACATCAACAACTGCATTTAAAATGAAGAAGGGTGAGTTTAAATATCCATTTGAAAATCTAAAGGACATCTCTATTGTTACAAGTGATCTTGAATCTATTTATTGAAGCTAGTTTGATATTAGTAATACATATTAATAATAGACTGTTATATGACATTATACCTTTCTTGCTCTCCTGCAGCACCAGAAGTGACACATACTATGCAGTATTGTAGTGGCATATGAATGATGTATAAATTAAAACATACCACTTAGAACTGTTGTCATATGCTTTTTCATGCTCAATGTGTCTCTGTTTCATATTGCTAAATGTTTCAGATTAAAATACATTGATACATTCTGACAGTTGGTTTCCATATTTTTTAGTTAGCAATATTACTATTTTCCTCTTTAATAGTGATTCTATTACATGCACACTGCATTTAATTGAAAAGTAAAAACATCAGGCATCTTTGTGCCAGACAGATGACTACTTAATGAGACACAGTTTTTTCAGAAGCAAAAATATCAGTATGAGTTATTATTTTATACAAACGACTTGCCCGTCAAAAATGACGGCAATAAAATTAGAAGACTGGCAATGCTGTTTGCCACAGAATGCGAGGCTCCCCCCCCTACTTTGCAGGCTTTGCCACTCATTGCAGGACTCAGCAAACCCGCAAATTGCAGGCCTCTCCAAGCCCACAACTTGCAGGCCTCACGATGAGCGCCTTTGACGCTCATCGCAAGACCCTGAATGAGCGCCTATAGCGATCATTGTGAACCTCCACCCCTCTACTTTACGACTTTGCCACTCATTGCAAGCCGCAGCATGCTCTGTGTGGATGCGTAAGCCTGTAACTTTGCGAGCAGTGTGTCTCTTTCCCCTGGCTGTCTCCCCAGTGTCTCTTTCCCCCCTCTCCCACCCGTGTCTCTTTGCCCCCTCTCCCACCCGTGTCTCTTTGCCCCCTCTCCCTGCCCTGTTTTTTTCCCTTTCCCCACCACTTCCTCCTCTGTGTCTCTTTCCACCCTCTCCTTACCCTTCCTTGTGTGTGAAGCCATTTGATCTATTTCCCCGAGGCCGAAATGGTCTTCCGAGTAAATGGCCATTTTTTTTTCTTGCTTAGCTGTTTTCAGACCTCAAAAGAACGTCAATTGAATAAAAAATTAGCTTTCAACCTCACTTACAGGCTTCCTGCCTCTGCCCCTGTGCTGTGTGTGAGGTTGTCAGTTAATTTTGTAATCAATTGGCATCTTTTGGGGCCACTGAATGGCTTCCAGGTCATGGGCTTGAAAAAAAAGGGGGCCATTACAGCCGTATTTTTTTTAAAGTGTTGCGGGCCTCGCAATGAGCACCAAAGGCCTAAGGCCTTCGGCGTTCATCGCGGGCCTCCCAATGAGTGCCTTGCGGGCCTCATAATGAGCAAACCTTTTTCTAAGTCTTGCGGGCCTTGTGATGAGGGTCAAAGGCTTATGCCTTTGGCGCTCATTGCAGCCCCCATCAAACCCATAACTTTCAGCCATAGGCGCTCATCGTGAGGGCCACAACGAGCATATGTGCAAGCCTGTATCTTTTAAGATTGCGTGATCACAATTCGCAATTACCACAACTATTATATATGATTGAGATGTTTGCAGCTTATTTTATAGAAATGTACAAATAGGCATGTGTTTTAGATGTGCAGGGATACTTGTATAGCAATATATTTTGATTATAGCAAAGTCAAATTAAACACAAATTGAAGGCACATAGAACACAATTCATAGTTTTATGCATATAAAAGAGGTTGCTGTAAACATTAGCAAAGTTGCATTTTTCATAAACTAAGTAAAACCTATTTAAAGGTAATTGAAAATAACAGGAAGAACCCTATGGCACCCTATGTAAAAATACTAACACTAACTAAGACTATTTCAAAATAAAAAGCTTTACATTACAGAGAAGTAAAAAAAGTCAATAAAATAAAAAGATGCGCATTAAAATAAAAAAAATACTTAGACAAAATAAAAAAAAACATAAAAGAAAAATAAGATTAACTCTGTAAAAGAAAATAATTATAATTACCTACCCTAATGTCCTTCCAGGACCTTCATGGCATATGGGGATAATTTTATGTGCCATAAAGGTCCTTCCAGGTAGTGGCGAAGCTACTGAAAGGAGGTCCCTGGTGCAAAAACATTTTTGTTGACCCACCCCCAGGCCCCCTTCTGGTGCTATATATATATATATATATATATATATATATATATATATATATATATATATATATATATAAAGATTATAAATAGATAATACATTTGCATGTCCCTATCAAGGAGTGTAATGACTGTATTTCTTTGAATTATGGGCATGATAAATATTCAGTAAGGGAAAAAAGTACTTGACCCCTGCTGATTGTGAACGTTTGTCCACTGACAAACAAATGATCAGTCTATAATTTTAATGATAGGTGTATTTTAACAGTGAGAGACAAAATAACAAAAATAAAACAAACAAGAAAAGCGCATGTGAAAAAAGTTATAAATTGATTTGCAGGTCAATGAGTGAAATAAGTATTTGATCCCCTATCAATCAGCAAGATTTCTGGCTCTCAGGTGTGTTTTATACAGGTAACGAGCTGAGATTAGGAGCACTCTCTTAAAAGACACCTGTCCACAGAAGCAATCAATCAGATTCCAAACTCTCCACCATGGCCAAGACCAGAGAGCTGTCCAAGGATGTCAGGGACAAGATTGTAGACCTACACAAGGCTGGAATGGGCTACAAGACCATCGCCAAGCAGCTTGGTGAGAAGGTGACAACAGTTGGTGTGATTATTCGCAAATGGAAGAAAGACAAAATAGCTGTCAGTCTCCCTCGATCTGGTGCTCAATTATTATTATTATTATTATCGTTTATTTGTAACGCGCCAACATATTCCGTAGCGCTATACATAAGTTAAGTTACAGGCAATGACAAGTTAAAGATTCATACATTGCAAAGAGTGTATGGCCCTGTCTTTGAGCTTGGAATCCAGTGTCCATAGCGCTTTCCCTAAAGCACTGCGCAGGATTGAAACTCGCAGACTTACAATCATGCAAGATCTCACCTCGTGGAGTTTCAATGATTATGAGAATGGTGAGGAATCAGCCCAAAACTACATGGGAGGATCTTGTTAATGATCTCAAGGCAGCTGGGACCATAGCCACCAAGAAAACATTTGATAACACACTACACCGTAAAGGACTGAAATCCTGCAGCTCCCGCAAGGTCCCCTACTCAAGAAAGCACACACACAGGCCAGTCTGAAGTTTGCCAATGAGCATCTGAATGATTCAAAGGAGAACTGGGTGAAACTGATGTGGTCAGATGAGATCAATATCAAGCTATTTATCATCAACTCATCTCGTGTTTGGAGGAGGAGGAATTCTGCCTATGACCCCAAAAACACAATCCCCACGGTCAAACATGAAGGTGGAAGAATTATGCTTTGGGTGTGTTTTTCTGCTAGGGGACAGGACAACTGCACCGCATCAAAGGGACGATGGATGGGGCCATGCACCGTGAAATCTTGGATGAGAACCTCCTTCCCTCAGCCAGGGCATTGAAAATAGGTCGTGGATGGGTATTCTAGCATGACAATGACCCAAAACACGCAGCCAAGGCAACAAAGGAGGGGCTCAAGAAGAAGCACATAAAGGTCCTGGAGTGGCCTAGCCAGTCTCCAGACCTTAATCCCATAGAAAATCTGTGGAGGGAGCTGAAGGTACGAGTTGCCAAACATCAACCTCGAAACCTTAATGACTTGGAGAGGATCTGCAAAGAGGAGTGGGACAAAATCCCTCATGAAATGGGTGCAAACCTGGTGGCCAACTACAAGAAACGTCTGACCTCTGTGATTGCCCCCAAGTACTAAGCCGAAGGGGTCAAATACTTATTTCACTCATTGACCTGTAAATTTATTTATAACTTTTTTGACATGCGTTTTTCTTGTTTTTGTTTTATTATTCTGTCTCTCACTGTTAAAGTACACTTACCATTAAAATTATAGGCTGATCATTTCTTTGTCAGTTGACAAACATTCAAAATCTGCAGGGGATAAAATACTTAAGTCCCTCTCTGTATATATATATATATATATATATATTTTTTTTTTTTTTCAGTATATATATATATATATATATATATATATATATATATATATATATATAGAGAGAGAGAGAGAGAGAGAGAGAGAGAGAGAGAGAGTTACCAACTTTGTTCCGAAAGCAGTACATGGACAAAACATTAACATTTACAAAACAGATTTTTCATGCAAAGAAAAACTTTTGTAGTCATGATTTTTTTAGACGCGCAATTAATGTCTGATTTCAATGTCCCTTTAATTTTTAGTTTTTAAATATGTTAATGAAAGTATCTTACATTCTACAAAGAAAATAGTTGAGTTTCAAAAATGTGTATTATTCATTTTGATTAATTTCTGATTATTTTCTATATAATTAGTGATTTCCCTTATCAAAATAGTTCTCTATATTATAGAGAATTTAGTGGAAAGAGTCACCTAACTCAACAATGTGTAATGTGCAGTATATTTTATACATAACATATATGTCTAGTAAATATATGTCCGAGTTTATTGTTCTGCACCTCTTGTACACATTATTGTGGCTCATTAGTTGCAACCCTCCCTTGTTCTCACTTGTTTACCAAAATCCTAATTTTCTATGATCCCTAAGCTGATGGCATGTCCCGGCACCATCGTCGAAAATGTGTGCTCTAAGTAAATCCATCTCAAACAGCCTCGAGCAAACAGTACAGGAAGAACCAATGTAATATCAAGACATAACTCAGATTCCAAGACATACTAGAAAATGCAACCCATTATTCTTGAGTGTAGAACTGAAGAGGTACAATGTTGTCTGAAAAAAAGGAATTATTTATGATAAAACAATACAGCAATTTATGCCAAAAAATCTATATTTCATTTATGATGCATGTAATGCTCAAGTGGATAATGCCTTAATGGATGGAAATGTATCACACTTGGGAGAGTAAAATGTAATGATGTCATAAATAATCCATGGTTTGTAGTGTAATCAGAAATAGGACATGAAAAAAATCAAAGCTGAGAGCATAATAGCCAAATATTTAATATATATAACATGTATATATTTATATATCAAATATACTGTAAATGTCAAAGTTACTGGGAAAGTGTACTGTAAGTAACAATACAGAAGAGCTGTTTGCTCTAATGTTTTTGATTGAAACATTCAGTGTGATATTGAATATAAAAGAGCAGTGTAACCAAAGACTGGAAAGGACAGCGGAGACAGGATAGTAATTAAATTCAGACAGGCTGGGATATGTGTCTTGCATGAACTTTTCTTATATACAGAAACATGCATCTTTAGCCAATAAATCAGAGAAGCTTTACAGTTCCGATGGGTAGTGTGTGTTATTCAGATGCTCGGCCTGCCTGTCCAAACAGTGCCAAAAGTGCCTTTCAGTAAAAACTAAACCATAAAATAACTTGCTGTTAGTCATGTAGAAACTTTGGTCATTTATATGTTTGTGGTTTAAGATGTAGACGAATGCAGATGAAAAGTTATGGCATGGATAAAGATAGGGAGATGAGTCTGTTGTAAATTTGATAGAAAAGTTGAGCTTGGTTTCAATCTGGATTTCATTATCCTGTCTATATTGTCTTACCATTGTTGTCATATAAATTGTATATACAGAATTAAAGCCTTTATGTGCTGTTGGTTCTAAAAACATTTTCTGAGAATATATAAAAAAAACAACAGACTTTCCTTTGTGTTACAGAAAATTAGAGTAATTTCACATATTTTGTAATGGCTTTGAGGGATTGAGAGAGGCATTGTGTGGTATTGGGGCTACAGATCTGTGTGTTCACAAATAAATGTCTGGTATGCTTTGTGGAGTGTGCAATGTAAGAGAGTTAAAGTGGTGTGTGATATGGGCAATAAATAGTGAGGTGTGTTCTGTGGAATTAATGTTAAGTAATAGTTGATGGTCATCTATGTTATAGGGAATTAGTGTGGTGGGATAGATAAAAGAGAGTTGTAATGGCTTTGAGAGATGTGTTTTGGGAGAGATAGGGATTGTGGGTTTGTCAAACAGATGTGAGTGTATTTCCAGGGAATGGTAGTGTTTGTGGTGACACATTTAAATGTGTGTGCAGAAGGGAATTATAGGAGAATATAGTGAGAAAATGTTCTGGAGATAGTGAACACTTTTGGAGGTAATATCTTATGAGAGCTTGAGCTTTGTTTGTGTGCATTACAGAAGACAGACACAGTGTGCTGTGTTTATTGAAAGATGTGCTGTGTGGATTTAGAGATGTGCTGTAAAGAATGAAAGAGGTGATATGTGGAGTGAGAGATGTGCTGTGGGAATCAAGAGACGTGTTGTGGGGATAGCGAGTTGTGTTGTATGGGTTGAGATATGGGCTATGAGATAGAGAAGTTTATTGTGTGGATTGAGATATGTGGTGTGGGATAGAACATTGTGTTTTATGGGTTGACAGATGTGCTGTGGGTATATAGAATTGCATTGTATGGGTTGACAGATGTGCTGTGGGATAGAGAGGTGTGCTGTGTGGATTGGGAGGTGTACTGTGGGAATAGAGAGATGTGCTGTGGGGAATGAAATGTGTGTTGTGTGAATTGAGGCATGTAGTGAGGTATGGAGATGTGTATTGTGTGTATTGAAGGATGTGTGTTCTGGGAAGCAAAGGAGGGATGCGTGTTTTGGGCATCAAGGGAATATGTGGTAAGTGCATGCTACATATCACTGTTATGGGCAGACAAATTTACATTATTTCTGGTTAATGGATTGCATTGCACTACATTATTTGTAAACTATGATTTTCAAGGAAATGTATTTTGCACTGACATTGAAATTAAGGAAATTCATACATAACAACCATGATCGTGTGAATATTCATGAATATGATATGATTTCCTATTTGCCAACTTGAATTTGTAAGAGTCTTGAGTCACGGCATATTTGTTTATTGGCAATTATTGTACATATTGCTATATTATTTGTGTTCAAGTTAAAAAAAAAATATTACTGCAACTCAAGCAACACAATCACTTGTAGAAAAAAAATAGTTTTTACAAACCTAGAATCTGTCTCCGTCACATTACAGAATGTCATTATTTTCCAATTTTTTTGCATCATACAAATAAATGTCAATTCCATCCATTATCCAGGAGAGAGCGCCTCTGAAGGCTTTGTTCAGGATGCTTGTACAGTAAACGCCATGTCTGGCAAGCAGTTAAGCATATGCTGGAACCAACAAGAAGATAACTGCTGCATTTCAATAGATTCAGTATGAGTTGGCACATTTCAGCATAAAGAGATTGTAATGGCCCCAGGTTGCCTTCAATGCTGCTGCCAGTTAGTGGAAGCAGTAAGGCGATCTCAGCTGATTGATTTTCATGGCCCAAAGCAAAAATGCTTTTAATGGAACTATCCAACTTGTCCTCCCACTGAATGATATTTCCATGGTTTAGCTGTGGCACATAGAGTGCATATATCAGCATGCACTAAGGGATATAGAAAAGAAAATTAAATAGCATATTTTATCTTCACCAGCAAGTCAAAACATCTGCTACACGTCATGAGACAAAGCTGTCCTCCTCTACGAACTCAAGAGTGTTTATTCTTGTCTCACTTATAATACTAAAATGCAAACATATGCAATGAAATAAATAAAAATATAAATAAATATATTTGAATTCCTTTTATTTTTTATAAATATGTTCTGAAGATATCAGCAAATAATATTGAGGTTTTTGCTCTGCTAATATATATATATATTTTTCTACTTTACCACCACTACCTAGCACCAGACTCAATAATACATATCTTAACTGTAGGCTAGTTCTACAATAAACTACTTACTAAATCGATTAGAATCTGTTCTTATTTTCTATTTTCTTCATCTCAATCAAACCTTTTTCAAGCTCTGGGGCTAGCACGGGCCCCAGATTAGGCTGGTGAAAACTATTGCTCTAAGCTAGTGTTGGGTAACATACATCCCCTCTTCTCCTTCTTCCACAACACACAGTTAATTTTATTCCTCAAAGAACACTTCCCCTCACTCTCTCTTCCTCTTTTCTCCCATAATTTCTCTTTTTATTCCTAATAATATTAGTCTACAACCATTTTGATGATGCAACAAATTGGGCCCTCAATTGTCCTAAACACTGCTCCAATGTATTATTATTATTATTAGTATTACTATAATTTTTCCATTTTTATAATACATTTGCTTTTTCTCATTTAGAGGCATTATGGGATATTCTTGTGAAAGTCTAAAGTAGAACTTGTTGAATGTCTATATAAGAGTTGAGTAAAAGACTTATATATGAGGATAAAATAAGCTAACTCACCAAATTGTTAATAGATTGGATTTGGGGTCTATAAGGGAAAATTGACAATTGGTAAGCCATACATATGTATTCATAATACAAATAATATTTAATTATATTTGTTTAATTGGTTGAGATATGTTGTATTTAATATATGAAGCTTTACAGTTTACTTACATTACATTACATTATTTCATTTTGAGCACTGAATGCAGAATTAGTTAATGCAAAACATTTTATTTTTCTTTTGAGAAGGAATAGTTTAATAAATGTTTAACCTTAAGCCAGCAGACCTGAACTACATCCGTTATGCTGCTATTTACAAATAAACAGACTTTCTACTACCCATGTGGTGACTTCAACATGCAAATGGAAACAACTTTAATTCTGACAGAGTAAAATATCAAAACAATATTACTTGACATCACATGCTACATTAAAGGGCCACTTAGCTCAGCACAGTTTGGACCAGATTAAAGTAAAGATCTTCTAAAAGCATGTTGAAGTACTTTTAGAATTTTTGAAATACATGCATTTTTCATTTAGAAATCAGATAAAATCAAATCTGTGTTTGCAAGTGAAACTGACTGCCCCCAGCCAGTCCCACAACTACAGCCCCGTGAGCAAAAGAAAAAAAAAAATAGGTTAACCCTTCACAAATCCATGTGTTGGGAGCATGGAATCCTGGAATTACCTAAACAGGTCAGTTATGTGTTATCTGCTCAATGCATTCCTGAGTGCAGGGAAAACCTGCTATCAATCACTGTCTTTACCAAATGGTTTGGTTGTCTGTTGTACTCATGCAACAGGCAGTAGGCAGGAGAGACTTTGTTGTGTAAACAGACTTAAAATTTAGGTTGTTTAGCTGTTATTAGTGTTATAAAAAAAAGATAATTTTAACATACAAACTTAAACTTAAGTTAACTTAAAAAAAGTTTACACAAGATTATTAAGTAAGATTACTAGAGTAGCTGTGTAATACAAAAACTAATTTTAGAGACATAAATGTATTTGTTATCATATACATATTTAATATCGTACTCACTATAAATACCTATCAACTTTAAGTGATTCAACAAAACAGAATAGAGATTATTTGTGTTACTTGAGAAATATAAAAAAATGCTGCTCTATATGAGGAACTTTTAAGGAAACACCTATTTATATAATAGGCAGAAAACTTATAATATAACATGCTCTTTATGGAAGTAAAGGCTGCTCAAGCAAGATAACAGAAATACTTGTGACTTTCTTAAGGTCAAGGAATAAATAGGGTTAGATATTTTCAAGTCAAATGTGGAGTTGGGGATTGAAGGGTCCAAATGGTTCATACTGCAGTTAAGTTCCACTTTACTCGGCTTTCTTTATATGGAGCTGCACTGCAGCTTAGTACTGGGGTATTGTCCTCATGGCATATTCATGAGCAGCCTATGTTTCTGTTCTCTGTTGCTATGAATTAGACTCCTCCATTGTGTTCCTTAATGTTGGACACAGTCACTAAATTCATTGTGACATTAAGTGCAAAATTGTTTATTAGAAGGTTAAATTGTAATGTGTTGATTCTCTCCTTTTCTCCCTTGCTTTTGTACTCTGCTTTTATGCAAAGAAAAAATAAGGCACAAAGAGAACAAAGCATGAAAAAAACTTAAATGGTGTTATCGAATGAATAGGGTAGTTTGTCAGAGAATTGTTACATCCTGAATTATTACAAGGAACAAAGGGCTAAGAGGCTAGGCTCGCCACTTCTTGTTTAATTAACTGCCACAATGAAAAACAATGAGCGAGTTACTTCTAACATTCACTCTGTTATTACTGTGCCCACTTTGTAGACACATCTATAATTCGTTCAGTAGAAAAAAAAAAACCTCTAGTTTTTAGAATATATTCTAAATATATATTATGCATGGAAACACATGTATCCACATCTAAAACAATGTCTGGATAGACAATTGTTAATTGGGTAGCAATTGAAACATCTGCCATAGCTTAAGTCAGGCTATTAAACATCCCAATGCATTTAAGAAATATAAAATGAACTAATGTTTGTCATTAATTTTTCAACCTTAAGTGATATATTCCCTGGAGGACAATCAACCAGGCTTTTTGACTGATGATGAATGTAGTATTTCCAAAACAACACATCATATGGAATAGTATAGGCAACAAACAAAATGAATACAAATAAATGTTTCCTAGTTTTGATTGCATCTGATTTACTGAATACTGATTTACTAGCGCCTCTCCGTTCTAGGATTTAAACCCTGTTATAGACTGTTGTGTCATTCTCATATAAGCATGTAATCCCTTGAAGCCCAGGCTAGTATTGCTATCACCATAATAGTTGTGGATCTGCAGCGCTGTTCGTAACGCTTACGACGTTGGTAATGCTTTGCAGTCCGTAGGGCAGCAACAGTCAGCCTTGCAAAGCAAGGCAAGCTGTCGACTGCGGACCTCGCGTCCTCCTCTGCCTCTCTCTCATCTCCCCCTCTGCTGCCGTTACTGGCCGCAACCGCAAGGTCCTCGGGACTTAGGCGTCTCTCATCCCCCTCTGCCTCTCTCTCATCTCCCCCTCTGCCTCCCCCAGCACCCCAACGTACCTGGAAACCCTGCCAGTAGATTGCGGCCCATACTTGGTTCCAAACCCTGCTGATAGCTTGCAGCCCATACTCAACGTCTTCTCCTCCTCTGCGGCTCCCGTCCTTCGGCCGGAACTATTTTCTGGATCAAGCCGTGCATCATGGTTGCGGGATACGCAGTGCGCGGCTTGATCCAGAAAGTAGCCACGGCCGAAGGACAGGAGCCAAAGAGGAGGAGAAGACGGTGAGTGTGGCGCTGCTGGCAGGGTTTGGAACCAGGTAAGAGACACAGGGAAAGGAGACAGAGGGGAGGGAGAGGAGGGGTAAAGGAGACAGAGGGGAGGGAGAGGAGGGGGAAAGGAGACACAAGGAAGAGAGAGGAGCTGGTATGGAGACAAGGGAGGGAGAGGAAGGGGAACGGAGACAAGGGAGGGAGAGGAGGGGGAACGGAGAGACAAGGGAGGGAGAGGAGGGGGAACGGAGAGACAAGAGAGGGAGAGGAGGGGGAACGGAAAGACAAGGGAGGAAAAGGAGGGGGAATGGAGAAACAAGAAAGGGAGCAGGGGGAATGGAGACACAAGGGATAGAGGGGGAAGGAGACACAGGGGAGGGAGCGGGGGAAACGAGACACAAGGGGGGAAAGGGAGAGGGGGAAAGGAGACACAGGGGGAAGGAAGGGGGGAAAGGAGGTACAGGAGATGGAGAGGGGTGAAAAAATATCAAGGGAGGGAGAGGCGGGGGAAAAGGCGACACAAGGTGGCAAACAGCATTGCCAGCCTTAAAATGTTATTCATGTCATTTCCTCATTTAATATATTAACTAAAACAGTACCTAGCAATTGACCATAATGGAATCCATTAGAACTTCATCTTAATGCGGTATATTAATTATTGCACTGACACATTTATTTTAGACAATACACTAGTTCAGTACCAATGTAGTTCACAAATATGTTTAATACCTTAAATGAATACCTGCTACCACCTTGATCTGCAGCTTTAGCTACATTTGTAATTCTACAGATACCTGTCACTACCCCTACTGCTGAAATTACATTGCAATGCCCCTTTAATATATTTGATGTGTTCTACATTATTTGGACTCACTGTCTTGTTGACTTTTAATTTAGGTAATTGTAGTGAAGCATCTCAGCAAGTAGACATGGGTTAGCTACCTTGCTATTTATAGTATCTACAGTCAGCTGCAGTAAAATAAGTAATTGTTTAGAAAGTCTATTTGGTCCCTATCTTCATTTACATCTACGTCTTAGATGTAGGTTTAAATGACCTATATTTACTCCCATTATTTGTCTCTGACTATATTATGAACTCTTCTGCTCGAGCCTTGATAAATCTGAGTATGAAGAAAATATTGACCATAAGTCATTGCAGCAAAACAGATAGCATTTATGTTCATTCCTATTTTTATAGTGAATTGTTGCAATATTATCTCTGTTGGTTACAACAACTATAAACTCTGTCTTAAATGTCAAATAGTAATATTGCAATTATGCAATCACAGCATAATGAATAGTCCATGATTCTGAAATCATGGTGACCATACAGAAAAAATAAGAAAAAGACACAATAGTGAAAAACTGGTTATGTATCAGTTCAAACGTCATTATTATATACTAACATGATATGAAACTCTATTGCTGCTATTTGTTAAGAATTGGGTTGGAGACAATCTCCCTGTGGCTTGCAAATACTCCTGCTGGCATCCTCATTAACAACCTATTTAAATGATTGAAAAAAATAAATAAAAGAATACAAGGTGCACCACCAGAGCCTGTGTTTTTTTTTATTCTAGTAAATAAATGCAAATTATTGGATTTCTTGTCAGTGAGGAAGCCATGAAACTAAGCTAGAAGAGGATTTTTCACATTACAGTTTTTTACACATATAAAAACTTTTTTATTTTTTCTTGATTTCATTATGTTTTTTATGGGGACAAAAATTGCAAATCAAGGATATCTGGTGCTTATATCTTTTTGTAATGAGAGTATTTATTGCATGAATGGCAATCCCTGATTAGTGGCTGAAGACTTCCTTTGATGTTATGCGTCACTTCCAATAATAATTATCTACCTGAAACACTGTATATAAGAAATACAAAATGGTCACATCGAAACGGTTACAGCAACAGCTGGACTTGGCATTAAAAGCATTAAAAGCAATCTAAATTAGAAGGCCCATTGAGTTTTCCGAAGTAATGAGAACAAAATGAAGACAAATTAGAATGGTGGTCTGTCTCAAGAATTTATATTAGAATATGCCACTAGTCTCGCAGTAATAAAGAGGTTAAAACAAACTTTTTACTGAGCCACTAATAGAACTAAGGACATATAATAATCTCCCTTTCTAATCATTTGTGTAGTTTTTACTCTGAAAGTTGTTTCTCTAACAGAGCCATATTATGACTTTTGCAACCTGTAATATTCCCTCCATAATTACAAGTTAATTGGAGAGCTCTCGTGTTCACAAAGACAAGATGCAATTTATTGCCTTTTACTCTGCTGCTTCATTATTCTGTCAAGGGTTACAATGATATATGCGTGAATTTCTTTTACTGATCCCAGAGATGGAGCACTTTAATTTGCATAGCAAAAATATTTTTGCCTCCAAAACCACAGGCTGAATTTTATAACATTATTATTAGACACACAGGCCTGCAAATTAATGAATAAAAAAGATTGTGTGTTTGGATAAGGCTTGTATTAAATTATAGGAAATAGTCAAAAGCAAATAAATACTTGTTTTTATTAGCTCCCAAATGGCATGACAATTTTACAAAGGTGGTGCTGGGATAATATGTGAATGCCAAGTGGAAAAGATATAGAGAGATGCAGACATTTCCCAGAACTGTAGTTCAGTTTCAGGTCATCAAAAATGAAAGGATAAAAAATAAAGTCCCTGGTTACTTCCTCAACTAACAGTCTGTTGTGGTTAGTTACCTCATTGTAATGTGAAAGTAAAGCCACCAGATGGTTTCCGCTACGCGTGTGCCTCAACTTCATTTTAGATCCAGTTTTCCATATTCATGAGGAAAGCAGTAGAACTATGACCAGGAAGAGTGTCTATAGGTTTTTACCTCGACATCTTGATAAATGTCATCAAGTTTAGCAATGAATGACAAACAGCACAAATTAATTTATTTGCTCCTTAGAGCATTCACCCATGCCAACATGACAGTCACATGGTGACAGGACCCATGAATAATTTAAAATGGGGGCACGGTTTGTATATTAGCTGCATTTCTGAAAAGGTTATGGCCTTGGGACATAGAAAATCAAAGATTTGCCACCAAAGTCATCCCTGAAATTGTAATATATAATATAGTTTACTTGTTTTCTGATCCAAACCTGTACTAAACCCTCCAATAGTGTTAAAGTAGTGGGTTGGCCGAGGCCTGCAATGAGCGGCGAAGCCAGTAAAGTAGATGGGGGGAGAGGCTCGCAATGAGTGCAGAAGGCACGCAAATTAGAGGGGGGAGAGCCTCGCATTGTGTGGCAAACAGCATTGGCAGGCTTAACATTTTATTGCCGTAATTTTTGACGGCCAATTCCCTAGTAATAATATAAACTCTTTAAGAATGTGTCCATATGTCAATAATAACATAGTATAATATATAAACACTCAATCTTATACTGGCCCTGACTCCTATTGATAAATCAGATGCTCCAAAACGATAAACCATTAACTGTACAAATCCATGTTTTGTTAATTTGGCATACACCTGGTTTACTAAAGATACTGTAATATTTCTAGCATGCTTTCACTGTGACAAGAAAAAAAAAGATATTACCTTGACAGTGATAAAGGGGGGAAGCAAGTGTGAGGCATTACTGAATCCAAAGGTTATTATGCCCTTATATTTCCATACCAGATTATATGTTTCTCAGATATGAAACTTAGAAAGATGGAAAGTTGAATTAGACATTTTTATAACACTGTCACCATTGGCATAAGTAATAACTGTAATATGATTAAGGGCACATCATTTGTTGTAAGTATATAAAGAATAATTTTTATAAAATAATTCAGTCATGGTGCCTCTGCAAGATGTATTCATCTTACCATTCCTCCACTACTGCAGATGTCTGCCAATATTTCCTTTGACTCCCAATACCTGACAAAATTCCAAGTTTTGATTGTAATAAACACAGCCCACTATAACGCTGCACCCAGTGGCATAGCTAGGACTTTTGCTGCTCTGGGCTGTCCCAGAGTTTGCCATCCCCATTTGCAAACATTACAATATATATATATATATATATATATATATATATATATATAGTTGTGAGCATGCGAGCTGTTGCTAACGATTGCGGCCCTCGCGAAGCCCCCCGAAGGCTCTCCTTGCCAGCAACTGCGGACCTCGCAACACGTAGTTACGAAAGGAAAATACGAGACACGTTAGGACCCATTACGACCTCGCAAAAATCATCCGAAACCCGCACACTTCAAAACATGAAAAACACAATAAATACACACAACAAATACATAAAAAGCTTACCTACAGGAAGAGGGGGCACCCAGGACCTCGAAAACTGAAGTTACACCTCAATTTCACTCAAAATAAAAGAGGTTAGACACTCAAAAATCCCCTAAGCGAGAGAAAAAATGGCAGCCGAAAAAAACTAAAACGAGGCTACAGCAGTCTAAAGACGCAAAATACCACCAAACACCTACGAATTTCCCAAAAAACACCTACGAGATTCGAAAACAAGGACGCAACCGGCGCAACCTTTAAAAACATTAGAAACTCAATAAATACACACAACAAACATATAAAAAGCTTACCCACAGCAAGGTGGTGCACCCACGACCTCTGCAAGTAAAGTTACACCTCGATTTAAGTACAAATTTCGGAGTTTAGATACCCGAAAATCACTTAAGCGAGAGAAAAAATGGCCGCCAAACAAAACGAAAACGAGGCTAAAGGACACTAAACACGGAAAACACCACCATAAACACGCAAAACACCACCAACCAGGTACGGATATTCCGAAAAAGGCGGACGACATCCAAAACGAAGGACGCTAAATCATCCACAGCCGCATACCACACATTAGCCGCCATTTTAGAACAATAACTTATACAATGCGGAAGTGTACAGCCCATTCCTCCTTGTAAAACTGCTCCAGCTCTTTCAAGTTGGATGGTTTGCGCTTGTGAACAGCAATCTTTAAGTCTGACCACAGATTTTCTATTGGATTGAGGTCTGGGCTTTGACTAGGCCATTCCAACACATTTACATGTTTCCCCTTAAACCACTCAAGTGTTGCTTTAGCAGTGTGTTTGGGGTCATTGTCCTGCTGGAAGGTGAACCTCCGTCCTAGCCTCAAATCACGCACAGAGTGGTACAGGTTTTGCTCAAGAATATCCCTGTATTTAGCACATCCATCTTTCCCTCAACTCTGACCAGTTTCCCAGTTCCGGCTGCTGAAAAACATTCCCACAGCATGATGCTGCCACCACCATGTTTCACTTTGGGGATGGTGTTCTTTGGGTGATGTGATGTGTTGGGTTTGCGCCAGACATAACAATTTCTTTGATGGCCGAAAAGTAAAAATTTAGTCTCATCAGACTAAAGCACCTTCCTCCATACATGTTGGAAGTCTCCCACATGCCTTTTTGCAAACTCAAAACATGCCATTTTGTTTTTTGCTGAAAGTAATGGCTTTCCTCTGGCCACTCTGCCATAAAGCCCCAACTCTATGGAGCGTACGGCTTATTGTCATCCTATGTACAGATACTCCAGTCTCTGCTGTGGAACTCTGCAGCTCCTCCAGGGTTACCTTGGGTCTCTGTGCAGCCTCTCTGATTAATGCCCTCCTTGCCTGGTCCGTGAGTTTTGGTGGGCGGACATCTCAACCTAACCCTGACGTTTACGTGTTTGGAGAGTTCCTTGGTCTTCATGGCAGTGTTTGGTTAGTGGTGCCTCTTGCTTAGGTGTTGCAGCTTCTGTGGCCTTTAAATAAAGGTGTGTTTATGTAATGACAGATCATGTGACACTTAGATTGCACACAGGTGGACATCATTTCACTAATTATGTGACTTCTGAAGGGAATTGGTTGCACCAGAGCTTTTTATGGGCTTCATTACAAAGGGGGTGAATACATACGTGCATCCCAATTGTCTGTTTTCTATTTCTAATAAATACCAACTTAGACTATTGTGTTCTGATCCATCACATACAATTCAGATTAACAAAACATTGAACTTAAGGCTGTAATGTAACAAAATAGGTAAAAAGTCAAGGGGGGTGAATACTTTTGCAAGGCATTGTATATATATTTATATATTTCTGTGTGCGTAATGTAGATTATATATATATATATATATATATATATATATTTTTTTTTTTTTTGCCCTCCCTCTTCTCTTCCCCCTTGTCTTCCCACCCCCACTTCTCTTTTACCTTGCCTCTCACCTATACATGGTACGGCCACGTCTGGTGGCTCCTTCCCTGCCAGCTCCTCCTCTCCCGGGTCAGAAGACTCAGAGGAGAGAGCAGGGGGCTGGGGAGGAGGAGGGAGCCTGGGGGAATGGGGCAGCAGTACCACTGGTGGTGGGTTGCAGGTAGGGGCCGCTCCCAAGAAAGTGCCACCTGGGGTGGATCGCCCCCTCCCCCCCTTCCGCCCCCTAGCTACGCCAATGTCTGCACCCCACAACATATCTCCTCATGCCGTCCTTTACAGTTTTATTACAATGTTACAGAAGTTCCTTACAATTCACCATTAGCTTTCAGAAGTGGTCCTTTATAAATAAGGCTATATCCTACAGATTGTCTGCAGTTCCAGGTAGATGACATTAATATAGCATTAGCAGCTGTTGAAAATAGTGTCAGCTCAGTTCGGTTGAAAGTTAAACCCTGATGTTATCAAGCCATGCTTAGCATTTATTACATTACATTACCGTATAAATAGCCAGCAGAGAGGAAGGACAACCCCTTCTCTGTATTGAAGCTCACCATCCACTTTTAGAAACAGACAAATATAAACAACAATGATAGTGCCTACTGCAGCATAACTGTATATAATAGATTTAAGATTTTTGTGTTGATTACTTGACCTTTATCAATTCAACTTCTTTAAAATAGCACATTGTAAATTTGGGACTCCAATGTCTCTTTAAATATACATTATGTTCCAACTTTGTGTTTTACAATTTTATGATCATAATAAAAGGGAAAACAAGAGAAACAAAATAACATTTGGTTGTTTGGAAGTTTCTGACAAATTGAATAAAAATTCAAATTGTACTCACATTTATTACTTGCATGCAGATTACTTCCCATGGAGTGCACACCAGGGCAGCAATGCCCATGAAAAGTCCCTAAAATATGAAGATGTACTGGAGAATCTAAATGAGAGCTTTATTGTGTAATCTTAATATGATTTTGTTATTGTTGCAATGAAAGCTTTTGAAATATATAAAAGCCGAGTTTCTGTAGTAGACATTTAGACATTTTTGTCGCTCTTTATTCTGAAATATAATGCATTTTAATATGTTATATAGTACAATATTAAGAAGTTGTCATTATGAGCCTATTATTCTTCTATATAATAATACAACACACTACTTACCCTAATGGTGTTATTTAACCCTTTTACTGTGTACGATGTACTCCTACCCTTAAATGTCACTACACAATGAAAATAAATATATGTTTGAAAATGTTGTGTTTGATTAAAAACATAGTTATTAAGAAAAAAATCAATAAGCTCATTTTAATTGGAAACATATACATTTTGATACATCTGCTTAACCCAGTAGGCTGTGATATAAAACTACATAGTATTTCTGTACCCATAAGCAGTGCCTTTAAATAATCAGATTTTCCCCCAAAATATATATTTATGTCCATGGTTTATATAGCTGCCAATGTTATTTGTTTGTTGAATACTTAACAGAAAAACACCTTTGTTTAATCCTTCCTTGCAATATGTATGGCTCACAGAGAATATGGCTAATCAATATTTTTTTAGGCAAACTGAGCCTGCAAGAGGTAACATGTACTTAGAACTCACAGATAGACCTTTAGCCCTCTGGTTGATATGGAGGTAGGAATGGTTCAAACCTTCACTCCTAGCAGAGGTGGAGCTACCACCGGTGCAGATGGTACAAGGCACCCCCCACAGCCCCCTGTGGTCCCCGCTGCCCTCTGCTGGCCCCTGTTGCCCCTTTCAGCCACCTGTGCCCCCCCTTGGTCCTCTGAAACCTCTTGTGGTCCCCCTTGGCCCCCTATGACCCCCTCAGCCCCCTGCAGCCCTCTGCGGCACCCTGTGCCCCCCCCCCCCACCTTGGCCCTTTGTAGGCCCACTTGACCTTCTTCTCTCAGACTTCCCGCAACCTCCAGTGGCAGCCATGGACCTTTGTCGGCCCCTGTGGTGCCTGCAGGCCCCCTTGGACATCCCACGGCCCCCTCGGTACTCCCGCTACCCCTTGTGGCCATCTTGCGGTCCTTTGTTCCTCTCTGCAGCCTCCTGTGGCCCTCTGGCCTGCCGTGGCCCCTCCTCACCCCAGGTAGTGGAGTGCAGCATCAGGCAGGTAAGGAAGTATTTATATAGGTGTATATATATATATATATATATATATATATATATATAAGCTGTGTCAATATATCTATTTATATATATATAAATATATATATATATATATATATATATATATGTGTGTGTACATGTAGTTGTGTGTGTGTATAAATAAATATATATATATATATATATATATAATATATACAGTATATATATATTTATATCTGTATGCACACATATATATACACATATATTTATATATCACATATATAGTTGTGAGCATGCTGGTTGTTGCTAACGCTTGCGGGCTCGCATAGCCGAAAGCGCTCCTTGTGCTGGTGGAGATGAGCGCCGTAGGCGCTCATCCATATGACCTACTACGACTTTAGGAAAACAAATGCGGACCCTCGCGAAGCGAGGGGCCGCATTTGCCGAGGTGGAGGCTCCTACATCGGATGCAATGAGCAATGATTACGGACTTAGCATTAAAAAATACGAGCTGCAGGACTTAGAAAAAAAACATTACGAGCTCGCAAAAATACGACATTAACGCCCGAAGCGGTCGCACATGGAAACATTAGAAACTCAATAAATACACACAACAAATACATAAAAGCTTACCCACAGCAAGGGAGGGCACCCAGGACCTCTGCAGGTGAAGTTACACCTCAATTTAAGTCCAAATTCCAGAGTTTAGACACCCGAAAATCCCCTAGCCGAGAGAAAAAATGGCTGCCGAAAAAAACAAAAACGAGGCTACAGGACCCTAAACACACAGAACACCACCAAGCACATACGGATTTTCCAAAAAGCCGTACGAGGTACAAGATACACCATTAACAAGGACGGTACATCATACACACCCGCGTACCACATACACATTCAACGCCATTTTACAACACTAACTTACACAATGCGGAAGTACACAGCTACCCTAACGGCTTCCGCTCATGCACGCAGCCTATTTACACTACACACTGCACACATTGCTGACACTTACACCTCAGCTCCACAACAGTGCAAACCTACCTTATATGCTGCAGGAACATTAAAACAGATTGTCAGCTCTTCAGCACAATGCTTCCTGTATATATTACTTCCAAACAGGTAAAGTATATGAATTTATTAATGTATTAATTATTTCATTAGCATACAAAAACAAATATACAGAAAAAAAAAAAAATCGCACAATAAACACAAAACCTATTCACCGCGCGTCTACACCAAACAGCATTACCTGCCTTACAATTTTATTGCCGTCATTATTTTAAGGCAAGTCGCTAGTCACATCACATATATAGTTGTGGGCAGCAAAAATTGTTGCTAACTGTGACATCATTAATGGGGCGTGGCTATGACATAAGTGGGGATGGGGCCTAACACCAGATCTTAACAAAAACATGGCAGCCATTTGCATTTCAGAGAAAGACAGCAAAGTGAGAGAGAGAGAGGGAGGAGGAGAGGTCCAGAGTGAGAGAGACAGGTACAGAGAGAGAGACAGGTACAGAGAGGGAGGGGTACAGAGAGAGAATTACAGAGCAAGAGCACACACAGACAGTGAGGAAGCACAAAGACAGCACAGAGAGAGTGCACAGACAGAGCGCACAGAGAGAAAGTGCGAGAGAGGGAGCGCAGAGAGTGCACACAGAGAGAGAGAGAGAGTGCACAGACAGAGAGCACACAGAGAGACAGAGCACGCGAAGAGAGAGAGAGACACAGAAAGAGCAGACAGAGAGAGAGCGCACAGTGAGAGAGAGCGCACAGAAAAAGAGAACACACAGAGATCGACACAGAGAGAGAGGGGTACAGAGTGAGAGAGTGCACACAGACAGCGAGGGGTACAGAGAGAGAGAGTGCACACAGAGAGATCACACACAGACAGTGCACACAGAGAGCGAGAGATAGCGCACAGAGAGAGTGCACAGAGAGAGAGCAGAGAAAGAAAGCGCAGAGAGAGAGCCACAGAGAGAGCGAGAGTGACACAGAGAGCACAGAAATCAAAGCAAAGAGTGAGGGGTACAGCGAGAGAGCACACACAGAGTGTGAGAGAGAGCCCACAGAGAGAGTGCACAGAAAAAGAGACAGTGCACAGAAAGAGAGTGCAAAGAGAGAGAGGGCACAGACATAGAGATCACACAGACAGCACACACAGAGAGCAAGATAGAGTGCACAGACAGAGAGAGCACAGAGAGAGAGTGCACAGAGAGCAGAGAGCGCACAGAGAGAGAAAGACACAGACAGGGCACAGAGAGAGAGAGTGCACACACAGACAGCATACAGAGATCAACACAAAGAGGGAGGAGTACAAAGAGAGTGCACACAGACTGCGCTCACACAAACAGCAAGAGAGAGAGATCAGAGGGAGAGAGAGCAGAGAACACACAGAGATCGACACAGAGAGAGAGGGGTACAGAGTGAGAGAGTGCACACAGACAGAGAGCACACACAGACAGTGCACACAGAGAGCGAGAGAAAGTGCACAGTGAGAGAGAGAGTGCACACACAAAGTAAAAGAGTGCACAGACAGAAAGCACAGAGAGAGAGAGTGCACAGAGAAAGAGAGTGCACAGTCAGAAAGCACACAGAGAGAATGCAGAGAGCACACAGAAAGAGAGAGAGCACAGATAGAGAGAGTGCACAGAAAGAGCTCACTGTCAAAGAGAGCGCACAGAGAGAGAGAAAGTGCAGTGAGAGCGAGAGCATACAGAGACAGAGAGAGACAGGTCAGAGAGAAAGAAATGAGAGCGAGACACACAAAACAGAGAGAGAGGCAAGGATCATACGCGAGGGCCGTACGTGACTGGCTTGAGGGGGGGGGGAGGCTCAAAATCGCTTCCGAGTTACAGTCTTCCAAAAAATTATGGATTTAACAGCCACCATTTTTTTAAAGCCTGTAACTCGAAATCCATTGGGAGACCCCCGAAAGACACCAATTAATAAAAAAAAATTACTTACAACCTCACACACAGCACAGGGAGAGAGGCAGGGAGTCTGTAATTCAGGTTGCAAGCTAATTTGATATTTAACTGGTTTAATTTCCCAAGACCGCAAATGGTTTCAAACCCGTAAATGCAAACAGGAGCACAGAGGAGGGAGAGGGTGGAAAGGGACACAGGGGAGAGAAAGAGACACAGGGGTGAGAGAGGGAGGACAGACACGGGGAGGGAGATAAGGGGAAACAAAATCAGGGCAGGGAGAGAGGGCAAAGAGACAAGGGAGGTAGAGGCTTGCATTGTGAGACCCGAAAGTTGCAATTTGGATGGCCTTTGCAATGAGAGGCTAAGCCACTCATTGCTGGGCTCATGATGAGCACTAAAGGTGCTTATCACAAGGCCCGGAAACTAGAGAGTGAGAGGCTTGCAATGAGCACCTTCAGCACTTATTGCGGGGCACAAGTTAGAGGGGGGAGCACCTTGCATTGTGTGACAAACAGCATTGCCTGGCTTCAAATTTTATTGCCGTCATTTTTGACGGGCAAGTTGCTAGTATATATAAATATATATATATATATATTTACATACGCACACATATATATATATATATATATATATATATATATATATATATATATATTCTATATACTTATATATGTCTGTATGGACTATTTTTAAGCATATTTCATAAAACACTTAAAAAACACAGCAATATAGATCCAAATGTGTTCCTGCATGCAGTAGCGCTATGTGAGAGTGCTGAGCAGGAATTTAAACACTGTAACGGGGTTTGGCGCTCAGAAACCTTGCCATCATATACCTGTATATATATATATATATATATATATATATATATATATATATATATATATATATATATATATATATGTGTATATATACATTTACTATGACAGAATAAGACCAATGATTTGCATGGGCAAACCTACCTTATATGCTGCAGGAACATCAAAACAGATTGTCAGCTCTTCAGCACAATGCTTCCTGCATATATTACTTACAAACAGGTAAAGTATATGAATTTCTTAATGTATTAATTATTTCATTAGCATACAAAAACAAATATACAGAAAAAAAAAAAAAATCGCACAATAAACACAAAACCTATTCACTGCGCGTCTACACCAAACAGCATTACCTGCCTTACAATTTTATTGCCGTCATTTTTTTAAGGCAAGTCGCTAGTCATCACATCACATATATAGTTGTGGGCAGCAAAAATTGTTGCTAACGGTGACATCATCAATGGGGCGTGGCTATGACATAAGTGGGGATGGGCCTAACACCAGATCTTAACAGAAACATGGCAGCCATTTGCATTTCAGAGAAAGACAGCAAAGTGAGAGAGAGAGGGAGGGGGAGAGGTCCAGAGTGAGAGAGACAGGTACAGAGAGAGAGAGAGAGAGAGACAGGTACAGAGAGAGAGACAGGTACAGAGAGGGAGGGGTACAGAGAGAGAATTACAGAGCAAGAGCACACACAGACAGTGAGAGAGCACAAAGACAGCACAGAGAGAGTGCACAGACAGAGCGCACAGAGAGAGAGTGCAGAGATAGAAAGCAGAGAGAGTGCACAGACAGAGATTGACAAAGAGAGTGAGGGGTACAGAGACAGAGATTGCACACAGACAGCAGTGCACACAGAGTGCAGATAGAGAAAGCGCACACGCAAAGAGCACACAGAGATCGACACAGAGAGGGAGGGGTACAGAGAGAGAGCTCACAGACAGTACACAAAGTGCGAGAGAGGGAGCGCAGAGAGTGCACATAGAGAGAGAGTGCACAGGCAGAGAGCACACAGAGAGACAGAGCACGCGAAGAGAGAGAGAGACAGAGAGAGAGAGCGCACAGTGAGAGAAAGCGCACAGTGAGAGAGAGCGCACAGAAGAAAACACACAGAGATCGACACAGAGACGGAGGGGTACAGAGAGAGAGCTCACAGACAGCACACAAAGTGCGAGAGAGAGCAGAGAAAGAAAGCGCAGAGAGAGAGCCACAGAGAGAGCGAGAGTGACACAGAGAGCACAGAAATCAAAGCAAAGAGTGAGGGGTACAGCGAGAGAGCACACACAGAGTGTGAGAGAGAGCCCACAGAGAGAGTGCACAGAAAAAGAGACAGTGCACAGAAAGAGAGTGCAAAGAGAGAGAGGGCACAGACATAGAGATCACACAGACAGCACACACAGAGAGCAAGATAGAGTGCACAGACAGAGAGAGCACAGAGGGCAGAGAGCGCACAGAGAGAGAAAGACACAGACAGGGCACAGAGAGAGAGAGTGCACACACAGACAGCATACAGAGATCAACACAAAGAGGGAGGAGTACAAAGAGAGTGCACACAGACTGCGCTCACACAAACAGCAAGAGAGAGAGATCAGAGAGAGAGAGAGCACAGAGAGAGAGAGAGAGCAGAGAACACACAGAGATCGACACAGAGAGAGAGGGGTACAGAGTGAAAGAGTGCACACAGACAGAGAGCACACACAGACAGTGCACACAGAGAGCGAGAGAAAGTGCACAGTGAGAGAGAGAGTGCACACACAAAGTAAAAGAGTGCACAGACAGAAAGCACAGAGAGAGAGAGTGCACAGAGAAAGAGAGTGCACAGTCAGAAAGCACACAGAGAGAATGCAGAGAGCACACAGAAAGAGAGAGAGCACAGATAGAGAGAGTGCACAGAAAGAGCTCACTGTCAAAGAGAGCGCACAGAGAGAGAGAAAGTGCAGTGAGAGCGAGAGCATACAGAGACAGAGAGAGACAGGTCAGAGAGAAAGAAATGAGAGCGAGACACACAAAACAGAGAGAGAGGCAAGGATCATACGCGAGGGCCGTACTTGACTGGCTTGAGGGGGGGGAGGCTCAAAATCGCTTCCGAGTTACAGTCTTCAAAAAAATTATGGATTTAACAGCCGCCATTTTTTTAAAGCCTGTAACTCGAAATCCATTGGGAGACCGCCAAAAGACGCCAATTAATTAAAAAAATTACTTACAACCTCACACACAGCACAGGGAGAGAGGCAGGGAGTCTGTAATTCAGGTTGCAAGCTAATTTGATATTTAACTGGTTTAATTTCCCAAGACCGCAAATGGTTTCAAACCCGTAAATGCAAACAGGAGCACAGAGGAGGGAGAGGGTGGAAAGGGACACAGGGGAGAGAAAGAGACACAGGGGTGAGAGAGGGAGGACAGACACGGGGAGGGAGATAAGGGGAAACAAAATCAGGGCAGGGAGAGAGGGCAAAGAGACAAGGGAGGTAGAGGCTTGCATTGTGAGACCCGAAAGTTGCAATTTGGATGGCCTTTGCAATGAGAGGCTAAGCCACTCATTGCTGGGCTCATGATGAGCACCAAAGGTGCTTATCACAAGGCCCGGAAACTAGAGAGTGACAGACTTGCAATGAGCACCTTCAGCACTTATTGTGGGGCACAAGTTAGAGGGGGGAGCACCTTGCATTGTGTGACAAACAGCATTTCCAGGCTTCAAATTTTGTTGCCGTCATTTTTGACGGGCAAGTTGCTAGTATATATATATATATATATATATATATATATATATATATATATATATATTTACATACGCACACACACATATATATATACATATATATATATATATTCTATATACTTACATATGTCTGTATGGACTAAGCATATTTCATAAAACACTTAAAAAACACAGCAATATAGATCCAAATGTGTTCCTGCATGCAGTAGCGCTATGTGAGAGTGCTGAGCAGGAATTTAAACACTGTAACGGGGTTTGGCGCTCAGAAACCTTGCTATCATATACCTGTATATATATATATATATATATATATATATATATATATATATATGTATATATACATTTACTATGACAGAATAAGACCAATGATTTGCATGGGCACAGATATTGCAAAGCTCCCTTTTTCCCCTGTCGGTGAAGGAGTTCATTCCTGGAGGAGTTTGGTTAGCTCAGATGTTTACGGCCTTTAAAACATTGTAGCTAAGAGATAGGTATGGCACTTTTTTATGGACTGCTGCTAGCAGTAATTGAGACAGGCTATGTTAGCCTGTAGCCTTGAAAAGGTTAAGAAAGCAAACTGGAAAAAGTTTGCTTGAAGCAGAAATATGTTGTGTATGAGTGTATGCTGTTTGTGAGAGCTGCAAGGGAGAAATCCAAAATGGTGTTAACTAAAGCTGGGACAAGACAAAGACAGAGATTAATGTAGAAAGAAGTATTAGGAGCTGTTAAGCAATCTGCATGTAAACAGTAGGTCTATATTTGAGAGAATGATGGAAACATTTTTTTCTCAAGCTCAGAAAAGACAAAGACTGCCACTCAGTACTGTAGAACACTGTATAGCTAAGGAACAACCCGCAGCAGAGTGCAAAGCATAAATTCTCAAGGATACAGGCTAGAAAATTGAATCCAGAGTAATTGAATGTTTGTTTGGTTTTTGCTCGCTCCAGGATTAGCTGTATGGTAGCTCTGTTAGAGAGGGATCTAGCTACCAGTAAAGGTAGGGCTTCAATTGAAGCTAGGCCTGTTCATTTCTTTGATTTATGTTGATATATTATTTTTGTGTTACTGACAATAATACAGTAATCACATATAATAGTTGTCGTACTGCGAGTTTGTCGGTAACGCATTGTTAAACGTTACGGGCTTGCACGACTTTGCTGCAATGAGCGCAGCAGACGCTCATCGCAAGGCTTGCACCACTTTGCTGCAATGAGCGCCGAAGGGTCCTCTGTCCCGTCATAGCTGTCATTTTCCCGAGGATGCACCACAGATGGAGGATGGAAAGAGATTTAAGGTGCCCATGGCGATGCCAACGATCAGCAACAAAGGACATGCAAGACTTTGGAAAAGTTACAAATTTTACGGCCGTAATTTTTCAATAACTTAATTCAAAAGACCGCCAAAGAAAGAAAAATAATTGACAAAATAACTTAAAAACCTTACACACAGCTCAGGTTGAGCGCCAAAGGTGCTCAGCGCGGGGCTTGCGATGAGCGCGAAGGTGCTCAGAGGGGGCAGAACCTCTCATTGTGTAGCAAACAGCATTGCCAGGCTTAAAATGGTATTGCCTTCGTTTTTGTTGGGCAATTCCCTAGTATATATATAATTGAAGATAGAGTGCATTTAATATGAAAGAATATGTTGCCATATTTATACTGCTCCAGGTGCATGGGTGTAGGAATTGGGGGGATATGCCATAGGACATATACCCCTCAGATTTGTGTAGAGAAGCTGCTGTGCAGTCTTTATATACCATGACCTCTAATCCCCCAGAATTAGTTCTGCTCCTACACCTATGACCGGTGTCCCGAAGTAACGGCGCACGCCGAAAGCGCACTGACAGAACCGCAACTCGATAAAAGCGCACACGCAGTCCACAAAATTGCGCATGACACAAACATATAACAATACATTAACATACTAAAGCTGTATATGAATTTACCTCTCAATCTCACTTGTTTTTACCTCATCTTTCCCTCTCTCTGCTTCACTATCAATCTCAACCACCATGCTCCATCTCTCACTCTCTTTTTTTTCAATCTGTACATAGCCCTATGTATCCAGATATCTCGTATGTTCCTATTTGTTCTCATCTTTGTTGCTCTTTTGCTTTATTTACTCTCTCCTTCACTTTCCTTTTTCTTTCTGTTTTCCATCCCTCTTCTTTCCCCATTTGTCTCCTCTGTTTCCATCTTGCTTCTTTTCCTCTTTGTCTCTCTTTTTTCCATCCCTCTCTCTCTCCTTCCCATCCCTCTCTCTTCTTTTTCCATCTCTTTCTTTCCTTTTCCCATTTTCTACTTCCCATTTCTTTTCCATCTCTCCCTCCTCTTCTCATCTCCCTCGCTCCTCTTTCCATCTATTTTACTCTTACTATTCCTCTTACGGTGTCCCGAAAGCGCACGCCAAAAGTATGCCGTCAACTACAGCGCTCAATTGACGGCGTGAAAATGTCAGCGTGCTTATGCTGGCACGCATTTTCCACGCGCTCTATAGAGGGGTGCCCCTATGACCAGATGCATATACATAGATGATCAACAGCAAGGGTGCAAACACATAAAGAGAAGAGAGACATTCATAGTTCAAAATGTTTTATGCATATGGTGCATGAATAAATAATGCTCTCACAAAATTAATATGGATATATGGGTTGTATAAACTTGTATCCTAGGGGTATTTCTTCCCAGCTGAAACAAGAAGAGCCATGTACCTTAGAATGGGAGTTTGGGTGTCTCAGCCACTTCATGAGTGAGAGGGTACATTTATTTGCTTTCATGTACATCACTAACACTAACATTTTATTTGTAATAAAATGCAAACACTCTTACAAGCTATTTTTATCTCTTTTTAATTTGATTTTAAGGAAATACTTGCACTATTGCTGTTTGTGAAATGTGCAACAATCAAACAAATAGTAGTTGCATAATACATGAACATAAAAGCATTTTCAGACAAAATCTTTATGGAAGCTGACAAGACAGAAATACTTTTTTTAAGTCATGAAAGGAATGGGTAAAGCAGGTTTGCAATCTTTACTGCCTGCTACATAGCACATGCAGAAAGGGAGAGATGTTAAAAGCTACTGAATGAATACATTAATTAAAATATCCTGCTTCTTCTGTGCCTGGTGAGTGGAAGGAATTGTCCAGATGGACTGCCCTTTATCTGTTATTTATCCTCCTGCTTCCCTGCAGTGGCTATTGGGCTATTGCAGGCAAGCATACACACAAAAAAAATAGTAAAGCCTTATGAGCAAATCCTCTTTCACCTCCTGGACACTTAATAGGTGTAGTCTTAACTACACACAAAACAACATCCACCTTCAGTATTCTCCCTGCACGTTTCTCAGAGCTGTGTACCAGGGAGTTCACAGAACTAAGACATTCCTTGTGAGACAGTGTAAGGTAAATTATAAAACATGTATTGCCCTTTTACATCATCTCTGTCAGTGCAAGCAACAGAACAATTATTGAAAAACTGAATTATACAGCAGATGATGAAATATTCTACTATACAGTGCAAGGAAAGAAACATTTGAAAAGTTATTTACATTTTTGATCAGACAAGAGCAGTGACATTACAAGATATATGTGTAAATATATATTTATTTAATTGTTTAATTGTGGGGGGGAGGGACAAGATAGAAGTAATGGGGTAGTAAGTGTAGACGGGATAAGGAACTTATTAACTAGTCATGGAGGAGGAGATGGGGGAGGGTTAGTACAGTCAATAGGGAGATATTGCTAAGTAACTTAAGTACAGTGGCAGACACTTCAGAACTACAGACTCATAACATAAGGTGTATGCTTGCTAATGCCAGAAGCTTGCCAGGAAAAGTGGGGGCGTTAGAATTATTAGTAGTTAATGAGAAATGGGATTTAATAGGCATTACTGAAACATGGTGGGATGAATCTCATGACTGGACTGTTAATCTCGATGGTTATAACCTATTTACGAAAGATAGAGGCAATGGTAAAAGAGGAGGAGGGATTTGTCTGTATGTTAAGCCTGAATTTAAGCCTATAGTCAGAGAAGATATTTATGGTGCTACTAGTGGTATTGTTGAATGTTTGTGGTTAGAGTTAAATAGCGGAGCAGCAAATTCTAAAAGAATATTAGTAGGAGTATGCTATAAACCCCAAAATATAATTGAAAGTGAGGAAATGCAATTATTGTTAAAGATTGGAAATGAAGCTAAGCATGGTTAAGTTCTAATAATGTGAGATTTTAATTACCCTGAAATAAACTGGATAAATGAGACCAGCAGTTCAGCTAAGGGGAGCAGGTTCTTGAGTACACTCAGAGATAATTATCTGGCTAAGGTGATACAAGAACCTACTAGAAATGAGGCTATCTTGTATATTGTCATCACAAATAATATTCATGTAGTATCAAATGTGGAAATTGGGCAACCTTTGGGAAACATTGATCACAACACAGTCTCATTTGAGATAGAATAAAAAAAAACACATAACTGTAAGGGGCTAACGAAAACTCTTAATTTGAAAAGGGCACATTTTAACGGTCTAAGGGCAGCAATACAACATATAGACTGGGACAGAGAACTGATAGGTAAAAACACTGCACATAAATGGACAACGTTCAAATCCTTACTAAATAAACATACTTATCACCATATACCATGCGGAAATAAAAGTAGATGGAGTAAATCACAACCCATGTGGCTTAGCAATGAATTAAAGATGAAGATGAGGAGTAAAAAACAAGTGTTTAAATTATACAAACAAGAGGGGACAGAGACTACTTTAGGCAAGTACAAGGAAATCAACAAGGCTTGCAAAAGGGCTATTAGACTGGCTAAAATCGAAAATGAAAAGTTAGTTGCAAAGGAGAGTAAGACTAACCCTAAAATGTTTTTAAATATATCAATGGGAAGAAGGCCAGGAAGGAAGCTATAGGAACATTACAATGTGACACAGGCCGTCTGATAATTAGTGACCAGCAAAAGGCAGATGAGCTAAAAAGATTATTTTCTTCGGTATACATAAGGGAGGTACCAGTGGTTGGGCCACTGCAACATGATGGGGCTACACTACCTTCACCAAATAACTGGTTAACGCAGGAAGAAATCCAAAAGAGGTTGGAAAAAATAAATGTTAATAAAGCCCCAGGTCCTGATGGAATACATCCAAGGGTACTCAGAGAACTGGGATCTGTAATAGCTAAAAGCATTATATCTAATTTTTCAGGATTCACTCAACACAGGGTCTCTATCAGATGACTGGAGAAAGGCAGAGGTGATACCTATATTTAAGAAGGGAGCATGAGCAAATCCAGGGAATTGTAGACCAGTGAGTCTCACTTCGGAAGTGGGAAAGCTTTTAGAAGGGTTAATAAGGGATAATATACAGGAATATGTCTATTCAAACAGGATTATAAGTAGGAGCCAACATGGATTTATGAAGGATAGGTCATGTCAAACAAACCTAACTAGTTTCTATGAGGAGATTAGTAGGAACTTGGATCAAGGCAACTCAGTGGATTTAGTCTATTTGGATTTTGCAAAGGCTTTTAATACAGTGCCACATGGGAGACTATTGAGCAAACTAAGGGATACATGAATTGCCATAAATATTTGATTATGGATTGAGCGCTGGGTAAAAGACAGGAAGCAAAGGGTTGTTGTAAATGGAACATACTCCGATTGGACTAATGTGGTAAGTGGGTTCCTCAGGGCTCAGTATTAGGTCCTCTCCTTTTTAACATATTTATTAATGACTTGGAAGTGGGATTGAAGTGTGGTGTCTCCATTTTTGCTGATGACTCAAAGTTGTGCAAGATAATTAAATCAGAAACTGATGTACTTTCCCTTTAAAGGGATTTGCATAAATTAGAGGCATGGGCATCTAAGTGGCAGATGAGATTTTATATGAATAAATGTAAAGTTATGCATCTGGGAAGAAAAAAAACCATGCAATTTATAATCTTAATGGAGCAGATCTAGGGGTATCAGATATTGAAAGGGATTTGGGAGTACTTGTGGACAACCGCCTAGGTAACAGTGCTCAAAGCCAAGCAGCAGCTGCAAAGGCAAATAAAATATTAAATGTATTAAGAAGGGTATAGAAGCAAACATAATTCTCCCACTATACAAATCCCTACTACGCCCTCATTTGGAATATGGAGTACAATTTTTGGGCACCACTACATAAAAAGGACATTTTAGAACTGGAAAATGTACAGAGAAGGGCAACAAAGCTAATACAGGGAATGGAGGGGCTAAGTTATGAAGAAAAACTATCGAAATTAAACTTATTTACTCTAGAAAAAAGGCGTCTAAGAGGGGATATGATAACCTTATATAAATATATCCAGGGTCAATACAAGGCTTTGCCAAGGGATCTTTTTGTGCCAAGAGGTTTTCAACTGACAAGGGGACATCCTTTGAGATTAGAAGTAAAAATATTTCACCTTAAAGAAAGAAAAGGGTTCTACACAGTAAGGGTGGTTAATCTGTGGAATTCTCTACCAAAGGAGTGGCGACAGCGGATTCGATAGATAACTTTAAAAAGGGGTTGGATATATTTTTAAATAAAAAGGGCATTAAGGGCTATCGTGGATAGAGAGGGAGCATTGATGCAGGGATGAATCGGATCGCCAGTATCTGGGGCCAGGAAGGAATTTTATATTTTTTTCCCTGCTGAGACAATTGGCAAAATTTCACTGTTTATTTTTCTGTTTGCCTTCCTCTGGATCAATTAACAATAAATCCGCGTATTGCAGATCAGAGGAGATCTAAAAAGGTTGAACTTGATGGTCTAAAGTCTTTTTTCAACCTAAATAATTATGTAACTATGCAACTATGTAATTAGTTTATTTTCTGCCTTAAATATCAGCAATCATAAATATATTATGTGCAGTTGATCATATGTAAAAAAGACTAGTCATGCTCAGACCCAGGAAACTGCAAGGAAAACAATGGCCACAATGCCTCAAGGGCTAATCAAATAACAAAAGCAATGAAGTCACATTGACAAAATACTATCTATTTTTGTAGGTGGATCAGAAAGGTTGTTTGACAGATCAATACTGCAGACTTCAATGTTAGTTTACTGTAGGAAACATGCATTTGAAAAAGTACTTGACATTGTCTATAGTTTTAAATTATACCATATTAGGAAGTTCCGCTGTTCCACTTCAACACAAACTATAATATTGCATTGGGGGGCTGAGGAGCCTTTGCCTGGGGGCCTATGGTGTAAATCCAGCCCTGGGGATTAGGGAGTGCTGCAATTTCAGTTTTAAAAGTTACATTATTTTTTTTCTTCAAATATTTATTTTTATTGCTAATCAGTAACTAAACTAATAAAATCCTATCATATGACCACTTTGGTGTTTTTTAAAAAGCTCTGAAAAACTGCTATAATTTATAGCTGCCATTTGTCTCTGCAGCAATCATTCCTAAGGTATGTAGCATTGTCGGTCAGTTCCATGTGTTTATTTTTAAGTCAGAGTGCTTGATCAGTGGGGGGAAGGTTTTTTATTTACACTAGAGAGAAAAAACAAGTAGTGTTACTAATTAGCATATTAAAGCAGCTAATTAGTATTGAGGAGCCACTCATTTACATAAAAATACAGAACAAATAATGCTGAACATCTAAATAATAATTTACTTAAAAATAGTACAATAAATGGTCTTTTTTGATGACAATAACTTAAAATAATAATTAGATTGTCAGAGACAGAGTCCCTTTAAAATTCAAAGACAGATTGCAAATATTTTTTTTATATTCTAAAGATATTATGCCCATTATTTTTCTTGCATTTTCCAAGTAACTCTATATTCCATATCCCGAAAAGATAGGCATCAGTTCCATAGCAAGACAAAGCGTTGAAAAGGGATCACAGCATGACAGACTCCATTTCCCAGCCAGGAAGTTCAGAGTTATGTGCTGTGACCTGTGGATTACCTCCATGTTCTGCTTTATCTGCTCTGATCTACGCTGGCTGCCTCAGCTTTATTCCTAAATTGAATTCCCATCCAGTCTTAATCTGCAGATGAACCAAGTACTTCTGATTCAGCACTTCAATGCATGCAAATTAGCCATGTGCTCCCAGGAATAGATGACAAACCATCTACTGGGGATAAAGGCTTTCTACAATATACATCTCTTTACAGTGATTTCAGCTAATCAGATCATCTTAATCAGCACTAATAATCACATTTAAAACAAAACAGAAGCACAAATGGTGTTTATCTACGGTTTTATAAGAAGTCATTTGCAAATCATTATTAGAGCACCAACAATGTTATCGGGTAAAATTAAGTTCTCCTCGTTCAATATCCATAATAATCACATATCAAGTTTCTATTTGCATGTATTGAGTGTACCAAATTATTATTCATCAGAATAAAAAGTAATTACAAAATGTATTACTAGCACACCAAAATTTGTATTAATTGTTACCAAGTAGCATGTTTGTGTCTCATTAAATTATGGTGGAAGGGTATGTGTGTTGACATGTATTATTTTGTTGTTTGCTTAGTGCTAAGATAATATAGTGTAATGAAAACAGTAGTGAGGTACACTGCTAACAGTTGTCCAACAGAAGAAGGACTGAGGTAGTTTTTCCCTAGAATTGTAAAAAATAAATGCAAATTCAGAAAAAGGTAGCTACCAATGTGGTTAGGGTGATAGACAGAAGGTAAGACTGGGGTCATAGGCAAGAAGTATAGGCAGATGGTATTCAGTAAAATACAGTGGTACCTCGGGTTATGCTGTAACGCAAAAACGATGTAACCCAAGGTAGCATTTACCATAGGAATCAATGTAAATTAAATTATTCTGTTCCGGACCCCAGATTTTTCACATTTTAGTTATAAATGATAGTCTTGTTTTTGGATTCAAACCCTTAAAACGAAACAGCAATTAATAAACAACAATATTTACATCAATTAACTTGAATTTAACTTCACTTTACCTGTACTGAGAGGACTTGACGGCCCAGTGGGATGGTGGCAGTGTAGATGAGGAGGAGGACACAGGTTATTGCTTGGAACTTTGGCTCTTTTAGGCACAGGCTGGGTACATTGGTACATAGGCACAGGCTGTTTGGGTTCTTACTGGCACCGGCAAATTGGGCTCTTGCAGGCACAGAGAAGTTGGGCTCTTGGAGGCACTTGCAGGGGCAGACTATAAGGCAATCGCAATTACAGTGTTAACAGCTTGCTTCCCAGCAGCATTTGCCTTGTCCCTTCTTTCAGTTTCGACTTGATTTCTTAAATCCAACACAATTAAGTATCACAACACTCTTTTTGGCCTGGCTCATGGATTCTTTTTTTGGGGAACTACTGACTATAGAGGGATACTAGGTATATTTGAGAGGCAGTTGGATACTCATGCTAGAAGAGAAGGGGATATACAGTCAGGTCCATAAATATTGGGACATCTACACAATTCTAATCTTTTTGGCTCTATACACCACCACAATGGATTTGAAATGAAACGAACAAGATGTGCTGTAACTGCAGACTTTCAGCTTTAATTTGAGGGTATTTACATCCATATCAGGTGAACGGTGTAGGAATTACAACAGTTTGTATATGTGCCTCCCACTTTTTAAGGGACCAAAAGTAATGGGACAGATTAACAGTCATAAATCAAACTTTCACTTTTTAATACTTGGTTGCAAATCCTTTGCAGTCAATTACACACTGAAGTCTGGAATGCATAGACATCATCAGATGCTGGGTTTCATCCCTGGTGATGCTCTGCCAGACCTCTATTGCAACTGTCTTCAGTTCCTGTTTGTTCTTGGGGAATTTTCCCTTCAGTTTTTTCTTCAGCAAGTGAAATGCATGCTCAATCGGATTCAGGTCAGGTGATTGACTTGGCCATTACACAATATTCCACTTACTTCCCTTAAAAAACTCTTTGGTTGCTTTTGCAGTATGCTTCGGGTCATTGTCCATCTGCACTGTGAAGCGCCGTCCAATGAGTTCTGAAGCATTTGGCTGAATATGAGCAGATAATATTGCCGGAAAAACTTCAGAATTCATCCTGCTGCTTTTGTCAGCAGTCACATTATCAATAAATACAAGAGAACCAGTTCCATTGGCAGCCATACACGCCCACGCCATGACACTACCACCACCATGCTTCACTGATGAGGTGGTATGCTTTGGATCATGAACAGTTCCTTTCCTTCTCCATACTATTCTCTTCCCATCACTCTGGTACAAGTTGATCTTAGTCTCATCTGTCCATAGGATGTTGTTCCAGAACTGTGAAGGCTTTTATAGATGTTGTTTGGCAAACTCAGATTTGACCCTCCTGTTTTTGAGGCTCACTAATGATTTACATCTTGTTGTGAACCCTCTGTATTCACTCTGGTGAAGTCTTCTCTTGATTGTTGACTTCGTCACACATACACCTACCTCCTGGAGAGTGTTCTTGATCTGGCCAACTGTTGTGAAGGGTGTTTTTTTCACTAGGGAAAGAATTCTTCGGTCATCCATCACAGTTGTTTTCCGTGGTCTTCCGGGTCTTTTGGTGTTGCTGAGCTCACCGGTGCGTTCTTTCTTTTTAAGTATGTTCCAAACAGTTGATTTGGCCACACCTAATGTTTTTGCTGTCTCTCTGATTGGTTTGTTTTGTTTTTTCAGCCTAATGATGGCTTGCTTCACTGATAGTGACAGCTCTTTGGATCTCATATTGAGAGTTAACAGCAACAAATGCAAATAGCACACTTGAAATTAACTCTGGACCTTTTATCTGCTCTTTGTAAATGGGATAATGAGGGAATAACACACACCTGGCCATGAAACAGCTGAGCAGCCAATTGTCCCATTACTTTTGGTCCCTTAAAAAGTGGGAGGCACATATACAAACTGTTGTAATTCCTACACCGTTCACCTGATATGGATGTAAATACCCTCAAATTAAAGATGAAAGTCTGCAGTTACAGCACATCTTGTTCGTTTCATTTCAAATCCATTGTGGTGGTGTATAGAGCCAAAAAGATTAGAATTGTGTAGATGTCTTAATATTTATGGACCTGACTGTATCTGGTGCTGACAGGTACATTTGCGTGCTATCTGCATAGGGATGATACTGAAATCCAAAGGATTTTTATTAGGTTACCAAGTGAGGATGTATAGATGGAGAAGAGGAGGGGACCTAGGGCTGAGCCTTGGGGTATGCCAACAGATAAAGGGCGAGGAGAAGAAGACACTAAATGCTCGGCTTTGTACGTAAGGTGTGAACTAAGAGCAGTGTCACGAATACCAAGTGAGTGGAGTATGTGGCTTAGAAAGGAGTGGTCAACACAATCAAATGCAGCAGAGAGATCCATAAGAATTAAAACAGAGAAGAGACCCTTTGATTTGGTGGTGTGCAGGTCCCTTGTGACTTTAGTGATAGTTATATCTGTGGAGTGTTGGGGCCAGAAGCCGGATTGGAAGGTGTCAAGAAGGAGTTGGAGGAAATAAATTGGGTAACGCGATTGTAGATGAGCCGATCAAGTAGTTTTGAAGCAAGGGGAATTAGAGAGATAAGGCAATAGTTAGAAGGAGAAGCCGATATACCCTTGAATCGGCTGCAGGAGCTCTTTTTCCCTACTTTACTCGTTTATGTTAATCTTTTCAATCACAATATTACACCACTGATTCCACATCCATAAATCATGCCTTATCCACAAGAGATTTCAGTGTAAGAAGCACCCAAACAAAGCTTTACGGATAAGAAAAAGGCTCTAGGAACCAATAGAAATTGCGAACATCATGATTATTATGAGTAAGAAGAAGTGCTGTAACTGCTGCAAGAAACCATTATATTAATATATATATATATATATATATATATATATATATATATATATATTTATATTTATATATATATAGATAATGCATTAGAGGTTTCCTGATATGTATTAACCCCTTGAGTACTAGGTTGTGTGTTACCCTTGATGTTGTATAATGAAAAGGACCTAATAATAAATTATCATATTTTTAATTACACATATGTTTATATTGGACTGTTAAGTGTCAAATAATGTTGAAATTTCATAATTTTCTATTGTTTTGTGGTACTATATTGTCTCTTTAGCTGCTGCTGCAGCACTCTGCAATGGTTTTAAAACCATTTGCAAGTGGTCTTTGGTGCACGTAATATTTTCTTCAATTTTTTTGCACTACCCTATTTTGCCTAGAGTTTTGGTGTAAAAGTCTAACAGAGTAACTCGTAATCTTTTCTCAGTGCAAAAATCAAATAAAAGTTTGCCGTAATTTTCGGCTACCGCTTTCCGCAGTCACTAGTAGCAATGTTTCAGGATGCGTGGTTAGCATAGCTAGCTAGTTTTACTTAGCTCTTAAACATGGTGTAAATTTGCAGTATAGGGATTAGCATGGTGGTTTATTTTTATATTTTTCTGTAAATATTTATTTATTTTATTTATTTATTTTTTGTAATATATTTTATTTTCTGCAATATTTTTTAGAGTTAGTAATTTTATATTTTATAGTGTTTTTATCTGTATATTAGGGACTATTGGGGGTCTCATGGAGCCACATGGTGGGTTAGTTTACATAGGGGTCCAATATGGAACCCTGTGGTGATAAGTAGGGTGCCATTGGGTCTAAATGGCCCCATGGTACACAGGGATTCATTTTTTCTGCCATGGGGTTCCCCCCATAGTTAGGGTTAATGATAGGGTTAATATATAGATGCCAAAGAGGTCCTTTAAGGGTCCCTATACCCTAACTATCTAAATGGATCCCCATGTTATAGTTAGATGGTGGTAGCTTGTGGGAGCGGCGAATACAACATTCATACCATGTAGGCAGGGAGAAATATGTTTTCATTAATATTTAACCCCTAGTGTCTTCACTAGTGGGTACCACTCTGCAGTATTGCTAAGGAGACTAGTGAAGTTCAGAGTCTGCTGTGAGCAGGCTATGTGTACACTAAGTTAGGCAGAGAGCAACAGCAAACAGCCATTGATGTGAGCCAGCTCTGTTGAGGCAGTTTTAGAAGACTAGCAATGTAATGGTTCCCTAGCATGTGAATAAAAAGCTCCTGCAGTTCTGAGAGAGAGATTTTTCACTGCTACAAGCCCACATGAATTGGAGCCCATGGTCAGTAAACTGTTAAGTGAGCCATGTAATCACACTTTAGGTAAACCCTCCCAGAGAACAAGGAACTATGCATACCTATTGATCACACATGGGTGGAATCTAATAATTACGTGGCTCACTACATGGAATGTTCACTCTCAAGATTTCCTATGGGAGTCATGTAATTGAGTCAAAAATTGGGAACATAAGCCTCTATTCCATTGCTCCTGTAGAAACTCTCAGAAGACTGACTTGCTACAGGAGTTTTGAAAACCTAAGCACTGGAGCTATTCTTGAAAAAAAAAAAGCTTATAAAACTGACTGACTTGCATCCAGGAGGGTTTGGCCATATCTTTTTAACACCAAAGTGTGCTCTCAGCCTGTACACAAGAGATTTCAAGACTGAATCTCAGTAGTCTCCATAGCAATGCTGTGGAATGGTACCACTAATATGAACACACTACACTAGCTCTAATATCCTCCCATAACCCTATCTATCTATATAAACCTCTACCCATGGCATAATAATCCAAACTATTGCAGGAGTTTTATGACCCCTCTGTCTATGACCCCCCCCCCCTTCCCTTTGTACACTCCACCTGCTAGGGTACTTTAGACCCCCATGGCAACAAATATAAACCCATTACCATGGAGGTCCCAATGGACCATCATGCTAATCTAAAATATAACCATGTGTGTCCCCACGGCACATACTATTAACCCATATTACCATGGGGGTCCTCATGGATCCCCATGACACCTAACATTATCCCCTATAACCAAGAAGAGCCTCATAGGCCCCCATGGCACTTAACATTAACATGTAAAAGGTCAAAGCAATGATTATTGAAACCCTCATCCTCACTCTTTGTTCCTGGTTAAGCGGTTGCTTCCCGGTTGAAGAACTGGTCCTCTTCCACCTTGCTTGAAGCCCTTGATCAGCTTCTTTGGCAAGTTGAGGACCCTATGTTTTGGGGGTTAATAAGAGATGCCATAGGGGTTCATATACTTTAGCTCATAGGGGCTAGCAGGTAGGAAAGTGAATCCCGATGCTCATAGAAGGTAGCAAGTAGGAAGAGGGAGATCCTCTGGCTCATGGGGATAGGGTATTAACCTGTTATTTGTGTCGGATTTGAGCATTAAAGCCTCAAATCTGCCACAATAAAGGTGTTACCTTGTACATAGCAACCAGTTTGAAGCGTCCAGGTTTTTGTAGTTTTCATTGAGGCTGGAAGTACCTGTACTTGAAAAGACTTCCAAGCTAACCTCAGCAAGACTGGATATCTATATGGGAGGTATGTGATGGTGAATTGTTATGGAACAGACACTTGGGGTTTATGATATTAGAGGCACTTTAGAGCACTTGATTGGTATTTCTCAGAGGTTAGATTTGTGTGTGTGATGTGATGAGCTTGGCGATGAGTTACAAATGCACTTCACTCAGCCCAATTCTTACTAGAGCAATGGAATGGAGGCCATAGCTCAGTCCACACTGAGAAGGCCATAGCACTGCAGTCCAATCTCATGCACAGAGAACCTTATGAATCTGGCACATTATGTTGCATAGATTGCAATAACTATTTAAGTTAATTTGTGTCCGAAAATATATTTTTTTGTCTATTTCTAATATAAAAATAAGGTTTTGAAGAAAATGTAAATAAATTATTACCAATATCCTTATGAAGACAATTAAACATAGCTGGGTGATATATGTTAATATATGTTATACTAATAAAATGTGACTGACACAAAACGTTTATTTGAAACACTTTTTTTTCTAAAAGTTTAGTCTCCATAAAGTAAATATAATATTATGAACACATGTATACCACCCTGTCTGAGATAATCCTATAGAACTGTTAAAGGAAATTAGCTGTAAAAGGGCCAAAAACAGTAATTTTTGATGTTTCCTGGTGGAATTATATGATATCATAAGGATAAGAAATTTAGCTAATGTCCTACTGGTTTCCCATTTTCCAGATGAAACCACTAGAAGCCCATTAGGAATTTGAACTATTGCTTGGAGTTAACATATATTTTACACATACATAAATAGTCCACAGATTTCACAGAGTACTATGTCCATGTGTGTCTGATTTTACTTTCCCAGGTATGGTCTTAAATAGCTGAACCAAAACATTACTGTCTTATAGTAGTACTCAAGGATCATTGAAGTAGTTCAATATGGAAGTACAGTATTTCCATGAGAGTTATTTCATTTACTGTTAATAATTTGTAAATGAGTTCAGATATAAAGAAAATAGGGGAAATATTACATCATAGAAGCAAAATGTCAGCAATGGCCTTTAGAGTATTGGTCTGAAAAAAGTATTTGCAAGCTGTAATTCACAAAAACTAAATGTAGAGGTTTTTCATTTTCTATTTAGCATTTAGTATGTAATAACCCATTATTGAACTTCTAATGGAGAGCTCATATATATTATAGAAGTACTGAAATAACAGCTATTTAAATGTCTACTATGAGCATTTTTCTATATATGATCCTTTGAATAACTTGATAATGGGAAAAACAATTTACAATTTTAATTTTACTGTTGTGTTATATTTTCTTAACTGTTTATTTGACCTACTTTTTCAGAAGGCGTGACATTGTAAATTAATTAGCTTTTTTAAACTGACAGTTTTAGCTGCCACATTCTAGCTAATAAATATAAGATTAGGAAATATAGAAGCAGAAATTTGCTAGCAGATAAGCACAAAAAAGGCCTATCTGGTCTGTCCATTCTATCTACCTGAAATGTGTCCCAATTAAGCCGTAGGATAGCATTATGTGCATCTCTGATATGCTTAAATGGAAGGATACTACCCTTTCTCTAAAAACTTTCTCATATTACTCCTAAATCTTCCACCTTACAATGTCAACCTTTTCTTGTTCTGGTTTTCCTCTTTTTCTCAAAGACGCTATCCTGTTGTACTTTATTAAATCCTTTCATATATTTGAAGGTTTTCTAACATGCCTCCCTCTCCCTTCTGTACTCAACTAAGTTACTGTATACCTATTCAGGTCATGAAGACTTTCCTTATAAGTTTGACTTTTAGACCATGTTTCTTATTTTTTATTATTTGAAGATACTGTCTCCCGAACTGAACACAATGTATTACATTAAGGTATTAAGTATTGTAAAGGTATTAAGTATGTTTGACTCCACAGACTATTAAGGTTGTTTGACTCCTTGAAGGACCTCTGCAGCATCTAATAAATTAACCTCATACCATGGGGGTCTTTAAAGCCCCCCCCCCCCATGGTATACCTATTAATCCCTAATGTACTATGGGGGCCTATACAATGGGGGCCTACGCAACAGTTACCTATTTACCCTATAACTACCATGAGTATTCTTAAAAGTCCCCATAGTCAAGGACCCCAATGACACTCGAAGTATACAAAACACTACTCTAACTAAAAATAAAACTTAATAAAAGTATCAAAAAAAAAAAAAATTACCAGAATATACCAAAAATCACTAAAATATTATAAAAAATAAAAAAAGATTTCCATAAAATAAAAAAGAATTGACAAGAAAATAAAAAAGTACACATAAAACAAAACATTGTATGAAAATAAAAAAAATATCCTGTAAAATAAAATGTAAATGAATAATATTTACCTACCCCAAATGATCACCCAGCAATAATCACTGACACTCTGGTCCTCACTCTTCTGCCCTGCATTAGACAGGCTATGCGTGTAGCTTGAAGAAGGTCTTGTCCCAAAAAAAACATACCACTCTAAAAGAAAGAAAAACTCCTAGGAGGAGCTCCCCTGCTGCAAATTGCCTGTGCTGAGCTTTCTGCAGCTTAAATAGATATGTTCCACATTCATATTTAGAATCAGAATAGGTTTAGAGATGTCACCCTGCTCAATATTGAGGAGCTCTATTAATCAAAGTATTTTTTGTTTTATAGAGGTGTTTTTTGGGGGGGAGGATCCTTTCCTGGCCCAGAAGATGAGGAGCAATGGCTTCAATAAAGAATGAAGAGAACAAGACCATCTTCAAGCATTATGGGTAGCAGAGTGAGGACAAAGGGGTCGATGATAATCGCTGGATGATCATTTGGGGTACAAAGTATCACTGGGTGCATGGATGGAGGTATTCCCTAGGGATTGTCATTGGTGAATGTGCAGATTGAGCAACAAAATTTTGCTCAATCTCCACATTTTACTTAATCCATGCTTTGTGCTTAATTAATAAGGCATGGATGGGATCAGTAATATTATGGCTGGGGATCTTTGAATACATGTAGAACATTACTGAAAAAAGGTCCTGCAGGTGAATTGACATACAAACATACTTGGCTCAAATTGAATGGAGCCCAATTTAGCATTTTTGCAGAATTCAGGAAGGCTAAAGAAAGTGTGACCAGCAGCCAGCTGAATCTATCTATCTATATATATATATATATATATTTGTGGTCGTGTCCCTCTCTCGCCCCGCCCTGTCGGAGGTGGGGCTCTGCAGCTCGCCCCACCTCTTCCTGAGGCGGGCTCTGCAGCCTTATAAGCACTTCCCGTTGGGACCTCACAGTCAGTCTATTTCTGGGTTCATGCATGCAGGTTGCTTTTCAGCTCTCTTACTGTTACAGGATCTGATTTACTTTGCTACATGTCTGCGAGCCTATTACTGCCCTTTTTGGCCCTTTTCCTATCTGTAAGGGTGTTACTATCCCTGGCTTTCACCTTACATTACTATGTTACAAGGTAAGCTTTTTGCTCATTGCAGCTTGCTGACCCTTTTCCTGTCTACAAGGGCATTAGTACCACTGGCTTCCCATCACATCACCATTTTCCCAGATTAAACTTCTGCTTATTGCTGCCTTTTGCCCTTTTCTCTCTGCAAGGGCATTGCTGTTAAACGTCTCTGCTTTCCTTAACCTTGCAATGTTAATATATCAGATGTTCTGCTTTCCTTAACCTTGCAATGGTAATATGTCAGATTTCCTGCTATTCTGTTTCTGTCTCATTTCCCTTGTCCGTAAGGGCATCCCCATTGCTGTAGAGCTATGGTTCCTCGTGGTTAGTATTCCTGTGATACTTTAGGCTTTCTTATTGGCAAGTATTCATGCTCAACATTACGCTTTCTTATCATAAACCGACCCCAAATCCACTAAATTCTCTTTATCAGTAACTGAGGTCATGCTTTGGACTGTTTAAGCCATATTTTGTGGATTTCAGGCTAAATCTACTAACCTTTGACCTTTCTGTAAGTCCAAATCAACCTCCTCTCTACAACTCCTACACCGGCCTTCGTAGGCCTACAACGGCCTTCGTAGGCATACCTCGTTCATGCATCCAAATCAGTCTTCGTAAGCCTCGTTTTTCATTACGTTTTCATAAACCTCTCCCCTTTCTCCTCTACTTCATTCGGCCCTTGCCCTCTTAGCAGGCCAGATAGGACGTAGCAATTGAGCATACTCCGCTACATGAGGTAAGGTGGCCTCATTTACCAAACACACTTCCATTTCACGCTTCATACACTTCATAAATCAGCCTACGCTAGACACTACCACTGATTAGCTTCCAGGCACACCTTTTAGCTGCTCGTCACCTTAGGTGAGGGACCCTTCCACAATTACCAAGTAATTTTACCTGGACATATATATACAAGTAGAAGAGGTGGTGTAATGTAATTATAAATATATATACTACAAAGCAATCAGACAACTCCATAACTTTTACACAGTTTCTGAACTGTTTTCAGTATGGTATTTATATAAAATCTATTTTAAAAATACAAATCCTAACTAATAATGTTGAAGAAAATATGAATTATTAATAAAGTTGCATGTTTTAGTTAACCAAATGGTCTTTCTTATGCATTAATTCTTGGCCCATCACTTGCCTCAGCCATGTGCATTTGACAAAGAAGCATTTCTTGTTGCAGGACACAATTCTGAGTCTAAAACTTGTCTAGCTGATGTTCACCATATCACAGAAAGGATGGGGAGAACATTTCCTTCACACTTGACAAGCTAAGCATGCATCTGGTTTTACTTATGATTCACTCATTTGACCTGACCTGACTTTATGACTGTCACTCTGGTTACTTTCAATGTGTCTACACATTTCTGAAATGCCTTTTCCCACCTTCCATAGGTTACCTGTACATCTCAATGACAAATATGTTCTTAGCGGAGAAGTTAAGGAATTTCATATTGACATAGATCATCTTTGTGCTGGCCTTGTATATCACTCTACTCCTCTAGTTGTCATCCATGGTGCTGCTTCATCTGTTTTTTCCCCTAACTGTCCATTGATCTCTGTCTTCATACCTAATGGTGCCAAACCTCACACCTGCAGTCCAGTCACAAATCACTGCTTGCCACTCAGCAGTTTCAACATTCAGGAATAGTGTTTTATTACTTCAGATCATATTCCTTTATTAGGAATGGTCTGCATATTTGCTCTAAATTTGGCCTCTTACTCCTTTTCAATTTACATATTATCCTGGAGTAATACATAACTTTTTAATTACTCCTACTCAATAAGCTTATTTCATAAATTTTGTTCTGGTGCACACTTGCTTAACAATAAAAGCAATATTTTAAGAAATAATAGTCATTGTAGCATTTAAATTAGCTTTTTAAATACAGGTTCAGACCAGTCTGTATGGAATTTTAAGACAGAGTGTGCTCCAAACCCCCTGGCCAAATAATACCTCCAATACTTGAGATCAAAAGTAAAATTTGCAATGTATATTTAATTTTCTTTATTCAAGTACTGATTTGATTGTTAATCGATTATTAGAAAAACAATTGAACCCATACTATATGACCACTACAGTGGTCCTTTAAGCAGAAACAGTAGAAAGGTCCCACTGATAAGTTTGAGGGCAGGGTTGATCTGCCATTGCTATGTCTCTCTGAGTTTGTTATTTATGCCCAAGTAGGAGCTTCAAATGAGATGAAACAAGTAGATTTGATGTGTCAGTTTAATGAATGCCCAAATACTCTTTAATGTTGATCAGTGTAACAGTGTAATCCCCTTGATCCATGTGTACCAAAGGGTGATGTGTTCGAGATCTCTTAAAATTTTTAAATCTTAGTGCACATACTTCACATGATAACATAGTAATGGAGATGTTGTCCACAAGTTCTGGAACACCTCATCCTGTAGTACCTTTGGTCCCTTGTCTCATATCTCTTTGTCAAAAAAATCATGCCGGTACAAAAATATATATACCTATTCTCATCTATCCCAGTATCCAAACTTGCCTCCCACATGTAACTCACAATATCCCATCTCTGCATATATAACCAATCTTACATATCTCTCCTTGCTTCTAGAAATATTCTTCCATTCAAAACTTGTCAAACACCTTCTTTCCTTGACCGAAATTCCACATAAAAAATCATCTCTGAAAATATGCATCTCTTTAAATAATTCACAGTTATATTGAGGCAATCGTGATCTTCCTGACTTCTGCTATATAACCAATGAATTTCTATGTATCCTGTGTATTGTATGTAAGTGTCTAACTACAAGTACATACTTTTACTTAAAATAACAGCTGTGTGGCACAAAAAAATAGATGCCATTAGATCTTACCTTCTCATTGTCATCTTTTTCCTTCCACTACATTTCATTGAAAGTGTAGATGGATGCTTTCTATAAATACAGTGTATTTGGGTACCAGCTGATAATTAGACTTGAATCCTTGTAAAATCATTGCGTTTGTGAGGTGTGTAACAAACCAACAACATTAGCCAGTGAAAGCAATAAGGAAGAATTATGTTAGAGTAGTTTTTACATTTAGCATGGGCACTTTGACCTTTAACTGCTAGTGTCCTCAAGTCTGGTTTTGCACTTCTTCTTACTTCGGAGGTTAAATGTGATATTTAGAGTGGCATTTTTAACATAAATTACCGTATTTATCAGCATATAACACGCACCGGCGTATAACACGCACCTCATTTTAAGAAGGGAATTTCTGGGCAAAAAAAAACAAATTCAAATAAAGAACTTTGAAGCAAAATCCTCAACCTCAACCTCCCTCCTCATCCTCAACCTCCCTCCTCATCCTCCCTCCTCAACCCCCCCATCCTCAACCCCCTCCTCAACCCCCCATTCTCAAATACCCTCAACCCCCCTCCTCAACCCTTCAATCCTCATCCTTCTTCCTCAACCCCCCTATCCTCAACCCCCCATCCTCATCCTCAACCCCCCTCCTCATCCTCAACCTCCCTCCTCATCCTCAACCCCCTCCTAATCCTCAACCCCCTCCTCAACCTCCCCCCTCATCATCCCTCCTTAACCCTCCCATCCTCAACCCCCTCCTCAACCCCCCCATTCTCAAATCCCCTCAACCCCCTCCTCAACCTCAACCCCCCTCCTCAACCCCCTCCTCAACCTCAACCCCCCTATCCACAACCCCCCTCCTCAACCTCAACCCCCCTCCTCAACCTCCCTCCTCATTCTAAACCCCCCCCTCCTCAACCTAAACCCCCCTCCTCCTCAACCTAAACCCCCCTTACTTACCTGCTTCTGCTCCGGCCTCCGCTCCTTGACCCGGTGACGTCACATGTGCACCAGCGCGCCACGTCATTAGCATATACCGGGTGCCACCTGGTATTTGCTAATGACGTGGCGCGCTGGCGCACATGTGACATCACCGGGTCAAGGAGCAGAGCAGAGGCCAAAGCTAAAGCAGGTAAGTGAGGGGGAGGTATTTAGGGGGGTTTAGGTTGAGGAGGGGGGTTTAGGTTGAGGAGGGGGGTTTAGGTTGAGGAGGATTGGGTTTAGGTTGAGGAGGGGGGGGTTAGAATGCGGAGGGGGTTTAGAATGAGGAGGGAGGTTGAGGATGAGGAGGGGGGAGGGAATATCGGCGTATAACAGGCACCTATAATTTGCCCTCTATTTTCAGGGAGAAAAAGTGCGTGTTATACGCCGATAAATACGGTAATAGTGATTTTATTTAAAACCACTGCTCCTCCCATTGCTCGCCCATGTCTAATCTTTTTAAGAACAAAGACAAAATGTTCCCGACTATTAAAACAAAATTGAGTATAATTCTTAAAAATTCATTTATATTAAACATTGGAAAAAAAAAACATTCGATACATTATGAGGTCATGTTCTTCATAAGAGCTTACTATAAATGTGACATTACAGTGATCCTTTAAATACCTTAAGCTAAACGTCGGGAAACAACTTTTTAAGTGCCACAACATTGTAGTGAATAGTAATACACACGCACACGTGTGTATATATATATGTATATATATATATATTTATATATATATATTGTATTTGACTTGATAAAGAGAGGTTCATCTCTCGAAAGCTTTTCACTATATTATGAATACGTTTGTCCAATAAAAAAGGTATCACTATATACTTCAATACTCTGATTATTCATATATACTGTATGTATATATATATATATATATATATATATATATATATATATATAGAAATATATATATATATATATAAAATAAAAAATAAAAAATGGGGGTTAAACCTTTAATATTTACATATACAATTATTGAAAAAAATGCTGAACAGTGCTTTTAAAATAATACTGAGTTCAGACACGCTTCTTCTCTTATCTTGGGACTCTAATATATATATATATATATATATATATATATATATATATATATATATATATAATGTGAATAACCAAGTAAGTAAACTAGCTTATTCTCTTTGGTCACAACAAATCCTATGTCTAAACACCTTTCATTATAGTGCTGCATATGGACAGAAATAGAGTAAGGAGAGAAAATGACAATAAACAATCAACTATGATGCCTCTCTGCAATAAACCAGAGTGGTTATAAATGTTGATTGAATGGTTAATAGGCTGGCTTCATATTGGTTACAAAATCATAAGACAAACATATAAAAACAATGATGATTTAAAAAAACAGTGAAGGCTCCTGCTTTGGATATTTGCATATGGGTATGCTTGTTGAAACCTTTTGCTTTATTTAATCTATATACAGATAGATTAAAGATAGATTCAGATAGATTAAATTCTGAACAATCTATATCTTTGAATAAAAAGAAGGGAATTTCTATTGAAACAGAAGAGAATTAATATGGCACAGTAATTAATTTATCACAATTCAAATTGAAATCATCAGACATATCAGGATTCTAGAAAAGGGATTGACATTTGTGTCCACAAGCTATACTAGTCTATCCTCGCATATAAAATATCTAATTGTATTTATAAGAAAATTATTGTTGAAAAAGACATATTACGAAAAAGATAAAAAAAGATGGTGGAAATGGGTCTGACAGCAGAAGATCTTCAAACATTTCAAACATGTATGGAACTATTTGAAGAAAATGAAAATACTGTTGTTGGAAACAAGATTAATTTGAACAAATTTACTAATACAAACTGTTATACACCAGATATTAAGAACTACCACAATCTTGAGGAACACCTTAAAATGGTAACAAGAGATCTGGAAATTCTGGAAAAAAGTAGATTAGAGAGATCTAAACATCAACATCTCAAAACATCTAACCTCACCAAAGTGGAGAGAAAAGCACTAAAAGAATTAGAAACTAGTTACATCAAAATTAAAAAGGCAGATAAAGGAGGGAACACTGTTCTCATGGAAAAAGAAACCAATTCCAAAATGTGCCAAACAATCCTTAAGGTTAAGATGACTTATGAAATCTTGGATAAAAATCCAACTATGGAATTCCCCAATGAATTGAAGGCTATTCTTACACAAGCCCAGGATGCAAATCTTATAACATCTAAAAACATGCATTATCTTCTCCCAAAAACACCTATGATTGCAACCTTTTATGCCCTTCCCATGGTGCATATAAAAATTTCACCTATACCTGGCAGACCAATCGTTTCAGGCAATAATAATCTAACAGAAAACATCAGTAAATTGATAGACGACACCATAAAAGATCTGGTAACTGGTCTACCATGGTATGTGCGGGACACGACTGATGTGCTCAAATATCTGGATAATTTGTGTGTACCTACTAATTCATATTTAGCCAGTATAGATGTTGAGCAGTTGTACAGTCGTATCCTACACAATTTAGGCCTACAGGCAACTAAATATTTCCTAAAGAGTAAAGGGAATGATTGTGAAAAATGGAATAGGTTTGTCGTAGAACTACTTAATTTTGTTCTCAAAAGAAATTATTTTCTATTTGATAATAAGTGGTTCAGACAACTAAGAGACACTGCTATGGGCACAGCGTGTGCTCCGAATTATGCCAACTTATTCCTCGGCATCTGGGAAAAGACAACCGTATTTGATGATAAAATGCTAATCCATACACAATTTGTTTTAACCTTGTTGAGATACATCGACTACGTTTTGGTCTTATGGACTGGAACAAAAGAGGAATTTGTGGAGTTTGTGATAGCTCTAAATAAAAATTAAAAATAAATTGACCATAAACGAGGATACATTGAAATTCCTCGACCTGAAAATCACTTAAGGTGAATTGGGATACCTCCACACTACAGTATTCAGAAAGAGCACAGCCTTGAATACTCTATTAACTTGGGATAGTAAACATCCTGTGCCATTAAAATGAGGAATCCCTATAGGACAATATATCCGCATATGTCGCAATTGTGATACAGAAGAAGCCTTTAAAGAACAAGCAGACAAGTTGAGTTAAACTCTGTTTAAAGAACGTGGTTACCCAAATAGAACTCTGAAAAGAGCTTACAATAATGCTATAAGCAAAGAGAGGACCAAACTCTTATATGACAAAAGGACTGAGGAAGAAAAGCAAAAAGCGAACAATAGTAAAGAAGTCTTCTTGTCCATCATGAGTAATTATTGGCATCTTCTGATGGAAGAACCTGTCTTATGTGAGATGATAACACCAAAGGCCTCAGTGACGTATAGGAGACGTACTGATGCATAGCCACTTTACTCAGCAAAAAACTGAACATGATCAACAACAACAAATAAAAGGACTTCACCGATGTGGGCATTGCAAAGCATGCCAATATGTAAAAACAGAAAAAATGTTTACACATCCACAAATAGGAGATGAATACCCATTATGGACATTCTTTACCTGTTCATCCACTTTTTGCAAGTGTAGGCTTTTATATGTCGGTAAAACGGATTGACAGCTAAGGAGACGGATTTTAGAACACATTGCCTCCATAAGAAATCAATTAGACACTCCTGTGGCTAGAAACGTGCGACTATACCATCACCACAAAGAAGACAGTTTAGAGTTCCATGTCATAGATACGGTAGCCCAAAGTCCAAGAGGAGGAGACAGAAGCAAAAAGCTTCTGCAAACTGAAAGTAAGTGGATTTATCATCTGAGGGTACAATTACCATTTGGCCTTAACAAAGGTTTTTCTTTTGGGGCTTTTATACATAGCCACAACCGATGAAATTTAAGCTAATCAGGAGCACTAATATAACAGAAACGAGATAACAAGAAAAATTATCTCTAACTATTATAAAGTCTTCAAAAGCCTATTTGAATAGGGGGGGAAAGTTGCAGCCTGAAATAGTCACATGGGACAACCTATCTACATTACTGTATGAATAATGTCCAACAGAATTTAGTATGTAGTATTTACCAAATTGATCACTAAATTATATGAGATGAGAAAGAAAATAAATATAATAAAAAGAAGATTGAGATATATACATAAACAATAAAAATGGAAGCATTAAGCGTGTGTAGTTACAGCGGCATAGTCAGGACCATCGAGGGGTAATGTACCCATTGTGGAAAGCTGGACACTTGTTTGTACCGTATATACTCGAGTATAAGCCGTCCCGAGTATAAGCCGAGGCACCCATTTTACCACAAAATACTGGGTAAAATGAGTGACTCGAGTATAAGCCGAGGGTGGAAAATGTGCTGTCCCCTGTGTCCCTCTTGTGCCCTCTGTGTCCCCCCTCTCTCTACCGTGTCTCTTCTCCCCTCTCCCTTTCCTGTGTCTCTTCCCCCCTCCCTTATCACCCTCCTCAACCCCCCTCCTCATTCTCAACCTCCCTCCTCAACCCCACTCCTCATCCTCAACCTCCCTCCTCATCCTCCCTCCTCATCCTCCCTCCTCATCCTCAACCTCCCTCCTCATCCTCAACCTCCCTCCCCCCTCCTCAACCTCCCTCCTCATCCTCTCTCCTCATCCTCAACCCCCTCCTCATTCTCAACCCCCTCCTCAACCCCCCCATCCTCAACCCCCTCCTCAACCCCCTCATCCTCAACCCCCCCATCCTCATCCTCAACCCCCATCCCCAACCACCCTCCTCAACCTCAACCCCCCTCAACCCCCCTCCTCAACCTCAACCCCCCTCAACCCCCCTCCTCCACCTAAACCCCCCTAAATACCTCCCCCCTCTCCCCTCACTTACCTGCTTGTGCTCCGGCCTCCGCTCCTTGACCCGGCGCCGGCGCGCATGTGACGTCACATGCGTGCCGCGTCATTAGCATACGACCTACAAGATACACTAATACAAAAGCCGGAAAATGCTCACGAGACGTGAAGCACATTAATAACATTACGACTATACAATGCCGCTTTGCACAATAAACCAACGGCTTTACCTCGCGCACGCAGCCTATTTAGAATGCACACTTCAAGCTTTCGTTACACTTTATAAGCAGGGCACTAACACTCACAATGTATATTCTATGTAGACGCAAAATACAAACAGATTGGTAGCTCTTCAGCCTATTGCTCGCTGCATATATCAATTATAAATAATTAAAGTACAATAATTAATTGCATAAATAATGAATTCTTAATTAATTAATTGAATAAATCAGTAATTATTACTTAACTACATATACATAGAAATCTATATCTCTCTCAGAGGACCAAAAGTACACGACAGGAGAGGCTCGCAATGAGTGCCAAAGGCGCTCAGCGCAAGCCTCGCAATGAGCACCGAAGGTCCTCACACTACAAAACGGTTTCAATTATGTCTCATACAGCTTTCCCATGGCTTCAAATTTTATTGCCCCATCATTTTTGATGGGCAAGTCACTAATATATATAATTATACATATACCCGTATTTTTCGCCCTATAAGACGCACCGGCAGATAAGACGCACCTAGTTTTTAGAGGAGGAAAACAAGAAAAAAAAATCTGAATCAAACACAAATACACTTTACACACAGATACACACCTACATTACACACAAATATATATATATATATATATATAGATACACATACATACATATACATACACACATAAATATACATACACATACATACATATATACACACACATACATACACACATACACATACACACACATACATACACACACACATACACACATACACATACATATCCATATACTGCAGCATTTGGGAGCCCTTGACCCTCCCTGACCCTCCTGATCCTCCCTGACCCTCCTAATCCTCCCTGACCGTCCTGATCCTCCCTGACCCCCCTGATCCTCACCTTTCTTCTGATCTCTGCCATCTTGATCTCACCCCAGCGCTTCCTACCAGCACTCCTCGTGTACTGCAGCGTTGCGTGTGTGACGTCACTAGGACGCACCGGCCGACGCGATGCTGGTAGGAAGCGCTGGGGTGAGATCAAGAGGACAGAGGCAGTTTGAAAAGGTATATTCGCCGTATAAGACGCACCAACTTTCCTCCCCCAGTTTTGGGGAAGAAAAAGTGCGTCTTATACGGCGAAAAATACGGTATATGTATATATATATTTATATATATATATATATATATATATATAAATCTATATATAAAATTATAAATAATTTTATATATATACAGATGAATAATCAGAGCATTGCAGTATGTATAAAACAAACAAACAAAAAAAAAATAATATATATATATATATATTACATATATATATATATATATATATATATATATATATATATATATATATAGAGAGAGAGAGAGAGAGAGAGAGAGATGGAATATATATAGAGGAATGATCAGAGCATTGCAGTATGTAAATATATATATATATATATATATATATATATATATATATATACTAGCGACTTGCCCGTCAAAAATGATGGCAAAACCATTTGAAGCCTGGCAATGCTGTTTGCCACACAATGCGATGTTCTACCCCTCTGAGCACCTTCGGTGCTCATCGCGAGCCTCTCCTCCCATCTACTTCACCGCGCATTACAGGGCAACTTGCAACTTGCCATGTGTCTCTTTCCACCATCTACCCCCTGTCCCTTCCCTGTGTTTTTCTCCTCTGTGTTTCTGCTGAATCTTTACATTCCGCGTGCTGACTGTCTTTGGTCCCGCGTGCCTGGCGTTGTTCGTCGGTGTCCGGCGTGCCTGGCGTTGTTAGTGTGTTACTGTCTTTTGCTTCGTGTATTTTCTAAGTTCTGCGTGCCTGGCCATGCTGAGCCTCATTTTCATCTTGTTTTAGTATTTTTACGTTTTTCCAGGCACCTTTCTATCTCCCTGGCTCTCCCCCGTCCTGTGTGAGTGTGTAAGTGAATTTGAGGCATATTTGTGTGTTTTCACCGTCTTTTCCAGTTCGGTGGTTCGGCCGTCGTAGTTTTTGCGAGCTCGTGCCTCAACGGCTCGCCTCACTTCACAAGGCTTGCAAGCGTGACAACAACTGGCAGTTTGACAACTATTATATGTGATATGTATATATATAATAGCGTATAAAATTTGAAGCCTGGCGATGCTGTTTGCAACACATAATGAATGTTTTTGTCCTGTGATCACCTTCGGCGCTCATCACGAGCCCCGCACTGAGCGCCTTTGGCGCTCATTGCGAGCCTCTCCCCTTGTGTACTTCAACTTTCCTGATTTGCAATGATTACCTTTGGCACTCATCACAAGCCCCACGATGAGCGCCTACATCGCTTTCGGTCCTCATTGCAAACCTTTCCTCCTACCTGCTGTACTGGCCACTCATTGCAGGGTTCATTAACCTGCAATTGTTGTGCTTTGGAATGCCATGTGTCTTTTTCCACCGTCTCCCCACTGTCCTTTCCCTGTGTGTTTCTCCTCTGTGTGTCTGCTGAATCTTTCAATTGGTTTTATTTTCAAAGTCCCGCGTGCTTGGCGTTGTTTGTGCAAGTGTTATTGGCTTTGCCGTTGTGTGTTTTCTAAGTCCCGCGTATTTTGGAATTTTTCCAAGGTCGGAATGTGCTTCGTTCTCATTCAGTTTTCAGATTTTTTTACGTTTTTCATCCGCCATTTTTTTTCTCGTTTAGACGATTTTTGAGTGACAAAACACGGCTCAAATTTGCTTGCAACCTCACTCCCAGGCTTCCTGGCTCTCCTCCTGTGCTGTGTGTGAGTGTGTTTTAATATGTGTTTTAAGATTTTTTGTGTTTTTCGATGTCCGCAGTTCGGCTGTTAAAATCGTATTTTTCCTTGGGCGTTTTTTTTGCCCCCGAGATCTTGCATTCCTCAACTGCTTGCAGCCAAAGTCCTGCGTGCTCGCCTCATCTCTTATTTCAGCCGAAGTCCTGCGTGTTTCCATGCCTCAACTGCTCGCTTCACGAGGCTTGCAGGAGCGCCTTTGGCGCTCCTTTCAGCCTAAGTCCTGAGTGCTTCAATGCCTCATCTGCTCGCCTCGCAAGGCGAGTAGGGCAATGATTGCCTTTGGCGCTCATTTCCTAAGTCATGCAAGCTCGGAAGGCTTCAATGCCTCAACGGCCTGCCTCGTTTTGTGAGGCTCTCATGCGTGATGACAAATCGCTGTTTAATTATTTATTATGTGATATATATATATATATATATATATATATACAGTGCCTTGGAAAAGTACCGTATTGGTCCGAATATGAGCCGCACCTGCATAAAAGCCGCACCTGTAAAATTCAAGGGGAAAAAATAGAAAAAAGAATATAAGCCGCACCCTTAAAATTGGAGAGAAAAAGACAAAAGTTAAATAGATTCAGGGAATAAAATAGTGATTTTATTTTACTATATACTGTACCATATACAGCATCCAGTATTTGGAAAACATTATACGGTAACTCCTTAGACAGGTTGTCAATATTAACATCAACAGAAAGTTAAGGTAACATCAAACATAAGGTAACAAGTAAGGTAACAAGGAAACTTTTTACTTAGGTCAGGTAACATATTTTAGTGTAGTTGGCCTATTCACAGTCATCACTGGTGTCACTACTGACTTCGTCACCAGTATTCACTTCATCACTGTCACTGTTTTCTTCATTCTCCTCCCATAGCAAGTTGTCCTCGCTACCATCCAATGCATTTGACACGCAGTATTTTCTGAACCCCCTGATGATGGAGTTAGATGATATACTTGACCATGAAGTGAGAATCCATTGGCACAGAAGTTTCACTGACGGCTACTTAATCTTGCCAGACGGTGTGAGAGCATGATCCCCTTCCCGAAGCCAATCTGAATACTGCTTGCGTAGGTTGTTTTGAAAGGCTTGTTTACAATGACATCAAGCATTTGTAGCTTTGAAGTCATGCCACCTGGTATAACAACAAGGCCTGTCTTCTGTGCAGCAACTTTATTCTTCACTTCAGGAGTGAGATGACCCTTAAAAGCATCTAAGACTAGCATGGCTCTCTAAGTTAGCAGTGCTCTAGGTCTGCAATTCCAAACTACAGACAGCCAGTCAACCATCAGTTCCGTTGTCATCCAGCCTTTTTCCAGCAACGAATCACTAAGCCCTCAGGAATGTTTTCTTTGGGCAAAGATTTTTGCTTCAGAATAACATAGGGGGGTAACTTTCCTCCGTCAGCTGTAACAGCTAACATCACTGTTACTCTGAGTTTTTCGTTGTCGTTTGTTCTTAAGGTGACACTTTTTGCCCCTTTCTGGTCTACTGTTGTATTGCTTGGCATGTCAAAAAAGGCGGGCGTCTCGTCAGCATTGCCCATCTGGTCTAATGGGTATGAGTGACGCTGCCGCAATTGGATGACATACCGCTGGAAACTAGTCAGTTTCTCCTCAAAATCTGCTGGCAGTTTCTGTGCCAATGAAGTGCTTCTTCGAAGAGTGAGACCCTTTCTCTGCATAAAACGCCTTCAGCTGGATTACTTCACATGAAATTGGCATCCCATCTTTTATCATATCTTGAATTTAGGAATAAACCCCAGCTTCAAGTTTTGGATATTTGTCATGTTTTGGTCCCCTGAAAGATTTTCTGGTGGAAACTGAATTTTTCAATTTCTGCTCTGAGGCAACCCAACGTCGCACATTGGATTCATCCAATCCATATTTTTTTCCAGCCTCTCTGTTGCTTGTCGTTTTTGCATAATTAACCACTGCAAGTTTGAAACTTGCATTATAACTACGCCTCATTCCTAGGCTTGTTGATGCTTTTCTCTCCAAGTGATCAGCCATTGCAAGAAACAGGCTTTCTAACATGTACTGTAACTTCTTTTGCATATTACAGTCTTTACAGGATGTTAGAATCACAAAAAACGGAAATGCTATTCAATTGCTACAATGTAGTCTCAAGCAAGCAAATCGGCACCCTTAACTCGCAATTGCGCAAGTCGGCAGTAATTTTACGTTTGTGAATCGCTATTCAATTGCTACAATGCAGTTTCAAGCACGCAAATCGGCACACTTAACTCGCAATTGCGCAAATCGGCAGTAATTTTACGTTCCCGAATATAAGCCGCACACGTGTAACTCGCAAGATCGCAAATCGGCTGTCATTTTTTTACGGTTGCGAATATAAGCCACACCTATAACTCGCAAACGCAAAAATTGGAAAAAAGGGGCGTCTTATATTCGAACCAATACGGTATTCACTCCCTTGACTTTTACCTATTTTGTTATATTACAGCCTTAAATTCAATGTTTTGTTAATCTGAATTGTATGTGATGGATCAGGGCATTAATCAGAGAGGCAGCACAGAGACCTAAGGTAACCCTGGAGGAGCTGCAGAGTTCCACAGCAGGGAATGGAGTTGAGGAAAAGATGGATGGTGCTAAATACAGGGATATTCTTGAGCAAAACCTGTACCGCTGTGCGTGATTTGAGGCTAGGACTGAGGTTCACCTTCCAGCAGGACAATGACCGCAAACACACTGCTAAAGCAACACTTGAGTGGTTTAAGGGGAAACATGTAAATGTGTTGGAATGGCCTAGTCAAAGCCCAGAACCCAATCCAATAGAAAATCTGTGGTTAGACTTAAAGATTGCTATTCACAAGCACAAACAATCCAACTTGAAAGAGCTGGAGCAGTTTTGCAAGGAGGAATGGGCAAAAATACCAGTGGTAAGATGTGGCAAGCTCAGAGAGACTTATCCAAAGAGACTTGGAGCTGTGATTGCCACAAAAGGTGGCTCTATAAAGTATTGACTTTAGGGGGTGAATAGTTATGAAATTTACTTTTTCTGTTATTTTGTCCTAATTTATTGTTTGCTCCACAATAAAAACAAATCATCTTCAAAGGTGTGGGCATGTTCTGTTAAGTTATGCAAATCCTTAAACAACCCATGTTAATTCCAGGTTGTGAGGTAACAAAACACAAAAAATGCCAAGGGGGGGTGAATGCTTTTGGAAGGCACTGTATTGAGTTTGAAATCAGTGAGCGGGAGAAATCCCACCCAACCAGGTAGGTTAGGCATCAGAAACATGAAAAAAAGGCAGAAAGAAATTAATGAAAAGCTAAATTATCTACAATCCCAAATCCACAGTATTTATTTTAATTTAGACAAGAAAGGAGCATAGATATACAATAATAGCGAAAGATTTTATAGCTATGTGCGCATGACTGCATAATATTGTATTTCATAGTCCCAAGGCATGCTAAATAATCCCAATGTAAAAAAAAAATAGTATTTATACATCTGTACCTCTACATTTTGTCTGGATTTCAGAAATATATTGGTTTGATGGGTTATCTGTGATCTTTTTTTTCAGTTGGGTTTAGATCGGAAAAACAGACACATACTATGATGATGTGTGAGGGGCCATGCATACTTGGTTTCTATGAGAATATGCACACCTGGGGTCTCCAAGTAACCAGAATCAGAAGAAAAAACTGGACAACTTAAAGGAAAACTGAAAGTTCAGCACATTTCCTAAATGAATGCATATGTTTGTTTTAAATATATATATTTTTTCTGAGTATATATTAATACATATTTTGGTCCTATTTGAAAGCCGCATCCCGTCAGAACAATGGGGTGTGCAGCTGCTCCACAGCACCACCTGGTGGTGTAAAAATTTTACTGCAGGCAAAGAACTATTCCATCCTCGGATCTGGCTCATAAGACAAGCCGACAGAAGAGGCTTGAGCTATGAGAGGCGCGCCCCAGGCCCTAGGGGGCCAAGTGCCCACGCCAAAGATAGTGATGGCCTCGCTGTCGGCTCAGTGCTGTTTGAGTTGCACCACGTCGGAGTATGAAATAGTTATTTGTTTATTTTTCATTTACTGAATTTTTATTGGAAATGTTTGTGTATAATATACATATCCTTGCAAGGAAGAAAGTTAAATTGTTAACAAAAATTTTTAGCTAAAAAAAAAACTTCCAATTTTTGCAATTTATTGGGGATTCAGTAGATTTTCTTTTTTGGTGTCAGTGGATATTCGCAAGCCAATTGCATCTTTTGAAATGTCAATGTCTACTGCAAAACATGACTTGTGTGGGTGGCTCACAGAAATATCATGAAAACTGATGTTTAACAACAAACAATATGTCAAAACCAACTCAGCACGGGCGAAAAAAAGTACCTGCATTAAATATGGGAAAGAAAATAAAAAAATAGAACATGAAGATATCAGTGAAGGAGGGAAGTGGAGAAAGGTTTTATAGAATTAAAGGAACAGAGCTTGAAAGAAATGAAGCTTGACTTGGTAATGAGTTTTTAGGAAGAAAATATGGTTTCTAATTTATTAACTTTTGTTTTCAAGTATGCTTTATTATAAGTAGACATATTTTTCCTAACCTGATTTGTCAGATGTGAAATCCATTCAGTTATAATGAAAGAACTATAACAATTATGTTGAACATAAAGCAGGATTACCTAGATATATCATGTACAATAAGATCACCTTTCCATCTACCCCCCATTAGCCCAGTCATCCACTGGAAACCCCCTCAATACCCCCATGGCACCTAAAATTAACCTTAACAGTGGGTACCCCCATGTTACCTAATGTTAACTCCTACATCATGGGGCTCCCTAGGGACCCTCACAGTGTGCTATATTAAACCTAACCCCCATCGCACCGTAACTACTAAAATAGGAATCCATATAGACCCACATGGAAACTATGCCCCCATGGGGGACCACAAGGACACCCATGGCTTTAGTAAAGTAAATCATGAGGGACCATAGGGATTCCCATGTAATGGGGATCCCTATGGAAATGGGGGGCCATATGTACCCCCATGGTAATGTGTTAATTTGTGGTGCCAAGAGGTGCCATTGTGGTGTCAATGATTAAGGTTAGAGGTGCCATTCAAAAAGGATAAGAGGTGGGAAATACATGGGCTCAAATGGGTTAGAGGGTATTTCATAGGATGTAGTGGATAATAAGGGGGGATCCCCAGGAATGCCAGGGCTCATAGAGGGTAGTGGTCATAGGTGGTTGTAGCTCCTTGATTGTTTAAATCTTACACAATTAAAGGATTCAAATCTTCATAGTATTGTATTTTAGCAATGAAGGCTTATTGGACGCTTTCACACAGGGTTGAAGGTACCTGGAGGCTTTTTGAAAAGTTCTAGCACTTGGAGAGACTTCTGGGTAAATTTTAGCAAGCTTGGCTAGGCATATGATAGCAATTTCGAAAATAGTTATGGGACAGGCACTTAAGATATTATGGACATTTTGAGCATTTCTTGGGGGGTGGTAGATTTAATGGTGTGAAGTGATAGCTTGGTAGGGTTTTTTTAGTGAACATAACTATATATTATATTATATTATATCTGAAAAAAGATCACATTGCAGTATAGAAATGTGTTTAAAATGACAAACAGCCAAACAGTAGATTTGATAAATAATTATAAAATAAAAATGTGAAAGGGCAGAGGTTCTAAAAAAATAAAAAGGAGAGATTACCTAAGCTGCAAAGGGGCACAAAGGACTGTATCCCCATATCATACAGACCAGTGGTTCTCAGCCTTTTTTGGGCTGGGGATCGACTTGGTCATCTTCCTGTGCTCATGGGGACTTGCTGTGAGATCCAGAATATGTTTAACAGTGATACTGTATGTTACTTACTGAATTGTCATCTAGCTTTGCACCAATCTGATATGATTGCAGTTCAGGAAACCAAGGAGTCTGCTTCTGAAAAAGGATTGTGGTGTCAATTTCAATATTATCTTAACAAAGACTCATTGTTCCCTCCATCCACTGATTCAGCTCTGGGGAAGTGATATAACTCATCATAAACAGAGTCTTCAAAAATTCTGATATTCTCAAAAAATGTTTGATTTCCATGGCTTATATAGCTGCTGATATCATTAGTTTGGTCCATGCTTGACAAACAAGTGACTTTTTCATGAACTGCAGTGGTCCTTTAATCTAAAGCTTGACATTCACCAAAGCAAATACTACCCTCTTTTAACCAAACTTGAAGAATGAATGCCAAGCATTCAACAAAACATTCCTTCCGAAACCTTGCCCCTGCATGACATTTACTACCAGCACTGATCTGTACTGAGAATTGCAGTTAAGATTAGTATTTTTGTCAATTTGTATGCATTATATATATATATATATATATATATATATATATATATATATATATATATATATGCAATTTGTTTTGAGAAGAAGATTCATCAGGATGCAAACAGAATATGTAGAAATTAATGGCCTTGCTCAGATTGTGTAATAGTGCCTATTCTGAAGCAGCTGAGTAGAAAAGTGTTATAGGTATGCTAATTGGAACAATTCAGACTGTTCGTAAAGCCTATTACAGCACTTTTCAAGTTAAATCTATTTTTAGTTCACCATTAACATGAAAAATACATGTGCAAACAGTAGCAAAGAAAGGCTTAGCTAGAAAATTTAATTTAAAAACATGGATTCCCTTAATAATGCTGCACTCTTCCCTAACCTCCCTCCATGTTCTCAGCATTATTGCTTAGAATATGAACGATTCAACGCATAAATCATAAAAACTTCACTCAGGAACAAGGTAAACCGTGTGTTTCATTTCATATACTATCTCAGCAGGGGGGTTTACAAGGACTGACGCCATGACCCTTACTCCCTTGGTGCAAATGCACTTAATCATAGGGATAACATATAATGATTCAACTAAATTTAAATAGACAGCATAATCAAACAACTAAAAACAATCAAGTTAGTAATTAAAAGCACTGCAATTGCTGGAAAGGTGGAATATAAAAACATTTAATGTAACCTACAATTGCTAAGTTTGGATAAACACATTTATTAACCAATTTCTCAAAATAATGGGAAACATCATAGTATTATTCGTAAAAATCCAGTAAACCTCCCTCCGTAGAAGGACTTTCAATTTACCCCCCCCCCCCCCCCCTTGATCAAATGGTGTCTATAACCTGAGCCTTAAACATCTGAAGTTCAGAGAAATGCAGAATAAAGTGTCTTGTAACTGTGATACTATGATAGATATGTTACTTGATATGTGATTTTAAAGACTGAAAAGTACATCCTAAAAGTTGTTTCATATAACAGGTACAATCAGTTAAACCACAAAGGATGCTCTCACAGATGATATGTGGTTTTACGTTGATTGCATATCTATTTGTGTAACTATAAGATGTTTAATTAATTATGCTCTGTAGGATAAGGGCCCACCCCTTCATGATATTCTCTAAGAATACATCACTTCTGTTGCACTTCTGAGCTGTCCATGGACCCTTTTTTTAAATATTTATATTGCACTGTACCTGTAATCCTTACAATAGAATTTGTTCTTAACTTTGTAATTTTGCTAATTTTACCAAGTGTACTCTATTGCACTCTATAAATTAAGAGTAATTCAAATAAATAAATAAATATTGTAATTGTAATGTGTTCCCTAATGCTCACTATAACTCCCTACTCACTTTCTGATAACTAATCACCAGCAAGCTGCACAGAAGAGAAACTTGACAATTGCTTTGCTGTGAGGTTATGGAAGAGTCATTCTTAGTGAAAACATTGATGATGATCATGACTAGCGAGTTAAGAACCTCACACCACCATGGTGTGAGGAAATAGTAAAGAGCATAGCTTAGTGAATACCATCTGTCTTTGCTGCCCTTCACAGTGCCCTGTGAAGTTTAATGACACTAGATCAGCCAGACACCTACTAAATGGGATATGCATTCATGAAATATATATATACTAGCGTATTGCCCGTCAAAAAATGACGGCAATCAGATGTGTATGTTTTAAAAGTTGTTTAGTTATTAATATACATATGGAATTGTAAGGTAGCTAATGTTGTTTTCTGTGTACTACTGAAATATAGAAATCAAATTAATAAATGAATTTACGTATTTTTATGCATTGTGTTGAAGAGCCGGCAATCTGTGTTGATGTTGCAGCAGCATTAGTGGTGTGGAGGTGCTGTGTAAGCGTGATGAACGTGTGCAGTGTAATAGAGTGCGTGCGCGATCCGAAACCGTTAACGTAGCTGTGTACTTCCGCATTATCCCAAAATGGCGGATAATGTGTGGTATGCGTCTTAGCGGATTATCGGTACGTGTTTTCCGTGGTTATAGTGCTGTCGCCTGTTTTTCGTTTTGTTCGTGCAGCATTTTTTCTGCGGTGCTCATTGCCAAAGTACTACGGTTTAACGGCTCGCCGGGCAATGATCGCCTGAGGCGCTCATCGCTCAGCCCTGCGGCGCTCATTGCCAAAGTACTAAGGTTTAAGGGCTCGCCTCGCTGCGCGAGGCTCGCCGGGCAATGATCGCCTGCGGCGCTCATCGCTCAGCCCGCTAAAGTACTACGGTTTAACAGTAAATATGGTCAAACGGTGACCATACGGTTTAACAGTAAATATGGTCAAACGGTGAAATGACGGCCACTGAAAAATAAATGTAGTGAAATGTGTTTGCCACACAACATGACGCTACATTTGTCCCTTTTTTTTTTTCTTAAAATAAATAAAATAAAAAATGTTTTAATTTTTTTTTTTCTAACTTGCAACTTATATTTCACATCAAATGCGTTGGTTTAGGTGGAAAATCCGATGTTGTGTGAGACAAAGTCGTTAAATCTGTGTTAATGCGTAAATCTGTAATTGTGTTTCGTAAAATGTACTCTCTACTGTCTTTTTACTCATTGCGCGGTTAATCCGCATCCTTTATCTCGTTGTTTTTCAAAGACATACGTCTGTGACTGTGTTTTACGCAGTTCGTAGTAGTATAGCCTCGTTTGAATTTTTTTCGGCGGCCATTTTTTTCTCGCTTAGCCGATTTTCGATCTTTGTAACTCGGCTAAATCGATCTAAATTGCAGTTCACTTCCAGACGTCCTGCCTGGTTCCCCATGCTGTAAGTGACCTTTGTTTTATTTTTTAGTGTGTATTTAGTGTTTTTTTTACTGTTTTTGTTCCTCCACTTATCTCGTCATTTTTTTTACCTCGTATTTTTTTTCTAAGTGCTACGGTTTAACGGCTCGCCTCGCTACGCGAGGCTCACCTTCAATGAGCGCCTGCGGCGCTTATTGCTAATGTGCTACGATTTAACGGCTCGCCTCGCTGTGCGAGGCTCGCCTGCAATGAGCGCCTGTGGCGCTCATTGCCAAAGTCGCAGGTGCTCATCGCTAAGTCGTAAGCACTACGCAACGTAGCGTGACGACGAATCGTAGTTAGACAATTATAATATGTGATACTAGCGAATTGCCCGTCAAAAAATTACGGCAATGAAATTGTAAGTGAGCTAATGCTGTTTGGTGTATAATAAAATAAATAATAGGCACCTATTTTACCACAAAATACTGTGTATAAGCCGAGGGTGGGAAATGTGCTGCCCCCTGTGTCCCTCTTGTGTCCCCCTCTCTTTCCTGTGTCTCTTCTCCCCTCTCCCTTCCCTGTGCCTCTTCCCCCCTATTCCTTCCCTGTGTCTCTTCCCCGCTCTCCCTTCCCTGTGTCTCTTCCCCCCTCTCCCTTCCCTGTGTCTTTTCCCCCTCTCCCTTCCCTGTGACTCTTCCCCCCCTCCTCATTCTCAACCTCCCTCTTCAACCCCACTCCTCATTCTCAACCTCCCTCCTCAACCCCACTCCTCATCTTCAACCTCCCTCCTCATCATCCCTCCTCATCCTCAATCTCCCTCCTCAACCACCTGATCCTCAACCCCCTATTCTGTTGAAGAGCTGCAATCTGTTTTGATGTTGCTGCAGCATTAGTGCTGTGGAGCTGCTGTGTAAGTGTGATGAATGTGTGTAGTGTAATAGTGTGCGTGTGCGAGACAAATCCGTTAGCGTAGCTGTGTACTTCAGCATTATATAAGTTATTGCTCTAAAATGGCGGCTAATGTGTGGTATGCGGCTGTGGCTGATTTAGCGTCCTTCGATTTGGATGTCGTCCGACTTTTTCTGAATATCCGTAGCTGTTTGGTGGTGTTTTGCGTGTTTATGGTGGTGTTTTGCGTGTTTAAGGTCCTTTAGCCTCGTTTTCGTTTTGTTCGGCGGACATTTTTCTCTCTCCCTTAGGTGATTTTCAGGTGTTTAAACTCCGAAATTTGTACTTAAATGTAGGTGTAACTTGACTTGCAGAGGTCCTGGGTGCCCCGCCTTGCTGTGGGTAAGCTTTTTATGAGTTTGTTGTTTGTATTTTTTGTGTTTGTAATGTTTTTGGGATAGCGCGGGTTGCGTCCTTTTTTATAATCTTGTAGGTGTTTTTCGGCAAATACGTAGGTGTTTGGTGGTGTTTTGTGTCTTTAGACTGCTGTAGCCTTGTTTTTGTTTTTTTCGGCGGACATTTTTTCACTCGCTTAGAGAATTTTTCAGTGTCTAAACTCTTTTATTTTGAGTTAAATTGAGGTGTAACTTTAGTTTTCGAGGTCCTGGATGCTCCCTCTTCCTGTAAGTAAGCTTTTTATGTATTTGTTGTGTGTATTTGTTGTATTTTTCATGTTTTGATGAGCGCGGGTTGCGGACGATTTTTGCGAGGTCGTAATGGGTCCTAACGTGTCTCGTATTTTCTTTTCGTAATGACGTAAATTTTGCGAGGTCCGCAGTTGCTGGCAAGGAGCGCCTTTGCTCACAACTATATATGTGATATATATAAATATATATATATATATATATATATATATATATATATATACATATATATATATTTGTTTTACATTTACAATTATCTTCAATCGCTCACTGATTACCATCATGATCAAAAAGAGTCAGTGGAGCGCATCTGAGAACGAACAACAGCTAAGTAGGTTTGTTTCTATAGGTCTGGTCACTTACTCAAAGGGCAGCCTTTTATATCCTGTACTATATCAGTCTGGTCCCACTCAAAAGAGTGACCCAGCCCCGAAATACCAGGCAATTCTACCCCGAACAGGAGAAACAGCAAACCCCAGACCTACGTTTTGGATCCGTTCTCACTGTGCCTTAGGGAGTTATCAGCTACACTCCAGAGATGAGGCCCACAGAGGCTGAAATGTACATCTAGGGTTTACTGTTTCTCATGTTCAGGGTAGAATTGCCTGGTATTTCAGGGCTGGATCACCAGACTGATATACTACACGATATTTTATGCTGTGTAAGTACATGTATCAAACCTGGAAATGTATTGAGCCTTGCTTGCATCCATATCTTTTAGCAGCAGTAAGTAGTACTGTATCCTGAGAAATGCTCTGGGAAAAAAAACTGCCTAATGGCATACTTGAGACATTTATATTAATAAAGTATTATTTAATTGCTGTATTTACATTTGACTTTTATTTTCAAGAACCTTTATACACTGAATAATAAGTGTGTATACAACACAATGAGCACATTTCCACCTTGGTAGGTTGCAAGAAAAAAATAAAATGATAAATTGGTAATAGCCATGGCCAATTATGTCTTTAAATATCACGTCTGTGCCAGTGCGGTCCAGAAATAAATGGATATTGCTTGTCCATAATTTAAACCAGTGTGTCAGACTATTATCAGAGCTGGAATAGCAGCCCAGGATTAAAGCTACCACACCTGTGGAGCTCTGCACAGCATGGGGGATGAGGGCTGGATTTTATAGCACTTCAAATGGGCTCCCCTAGTGCTCTGCTAAACCATAAAGAAGGCCAGGATTAATGTGACGATACACAGAACTGCTGCTCTTGTAATGACTTACAACGAAACAGCTATGAAAATGCCCTTAATGTTCCTCTGTCTAAATGAACTGGTTTTCTATATGGAGAGTCAAAGGTCAACTGAACAAGCAAAGGCCCTAACTTCGACCAGTTGTGCCCATCCTGAATGAAGTGATTACAAAATGCAATGCAGCACTATATTTTAGGTAAACAAATAATAAAGAGGCCAAAGCCCTTTTACAAGCTAAAGAGACCTGTGGTGATCTTCATTTTCTAAATATATGGCTTTCAATAAGGGCTTAGAGGTCTGAGAGACATTAACCATTACAAACACAGGGCAAAGCATATCCTGAAATTGTAATTAAATGTCTGGAACTGTTAACCATTACATTGCCAGAGAGGCCTGAATGTTAGGCTCCAAATATAAAGTCTATCTTTAGGTCAAGCTCATCTTGCTGTGTGTCATTTGTAAAAAAATATGTATATATAAAAGTTTCACTTTTCTTTCACTGCATGCTTGATATGGTCATTCACCAAATGCAGCTAGACCTGTAGTTAGATTGCTATTTTTAGAAAATAAAAAAGTGACAGCAAGCATTGTGTAATATGTAGTCCTGTTTCACTGTGGTGCAGCAAAGTAAAACTGCAGTGAAACAGGACGGAGGTATATCTAAGTTTCCCTGTTTTTATCTTTATCTAATCTACCTCCTGCTTCTTATATCAGAAACACACATTACACTGAGTCATTCTATACACATACAGATGTTTTTAACCCTATACAAACCTTCAATCCAACAGCAGTGCAGTGCAGAGATCAACATAGCAATGTCTGGGCTCCTCCTTGCTTTCTTCTGCAGGGGGACTACACATTCCATGATGCTTTTCTGCATAAACTGCCATCACTAATTGAAACAATGTATTAGCTGCCTGTGATTGGCCAAAACAAATTATGATTGTTATACTAATTTATCAGGGATTTTCAGGGGTGTTAACTCTTAAAATCAACTGTTTACAAACTTAAGAGATTTAGCAAACTTTAGGGTAAGTTTAATAAGGTTTATTTTGGTATTTTGTCATGCATCTATCAGATGCACTCATAATCCAGGAAACTTAAATATGCCTTTAAAAATATTAGTTCAAACATGGCAAGGTTATAGCTGTTCACTGGTATATATGTATAGAGTGGCATTTACACCTTATAATGTCAGTGTAAAAATAAAAAAACAAAATACCAAGATGCACTGCTGTGTAAGACATATGCGTATAAAAAAAAGAAGAATCTCTGTATAGAATGCTCTATCTTCCACAGTTCCCACTAGCTTGGAACCTGAGAGTCTCTGGTTATCTTATTTATCAGCCGAATAAGGGATGGAGGAGGAAAGAGACAGGAGGGAGATTTGTTTAATTATCTTTAGCATATAGAGTTTGATACCTACCCCTTCCCCTTCCCATGCTCAGAAGCAGACCACCACATGGATAACTGCAAGCTGTTCTGCCACAGAAATATCAACATCCTTCTCACAAATGCATCCAAAGTACCATGGTTGCCAGAGCAGCGACCAGCAGAAACATAAAAAAAAGTTATAATTAAACATTGTGTTTTGACATTTTCCCTGACTAATTATGTTTTTTAATGACATCGGACCTTATTCAATTGAGGTTTTGGGAGATCCGGGAACCCGTAAGAGAGGTTGCAAGCTCATTTGCTATTCAATTGAGGTCTTTTTGCGGGCTCCGATAGGCTTCCGCATTACGGGCTTAAAAAAATCGTGATGGTTAAACTCATAACTAAAAGCCTCCAGAAGCCTTTAATCTTTCACTTTCGCTAAAATCGCAAATCGCTATTCAATTGCTTAATTTCCCCAAGCCCGCAAATGTTCTCACACCAGTAAACGGCAAAAAAAGGAGAAAATCCTACGAGTGCTAGAGAGGACCCGCAAGGGAGTTAATCACCTACTCGTAGCCCTATAAATGCAAATAAAAGATCACTACTGCACTATAAATAATAGGGAAAGCGATGACAGACATTATAATTAATTGCACATCAGTCTCAAGCCCGCAAATCGGCAAGATCTTAGATTTTTTTAATGTTTAATTTTGGGGTTATTTCGATCTCAGGTATCAATTAGTTAATACATATCAGGCCACCCATATGGACTAGAACAGTATTGTCATTCATTTTCACAATTCTTTAATTTGTGGGTTTGCGAGTCTGATCGCATATTTGACCCCCGAACACAATTGATTGACATGTAACCTCCATGTTTTACTTCCGTAATGATGACAGTCTCATTTTCTATTGGCTGATTCGAAATGGACGGTTACGGGCTTGCTGAATTGATCATGTTCCCGCCCTGAACTGCTACGAACCTGTGCATGGTTTACCGTTTTGGCTTTGGGCCCGAAACTTGCGGGCTTGAGCAATTGAATAGCATTGTAATACGAGACGAATGGGAGGCCGCAACACACCCGCAGTCATTCGGCTATCTGCAAACGAGTTGGGGCTTCGAATTGAATATGGCATATAGATTTTTTTTCATTGTATAATGTTCCTTTAATTATATTTTTCCTTTAATTTTAATAATTATTTCATACATGTGTGTTAGTAAAAGCTAAAGACTGTGCCAAGCGGTAAACCTATGGGTGTGATCTCACTTTTTTATTAGTAATGCATATTACAAAAATGTATAAAAACTTGACTGAAGAGAAAATATAAAAAATGTAATAAGACCTTGCGATAAAAAAGCAAATGGAAAAAATGAAAACAGGGAAACTCTTGAAAATGTTTTTTACATACTCAACATGGTAGTTTATTATGTGTTAGAATGAAATACAACTAAAAGCTCTGCAACAGAAACCATTCCCAGCAACTCTGCGTTTATAAATGGGTACGTTCAGCATCTGTATTTCAATAAGAAAAGCCCCAAGGATACAACTGCGAGCCTGGTCTGCATCTGAGTGCTATAATGTCAGATATAGAGAACATAACACAGCATGGTGTCTAGGGACATAGAAAGGCAATCCGGAGGCTGTCCTACTTTCTTGCTTAAAATAGGTCAAAAGAGCTAACATAATCAAAGACTGCTATTGCATGCTAATTGCTAAATAGTTTTTTACCCTACTACTGACGTGAAAAAAAAACTATATAATACACAATTAACTCTGTATGTTAGGATACTTTTGATTTTCAGAGAGAAGATACAAATCCATTCCAGATGTTATGTAGTGTTTCTGTCCAATATATTCTCAGCAAATTATATTGCTTTGAGCAGAGGCGCACAGTGGGCTAGAAAAACACGTTTTTTATTTCTCTGAAAAAAAGTAAAATTAATTAAAGTAGAAGATTTAAAAATATTGTTTGCAAATGTTCTCATGAGTCTTGTTTAAAAATACAATGTTAATATAAAACAGTTACATTTGACAGAAGTAGTTCATATATTTTGATGTTCCATATCATTTTGTGAAACTAAAAAGGCTATATGTTGCAAACAACTAATATATATGAAAGGTTGATTACATTATGCAGTGTATTGATAAAATAATTCTTATTTATTTTATTTGTTAAATGTTTAGCATCAGAAAGGTATGATATACACACATTATTCAATAACTACTATATTGCCATATTTACAGTAATTTCATTTTGTAAAGCTACACTTAATAAATATGATTAGAGAGTTAAGAAAAAAAGATAATCTTTGATTTGCATTGGTTCTTTATTGGAGCAATCAGTATTGAAAACACTGGCTTGAAGGAATGTCACAATTTAATAAAAGCTGTAGCACGTTTCTCTTCAATCAAGGTCCACTCCTATTTGTAGTAGATTGAAGTAGATGAGCATAAAAATAGAATAGTGGCTCCTACTACATCACAACTGCATATAATAGTTTATAAAGTGAAGAATATACTTTTTTACTTAAAAAAAAAGATTTGACCCAATCAAGTGCATATTATAATAGTACTAGTAATTTGCCCATCAACAATGACGGGAATACGTTTTCCACACATCTCCTCTCCTGTGTGTCCTTCCCCTATCCCGTGTCTCCCCTGTGTCTCCTTCCCCCGCCCTCTCTCCCCTGTGTCTCCTTTTCCCCTCTCCCTCACTTGTGCCTCTTTCCACCCTCTTCCTTTTCCCCCTCTCCCATATCTCCTTTCCCCTCCTCTCCCTCTCCTGTACCTCCTTTCCCCTCTCCCTTTTCCCCCTCTCCCTCCCCTGTGTCTCCTTTCCCCCTCTCTCCCTCTGCTGTTTCTCCTTTCCCCTGTGTCTCCTTCCCCCCTCTCCCTTCCCTGTATCTCAATTCCACCCTCTCCCTTCCCTCTGTTTCTTTTCCTCCTCTCTCCCTCTCCTGTTTCTCTTTTCCCCTGTCCATTTCCCCATGTGTCTGCTTTTCCACTCCCCCCCCTTGTGTCTTGTTTCCCCCTCTCTCTCTCCTGTCTCTCCTTCTCCCCCTCGCCCTGCCTTGTGTCTCTGTTTCACCATTCTCCCTCTCTCTTGTCTCCTTTCCCCCCTCCTCTCCCTCACTTGTCTCCTTTCTACGTGTGTCCTCCCCCCCCTCTTCTTCATCCCTTGTGTCCTTTCCCCCCCTTCCTTCCCTTGTCTACTTTCCCCGTCCCTTTCCTTCCCTTGTCTCCTTGTCCCCCCTCCCTTTTCTCATTTCCCCCCTTGTCTCCCCCCCCCCCTCTTTTCCCCCCTGTGTCTGTTACTTGGTTGTGATCCTACAAGCTGCGCCGCACTCACCTCCTTTGCTGTTCCCATCCGACCGTAACTCGGCTTGATACAGAAAGTAGTTCCGGACAGAGGGAACAGCAGAGGAGGTGAGTGCGTAGCGCAGCTAGCAGTATTGCATCCAGGTAGGTTTTAATGATAGGGTGTTGAGAGCCCGGGGGCTTCATCGCGACGCCCCACTTGCAGGAACCAGGTAGCAGGGAGTCCTGGGCCATACATGGCTTGCCTCGCTTCGCAAGGCTTCACAGATGAGCGCCTTTGTCTCTCATCCAGCCTAAGTGGTGCATCATTCATGGATCGCCTCGCTTCGTAAGCGTTCCCAACACTGACAACTATAATAGTGATATTATAAAGGACTACTATGGCCATTTAATAATTCAAGTTCAAATAAGTTATTTTTACTGAATGTATAGATTATCAATAATAAGCAAAATTCTATTTTAAAAATCAAAATAGGCCTGTTTTTCTCTCAATATATATATATATATATATATATATATATATATATATACTCCAGCTAGGATATGTACATTCCTCAAACTAGTAAAAAGTAGTATCCTGGCTCTATAAATATATGTTAAATACCTGATACATTAGAATCATTGCACATTTTTATTTATTTCATCTTCCAAATAATGTCAGACTATTGTGGTCGTTAGGACTCGGTGCCTCCACCTCTGTCGATATGGGTTTGATTCCAAGTCAGGGAACCAAGAGGTCACAGCACACTGAAGCCGAGCAGGGTTGGGCCTGGTTAGTACTGGAATGAGAGACCAGCTATGAATACCAGGAGCTGTATGCTGTGGCCCACTGGAGAAGGAACTGGCAACCCACTCTAGTATCTGCCATGAATACCAAGTGGATCAGCATGACCATAGACATAAAGATGTTACGGTCCATGAGGTCACAGAGAGTTGGAAAAAAACTGATTAAGGCAAAATAAAATTATATGGTCATATCCATAAAACTTTAAATAATTAAAAAAAAAAAAATGGAATTTAAATAGAGCAATGCTGTACGTAACCTCATATGCTGAAACATCACATTTAGTTGTTCAGGCATACGTAATGTGCTGGAAACACAGACATAAATAATAAATTCCAAGACCCAGCAGAAGATACACAGCAAACCTGTTGTCAGCTGACATGTTGCTGGATTTATCCTGTGGTATCATTTGTGAATACCTCGAAAATGCAATAAAAACACACAAGCTTAGAGTAGAGAGTGAAAATATAATGATACCAGGGGTGCATTTTCAGAAGGCATTTCTACGTTTTAAGAGAAAAACACTTTAATATTGCAGTCTCAGAGGAACCATTTTAGTTTAAGAATAAATACTTCATGCACAGAGAAAAGCATAATAAACTGCCTTATGTTTTTTTTTACCATGAGTCAGTAATGCCTTTTGCTGTTATATTAAGTTGTAGAGAACTTAATTCTGTACAAGATGGCGGTATTAAAGGAATTACTGTAGATCCATATTTACAATATTCTACTTGATAATAAGAAAAATGTTTACAGAAAAAAAAAAAAAATTAATAATGCATTTTATTTATTATTTGCAGTCGGTGGTGCTATTGCTTTTTTGACCTGTTTGTTTGAACCACGTTCTCAGTAGAATCTGTTCATATAAACTAATGTGATTTCCTGTAGAAAGTACAGGTTTCGCATGTTACCAGAGATCCATTGCATCAGCTTATTCTTTTTCTGTGGTAAGAACAAAAATGGCAGCTCCCACTGTGTCATTTGATAAATGATAAAATAAAGGGTTGAATTATTATTTTTTTTTGCATTCTAGAAACCCTTTATTCCTTATCTAGCTTAATTCTTCAAAATAGAATATTGTAAATATGGAAATACATTAGACCTTTAACCCCTTATGTTTCTGCAGTTACCTGATACTCAGTGAAAGTGTTAAACAGAAGTAATTCCTAACCTAAGCTAAACAAATAGACGGCAATGTAGAGTAGAAATCCCAGAATTCCTCTGGGTAGGAATAAACAAGGAATGAACCAAGAGCATGTGGAGTTACTTGACAGGTATGAACTGCTGGTGATCTGCTTTGCATTACTCCTCTAAAAATGAGTAGTGGAACAATGAGGCCTATTCAGCAGAATTTGTTGAGTTCAGCTTATTTCCTGCCTAGCTATGCAGGTCTTGAAAACCGACTGGGTGTTGTGAAGGCCTTGTTCAATAAAGAGCTGGCAGCTTGCCTGGTTGTTTCCTTACTAAGAACTCAGCAAGGTATGTTCTGAGAGCATCTTAGGGTAACCTTAGCAGAGAACGGTATGTCTACTGTACTCTGACATAGAGACTAAAGCTGTCTTAGGCATTGTCTGGGGAGTGGGGCTTGGAAAGCATGGAAATCACTCCAAGGAAATATATAATATAATTAGCTCATTCTCTAGCAAGGATTCAAAGGCACTACGTTGGTTTTATGTGCACTCAAGCCATAACTCTGCAACACACAAATCTCCAATTAATGCTACCTTTGGAAATTAACTTGTTGCAGTAAAAGGTATATTCATGCATTATTGACGTTTTAAAAATTGATTAACACTCCCCTATTTATTAATTATCAGAAAATGTATAATTTGGAATGAGCCCAATTTGAAAGTGCAATTAAAATTATTTAACATGACAACTTGCATGATCTCAACCTTTTAAGGTTCAGGATTCTAGTTTTGCTCAGCAACCAATGTGATCCTCTTATTTGATGGCAAAGAAGGAAGCCAAAACGATCTTAGATCAGTAGTAAATGGGAGCTGCTTTTGCTTTTATAACAAACTAGTGATTTCAGCCCTATAACCAGGGCTAACAATTTCATACTAAGAAGATAAAAGCTGTAAATGACCATGTTGACAATGCCATGACCTTCTAAAAAATCTGCTGAAAATGTTTGCCCATTTGAAAAGTTAAAGTTCTATCACAAGGAAGTCATCACAGCCCCGGCAAGTTTGTGTAAAGCTTAGTTTGACATGGAGTCATATAACTTTTTGCTGGAAATTGTGTAAAGTGATAAAAAAGCTGGATAAATGATCAATCGAAATCTGAAGAATTTAAACTTTTTTGACTGACTGATATTAACATTTTCTGTATCCAGAGTTAAATAAAGGCAAAGATTCCAGTACAATTATTAGGATATCCAAGGTTTGAAAACGGAAGGAAATTGGGTGAAACATCACGCTATTTTACATTTAGTGACAAGGCTTTTATTATTTAACAATTGTTTTTACACACTGTCACAAGCTATATAAGGAACCCTCATATATGTTGGGCACCTTTCTCGATTGTTGTCATATGGACTATTGGTGGTCACCCAACCCTTCCCCGAATGGACTTAATTACCAATTGGTCCCATTACAACTTAATCATAGCTTTTGAGAGTCAATCAATAGTATGACCAGGAACTATGAAGAGTGTCACAGAGATTTAACAACACAACTGATCACTAAAATTACTGCCAGTGTCTAGTGATACTGATATAACTTCTTAGGGTAAGAGATCAGTTTGTTGGAGTATATTGTGTTTAATTATTGGGACGTAGGAACTAAGGCAGGGCTGCAAGTGGGTCTTATGTTTCATATAATAGAAGAAAAGAAGCAGGAGATTAAATTATTATACCGACTCTGGTGCAGATTCAGTACCATCTTTAAACCCAATGGAAAGTTGTCTGCACTGGCAACCAGAATCATTCGATCAAATATGCCTAGATCTACACTTAATTTGTTACACTGATTTTGAATGTGGCTCTTTCCTTTTTTAGTCCATGGTTGGTTGATCAATGCCAGCAAAATTACACTTTTTGTGTATACATTTCTCTGATCCAACCCAGTAACAATGTAGCTCTCCCCAGTGAGAATCATCATCATCAGCGTTGTCACAGAAAATATAGACCTTATTCAATTCCATGCAAAAAGCTAATTTTTAGTAGAATCATAATAACATCAAGCTGAATAGGCCATTTTATAAACATATCAATAATAACATCGGAATTCAGATATTTTTCAAATTGGCAATATTAAAGCTCATATGTTATTAATGCAGATAATTGCATACCTTATTAGTGATTTGCTAGTGATATACTTTTTACCTTTATATAATATTAATAATGAAACACACAAACAATACTTGTAGGTTTGATGTAAAATGTCAAAAGTTCCAAATCACTAAACGAAAAAGTTATATTTCCACCATTTTACATTAAACTGTTTTCAACATAACTAATATTTTTTTCCCCTTTCTACTTTATGGGCCTCGCGATGAGCGTCTCATTGCAGTCATTGACCAACCCACAACTTTCGGGCCTTGCAATGAGCACCTTGGGCGCTCATCGCAAGCTCCACAATGTGCACCTTTGGCACTCATTGCGAGACTCTCCCCACTCTCTCAACCCTGTGTCTCTTTCCCCCCTCTCTCTCCCCTGTGTCTGTTTCCCCCTCTCCATCCCCTGGGTTTTTCTTTCCCCTTACCTCCCTCCCCTGTATCTCTTCCCCACCCCCCCCCCCCCCCCCTATCACCCCTGTGTCTCTTTCCCCCCTCTACCTCCTCTAGTCTCCTGTTTGCATTTACGGGTGTGAAACCATTTGCCGGGTTGGAAAATTGATCATTTTTCCAGAGCCTCAAAATGGTTTTCCGATTAACGTGCTTTACGGCAGCCGTTTTTTTCTCTCGCTTAGCCGTTTTGAGACTGGCCAATTAAAAAGCAAATTATCCTGCAAGCTCACTTACAGGCTCCCTGTCTCTCCCCCTGTGCTGTGTGTGAGGTTGAAAGCTAATTTTCTAATCAATTGGATTTTTTTGCCAACCCCTGAACGGCTTTTGAGTTACGGGCTTGAAAAAAATGGCAACTGTTAAACCCGTAATTTGTTTGAAGCCTGTAACTCGTAACCATTCGTAGCCTCTCCTCCCCTCTACGCTATGGTCCTTTGTCGCTCATTGCAGCCCTGTCAAGCCAGTCACATGTGAGCCTTGCGATGAGTGCCTTTGGCGCTCTTTGCAGCTCCGTCAAGCCAGTCATGTACGGGCTTCGCAATGAGCGCTTTTGGCGCTCATCACAGCCCTGTCAAACCCGTTACTTTTGGGCCTCGCGATAAGTGCCTTTGTGCATGTGCAACCCCATAAATTTTAACATTGCATGGCGACAACTCGCAATTACCACAACTATTATATATGATATTCAATACTAGTATTCTTGATTTTGACTGTATGTGCCGGAGACTCTTGCTAAATTTTGGTAGGATTCACATAAATTTGAATTAGTGTTCAGTCAATTTCAAACAGTCTAATACTTTTTTATACCCGAAATCAGGCAAATTATAATGTTATTTAATGCATTTGTGTAGCTTTCATGAAAAATAACACACACTGATAGATATGTTACAGCAGGCTAAAATCATTTTTTTTTATTGCTATATTAGGTTCACTTTTAAATTTAGTAAACAATATAATAATTATTACAGACATTTGAAAGATAAACGTGGGAGTTAAAACACCTCCTAGTTTTACCTAACATTGTACAGTCACTCAAGCGTCCATCTTTGTTCAGTTTTCTCTGAGAGCCAGTCTGACCTGCCATGATGATTGTTCTCTAGAAACCAGTAGTTTGCTGGAAGCTTTAGTTTAAAATAAAATAAGCTGTGCTCACTCTCTAGAGCACAAAGAAGTGTCACGAGAGCTGTATATACTGTTTCCTAAAAAGCACACATTCAGGAAGTGACCAGCAGAATAAACGATTCTTGTTTCACCTTCCACTGTTAAAAAAACAAACAATATTCACACTTTTCTCACAATTTGTCATTAACACTGGTGAAAAGACACAGATAAGAAATATTGTATTGGTTACACTGAATCTGCCAGGTCACTTAACCCTGAAAGAAATTACCTTAAGATGTTGAAATAGACAATTTGATATTTTTTTATGAACACTTTTTACCAAGTCTGAAATAACTGGGGGAGTCAATATAGGTACAAAAACATCATCACAGATTGGATTAATTATGCAAGCCAGATAACATGGAGCATGCTCATTTTGGAGAGGTAGGGGTAACATTGCAGTTATCAGAACCCTTCACCTAAAGACCACAAGATATTATGCACTTAAAGGACCACTGTATGATGAGAAAATATGTTTAGAAAACTGAAATTGTCAATGAGCTTATTTAGTTAGAGAAAATATTATAATGTTGGAGACAAAGACAATTTGGAACCTTTTATACTCAACCAGAGACATGACCCAAGCATGATCCATTTAGGCTTATCTAAAATGATTGACACCACACAGATTTTTTGTAAGAAAACACATATATTATACATATTAACATATTAACATAAAGGGGGAGGAGCCCGGCCATGGACAGTGACCTCACGCCTTGGGCCCTGCCCAAAGCCCCAATGCTTATCTTAAGCACGCCCTGTGAGGTAGGGCCACGCCCACTTAGGCCAGTGGGCCGGGCAACTCACCTCCCGCCTAGCCAAGAATACCACCATACATCATAAGAAAAATTGCCACTTCTCCAATAACACTCTTACTCTTTACTTATATAATTACCGTATATACTTGAGTATAAGCCGACCTGAGTATAAGCCGAGGCACCTATTTTACCACAAAATACTGGGAAAAATGAGTGACTCGAGTATAAGCCGAGGGTGGGAAATGTGCTGCCCCCTGTGTCCCTCTTGTGCCCTCTGTGTCCCCCTCTTGTGTGCCCTTTTCTTGTGTCCCCCCTCTCTCCCCCCTGTGTCCCTTCTCCCCTCTCCCTCCCCTGTGTCTCTTCACCCCTCTCCCTTCCCTGTGTCTCTCCCCCCCTCCCTTATCACCCTACTCAACCCCCATCCTCATTCTCAATCTCCCTCCTCAACCCCCTCCTCAACCCCCCTCCTCATCCTCCCTCCTCATCCTCAACCCCCCTCCTCATCCTCAACCCCCTCCTCCTCCTCAACCCCCCATCCTCAACCTCCCTCCTCAACCTCAACCCCCCTCCTCAACCTACATAGTATAAAAATCCACCACACCTCCCCTCTGTTTCTTAGTGCGACACTTTAAACTTTTTTATCCCAATCTCACCATTTCATTTCCTGTAAATATAAAGTAAGTGGCACATGTTTCTTACTAATGGAGGGAATTGTTAGAGAACATGTCAAGTTTCTTATTTAAGTTTAAATGTTTCCTCATTCCTTCCTACTTATTTCTCAGTTTATATTGTAATTTAAATCACATGGGCATACAGCAGATATAATTAATATATAGATCAGATGATTTGCAGTTATACAATTATTTATAGTTATGGGAATGATTGTTATTTCTATTCTCGTGGTCAGGTTTCATATTAGATTTACAGTCGGAACTTAAAAAATTGCTTAGGGAATATTGTGAAGAGGATCCGGATAGTATTTTATATACCACGCACCTACATCATGTTTAAAGTTTGTGAATGTGCAAGGGAATACATACCTGCCAAATGTTCTTTGTTTGAAGGGATAGTATGTTTTTTTCAGAGGAAATCGCTTTGCAGAGATCTACAGACCAGTGTCTGGCTCCTCCTGTTTCCTTCTACAGGAGAACTACACATCTCATGATTCCTTCCTCTACAAACTGCTATCACTGATTGCTTCAATATATTAAAATGTATTAGCTGCCTGTGATTGGCCAACATGAATTATGAATTTTATGCTAAACTAAAAAGTTAGATTACACAGCAGTATAATTGCATTTAAAAGGTATAAAATACAGCTGCATCATTTTTTATCTAGTTTAAGTGTTACAGGACTACAGTGGCATAAGGGCAAAATATGTTGTTTTCTCTCAAAGTGTAGGAGAAATATATAGATCTAGAGTTTCTGCTCTTCAGAATATCTCTATGGAGCGTTGTGCACATATTAAAGTTATACATGACCCAGGCATGATCCATTTAGGCTTTTAGGAAAATAATAGACACAACGACTGAGTGGGAGAAACATGGGCCACAGCTTTTATTCATAAATAACCATATAACATAAACATAAAATCCTGTATATATAATTTACATAATACCTTCCAGGGGGAGGAGCCCGTCCACGGACAGTGACCTCACGCCTTAGGCCCTGCCCAAAGCCCCAATGCTTAAATTAAGCACGCCCTGTGAGGTAGGGCCACACCCACTTAGGCCAGGGGGCCGGCAACTCACCTACCAGCACAGAGCGAGCAAGGGACCCCTCCTGAGACTGCGATCCCCCCTGCTGTCAATTAAAGCCAAGGCCCGCGCAACACTCTCCCTGAATTCCAGCATGAGTAACTCTAGCCCGATTTCGGTCAAATGCACTTTATTCTTTCCAAAGAACTCGTCTGCTCCGACCGGCTCAAACTCCTTGTATTGGATGGCGATGAAACCCAGCTTTCTGACGAAACTTGCCAACTTTTGGTTGATCTTCTGACGCGATCTGTCCAGCGCGACCAGATCCCGAGCGTTTCGCCATGAGGGTCTTTTTATCATCTTGGACCATATCAGGAACACCCCCGGAAATTTCTTCATCCAACTTTCCACATCCCGCTTCCTGACGTTCAACATCCTCCGCATGGGGACCGTTCCCAAGTCGTTACCTCCGTCATGTAACAATATTACGCTTGGCTATCGATACTACTGGGCGTACGTGTCCAGAAGCCCATCCACCTGAGCCCACCGCAGGCCTCAAATCCCGAACCACCGCACGTGCAAGTCCGTAACAGGGAAACCCAGTTGTGTCTTGTCCTCAGTAACTCCCTACTACGGCTTTCGTCTCGCCTTCCTCGGCGCACCGCAGCAGAAACCAAAGCAGTATCCCTAGGGTCTTATCCTCCGATCTAGTCCCCCCGGCCATCTTAACTAGGTCATTCCATTTTGCCCACACGCGCCTTTACGCGGCCCATGTCGCCGGGGCAACAGACTGTCTGATGAGTCTCGTTACCTGGCAGATCCAAGCTCCCAGAGCTCAGCGGGAATGGACTCCCCCAGTACGTTCGCCCGCGGTGCCAATACCCTGAACCGCTCTTCCTGAAACCGAGAAAGGGCGTCAGCAATGCCATTTTCCAACCCCGGCACGTGCCTCGCCTGGAACCATATGTTCAGGCGGAGGCAGCACAGCACCAAGTGACAAAGTAATCGTACCACCGGTATGGATGTTGCCATGAGGTTATTTACCGCTTGAGAAACCCCCATGTTATCTATATAGAATAACACTCGTCGATCACGAAACTCCAAGCCCCATATGTGCACCGCCGCCACTATGGGAAGTAGCTCGAGAAATGCCAGGTTCTTTGTAAGACCTGCCTCCACCCATTCTGTCGGCCATGCCGCAGTGCACCATCTTCCTTGGAAATATGTGCCACAACCAACTGACCCCGATGCATCAGTGAAAAGCACTAAATCGGCGCTGGTGGCGCTCCTTTTATGAAGAAGCACAGTCCGATTGAAATCGGCAAGGAAAACCGACCAAACCCTTATGTCATGGCCCTTGAGACTTTGATAAAATGATGTGGCCTCAAGACGCCTGCGGTAGCGAGTCACATTCTCCTACAAAATATCCTCCCCATGGGGATAATCCTGCAGGCGAAGTTCAGCTTCCCTCATGATGGATTGCAACCATCGCAGTGACACCCTATGGGCTCCTTCCAGCGCACTTAGCTCCGCTCTCATGTCCGCCACTTTTTCCCGGGGAAGACTGCATTCCATTGTCATGGAATCGATCTGAATCCCCAGGAAGGTCAACCTCGTTGTGGGGCCCTCAGTTTTGTTGTGGGCCAGCGGTACTCCAAAATCTTGACAGATTTTGGTGAACACCTCCAAGATGAAACGGCAAATATCTTGCCCTGCCAGACCGACGAACAGGAAATCATCCAAGTAGTGCATAATGCTCCTGTACCCCGCTTCCGCGTGCGCAACCCATTGTAGGAATGTGCTGAACGCCTCTAAGTAAGCACACGATATCGAGCACCCCATAGGTAAGCATAGGTCGATGAAATAACTGCCATCGACGAAACAACCCAGGAGCCGGTGGCTCGACCGGTAACAACCTAAATGCCGCTTCGATGTCCACTTTTGCTAAAAGCGCACCAGCGCCAGCAAACCTAACCATCTCGGCAGCCCGGTCGAAAGATTCATAGGACCCAGTCAACTGGTCTTTTGGGATCCTGTCGTTGACCGACATTCCCCTGGGATGTGAGAGGTGCTGGATCAACCTAAATTTGCCCTTCTTTTTTGGGGGGACAACACGGAGGAGGGAAATGACCAAATCCTGAATGGGGGGGGACCAAATTACCCCACCATCCTACACAGTTGTCCCTCGGTCTGTACTTTTTTCGACGCTACCCCCGGGAATTCCCTCACCGACTGCAAGTTCGGTGCCTTGGATCCCCGCAGCTCTGTGCCGCATGGGATACGGAAGCCCTCCTGGAACCCCGTTTCCAGGAGGCGAGCTGCGGCGTCATTGCCTGACACACTACCGTAGCGTTTTTGCCACGGCATCATGGCAGGGAGGCGTATGGGCGTCTTGGCCTTTTGCAGGGGGCTCCCCTGATCTGCCCCCGTCCTTAGATTTGGCGCATCTAGCAAGGGGGTGGTCGCCCCCGCAAGTAGAACACGCATGCTTGAACCTGCAATTCAGGGCCCATCTACAGACCCCATCATTGTAGGCAAAACAGGTCTTGAGACCAGTGGCCACGGCGGTGGGGGAGCCCTTGACCCCACCGGATCCGCTACGAAAAGGCAGCATGACGTGCATAGGTATCATAATATTCAACCAGTATGCCACCGCTTTGTCACTCCAAGCCATCGCTGGCCTGGATGCCAAATACTGGTGGAATTCCTCATCGTACCACCACCACGCCAAGCCCCCGTACACTTTGTGGGCATTTCGAATCTCTGTTCGGGATGTCGCTCACATAGCACACAGGCCATAATGGAGAAGGCCTGTAGCCAGGTGTCAAAAGTCCTAGGAAGCCGCCTAAATGACTTACGACGGTCATCTCCCTCCCGAAGGCCCCTCCCGACCACGTCCAGTTGTCTGGAATTGGGAAGAAGAGAGAACAACTCAACAAATTCTTTCTTTAACATCCTGGGGAAGATGGGCCCCCAAGTTGTCCAAAGAGCACAAGACAATTGGTCTCATGGCTGCACCACCTCGGAGTTCCCAGTTGCCGACATTACCCCGGCCGGCGCTACTTGCCCCACTGCTCCACTGGTGGATTGATCGGCCCACGCACTCCCTATACACCCCCCTATTTCCTGCTCGCTCACTGCAATGTTGTGTGTGGATAAGAGGGTTTTAAGAGACCCCAAAAACCCCGCCTTTGTGTGTAGAGGTTCACATTTCCCTGTATCCTCTAACTGAACCACCATCGTGAGCTCACCTGCTTCTGGAAGCCTCGGAGTGGAAACAGCCAATGGGGTGTCCCTGCGTCTCTCCTGACGCACCGGGGACTCTGACCATCTGGCCCTCTGATCCAGTGCAGGCGCAACTGCATCGGCAAGACCCCCTGCTCCTCGATCTTGACCTTCTTCTGGACCTGTGGGTGCAAGAGGAACAGTCACTAGCTCTTCGTGACCTGCATGCCCGTGCCCATACCGTCTGCTCCTCCCCTGAGGACTGGTCATGGTCACCTATACTTGCGTAGCTGGAGTAAGCTAGCGCCGCAGACTCTGCTGCCCTCTGTACGGGTTACCCTGAGACTTCTTGTGGCGGTATAGGGTCTACCTGTGGCTCGGGATTACTTACCTTTCAATGTGGCCTAACCATAACGCCCTCAGTCTCAGCTCTCTGTCGTCTTAAGGGGGTGTGGGTGAATAGAAGTGGACTGTACCTGCTTTTGGTCTTTTTAGCTCTAGTGGGTCGCGCCTGCCTTGCCACTGCCGCAGGCACGTCGTCAATCACCACCATGCTGCCACTCTGTTTGTTCTTTCTTGCGTCGTCGCCATGCCCAGCTCCCCGTTGCGGCTGCGTCCCTTTAAAGCACCAGAAGCGCTGTTAGTACGGGAAATAGAAAGGACCGCATGGTCGGCACAATGAGGATCTGTAGGAGCTTTTTTAGGGCTCACAGCTTTTCTATTACCCCCTGCGCCCCCTTTACGCGGCTGTAGAGGGGTGTTTCTTGTCCTTTGTCACGGCCGAGACCCTTTGGGCAAAATGACTGGTGGTGGCTGGAGTTTTAGGCCCTCACCCTCACCACCCGTGGGCCCAGCTCTCCTGCCTGAAGGGTATGGGGTCCTGGCTGCCCTGACCCGTATCCCCTTTTGCTCTCTTGGCCTTGCCCTCTGCTGGACGTGGGTCTGATGGCTCTACACCGGTGGGATGGGGAGATAGCCCGCTGGAACTTCCATTATTGCCTAGGCCACCAGCCACTACAGGCTGAGCCTATGCAATCTAATGAGGGCCTACTGCAGAAGGCATGGGTGGTTCCAGCCTGTCCTGCACCCACCTGACCCCTTGGCTTAAGGCCCGGGTCCTAACTTCGGCCAGTAAGGCCTCTATGTCCTCAGCATCCATTACAGCCTAAGCTGAACACACACAAAAAAACAGAAAAAACGTACACCACAAACAGGAAAGAACACACAAAAACACACACTCTCTTGCACACTGCCCCTTATGTGCCTGTGCAGCCTCCGCGTCTATCAGAAGTTTGTGGCATATCATGTGTTTTAAGTTTGTCTGATTGGAGATGTCTTACAACAAATAATTTTATTGTGAAATTCGGTATATTTGTAATTGAGAGTACATTTGACTTTTTTTTGTGTGAGCTACACCACAAAGGAACCTATGTAGGCAAAGCATCCTAGCAAATGAGCTGTGCAAAGTTGTGTCCTAGTGAATCACCTGTCACTATCATGGCTTCCTTCTGAGCAGGTTTGCAGCCAGAAATGTTACAAACTTTAGGGTAAATGTATTCATGATTATTTTAGGATTTATCATGCAAAACAATGTGTTTTCATACACTACTGATTACAACGTATCTTACATATAATACAGAATGGTGTTTACGCTACCTAATAGTGCATAATGTTCAAGAGTATAAGTGTCCCTCTTTGGCGTTTGGAAATTTTGGGCGGTATGAAAATATAGCTTAGAGCAGAGCTTCCCAAAAAGTGGTCTGTGAGCTGCAGCCAGGTGAGCCACTTTACAACTGGGATTACAAAAAAATAAGAAAATTAAGAAACTGAATTAAAATGCTTAAAATACAGAGCAGACATGCATAGAAAAAAGATGTTATGGTCTAAAAGTATCCAAATTATAATCCATTATAGCACAGTCCATCACAAATAATTAACTGTAGTAATCATGTAGTCAGCCCCAAAAAGTTTGGCTTAGTGAATACTGAAGAGCCTGTGCCCCTTCTCAGGTAGCTTAGTGAATCTAGCACTTCCTTCCACTGATACAGATATTGCTTGCATTTTTTGTAAGCTGTATGAAATTGCCAGTTTAGTTCAGCACAAATGTGGATTTTCTTTTAGCACAAGGACAGATATCAGACTATAGTGAAGTCATCCGGATAAACAGACCCTGTGATTTTATAGAAATTCTAGCGAGTGCCCCCTCATTTCTAGCACATCCTTGTGAGTAAATATCCCTACTAAACTACCCAGTCCTTCCTAGTAATCACTGACTATTAACTCCTACATATTTCTAAGCATTAATTTATTGTCACAAATTACTCTAATGTGTAATTTCCATTATACTTAATTAGCACATGTCGTAAATAAATTATAAGTGAGATTAATTAGAAATTAATTAAAATAGGTACTTTTTAAAGCCTGCTAAATATATTTTTTTTCCAAAAAAGTATTTTGAAGTGTAATGCTGCATTGCAGAGTATTGTAACCCTTTAGAAATGGCTGTAATGCAGCAAAATCATAGGGCTTTTGCTGTAACAAAATTAGCTAATTGTTTTAATTATGCACTCATTGTTAATAAATAGTCTGATGTAATTATTTTTAATAGCAATATTCAACATTAAATTAAAAGTTTAGAGTGTCAGCCTCCAGTAGAGTGTTTGTCACCACACTGATAAGTTTACCTTGTGGAAGGGGCTGTGGCTGAGAGACAGGTCTAAAGGGTTTAATAACAATCTGATTGTACAAGGGCTCAAACAATCATCAATAGGTTGCCTCCAGCAAAGGTTGGTGGTCACGGGAAAACAACTTTAAAACAGCAAGTCTCTAGTGGAGAAGATTGTATTGATATAACTTTTTGCCTGGAAATGTAGCATTGACTGCTAGACAAAACTGCCTCCCCCTGTTGGGCTTTTAGTAGGTGGAAACTAGCAGCAGCTTTATCTGAGCTTTAAGAGTAATGGATGGAGAGATAGCTTAATGAATTATTGTGGAGTGCATGATAATAAGGTTGTACAGTGAATATGGGTTCCCTGGTGGTCCAGTGGTTAGGATTCAGTGCTTTCACCAGTGTGACCTTGGTTTGATTCCAGTCAGGGAACCAAGAGATCACAACACCATGCATCCATGTAGGGTTGTGCATGGTCAGTACTTTGATGCGAGACTACCTAGGAATATCAGAAGATGTATGTTGTGGCCTGGACAAGGGACTGGAAACCCACTGCCCAGTATCTCTGCCATGACAACCAAGTGGATAAGCATGGTCCATGAGGTCACAGAGAGTCCAACAAAGCTGAATGAAACACACAGTGCATATATTGGATGGATGAATGAGTACATATAAAAATAACTATAGTTGCATTATGAGTGGAAGAGTTAGATAATCAAACTTGAAATGTAGGTTCTTTAAACATAAATTACCTTAAATAATTCACCCTCTCTGCTACTAACTTTATCTAAAGTGATGAATTAATTATCACAATGGGGAGTGATAAGCACGAAAAGCATGCTCATTTGGTATAATAAAGAACAATGACATAATCTTTAACTCTTCTAAACTTCTGTGATGCTCTTCACGTATGTACCTAGCTTTCATGCTCAATTATCTAACACTTCAATTCTAATTTTTTAACAACAGCCCCTTGTGCATTTTTCTGCCATAACTGAGACCCTTGGGGCTCCATTAAAATCTTGCACACAGGGAATTATGGTGCAAGTAACTTGTCAATCGAAATCACTCTAATTTTCAGCACTGGGTGAAAGCAGCACTGGGTGAAAGCAGTGTTAAACAAAAAATAGCAGATTCTGCAAGTTATGGTGACCTGTCATTTTCAAATCCCCCCCCCCCCCCCCCCCAAGTAATGACAATTGCTTTGAACAGTGCTGTAGGCAATATGCATACCATGCGTAAAGCCCTCTTTGCCTACCTTAAATTACACATACTGAGCACTACCTGTATAAAGAAAATGCCTCCAAAAATTATTCAAGCGTCAGATCTGTTGCTGAAAAAAAACAATCATTCAATTGAGTCAGATATAAGGGTTACTTTCTCATATCCAACACAACTGAGGGCTTAATAAGTGCACACAACACAACATATACTTAAGGGATACAGTGACCCCCTGCCAATACCCCTACCCTCTATAAACCCAGGGATCCCCAGAAGACCCCCATTTACAGTACAGTAAATAAGAGAAACCCAGGCATTCCCCTCCTACGCTGAAGGGACCCCTTAAAGCAGTAGTTTTCAACAGACAATCTACAGATCGGTATCAGTCCACAGAAATTGTTGCTTAACACATGGTACTCCTGGATCATGTAGAGTAGTGAAGTGGGACAGCGTTTACTGGCAGAACGCTGAGGCCTGTAATCAGGGTTTAATCTATTGTTTTACCAGTATTGCTTGCATCAGCTCACCTGATGACAACACATTGCAGTCACATCCCACTAACCTTGCTTTCCCCGAACGTTCTTAAATTTGCAGCTCCCAATGCGTATTGTTTGCTAATACTGTGGTATTTTGCAAAGCATTTTAGAATATTAGATTTCACGGTCCGCAGAATATTTCTCCTATTTTCACCGGTCTGCAGATGTAAAAAGGTTGAAAAATACTGCCTTAAAGGACCCCCATGTTATTCTAAATTAACCCCAAGTAAAAAGGGGTCCTTTTAAATAAATAAAAAAATGAAATTAAAATAAAAATGTACATAAAATAAAAAAGGAATATGAAATAAAATTAAAAAATAAATGTAACCCTGTGAAATAAAAATAATTGTCTTACCTACCCTAATGCCCATCCATCGATGATGCGCTTATCACTAATCCTAACTTTTATGACATTGATCAAGCAAGCTATCCGTGTTGATTGTAGTCTTGGGTCCTCTTTATTCTTAATTGAAGCCATTGAATTTTCTCTGCAAAGCCTGGAAAGGCCCTCATGTAAAAAACCTGTCACTCTCTAAAAAAAAATCAGAGTAACTATTGGAGCTTTTCCTATGAGGACCCCCCTGCTGCAATTGGCTTTTGCTGAGCTTTTGTAGCTTCAATATTAATATTGTGTCTTCTGATTGGCTGAAATATGTGTCTATCTGGATTTCATGATATTTATTAACCCATTGAGTCCCAGGATTGATATTACTCAGAAATAACATTAAAGAATAATATTAATTTTCACCCTATTTCTTTATTAGACGGGGACCTTAAAATACTAGCCAAGCTTATGGCTAATAGATTCTCCAGGTTTCTTACAAAACTGATACATAAATATCAGGTGGGATTTATACCTTTCAGACAGGCAGGGGACAGCAAAAGAAGAGTGTGGAACATCCTCCATTTAGCAAAATTAGTCAACAAACCTTTATGCACAATAGCTTTTTGATTCCTTGGAGTGGCAATACCTATACGCAGTCTTAGATAAAATAGGTATCAAGGGAAGCTTTATCAATCTCATTAACTCACTATACAGAGACCCGGTAGCGTTCCTGAAACTCCAAGGAGATAATAAAGGTTATATAAATATTCAAAGGGGGTACAAGACAGGAGTGTCCCCTGTCTCCACTACAACTTGCAATGACGATGGAACCTTTAGCTCCAGGGGTTCCAAATAGGACTACAACACATCTCTAATGCTGCTTTGCGGATGATTAACTGCACGTTAACTGACCCAATTTCATTGATACATACATTGATGAATACTCTAGACTTATTCGGACAGATCTCAGGATTGAAAGTTAATTTAGATAAGACAGAAGCGATAGGGTCTTCTCTCCCCCCATAAATGCTAGAACTGTTAAAAAGCAAATATTAATTTGCTTGGTCAGAAAATTGTCACATACTTAGGCATTACTTATCACATACTTAGGCATCAACGTGACCCCTGACTTAGACTCTAGAATGTATGGAAACAATTATACTCCTCTAATAAAAAAAGTAGTTGCTGATGTAGTAAATGGAGTAAATACTCCCTTTCATGGACAGGGTGCATTAACGCTATAAAAATGGACGTTCTACCCTGAATTCTACATTTATTTTGAACCCTCCCCATTCCTATTATCCCTAGAGATATAGAAAAACTCCAAAACACCTTACAAGATTTATATGAAACAATAAAATACCATGAATAGCAAAATCATTCCTGTTGGTAGCAAAAAGATAGGACTATCCTGTCCTAATTTGAGATCATATTTCAGGGCGGCTCAGATCTCCTTTATTCCCCAGGCTCACTCAATTGAACACCAACCCATTTGGATATTTATCGAGAACCAACAACTAAAACCATATACATGGGACTCAATAATCTGGACCCCCACCATACCTTCCAAAATCACCAAACATTGAAATCATCTAATAAGACTCTCACTTTCAACATGGAATTATATTAATTTTAAACACCATCTGACTTCTTAATGATCATGCTTAACTAGCACATTAGCTACCCAACTACAGTGGATATAAAAAGTCTACACACCCCTGTTAAAATGTCAGGTTTCAGTGCTGTAAAAAAAGTAGACAAAGATAAATCATTTCAGAACTGTTTCCTTTAATGTGACCTATAAACTGTACAACTCAATTAAAAAACAAACTGAAATCTTTTAGGTAGAGGGAAGTAAAAATATAAAAATAAAATAATATGGTTGCATAAGTATGCACACCCTTAAACTAATACTTTGTTGAAGCACCTTTTGATTTTATTACAGCACTCAGTCTTTTTGGGTATGAGTCTATCAGCATGGCACATTTTGACTTGGCAAGATTTGCCCACTCTTCTTTGCAAAAACACTCCAAATCTGTCAGATTGCGAGGGCATCTCCTGTGCACAGCCCTTTTCAGATCACCCCACAGATTTTCAATCGGATTGAGGTCTGGGCTCTGGCTGGGCCATTCCAAAACGTTAATCTTCTTCTGGTGAAGCCATTCCTTTGTTGATTTGGATGTATGCTTTGTGTCGTTGTCATGCTGAAAGATGAAGTTCCTCTTCATGTTCAGCTTTCTAGCAGAAGCCTGAAGGTTTTGTGCCAATATTGACTGGTATTTGGAACTGTTCATAATTCCCTCTATCTTAACTAAGGCCCCAGTTCCAGCTGAAGAAAAACAGCCCCAAAGCATGATGCTGCCTTCACTGTGGGTATGGTGTTCTTTTGGTGATGTGCATTGTTGTTTTTGCGCCAAACATATCTTTTGGAATTATGGCCAAAAAGTTCAACTTTGGTTTCATCAGACCACAACACCTTTTCCAACATGCTTTTGGGAGACTTCAGATGTGTTTTTGCAAAATGTAGCCTGGCTTGGATGTTTTTCTTCGTAAGAAAAGGCTTTAGTTTTGCCACTCTACCCCATAGCTCAGACATATGAAGAATACGGGAGATTGTTGTCACATGTACCACACAGCCAGTACTTGCCAGATATTCCTGCAGCTCCTTTTATGTTGCTGTAGACCTCTTGGTAGCCTCCCAGACCAGTTTTCCTTTCGTCTTTTCTTCAATTTTGGAGGGAGCTCCAGTTCTTGGTAATGTCACTGTTGTGCCATATTTTCTCCACCTGATGATGACTGTCTTCACTGTGTTCCATGGTATATCTAATGCCTTGGAAATTCTTTTGTACCCTTCTCCTGACTGATACCTTTTAACAATGAGATCCCTCTGATGCTTTGGAAGCTCTCTGTGGACCATGGCTTTTGCTGTGGGATGCAACTAAGAAAATTTCAGGAAAGACCAACTAGAGCAGCCGAACTTTATTTGGGGTAATCAGAGGCACTTTAGATGATGGCAGGTGTATGCTGACTCCTATTTAACACGATTTGGAATGTGATTGCTTAATTCTGAACACAGCTACATCCCCAGTTATAAGAGGGTGTGCAGACTTATGCAACCACATTATTTTTCTTTTTTTTTTTCTTCCCTCCACCTAAAAGATTTCAGTTTGTTTTTCAATTGAGTTGTACAGTTTATAGGTCACATTAAAGGTGGAAAAAGTTCTGAAATTATTTATCTTTGTCTCATTTTTTTACAGCACAGAAACTTGACATTTTATCAGTGGTGTGTAGACTTTTTATATCCACTGTATATGGAACAACCTCTTGGAGGACTCAAAAATATGGTGGACAAGACATAAACTAAATAGGCTAGCTAATTGGTTACTAAATGACCAAATCATTTTTTTTGAACATCTCAAAACAGAATTTGATATTCCTTTTTTACTGTAAAATTAGGCACCTAATCACCACTCTGATCAGAAATTGGGGACCAGCCCAAACTAGTCTCTCATTAGCAACAAAACCCCTTTGACTAAGGGGGTTTTGAGCTCCCTTTATGCAATTATTATCCAACAACTTTAAACCTCCATTTGGGGAAAATGGGAGGCTGACATTGGCTTACGTTGGGACTCTCCTAAATGGGAAAAAACTTGTACAAACTTAATTAAAGGCTCACTGAATTATAGCTTATTGGAAACAACATTTAAAATGTTGCATAGAGCATACTACACCCCTGACAAAATCCACAAAATGAATCCCCATACTCCATCCAATTGCTTCAGGCAATGCCAAACAATAGGTACTTTCATCCACATGTGGTAGGAATGTACGGTTGCCCAACAGATTTGGACCAAAATTTTAGAACTAGCATCTAATGTTCTTCAAAAACATATCTAATGATTTCCACTAAAAACCACATTGCCCATAAATGGAAGACCACCACACTTAGTTTAAGAGAAGTGATCAATAACCTGAATGTTATAATGATTAATGATAGACTTATACGATAACAAACACATACTCTGTATTTCTAGAGACTTGGGACTCATGGCTTAGTTCACCCCTTACAATAAACATTTTATAAAAAAGCATTTTTTTAAACTCTTATAAGATCTGGTAGATAATTGGAAATGGACATCTTGGCGTGGATCCCAGGAGCTGGACAAGTAAGTTGTGAGAAGATTGGCTGGAATCGTCCAACCTCACAGTGAAACCTAAAAAATGTCTTCATTTCATAATTTAAATGATGTATAACCCTTATGTTCTTTTTGTTTTAAGAAAAAGTTGAAGAAATATTGTGATAGTTCAATAACGATTAAGAACCACATTATACAAAATGACTAAACTTTATTAACAAATTGTTAAATTTCAAATGATCATAAAAATGACTGTTACAATGTTTAGACTTGGCAATAAAAAATATTGAAAACAAAAAAAGGATATTCTTTTTTTATATATTTGTGGGTTTGAGACTGTTGTCCAATTAATTCTAATGTCTTTCCATGCCTTCCCGTGATTTTAAAGTACAGTATTATGTGTTTAATTGCTGTTTCAGCTCTAATAAATGTTTGAAAAAGCCCTTGCGAGACCTGTTTAATACTCGTAATATGTTTGCTAGAAACTTGATACTTTTTTCAGTTGTAAGTTAAACTTTATTTGTGAGCTAGAGCTACGGGTCTAATATAATATTGATTTTGTGTAACTTTAATTATTTAGATCTCATAATGTTAAAGCTGTACTAAAACCAATGGAGTTCTAAGGCCAAATGTGCTTCTTTGGCTGGGCGAGTAACTCTTAATCGGATTGCAAGTAGCTATTAGAATATGTGGCAATACGTTTTAAGTGTGTATACATTTACGAATTGGGCAAATATAATAGGGCCCAAATATAATAGGGTCCAAATATAATAGGGTAATGACAAGTAACATTTTTGCATTCACAGAATGATCTAAATCTAGCTGTTCAGTCACACATTCTCTATACTATTATTTATTGTTGACAGTCAAGGGTAACATTGCAAAGTCACAAGGAAGAGACAGCAATTGGAAAAACAGCATTTTAAATGAGCAGTTCCTTAATATATAAATGGGCTCTATGGCCTTAATTAGATACACAAATGATGTCTAAAAAAGACAGCTCTGTTTGATAAATTACCACTATATTTGGCAAGACTTTTTACACCTCGTATTCCATCATAAGTAAGTCTCAGTAATTTGGGATAATAATCTCATTTTAATTCCTTGTGTTGCTTTTGGCAGAAAATCAGGTTTAGTCTCTTAGAAAGACTTAGAACCCCACTTAGAAAATTATTTTTAATTCTATAAATACATTCAGTTATTTTCAAGAAAATATATTAGTTTAGAATCCCTTTTTTGGCAAATCCTTGGCAGAATATAGAAGTTATCAGTTGTTTGCAAGCATGAATGGACCTTAAAATGAGAATGAATAGAGGCCTGATGTGATGACTCATTTTTAAATTATAAATGCTAAAAAATGACTTTGACCAAGAAATAGCTGTTTCAATTCTTTTTTTGCTACTGGAAAAGTGAACAATTCATGTAATAGGCTTCAAGCCATGTATCTCATTAAAGGGCCAGTTATATCCCTTATAATGCTCTTTTGCAGGTGAAAAATCATTCAGTTTGCAATCTAAAAACTTTGTTTTTTTTCTTTACATTTTATTTATTGAAATAAATGTATGTAACCTTAATAGGTTAGTTCTATGAACATGATAACCCACTCTGAGAGCAACCTCTTTAAGCTCACTTGTGCCCTTCACATGGAGAAATATTCTGTAGTATATCAGTCTGGTCTCACTCAAAAGAGTGACCCAGCCCAAAAATACCAGGCAATTCTACCCTGAACAGGAGAAATAGATAACCACAAACGTGTTTCGGCCCCTATGTGCCTCGTCAGTGAGGTGCAGCTGAACCCCCTAAGGCACAGTGAGCAAGGGGTCCACGTCTGGAGTACCCTACTACCCTGCTCAGGGTAGAATCGCATGGTAATTTCAGGGCTGGATCACTCTTTTGAGTGGGACCAGACTGATATACTACAGGATATTTCTCCCTGTGAAGGGCACAAGTGAGCTAAAAGAGGCTGCTCTCAGAGTGGGTTATCATGTCCATAGAACTAACATTTAAGGTTAGCTCGTTCTCTGATGAGCACCTCTGACTTATTTGTTTTGTTTATGCAAATTAGACTTAGGGTTTAGTCCCCCTAAGAGGTGTAAGGGACTCCAGACATGGACCCCTTGCTCACTGTGCCTTAGGGAGTACAGCTGCACCTCACTGATGAGGCCCAATGAAGGCTGAAAAGCATCTGGAGTTTGCTGTTTCTCCTGTTCAGGGTAGAATTGCCTGGTATTTCGGGGCTGGGTCACTCTTTTGAGTGGTACCAGACTGATATACTACAGGATATTTCTCCCTGTGAAGGGCACAAGTGAGCTAAAAGAGGTTGCTCTCAGAGTGGGTTATCATGTCCATAGAACTAAACTATTAAGGTTAGTTCGTTCTCTGATGAGCGCCTCTGACTTTTTTGTTTTGTGTGAGAAAACAACACAGCAGACGAGCCTGTGCTGTGTGTGTGCCATGCTGCGTGTGTTTTTTAAAACAACACAGCAAATGAGTCTGTGCTGTGTGTGTGCCTTTGCTGTGTGTGCCTGTGCTTTGTGAGGTGTGTGTGCCTGTGCTGTGTGTGTTCCTGTGTGTGTTGTATGTGTGCCTTTGCTGTGTGTGTAAATATATACGTTTATTTACGTGCACATCTGTGTACGTGTGTGTGAATAAATATATATATATATATATATATATATATATATGGGTGTGTGTGTGAATAAATATATATATATATATATATATATATATATATATATCAGTCTCTATCTATTCGTTTCTCTATCGATCTATGCTTCTCTATCTATCTATCTATCTTTATATATTTCTGTCTCTATATCTATCTATCTATCTTGTATTGAAAAAACTCTTCTAGACATATGTTTTAAATTACAAAAGTTTATTAAAAGTTCATTCCAGGCATTACACACTAAAAAGCAAGGAAGCATCTCACTGACACAGGCTGCTCATTGGAACAGCCTCTGTCCATGATGACACAGGTCTCCTGGGCAGACACTGTCAGTCAGAAGACTTTCCACACAGATCCACAACCTGATTGGTTTCAGTAATGAAGCAAGGCCCAGCCCCCCTGTTCCCAGTAGTGGAGAAGTCTGAGGGCTGTCTTTAACACAGCAGATATTAGCACAAATTTGATCTTATGTGATATCTAAGTGAAAAATGCATGAATTTCAAAAATTCTAAAAGTATTTCAACTTGCTTTTACGAGATCTTTACAGTGATGTGATCCAAACTGTGTTGAATTTACTGTCCGTTTAAAGGGGTAATAACTTTTAAATCCTAAAACAAGTATTTCAAAGAATATGTTTAAACATTCAAAAAGTGTTATTTTTGCTTTTTCTGCATGACTAAGGAGTGATCTGAAGGTTGTGAAATATATTTTTCCTGCACAAAAGTAACTTTTATGTAACATAACATTATATATTTACCAAGGTGTGTAATTAACAAACATAATAATGGCAAACAGTTTTTTTCCCTGTTAGATCCCATAAAAAGTACAAAAGAAATAAATATGTTATTGATGACATCATTAGTATCCTAGTTATGTGACTGGGCATTTAAGATTGCTGGCAATATTGAGAGCGGGAGTGCATGACACTGTGTGTGTGTGAGGGACTGTGTGTGTACGAGAGTGCAATTGAGTGCATGCACATGAATAAGAGTATATGCATGTGTGTGAGAGTGAGATCAGGTATGCATGCATGAAAGTGACTTTGTGACCACTTGCAGGGGATCATGTATATGAGAGTGAATGAGTGCATGAGAGCATTTCTGCAATTTAATAGACTTTCTGGAATATAGAGTCATTTATTGAACATTCTAGACAAGGCAACATAGAACTATTGTCATAGGCTATCATAATTACACATGATTTTATAAATGACCTGGGTTATATACAATGATCCGTCTATCTCTATCTATGTACAGTAGGCTCTCAGTTAACCAGCCCCATAGGAATTGGTAGATACCGGATAAATGTAGTTTCTGGTTGTCTGAGAGTTACTATTAAAAAAGGCCTAGATTAGCTGCGCATAGGATGCTCTGCTAAGTATATTTATCAGTGTGGGCTGTTCTAGCAGCAGCAGCTTTCACTCCTCACTTACACATAGGTATGTTTGGCCGGAGGGTGCGGTGCTGAACCCGGGGAATGTAACAACAACACTGCACTGTCTCAGTCCCTCATGCCTGTCTGCTTCCAGGTAACATTGAGACATACAGTGGATGATATCTAGGTGCCTGTAAGCATGTTGTGGCATCACAACCCGGCTCCTGGCATTTGTTGAGCCCTGGCAATTTTTAATTTAAAGTACAGCATTCTGTATTTTTCTGGTTGCTTGAGTTCTGGTTAACAGAGAGTCTACTGTATCTATCTATCTATCTATTTTAATATATACATTATGTAATGCTAGTTAGTAAAATATTTGAATTTTTTTTTTATTCCAATTTTACTCTCCTAATTATTTTACCTATCAGAAAAAATATATATAATTATATTAACACTGACAATTTAAAATTGGACATGCCTGTTTGCTAAAGACTGAACATAAGTATACCTAACATTATATGGCAATGTCAGAAGGCGTGTGGAGGTGCTTTGTTAAGCCTAAAATAAAACCTGTAGGTGCCTGTAATGATTTTCCACCACTATAAGAGTTAACCTGAAATATCCTTTGTGTATTCCTCTAGAGCAGCCCAATGTGTTCCTCACTTCACCTATACATTCTCAAACATTTGCAGACGCAGTGAACCAGTTTAAACTGGTTGACACTGCTTATGACAGGATATTAGCTATTGAGAGGCTGCATATATTAGCTGCTAGAACAGACAAATGATTTACACTTACATGGGGGAAGGGGAGTGTCCAGGAGCTTGTGTGCTACCCACTTAGATGTCCTGATATGTTATCAGACTGTTGTAGACAACACAGATGTGCATGGAAATGAAAACATTGCTTTATGCTGATTGCTGGGCATTATTAAATATGACTTCTTGGTTTCTTTGAAACTCTAAAGACTTTTCAAGGACATAGACTCCAAAATAATTTTTCCAATCCTTCTGCAATTACTGTTGACCCCTCTGTGAACGTATAATTTCAGTATTAACCTTCTATAGCTCTCCTGTGGAGATGGTGGATGAGCATCACTCTCTTAAACAGTGATGGAAATATGATAATGCTTGATTTTTGCAAATGGTAAATGTAAAATTAAATTAGATCATTTACAAAATTATATACTCTATGGGCCTCGTTAAATTAGAGTTGCTTGTTAACACGTAGCTCGAAAATGTTATCTTAGCTCGATTTGCGTACTACGATTCGTCTTTACGTTCCTCGCGTTTGACTTTGCGCGATTAGGCTCCGTGGAGTGCAATGTGGTAAGTCTCGCATTCAATGCCATGGCGTTCAAGCTCGTACCTCGCAAATCGAGCGAGATTCGCTACAGGGACAAAATAGCACCTGCAAAGGGTTTACTTACTACCTAGAGACAACGTAAAGTGTAAAATGTCCACAACAGTGTAGTTAAACATATAGGGAAAGTATGGAAGGGCATTACAATTACTTGCACAATAATCCCCTTCCCCCAAAATCGAATGCATTATAAAAACAATTAGTTCTTATATCTTGGAATGGTCATGCACATGCCAATATGAACAGCCATACTGCAACATACACAAAGCAATTAAAGACACACTACCTGATTAAATAGCAACACAAAAACATTGAAATGATTCAATATTAACCCTTTATTACTCACAGAGGCTCTATTGTGGCCCCTAAAATATCAATATAATTGTATATACATTTTGCTCATCACATCTACATTTCATATATCAAGTACACAGAAAACAATTTAATATCTGCTGTTCACTCTTTTAATTGTGTCTGACTCTCTGTGACCCTATGGACACATGCAGTTAGGCCTCTCTCAGTGCTTTTCTACAAGGTTTGCATGTCACATACTGGAGTGGGTTGTCAGTTCCTTCTCTAGTGTATTGGGATTTGTCCTACCTCTCTGCTTTCACCCACCCACCTACACTGGCCCTTAATGGTATAAGCCCCCCTCACCAACACCACTTAAACTAAACTTGTTTTTCGCGCTACTTTACTATGCACAGCTTAATTGAGACACGCGTAGCTCGTACGTATGTATTAGGAATTGCGTGCGCTCCAACGGTGTACGAGATATCGTCCCTCGCTCGAAGCTCGCAGTACTTCTAATTTAATAGCGTTGTAACTTTGTCAAATTTGCAGCACGTAACCCTTATGTTCAAACTTCGTATTTACGCGGCTGGAATTTAATGGGGCTGTATGTCTCCAAGTGCTCTGTGTAAATGTCTTTAGTTAATTTATTTCAGTGTTTTTTAACAAGGGTTTTCAAAATTCCACTGGTACACAAAGCAAAGTTTAAAGGTTATTGCAAGATATTAACAAGAATAATAACTTGCATTTAGACCAGTGTGCATATTAGACTATGAAACTGTAAACAATAGCCATTTAGTATTTTAAATATCAGCATCATATTGTATCAAATGCAGTAGATCACATATAATAGTTGTCAAACTGCGAGATGTCATCACACTTTGGGTGGTGCGTACGAGTTAGGCGAGGCGAGCCATTAACACGAAGCACTTAGCCGATGAGCGGCGAAGGGGCTCATTGCTGCGAGCCTCTCAATGTGAGGCGAGCCGTTAACACGTAGCAATTAGCCATCGCTGCGAGCCTCGTTAAGCCACTACAACGAACTACAACTATCAGCACAAACACAAAGCGGCAATGAAACAAACGGGACTTAGCTGCAAAACACTTCCTAAACGCGAGATCGCCTTGCACTGCAGGGGGGTGACAAAATTACGAGACGCGAGACTTAGAAATAAAAAATACGAGACACAGGATTTCGAAAAAAAAAGATACCAGACAAAAAAAATTATAAGATTAACGGACGAACGCGAAAACGAAAAAACAATAAAAAAACACTAATTACACCCCCAAAAATTACAAAAACATCACAGACAGCAAGGGCCAACAGCAAGGATGTCTGGGAGTGAGGTGGAACGAGAATTTCGCCACTGAAAATCGCCAAGTCAAAAACAGTTAACAAATTGTAGCAAATTACAAAAGAACGGAGGGCCCTGTTATTGAGTTTAAAATCAAGCATACACAGTGCTTTCCCTAAAACACCCAATAATATGGAAAACTCACAAAATACAATCTAGAGGGTACGGGGGAGGTATAGAAAGGTGAGATAAAATATATTGCGCATATTTAGGCTGAAGCTGATACACTTCTTTAAACAGATGCGTTTTTAGTGAAGTCATGAAGGATTTGAGGCAGGAGGATAGTCTAGTGGAGCGAGGCAAGGAGTTCCAAAAGAATTGGGGTTAGCACAAGAAAAGTCCTGAAGATGGGAATGAGAGGAGGTAATAAGTGAAGAGGAAAGAAGAAAGTTATTAGCAGAGCAAAGGGTATGGTTCAGATATTATTTAGAGACAAGAACAGAGATATAAGAGGGTGCACTATTGTTGAGGGTTTTTATTCCTAGTAAAACCTCATGTTTTTTTTGTTGAAAAAAGTAAATATCTCCACTTGGCACAGACATTACAACTTCTTACTGTTATAATATTGTATAATCCTCAGAAAATGTACACAGTGCATACATTTTATTGAAATTCCTTTTAAACGGTAATCCAAGATTCTTTGATGCCTAATTTGCAAAATTCTGCTTCTTATATTGTAGTATTATATGAACAATTAGTCCATGCCATTCTTGGATTTTGATGGAAGTTTATCACATTTAAATGCTGTTGCATATGTATTGGCTAGACATCAAATCTTAAGAGTTATGACTTTCTTAAACTTGCTCAAAGGCCTACTCAACTACATGCATTTATATGGTGCTTCACTTACACAGATATGTAAAGTGGATATTTTTGCCGACTCTCTCAGTGTTATAACTTTTCTGCTGGAGTCATATCTTTTTCTGGTTGTATATCATATGCCAAGAATGTTCTGTGCTGTCTGTGCTTCATATATGCGGTGTGTTGCTTGTATGTAGCATGTATGTATTCCCTTTGTGTATTTGACCTCTTTGTACAAATATATGTTAATGTCAGAAATCTAACTTTATCCATAAAATTTACATGAAACAGCATAAGCAAATCTTCAAAACCAGGCTTTGTGTGAGACCATATGCATTTTCGCACGGCTAGGGCAAGACGGTGGAACGAGAATTTCGCCACTGAAAATCGCCTAAGCGAGGAAAATAATGGCTGGCACAAAAAATTAAAATGAGGCTACACGACCCTGAACCGCGCAAAACACTGGCAAACGCGTAGCACTTTACACATCACACTACGACCTACAAAATTCACTATTACAAAAGCCGGAAAATGGTCATGAGACGCGTAATACATTAATAACATTACGAATATACAATACCGGTTTACACAAAAAACCTACGGCTTTACCTCGCGCACGCAGCCTATTTATAATGAACACTTGGAACACTCTATAAGCAGGGCACCAACACTCAAAATGTATATTCTAAGCTGTCGGAAAATACAAACAGATTGTTAGCTCTTCAGCCTATTGCTCGCTGCACATATTAATTATAAATACTTAAATTATATTAAATTATTGAATATATAATTCATTGTTACTTAACTACATATACATAAAAATATATATCTGTCTTTATCATGACTCATTAAGGTGCTCAGAGGACCAAAAGTACATGACAGGAGAGGCCGAAGGCGCACAGCACAAGACGGTTTACATTGTGTGTCAAACACCATTCCCAATTTTTTTTATTTTATTGCCCCGTCATTTTTGATGGGCAAGTCGCTAGTTATAAATGTTACTCAACAAATTCACATCATGCTCATACACCATTTTGGTTGTAATGTCTTGGCCATTCAGGTGGGAGGATAGTTGATAGGGATGGTTTGGACTCCTTAAAATTCTGCATTATATATTTCTGTGGTCTTAACAAAATAAAAAAATCTATAATTTGTTTCATAGTTCAGGTGATGAGTGAAAGAACTTACAAATTACAATGATTTAAAGTTCAGGAGTGAAGAAAAGAAGAATGCAAAAAAAAGTAATGGTTGGAAGATTTAAGAGTAATATGCAAAAGTACTACTCTACCGAAAAGGTAGTAGATATGGTAGGGACAAACACAGTAAAGGACATGAATGGAATATACATTTAATTAAGCCAAGATTTTATGTCAAATGGGCAGACTTGATGGATATTTTAGTTGTAATCCGATGTCAAATATATGGGCCATATTCAATTCGAAGCCCGCAACTCGACCTGTGAGTGAGTTGCGGGCTCCCGTTCGTCTCAGATTGCGATGATATTCAATTGCTCACCACCGCAAGTTACGGGCCCCAAGCCAAAATCGTAAACTATGCACTGGTTCAGAGCACTACAGGGCGGGAACATGATCAATTTAGCAAGCCCGTAACTGCCCATTTCAAATCAGCCAATAGAAAATGAGAGTTCGGGGGTCCAATATGCGCTCAGACTGGCAAATCTCGAAAATAAAGAATTATGAAAATCAATGCCAATACTGTTCTAGTCCATATGGGTGGCCTGATATGTATTAACTCATTGATACCCAAGATCGATTTAACCCCTAAATGAGACATGAAAATAATATTTATTTCCTGCTTTTTTGCGGGCTTGAGACTGCTGTCTTTCATCGCTTTCCCCGTTATTTACAATGCAGTGGTGATTTCTTATTTGCATTTACAGTGCTATGAACAGTGGTTTAACCCACTTGCGAGTCCTCTCTAGTACTTGCCATTTACGGGTGTGACAACATTTGCGGGCTTGGGGAAATTAAGCAATTGAGTAGTGATTTGTGATTTTAGCCTTGTGAAAGATCAAATTCTTCTGGAGGCTGTAAGTTATTATTTTCTGAAGCCCGTAACCCAGAAGCCGTTCTATGCCTGCAAAAAGATGCCAATTGAATAGCAAAGTAGCTTGCGACCTCACTTACGTGGCACTTTATCACTCCGGATCTCCCAAAACCTCAATTGAATGGGGGCCTATGTTTGCATATTTCATGTCGACAAATTACAGGAACAGGGTCAGACAGTCACAATTTTATTGCTGCTCATTTCAGGATGCAAGCAGTAAGATATGAAACAAAAACAAATAAAAAAACATTTAACCCTAACTGGTACCCATTCACCAAATGTCATACTATTTCAGTACATACCAAAAATATCAATTGCATTGCTTCTGGGTTGGGGAATGTCTCAAACCCTTTTATTATATTGCTCAGAAGTAATTTGATATTGAACATTATATTACATGATTTTATAGTGTATATATATATATATATATATATATATATATATATATATATATATATATATATATATATATATATATACTATATATATTACACAGTGCCAGAGGAAGAACAAAAAGGAGGACGTAACTGTGTGATTTCTGAGAATGGGTTTTAAGAAATGTCTTATGGTGCACTAAGCTATAAGATGGAGGAGGGGTTGGTTTCTCTTAACTCTTTAAAACCAAAAGGCCACGGTAAAAGAAAAACCTATAAAAAAAAGCATGTGTTCAGTCACAGCGGGGAGGCATCGAGAAAGTCTATGGTTTCAAAGAATGAACGTCTTTTATCTTTTTCTATGCTTCTCCTTGTATTACAATGAACAACTTAAGACCTAAAACTTGATACAATACAAAGGGCCATGAGAAGGTAGTTTCTCCAGCTGCTTCTTCTTTCTCAGGTCACTCCAAGTCATTGTATAATGTGGTCTGCTGCTTTAATGACCTAAACCTTTCATGTCTCAAATGCAGTTGTCATTGATTGATGACACAGATAACCGGTATGTGACATTATTTCAGCATTATCATTACTGCAAGACACATTCTTGATTATTATGCCCCATTTATGATTATGTTCTGTGCTTTCTCTATTTAGCAATTCATAGTTACAGTGCTAATTATATATAAGATCCTTTTTCATCCTTCCCTGTGTATAAGCATATATTTTATCTTTAGTTTACATAAACCTTCTACAACACAAGCATTGTTTTCTAAATTACTATTCCTAAAAGCTTGCTTGATATTATTGACAGAATAGAGCAAATATTTAATCTGTACTCTGTATTACTTTGCCAGAGAAATATTTTATATACATAGTGTGGCTTAATATTCATTTTACAGAGAAGATTCTTAAGCTGGTTTGATGTTTTATTACAATTGTTAATGATTATGAAAAAGGCTATTATATGTAAAAGCTGCAATCAGTGCTAGTCTATTCAAATAGTGATTCATTTTCTAAACAAAGCACTGCATGAATTGCTTATAATTATCTTCTATTCTTACATTTTTAATTGCTGTCTTTTTTCTCACAAACACTACTTTGGAAGATTTTGTGTGTGAAGACTTGTGGAGATTCTAAATATGAGTGAAGGATCTTATCAAGAATTTGAGTTAAACCCTTATGACAGACAGTCTACCATGTACAGATTTTATATCACACGCTGTTGGTGTGTAATTCAGGTAGTCACTGGCTGTTACATGGCACAGTGGTGTTAGCGATGGTGACACTATCATGGCAGATCACATGCACAGGCTTCAGGGCGCATTTTGCGTGATTGAGTAAATGACGAGTTTCTCCAGCATACATTGTCTTTATATATTACTAGCAATTTTGAGACTTGGATCCTGCACTCTACGCTGCACTCTAATAACATGGTATGGCTTAATTAATTTTGCTCAGTAACAGTTTCATAGTTACAATTTCAAATAAAAGGTCTGTTTTTTATGGTGATCAAAACTGCCTGGATCTTTCCTTCCATTAATATCAATAAAATTGTGGTCTGAATGCTTTAAACTATGGTCTTGCCCTGGATAGAGAACCTTGCAGCCAAATGCCTATTATTTATTATTATTATTATTATTATTATTAATAATAATAATAATAATAATAATAATAATAGCCTTTATTTGTAATGCAACACTATATTCCTTAGAGCTAAACAGGGTAGATACAAGTCAAAAACAGTTAAAAAATTGTAGCAAATTACAAAAGAACGGAGGACCTTGTTATTGAGTTTAAAATCAAGCATACACAGTGTTTTCCCTAAAACACCCAATAATATTAAAAACTCACAAAATACAATCTAGAGGGTACGGGGGAGGTATAGAAAGGTGAGATAAAATATATTGCACATATTTAGGCTGAAGCTGATACACTTCTTTAAACAGATGCGTTTTTAGTGAAGTCATGAAGGATTTGAGGCAGGAGGATAGTCTAGTGGAGCGAGGCAAGGAGTTCCAAAACAATTGGGGTAGAACAAGAAAAGTCCTGAAGACGGGAATGAGAGGAGGTGACAAGTGAGGAGGAAAGAAGAAAGTCATTAGCAGAGCAAAGAGGATGGTTCGGATAGTATTTAGAGACAAGAACAGAGATATAAGAGAGTGCACTATTGTTGAGGGTTTTTATTCCTAGTAAAATCTCACATTTTTTATGTTGAAAAAAGTAAATATCTCCACTTGGCACAGACATTACAACTTCTTACTGTTATAATATTGTATAATCCTAAGAAAATGTACAGTGTGCGTACATTTTATTGAAATTCCTTTTAAACAGTAACCCAAGATTCTTTGATGCCTAATTTGCAAAATTCTGCTTCTTATATCGTAGTATTATATGAACAATTAGTCCATGCCATTCTTGGATTTTGATGGAAGTTTATCACATTTAAATGCTATTGCATATGTATTGGCTAGACATCAAATCTTAAGAGTTATGACTTTCTTAAACTTGCTCAAAGGCCTACTCAACTACATGCATTTATATGGTGCTTCACTTACACAGTTATGTAAAGTGGATATTTTTGCCGACTCTCTCAGTGTTATACCTTTTCTGCTGGAGTCATATCTTTTTCTGGTTGTATATCATATGCCAAGAATGTTCTGTGCTGTCTGTGCTTCATATATGCGCTGTGTTGCTTGTATGTAGCATGTATGTATTCCCTTTGTGTATTTGACCTCTTTGTACAAATATATGTTAATGTCAGAAATCTAACTTTATCCATAAAATTTACTTGAAACAGCATAAGCAAATCTTCAAAACCAGGCTTTGTGTGAGACCATATGCATTTTCACAAGACTAGGGCAAGATAGTCACAAAAACAAGTAGTGATGCAGAAGGAGCCAAAGGCCCTACTCAATACATACAGCAAGTGAACTTCACTCAGGTCTTGTCTAGTAAGTATAGTTTCAAAGCTTGGAGCACCTTGTCCTATTTGGCAAATACTCATCAGGCTTTGAATAAGTAGCAAAAAGCCTTAAAGTAAATAGACCATCCATTAAACACGTACACCATTTACATGATCATATGATAATGTAAATGGTGCTTTTGCAATGTATTATCTTCCCTATAACTATAACTCAAAATTATGATAATAGCCCAGTCTAGGGTTTTATTCTGGTCTTATAGCTTGCTGGAAGAAGCATTAGATATAAAAAAAATAGTATAGCTCACAAGCAGCCAGCTGAGGATTGGGTGCTATGTATATAATTCAGGCATAGTCTAGTTATTTAGATATGTGCTTAAAATATATTTTCTTTTATCTTTTATGGGGATCAGTGGCAATAATAGTGTATTAGTTTCACCTAGGAATGTCATATTTTCTTTACCTTGGGTAAAAATCAGAGAGCCATAACATCAAGCAATCTTTTGTACCTAGGCCGCCAAAATGTTCAAAGGTACCATAAGCTTTCTTTTAAACCCCAATCTCCTAACCATTTTATTTGAACATTGTAATAAAAATGTGCTGTCTTTCAATAGAAAATAAAAATTAAGAATAAAAATAATGTCAGTTCAACAATTTAATCAACTTTTTCCCTTTCCAATCGAGATATTAAGATCTCATTGTGAAATTATCAATAACATATAAATGATATATTTTAGTTTTAAGGTTATTCCTAATTAATTACCTCATGATAAATGGATCCTAAAAAGTTGGAAACTAAGGCCTGCATTCCATGGCTCCCAGAAGAACTCCTATAAGGCTGACTTGCAACTATGGGAGTTTTGAAAAGCACATTTGCAGAGCTATTCTACTGCTCATACAAAAAAGAATCCTGTAAAACCTAGTGACTTGCACATTAGCTCTAACATATGCTTGCAGCGTGCTTGTAGAAGAGTCTGAAAACTCAGTAGTCTCTCTACAGAAGACTGAACAAACTACACTAGCTATAACATCTTCCCGTATTCCTATCTATTTATAAAAATCCCTTTCCATGGCAGGGAAGGGTTAAAATAATAATAAAATGAATGCAGGTGGCGTATGACCCCTTCCTCGTATGAACTGGGTTGCCCCTTAAATATCCATTACACTCCAAGCACCCGGGTATCCCACTGTGATTCCCCCTTAATACAGACAACCTCCTGTAAGTCTGGGTATCCTCCCAGGTTTCCCACAACTAAAGTTTAATTGAATATTAACCCATTACCATATGGGCCCCTATTGACCATCATGGTACCTAATATTAACCCCTATACCATGAGGATCCATAGGGACCCACATGGTATACAAACTATAATCATGGAGGATTTTGTCACTGCGCCTTTACCTTATATACTATTTTTGCAGATTCCAATTAGCTGAAATATTTGTCAATATTTGACCTTTAACTAGTCAGTTATGGGGTGGGAGTATATCAAACACTCAAATCTGATCTGTCCTCTTCTTTCTAAATCGAAGCTCTTGGTCCTCATCTTTGGCCCATGGAAATGGGAATGTTAAAAACAGGGATGTTTAAAACAGAGAAACTTTTATATACCTTTAAAGGGCTGTAGATAAAAAAAAAAAACATGTTTATGGAGTATGTAAGAAACTAACAACATTAGCAGATTCTGCCATCACAGTAAAACTGTGATCAGTACAGACCAGGGCTTTCAAATTTACTTGTGATTCTCTTCTACTTACAATGTGCAACTCATGTGAATCAACCAACGAGTCAACAAATCTTACCCCCCCACACTCTCTCCGCCCCTCTCAGGCTCTGAGCCATCAGAAGTGTGAACGATACAAACATGAAAACCTTCATACACAAGTAGATTCTACTAAAGTGAAAGATTTCCCTTAAATGCTTTTCCGCTCCTGATTTACACAGTAGCCAATGTTATTTTGTTACATACTTCACAAACACATGATGTTTTTTTCCAAAACTGCAGTGGTCCCTTTAAGTTGTTATTTAACCAGTTGACAGGGTTGTAGTGCCACTTCAAAAGGAATAAAATGACATAATATTTTCATGAGTGTGTATACAGACAAACAGTGTAAACACTTGTCTGCTTAACAGAAAATGAAAACAAAGCTTTTGCGAGAGAAAGATGGAGAGCTTAACACTGTTTATCACCAAGAGGCTCGCAATTGAAAAACAAACATTGTGTTGACTGTTGTTGCGGATTCTGTATACCTAATCATATTCCTGCTGTTATCACAGCTGTTATGTTCTTTGTTTTTGATGACTCAAAGACAGATGTCCAAAATTGCCCTCGATCACTTCCAGCCTTTTCAAACTCATTATGCAATCAATTAAATATGTCTGTCTATGGACCTTACTCAGATGATGCTACGTCAAGAAGCAAATCATGCAAATAAATGTCTAATGGAAGATACGGTTGTCAAACATATGCAAATAGGATGTTATTGGGTTTTATCATTTCTAGAGCCACAAGCATGAATGAGACAAGCCATATAGCAGATGAGAAGAAAATTGCAAGATATTGTCTATATTTAAATTTAATTAAGTTTATAACATCTAGAAGTTTAGAATGTGCTTGCACAATAAGTTTATCAATAGTGTTTGAATTTATGTATGATCTAGAACAGGGACATCTTACATTGGGGACCAGATATATCTTGCAGTATATCTTGCTTGAGTGAGGGATGTACCAAGAGCTCAATCATTTTAATATATTTCCCTGTGCTGATATATCCTGAAACTGTAACCTTGATCAAGCATTGAAGGATAACAATGGACAGTCTGCTCTACTGGCCGAATCCAGCCATTGAAGGCTGAAGTTAGGCCAGAATTTCTTGATATCTTTGTGAGATCAAATGAAATGAGTGAGCAACTGACTGACTCATCTGCACTGGAGGTGGACAACTCCACCCTAGATGACTGTGACTACTCTAAAACAGTTTCATAAACACCACTAAAAGGCCATATTCCAGAATACCGCACCACAGGGGGGAGCTACAGCAAAGCACCAGGGCCCAGAACAGAGTTGGGGCCCTGTTCTACTGCCTATGAAGTAGTGGTCTGGCCATCTACATATAGTTTTGGATTGCTGGGGGGGGGGGGGGAAATAATTTGGAAAGGGGCCATTCATTAGCCACTGCACCACCACCAACAGTACCTCATTGAGCACAGTTAATTAGAATGATTGAGTGACTGATTCATTCACTTGTGTTTACAGCTAGGCATATTATGAAATGCTGCCCTGTTGATGCTGCTTGAGAATTGCGTTTTACACAAGGGGCCAGGTGTATTAAAGGGTGAAGGGTTGGAGAGCTCTTGGAGAACCTCTTCACTGAGTTTGCCAACACTGCCCCATTTTAGTAGATGTCCCTAGGTCTAATTTACCCGTACACTTAACAGTTATTGTTAAAGGGACACTATCACCCCAACAATAAGCTGGTTTAATCTAATCTAATTTAGTGTAAATCATTTCTGAGACACCAAACACTGCTTATGCAGCTAATTTGTGCTCATGTGCACTCAGTATGCTAACTTGAGGCTCAGAATGCTTGATCATTGTTGGGTAGGGAATCTAACTGCATGGTAACATTAGGGGGCACTGTTTTGGCCGCTACATAAACAGACAAGCAAACTATGACACTAATTTGAACATCAAAGCAGATCATTATTTATGAGCCACTCATTTCCATAATAATACAACACAAATAATGCAAACTATTGCAGGAATGGTTCACTTTAGAAAAAATGGTGAGCCAATTTTCATTCTTTTTAAGAATAACTTAAAAGCACAATGTGAGTTTGGAGTGACAGAGTCCATTTAACTATGCAAGTGTTATATAGTCAGGATGTGACTTCATTAACAATTTCAAATGGCAGCACTTTTTATGCAGCCATATGTCCTCTGTGAGGAGGGAATTTTCCATCATTACATTCTGGGCATCGGATATGCCCATTATTGATAACTGCTGTGACTTGTCTAAGAGTCAGATATTTTTAAACTGCTGGAGAGGTTTTCAGTGCTGACCAATGTCTTTCTGACATGCAAGACCCTCTCATTAGCACAAGTACTAACTGGTCACTTAAACTTCCCCTGACAAGAGGCCCGTGGGTGTAACAACTGCTGAGATTGTCTGAATAGCTGTGTTAAAGCATGAGCAACAATGCACATAAATGCCATAGACAGACAGACTGCACCCTTCCTAAAAAAGCCACAAAATGTTAAAAATGTATATAGACATATAGTAGGAACCAAAATGAATCATAGATCAAAATGATTGAGATTCCTATAAGATATTTGTGGAGGTGTCTGAATGCAGTCATCTTTAGTGATGCCATGAATGTACATATTGTACTATATCTTACTAAACCATTTCCATATTTCAGGCTATTTCCTATATTCTATTGTGTTGAACCAAGTAAGAATGTATAACTCATTGGATCCTTGATGTTTTGTTTGTTAGAAATAACATTAGAAGATTGCATTTATTTGATCCCAGGTTCTCAATATTTAATTTGTGTTCTGTGAGTCTGATTTTATAGGCATATAAATTCAAAGATGGGAAGCAGAACCTAGGGATTAATGAAAAGTTGTCTTGGTATCTCACTCACAAAATAGGGAATTAAGGAAGCATTTTGCGAGCCAGATAAAAGTCCCTTGTACAAAGTTTGCGATCAGTACCTATCAGTGGGTCACAGCTCAGTCAATTCAGAGTTTTGTTTTCTTTTAAGAGTGATCAGGTTAGGAAAGAGAGGAGATTAGTGGACATGAAAAAATGGATGTTTAAGAAGTAAAATGTTTAGGAAGTAAGATACTCTCAACTAACTACAGCTGGACTTGCACTTTACTCATTGCATACATGTGGAGTAGGTAGAATGAGGTTTTAATGAGGATAACATACAGTAGCATGCCATCTGATTTGCTATAGGAGCTGTGAGTATGTAGACTGACAAAGTTTAGAAATAGTAGCTATGGCTAACAAAGCCATTTGGGTAAGACCACTGCATGACTTTTTAGATCAAACTAATCAACATTATACAAAATAGGTACCTATTCTTATCAACTTCACTGTAATAACTATTTATAATTACTATAATCCTCAGTAAGTTGCTAGACCTGCTAAAAAAGCTGGAATTATATCACCGAAAAATAACAAAATAGTGTTAAATTGGTTTGTTTCACTGTGATGTGCTTGAGGGCCATATTGACTGTGAGACTGCCCCCTGTTAGGACACTCCTTATAGACAATACCCCAGTGATACAGATGTTTACCTGTGGTGAAAAACATGTAGATTGTGGGTCAGTGGCATGGAGTGGTGTAGAGTGCAGCAGCGGGAGAGTCTTTCTTGACAAGCTTGATGAGCTCTCCTTGCTTCCAGTTTGCACCAGCTAGATTGGGAGTGATGGGGAGCAGGACCACTGAAGAATATAAGGGCAGTTTTTGCATCACCTGATATTACGGTATCAAAAGATGTAAGATCCTTACTCTAGAGTGAGATGGTTGTTTGGTGGCTAAGGAACATGTCTTGCAGAGAGAATTCTGATTGATAATATTGTTTTAGCAATTTTTACAATTATTGGTTTAGAGCCATCTGATATGTGTTTCTACTGCTGTCGCGGTTAGGAAAGTCAGAGTAGGCCATTAGTGTATATGGTCCTCTCAAGAGGATCCAGTGCTTTTCAGAAATAAGTGTGTAGTTTGGCTTTCCTTTTGATTTTGGCACTGTTTGGCTCTACAGAATATGTTGGCGCATTAGAAATAAAGGATAATAATAACTGGGTCCAAAGACTTGTAACAGGATGGGTATCTCTTGGCCATATGTGCTAAAAGCTAGAAATTTCCATAGGAAAACATAAGACTAGAAAAGTTCTACACAAGCTTTTTAATACTTAGCTGTTTTGTTGATATAATCTCCTTACACATGGACATGTTCCAGGCGATATGAGTAAAGCACAGCCTATTTTTATTTATTTTTTTCAGGTGGCATGATTTTGTCTTCAATTCCCATGAGATGTAATTTTTTTACTAGAACAGCACAGCATGGAAAGATATAAAAAAACAAGTTTAGCTTCTAGTAAAATAACTAGCAGTATATGATTAGCAGTACACAATGGGCTAAATTCACTAAGATTCTTAATGAAGGGTTACTATAGACTGCTACGTATCGCAGCTCTTTGCGGCGGCCTTCTTTACATTTTTTACAAAACTATGTCATTATGTTTAGGCCCTTGAACTAACATGTCTTTTACTTTGCTGTGTAGGTGACTGATTTCTATGTTAATTAAAGTAGAGATTTGATTTTTGTTTCCAATAGAAATCTTCAACAAAAGAACCAGAGGGAATTAGGAGAAAGACAGAAGTATTTGATTATACTGTGATATGATCATACTATGAATATGTCTTTAAATGAATATGGAAAGTTCCTGGAATAACTAGGTATATAATATACTGTAGATGTGTGTCCTTGGGCGTAGGAGCGCTAAAACATTTGGGGGGATAATTCAACCCTACTCCCAGGACAGGAAGTAGGGGCAGATCTTCCACTGGTATACCTGGTGCAATGCTCATTGCTGAAGTGCCCCTCAAAAAATTCTCAATGCCTCTAGCCCCCAATATAATTAAAAAGTAAAAACTTACACACATATATATATATATATATATATATATATATATATATATATATATATATATATACTGTCTATATATATACTGTATATACACATATATATTTTATTATAGTACTAGTAACTTGCCCGTCACAAATTACGGTGTAATATGTTATGATCAATTGTCTGTGCTGTCTCTCTCTGTGCTGCCTCGGTATGCCCTCTGTCTCAATCTGTGTGCCCTCTACCTCTCTCTGTGAGTCCTCTCCCTCTCTGTGTGCACCCTCTCCATGTATCCTCTCTCTCTCTGCGCTCTGAGCGCTCTGTTTCTCTCTCCTTCTTCCTCACCCCCTAATATCTCTCCCTCCCTCCCTGTCTGCCTACCTCCCTCTCTCTCTCCCCTCCTTCTTCTCTCCCTACCTCTCTTTCCCTTTCTTTCTATCCCTCTATCTCGGCCTCCCTCCTTCTTAACACTCCCTTTCTCTCTGTTCACCTCATCTCTCTGCCCCTCTCCCCCTCCCTCTCTCTCCCTCCCTCTGTCCCCCTGCTCTTACAGCCCCCTGTATTCACGGACTCCAGGAAGGCTATCAAAATGGACCTGATATGTATTCTAAGGACTGTGACAATTTGTCTTTCATTTATGTGTAATGTTTAAAGAATTTGTGTCTGTGTTCAGAATGTGCTCTGCGCTAGTGACTTGCTCAATATTACTGGTTGAAGGGATATATTTCATAAATAAGCTAGCTGCAGCCTTGAATACTGCACTGTAATAATGTTGTTTCTGCCATGTTGTGTTCAGCACACCATGTTTGTTAGTGTGACCCAACGTTTCTGCAAGAATTTAGATGGATATATGGCCCTTCAGATAAACCAAAAGATTGCAAATAGGACAAAGATAGTTACTTACCCCTTGGAATGTTTGCTCTGTCAGAAAGGGCACTAAGGGGAGGATATGGGTTAATACATTAAACAGAAACTTCTAGAGCTTATATAGAATTGGGGAAAGTGTCTCATTAATCCTGTTTATATCACATTATATGATATTCATTGTCTGATGTTGATAGAGGTTAACAATGGTTTATTCGATATGTTAAGTATTATGATATTAATAATTCCATTCCCCCAACCTCCAGGTGGGCATTTAGTAGAGAAGCCAGACCTAACAGATAACCTCCCTCAAGCCCTGGGATCTAGAGACAGTGAGAAGAATACCAGATGGAGAGATCAAAAAAGAGCTGTAGGATAAACCAGAGGGGGTTGGCTAAAGAAAGTGGGGAGAGGGCAATGTAAGTTTTTTATTTGTTTTTTAAATGTTTCTGAAAGGAGAATAAAGTTAGTCTCCATCTGATACACTACTCGAATGGTGTGTACTCCTGTGATTTCCTGAGTTCTCCTGAAGGATGCTCCTGGTGTGACAGTAAGATCTGGGCACTGAGATAAGCCTAAACTCACAACATGGAGGGATTTCAGTAGCAGAAGGCAGGAAGATTTGGGGTGAAACTGTTACCCCTTCCCTCAGGGTTGTGACAAATTGGTGGCAGACGGTGGTATCACGGTGCATGAACCAGCAGCCAGGATGGCATATGGAAACTTATCCAAGGTGGAAGATAAGCCCTTTTAGGAGTGCCTTGCAGGAGCAATATGATGCCTGGATAGGGCTTGTTGGTGCCTGGATAGGGCTTGTGTTTGGTTGGAGATAATGCATGGGCTCTGGAGTATTTGGAATGAAACTGGTCCCCCTTCCCTCGGGTTTGCGACAGGGTAGTACCATCCTTTTTGGGAACATCAGCCTATGGACTGCATGATGCTACAATCACACACATGGCTAGAAACTCCCGAATTTCTTTCTTAATGCTGTCCTTAACTAACATAGGAATTCTGCAGGGTAATTGCTTAATGGGCACCTAACCTGGGGGAAGGACCTCATGCTTAATCAAAGAGGTACAACCTGGTAACGTCAGAAATAGCAGTGGATATTGGCTTACCACATTCAGAAGTTGTTACTCCTGCTGAGGCTTAAGATTAGGAAAATAGATAGTTGAGGCATCTCTTTCTCCCACATGATTTGGAGCAACGAGGTCAGGCAGTTCTCCTTCCTCTTGGCAGTTCTCCTTCCTCTTGGTTGTTGTCAGGCATATGGCCATTACCAGGAGCTCCCGGGAGTGGTACTGCTACAACACATTTACACTGAGAGATTTTTGTCCAACCTGATCTCATCTAGCCCTCCTAGATATTTAGTGACATTCAACTTTCTTAAGACTGTATGAGGTCCATCCCATATAGACTGGAGTTTATTTTGGGGGTTAGGTACAAACACTAGCATTTGTTGGCCTGGAAGAAACTCTCTTACATGGTCGTACCAAAACTTCTGTTTAGCTTGAGCAGCCAATCAATGCTCTTTAGCCATCCCAGTTATGGCTTCCAGTCAGTCTCTGAAACTCATTACATATGGCACCACTGGCACCTCCTCAACCTGATACTCCTCTTCCCTCTTCCCAAAATTCTCAGAGCAGAATCAAGAGATTATCTTCCTCGTCCTCTTGGTTCTCCTCTATCCAATTGCTAATGTAATAGACCAGGCACAAAGGAATATGGATCCGGATGACGGAGTTCTGGGGACAATCCCTCTGTATGTGTCCAGGGCATGGACAGCCATAGCAGCAAATTTCCCTTCTTGATTCTTGCCGGGACACAGATGCGGCTACTGAGCCCCTATAGACATCTCCGGCATTGTGGCTTCAATCCACACGAAGGGATTTGGCAGGCTGTATTAGAGAGGAGCAACTGAATCAGCAGCTAGGGTACATATTCTGTGGCCTGGATGGGCCTCGCTGAGGGTTAGCTACAAGAGGAGAGTCACGGGGCTCCCATCTAGGAGTCAAGTGGCTTTACCTGAGTCAGGGCGGTGATCCAAGACCCAGGTATGCATACTGGAGGGGTAAAGCTGAAGGGACTACTCCATTGCCCCCAACTGAGCACCATCTTCTACAAACCTTATTTCTTGCCCTTTCCACCACCCATTCAGAGCATGCCTAAGATTACTGACCACCTCCGGGAAGGTTTCTTCTTCCGCTTTAATAAGCTCCCAGAATTGTCTGTGATAGTTCTTAGGTGTGATGGCATATTGGGCTAGCAGCACTAGCTTCAACTCCTCATAATCCTCTGCTGGGATGTTATGATAGGCTGTGCTGGATCATCCTCTCAACAGCCCAACCAAATTCAAATCCATTCCTGTCAATCAATGTGATGGAGTAAAAACCCATTGATATCCCCGGGGGCATCCTCAAACTTCTTTAAGCTGTAATAGGAGAGTTTCAGGCCACTGGATCCACTGTAACTTGTATTACCCTGTAAAGTGGGGGCAATCTTCTCTCTTCACAAAACATTTTCTCTACGGCTACCTCTCGACCCTAAGATACACCAATCCACCAAGCAAGGTATGCAGGCCTGATATCTTCGGACACCTCATACCCCAAGTTGAGTTTACCCTGAGGGGCCAAGTTGAGTTTACCCTGAGGATTAGGTGCTGCACAGGAACTGCAAGTTTACACTACTGAAGCAGCCTCAGGTAGGTCTACCTCATCCAACTTACAGAGTGCCTGGACCATAGCTGGATGATTATTTGATGCAGTCATCTTGATTCTTTGAGTCCTCATTAGCTCCTGTAGTTCAGGTATTGTGAGCTCATCATACTCCACCATGGCTTATACAGAGCAGTATGGTCAGACGGAGGATCCCACCACTGCCACCAGTCCAACCATATGAAAATAGCAGTACCGTTACAGTCCAGAACTCCTACCGGTTAGGTCCTCATATCGGATGGGTATGACTATACTCATTGAGGGAGAGTATAGAGATTATCTTTTGTAAATGTCTTATAAAATTGATTCCCTGAACTAACAAAGTACAACTTTCATACTTGTAATTGTTGACCAGAAGTGACTTTATTGGAGATGAGTAAGAATTTTTATAGGGGACTGAACAAAAGTCTAGTCAGACATTGAATAGGAAACAAATAACATGTCCACATACCCAACTTAAGCCTCCCTTTTCCTTAAGTCTCTTCCATTGCCAACCAATTAACCAAGGTACTATGCCCAGGATGCTGATGTCAGTGGGTAGGGGGGATTCCCAGGTGTGGCCCTGAGGCCAGCAAGTCTTATCTCTTATCTTAATTTACCCCAGTATATGTAGACTGCACGTAGGCACATCTCCCAAGCATGCAAGCATGGGAAAAAGTAAGAAGGACAGATTTTAGCATAGCCACGGCTCAGCTGAATCCTAGGCCTTTTTGTGAGGTACCATGTCCATTGTCAAAGTCATGTTTCTAATGAAAGTACAGGCAGGTGTAGCAGCCGCAATTCCAGAGTGCAACTTCCTGTGCATTCAAAATATCATTCCAACTCAGGAATTAGATCCGTGGAAGCTAAAACACAACTTCCATTTCAGCATAGGTTTTTTCTTAGAAGTGGGGCAGTTGGGAGGTATGTGGTATTCTATAAAAATGTCTCTTAGTTCATTAGTGAATGAGAATTGAAAAATGTAATTCTCAGTATATTAAGCAGCTTTCCAAGAAACTCGTCTTTCAAATGTTTTTTTATAGGCCAAGATTCATTAAATCAATTATTTTTCAAATGTGTTATGTGAGATATCCCACGTCAGACCTTTGTGATACAACAGTTTTAAAGTGAAAATCTCATTTTCAGAGCTGTATACATAAGCCACTTAATCATACTTCCATATAATTATTTCAGTGAAATGAGTGCATGTGTAAATATTTCTGATACATTAAGCTGCATTGTGTGAACGGTTTATGTTTGCTACACTGGACTATTTTGTAAGAGAAGAAAATTCACTGTATGTACTCCTTATATTTCATTATGTTGTAAGGAAAAAAAAATATTTCTTGGCAATCAGTTTGACAGAGGATGAAATATTTCAATTCCTGCAGAGTTTCAAATATGGTTTTTCACTGACTTCATCTAAGTGCAATTCTTGACCCTAAACCTATAGCATAGGCAGCATTGTGCAGCTATTCAAATCCCACAGTGATATTTAGCAGAAATATCTCTCATCAGCCTCTCTCACACCAAGATAAGACCAGTGTGTTTAACCAAGATGGGAAAGTTTCTAGCTCTGATGAACAGTATCAATTGTTAATGTTTATGCACAGTTGATACAGTATATATAAATATATTACATCAATCTTGACACAGCAAGTATGTACTTATTTAAATGGTATATAAATATGAATACTCATAAACTATCTATCTATCTATTGATAGAATTATATGTATATGCAGGGGTGGAAATATTACACAAGCCTGGGAGCCAGGGCTGCTAAACATTATACTGCTGTCTTTTACAGTTGCGCTCAAAAAGTTGCATACCCTTGGCAAATTAGTAATATATGTACCATTTTCAAAGAAAACACGAGTGAGCAGGCAAAACACATTTCTTTTATTTCTTATAGGATTCATATTCAACTGTAGGATATAACAGAATGGCACAATCATAAAAGAAAACATAGCAACAAAGAAAAACATGAAAAATGTTTAAAAGTTTGCATACCCTTAGTGCTGTGTATTGCCCTCTTTAGCATCAATGACAACGTACAGTCCTTTGTAATAGTTATCTACCTAATTCTTGCAGGTGGTATAGCCACCCAGTCGTCTTGGCAAAATGCCTCCAGGTCATGAAAAGTCTTTGGTCGTCTTGCATGAACCGCCCGTTTGAGATCTCCCCAGAGTGGCTCAATGATATTAAGGTCAGGAGACTGTGATGGCCACTCCACAACCTTCACCTTTTTCTGCTGTAACCACTGAAGGCTCAACTTGGCCTTGTGTTTAGGGTCATTGTCATGCTGGAAAGTCCAAGAGTGTCCCCTGTGCAGCCTTTGTGCAGAAGAATGCAAATTGTAGCAAGTATTTTCTGATAAGATACTGCATTCATCTTGCCATCATTTTTCACAAGATTCCCTGTGCCTTTAGAGCTCACACACCCCCAAAACATCAGTGAGCCACCACCATGCTTCACAGTGGGGATGGTATTCTTTTCACTGTAGGCCTTGATGACCCCTCTCCAATCATAGCGCTTATGCTTGTGACCATAAAGCTTTATTTTGGTCTCGCCACTCCAAATTACAGTGTGCCAGAAGCTGTGAGGCGTATCAAGGTGTTTTGGGGCATAATGTAACCGGCCATTTTTGTGGCATTAGAGCAGTAAAGGCTTCTTACTGACGACTCAATCATGCAGCTCATTTTTCTTCAAGTATTGTCATATTGTGCTCATTGACTCAACCACACTGTCTTTTTCCAGAGCAGCCTGTATTTCTCCTGAGGTTACCTGTGGGTTTTTCTATGTATTCTAAGCAATTCTTCTGGCAGTTGTGGCTGAAATCTTTCTTGGTCTACCTGATCTTGGCTTGGTATCAAGAGATCCCTGAATTTTCCACTTGTGATTGAACAGTACTGAGTGGCATTTTCAAGGCTTTGGATAGCTTTTTATATCCGTTTCCATCTTTATGAAGTTCCATTACCTTGTTAAGCAGATCTTGACAGTTCATTTCTTCTCCCCATGACTCAGTATCTTGCCTGCTCAGTACATCCAAGTGAGAGCTAACAAACTCATTGACTATTTATACACAGGCACTAATTGCAATTTAAAAAGCCACAGGTATGGGAAATTAACCTTTAATTGCCATTGTAACCTGTGTGTGTCACATTGTGTGTCTGTAACAAGGCCAAACATTCAAGGGTATGTAAACTTTTTATCAAGGCTATTTGGGTGATTTCTGTTATCATAATGATTTAAAAAGGAGCCAAACATAATAAATTACTAATAAATGACTTCATATGATCACTATCCTTCAATAAAAAAATAATTTTTTTGTATGATCAGTCATATTTTCAAAATAAATGGCAACATTTCAGAATTTCTGCCAGGGTATGTAAACTTTTAAGCACAAGTGTAAATATTTTTCCAAAGTTTAATGTATATCTATGAATGCCTTCCTTACCAAGCTCTTTGAAACAACCAGTTTAGCTCTCAAAAAATCTTCCTTTCTCCTAGGATTTAGATATTTTTGTCTACACCTTTATATATGATAAAGACCCAGAGCAGGGGTTGAAACAATAAGATACTAAAATATTTACAATATCAAGACCTTTGTTGTTTTGGCTCCTCTTTGGGCATATCTATATCAACTTTGATAACCATGAAAGAACACTAACACTCATTGCGCAAAATTCAAGTAAGGTTCTTTGGAGCCAATATTAACTGCAATGCAGCAAAAAAGGACAACACAGTCCCTTTATGATCTTACTGTATTACTTAGATTGTAAGTTTGCGAGTTTTCAATTGTGTGTCTGTGTCTTGAAAACAAGCACTATGTGCATTTGATTATATGCTCAAAAACAGGGCCCTCCATTCTTTATAAGGTGTTAAGTCTGTTTTTTGCCATGTACTAAACCCCTGTACAGCGCTACGGAATATGTTGGCGTGATATAAATAAAGATAATAATAATAATAGTCTTCTCAATAAGGTTATGTTAAGGGTGTTTTGTACATAAAACCATCATCTGTTATGGCTCAATTCATTCCTCTAAGCCTACCACAAGCAGCTATCCACCAGCATCTTCTGAAAGATGATGAAATGCCTATTCCAATAATCATTTATATTTAAGTATATCTAAGAATAGTATGAAAATGTTTTTCTTAATGTTTATTTTTGCCATCCATCGGCTGATTTCTATTTTAGGATGTAAAATATTGTAGCTTGTTCCTATTAATATAGAAATTAAAAAAAATAACCTCTTAGCAACACAGGAGGGGAGGTATACAGGTATCTGAATTTGTTCTTGCTCCCTTCTTAAATAAACATATAACATCTGCTTTTCTCCAGTCATCTGGTACCGAGGCTGTGGAGAGAGAACCTTGAAAAATTAGATATAACGGTTTGGGTATCATAAAACCCAATTCCTTCAGGACCTAGTGCTTTATTAAGTGCTTTATTAGCATTTATTTTTGTCAAGCCTCTCTTGGATGTCTTTCTGTGTTAACCAATTATTTGGTAATGGTAGTGTAGCCCCATTTTGTTGCAGTATCCCAACCACTGGTCACTATTTATCGGTTGTCCTATTTCACATTTCAAACTTCCAATATTTTCTTTCATGGCTTTCTTTCAATACATATATATAAAAAACATTGCTATAGTCATTGAGCATATATAAGGCTGCCTCTCTTACAGAGCCTTGCAAAAGAATTCACCCCCGTTGGCATTTTTCGTGTTTTGTTGCCTCACAACCTGGAATTAACATGGATTGTTTGAGGATTTGCATCATTTAATTTACAGAACATGCCCACAACTTTGAAGTTTTGTTATTTTTTTTTTATTGGGAAGCAAACAACAAATAGGCCAAAATAACAGAAAAAGTCAATGTGCATAACTATTCACCCACCTAAAGTCAATACTTTGTAGAGCCACCTTCTGCGGTAATCACAGCTCCAAGTCGCTTTGGATAAGTCTCTATGAGCTTGCCACATCTTTACACTGGGATTTTTGCCCATTCCTCCTTGCAAAACTGCTCCAGCTCCTTCAAGTTGAATGGTTTGCGCTTGTGAACAGCAATTTTTAAGTCTGACCACAGATTTTCTATTGGATTAAGGTCTGGACTTTGACTAGGCCATTCCAACACATTTACATGTTTCCCCTTAAACCACTCAAGTGTTGGTTAAGCAGTGTGTTTGGGGTCATTGTCCTGCTGGAAGGTGAACCTCCGTCCTAGCCTCAAATCACGCACAGAGTGGTACAGGTTTTGCTCAAGAATATCCCTGTATTTAGCACCATCCATCCTTCCCTCAACTCTGACCAGTTTCCCAGTCCCAGCTGCTGAAAAACATCTCCACAGCATGATGCTGCCACCACCATGTTTCACTGTGGGGATGGTATTCTTTGGGTGATGTGATGTGTTGTGTTTGCGTCAGACATAGCTTTTTCTTTGAAGGCCGAAAAGTTTAATTTTAGTCTCATCAGACCAGAGCACCCTCCCCCAATACTTTTTGGCAGTCTCCCACATGCTTTTTCGCAAACTGAAATCGTGCCATTTTTTTTTTACTGAAAGTAATGGCTTTCTTCTGGCCACTCTGCCATAAAGCCCAACTCTATGGAGATAATGGCTTATTGTCGTCCTATGTACAGATACTCAAGTCTCTGTTGTGGAACTCTGCAGCTCCTCCAGGGTTACCTTAGGTCTCTGTGCTGCTTCTCTGATTAATGCCCTCCTTGCCTGGTCCGTGACTTTTGGTGGGCGGCCGTCTCTTGGCAGGTTTGCTGTTGTGCCATGTTCTTTCCATTTGGTTATGATAGATTTGATGGTGCTCCTGGGGATCATCAAAGATGTTTTAGAACCTAACCCTGACTTGTACTTCTCAACAACATTGTCCCTTACTTGTTTGGAGAGTTCCTTGGTCTTCATTGCAGTGTTTGGTTAGTGGTGACTCTTGCTTAGGTGTTGCAGCCTCTGGGGCCTTTCAAAAAGGTGTGTATATGCAATGACAGAACATGTGACACTTAGATTGCACACAGGTGGACATCATTTCACTAATTATGTGACTTCTGAAGGTAATTGGTTGCACCAGAGCTTTTCATGGGCTTCATAACAAAGTGGGTGAATGCATACGCACATGCCAATTTTCTGTTTTCTATTTCTAAAAAATAGTTTTATGTATATATTTTTCTCATTTTACTTCACCAACATAAACTATTGTATTCTGATCCATCACATAAAATTCAGATTAAATAAACCTTGCACTTAAGGCTGTAATGTGACAAAATAGGTAAAAAGTGAAGGGGGTGAATAATTTTGCAAGGCACTGTACCTCCTAGTTAAATTGAAATGTCTTCTGTTTACTCTGTTTAATCTTTAAAACGATTGTTAAGCCACATGCATTGTGTTTTATTTCATTTGCTTTTATTTTGCTTTTGACATGGTATGTGCCAGTATGTATGTATACTTAGTAAAGATTTAAATGTTGTCCATTTATTTTTTGTATTTTTACATGCAAGTTCTTTGTACCAGTCTATATGCTGTATTGCTGCACCATTTAAAATTGTCCTTTTAATATTAAGGAGTTTTGTTAGCCCCTTATAACTTTGTTTTTAAAACTCAAATGAGACTGTGTTATGATAGGTTCCCCTAATTATGTCAATATTATTTGTGATGTCTATATACAAGATAACCTAATTTCTAGTAAGCTCTTGCATAACCTGGGCCATATGAATGTAAGAAATTAATATTTAATTTCTATAAATCTATAAAGTTCTTTTGGATAGGACAATAGCAGACAAATAAGGTATTATTAAAAAGATATATTTTACATCAATTAAAATATGGTTCCACAATGGGTTTAGACAAACAGATAACAGACAAGAAGTATTAAGACAATATTTACAAATATAATACTTATATGAATTTTACATTATGTAATATAAAGATACATTATACTACCCTCTAAGGTCAGCTTTTGAAGTTCACTCTCAGGTTCCCTGGACAGGATTCTTCTGCTCATCTGGCATCCTCCAGGCACTCTGGACTTTGGACTGTGTGTGTCTGTCAGTCCATCAGTGGCTTTTTATATCAGATTTTGGGCTATGTCCCACCCTCTCTATACATCATACATGGTAATAAGTTGGATTTAGACCAGGTTACACCAGTTGTCAGCTGTCTAAAAATGTACACATGTCATTTATACACCTCTCTAAGGCTTGCTGTTTTTACTGTAAATAAGTCCATTTGTGATTCTTTAGCATTATTTTGATTTGACTTTACTTGCACCTGTTGCCTTTCCCACAGCACAGACCTGGTTTAAAACTAATTACAGTCATACATATATATATATAAAAGAATATATTTGTGGGCCTATTATCCAATTTATACCAAAAGACATCAAGTATCACATATATAGTTGTGAGCAAAACGGTTTGTTGCTAACGCTTGCGGGCTCGCATAGCGAGGTCCGCAGATGATGTCAAGGAGCGCCAAAGGCGCTCCTTGCGCTGGTGCCATAGGCGCTCATCCCTACGACCCCATACGACTTCGACAAGGAGCACCGAAGGCGCTCATTGCGCTGGTGGAGATGAGCGCCATAGGCGCTCATCCCTACGACCAAGCACAACCTCTTTCTCTTCTCCTTCCCATGTGTCTCTCTTCCTCTCTTTCCCCTGTGTGTCTCTTCCCCTCCTCATCTCTTTCCCGTATGTCTCTTCCCCTCCTCCTCTCTTTCCCCTGTGTCTCTCTTCCCCTCCTCCACTCTTTCCCCTGTGTCTCTCTTCCCCTCCTCCTCCTGTCCTTACCTGGTGCCTCTCTTCCCCTGTGTCTCTCTTCCCCTTCTCCTCTCCCTCATTGCCTGCTGCCTGCACCAAAAAATTACGACCCGCGACACTTAAAAAAAGTAAAATACCCTGCGATCCAAAATTACAACCCACGGGACTTATAAAAAAAAAATACACAAGGTCCTAAAACCGTGCAAACACAAAACCACGAAAACACACACAAAAACACAATAATAATTAAAAAATAAAAAAACACACACCGACAGCACGGGAGCACAGCCAGGACCTCTAGTAGTAAGGTTGAAAGCCAATTTAACCCCAATTTCCCCAGTTTTGCCACGACCCAGGACCCAGGAAAACGCTGCTAAACACGTACAAGTTTACCCAGAGATCCGAGATAAGCTTGAAACCCCACATTAACACCTTGCAGCGGGGGTCTGATTGGACCCCCAAACTGTTGCCACAGTAAGGCCATGCTGGGAGTCCCCATGGGGGACCCCCGCAATTTCCCGACATTAACCCTTGCAGTGGAGGTCACGATCGTGTCCCCCCTGCATTTAAAAGCTCTAAATTCCCTGTTGCGGCTCCTTAAAGGGCCCATGGCATACAAACACTTAGGGCCGGCAGCTGGGGTACTGTAAGTACCCCCACCAGCACCTAACATTAACCCCCCAGTGATGGGGGTCCCCATTGGGACCCCCGGAGGGTCCCCGCATTAACCCTTGCAGTGGGGGTCCCAAATCGCATGCGATCAGGGACCACCGCCGAAATCAAAATTCAAATTTCCTGCCTTGCTGGTCGTTAAAGGACCGTAAAGGTCCTTAAAGGACCCGCAAAAAATCAAAATGAACCCCATCACTCATGGGGCTCTATACAGAGCCCCATGAGCCCCTAAATAACCAGGTCACTCATGGGGGTCAATACAGACCCCCATAATCCCTTAATTAACCCTGTCACTCATGGGGGTCAGTACAGACCCTCATTAGCCCTTAATTAACCCTGTCACTCATGGGGGTCAATACAGACGCCCATAAGCCAATAATTAACCCTCTCACTCATGGGTGTCAATACAGACCCTGATAAGCCATAAATTACCCCAGTCACTCATAGGGGTCAATACAGACATCATTTTTGACGGGCAAGTCGCTAGTATGTTATTATTGCCTGTATATAAGCCATATTAAACATAATGATCTACAAATATACTCAAATCTCCCATTTCAACAACTTGACCATGCATAGCTGCATTTCCAATCTGTAGAATTGATTGCAATTCCTTAAATCAACATATATTTGGGTGTTTATAGCATGTTCCTATCAATATTTTTTTAGGAGTTGTTCATCCACTATTGATTTATACAAACAAGGCTTCAACATTATTACTAGTTCCACCATAAATATCTTCTTTGACTATAGGATTTAAATCAGGTTTAACATAAAGACATAATCGTCCTGCTCTTCAACAGTTACCCCTTTCTCTCCTAAATAGGCTATAACCCTCCAAATTAAGTATCCAATAATGAGAATCATCCCACTGTATTTCAGTAATGCCTTCCAAATAGTCATTCTCGTTTACTGCTGATAGTTTTAGCTCTTCCATTTTCTCCTGCCAAGCTTCTTGCATTAGCAATCTTACACTTTAGGTTGCTTTGTCTCTACAGGTTTGAAGAACTTGCTACTTACCATCTGGCCAGGATTTTTCATCAGGCGATGTAGGCATTAGCCTACAGGCGCATCTCTATCAGGGGCGCCTCATTATTACACAATTTGTTGTTATCCTCACTTGAATCTTGCACCTCAGGGCTCTCCAATAGCAGCTGTGGCTGTACAGCTCTGCCTCCCTATGCAGAGAGAGTGGAGGAAGGAGGAGAAGCACAGGAAGGAAGTGACAGGGAGCCTTGGAGGTTCTAGTGCAGCAACATGTAGGATGTTAGGAGAGACAGAGAGGCTGACAAGGTAAATGGCAGGACAGGAATCAGCAGGAGGGACGTTATCACATGTTGCCAATAACCTTTGAAGAATGTGAAAAATATATTTTGGTATAATTTATATAATATATGTATGTATGGTTGTGAATGTATGTGGGTGTATGTATGTATATGTGTGTATGCATGCATGTATGTACAGAGTGTGTGTGCATGTATGGATTATGTCTATCTCTCACTATATTTGTACGTATAAGTTGTGTGCATATATATATGCAGGGGGACCCTGCAAACAAATGTTATAGAGGTGGCTTTTCATTTTCTGCCCAGGGGCTCCAGAAATGTTAATCCAGCCCTGCTTACTACCATTACCTCCTTATTGACTATACAATCCATCTCTAAACTTTTTACCCCATTACTTCTATCTAGTTCCTGCCCAAGTCTTTCTTCCATAGTTTCCCCAGCACACAAACTCACTCTGCATTAAGGTGCAATGCTTCACTATTAAATAGATTGTAGCAAACAGAGAAGTCAGTCAAGTTCTGTAAAAACCCAAAACTCTCATCCCTGCATGACTTTTTTTTAGTCACTCATTAACCTCCCTAAACTCCTATCTCCCTGGGCTAGCATGTGGCACTGGTAGGATCTTCGAAAACACTACCTTGGAGGTTCTTTTCCTAAGCTTGTTTCCTAGATCCACAAAATAACTTTTTAGGATACTCCATCTTTCACTAACTTTGTTATTGGCACTGACATGTACCAAGACCACTAGGTGATTTCCAGGTGCTTCTAATAATTTATCAAACCATTCCCCAACATGTCAAACACAAACGCATGGAAGAAGCAAACTATTTAGTTGCCTTTATCTGTCTACCTTCCTAATAATAGAATCCCCTAGCAGAAGACCTGTCCGTTATTCTGCCTTAACTACCCTCCTTCTCCTCCAGAAGAACTGTTCTCCTGACATCCCCAACAGTTTCACTTAAACTGACAAATTTGTTAGTGTTTGCAAACTCAAAACTAGCCTACCTCCTTCTGCTATTCCCTCTGCTTTCCCTTGTAACTGTAATTCGGCTACCTCCCTTCCTCACTAGCCCCAGTTCAATCCCCTATACTAGGCCCAGCTAAGTGAGCACCAACTCCATTCTCAGAGTAGAAATATTACCAAGTGTTGCATTTCTTCTCTCAAGTTTTTCAATTTGAGGTATGGACGATGAAACAGATCCTCCAGTAGTGCAAACATTCGGCAGAATGCACACTGAGTGAGGTTGCCACTAAATTGATTTATGATTACAATTTACAAAAAAATACAGTAAAAAAAATCTATATTTTTGTATAAAAGTTTTTTCTATACCTTAATCTAATAAAAATACCTATTTTTACTGTATTTAACCAATTTCTTTAAACTCCCCCTTTTTTAAACTCCTATAAGTAAACTATAACTGTACTCTCCCTTATTTTTACACTATAACTACACTTACTCACTTGCTCACAGTCACCCAAGTTTGCTCCTTTCTTTGTTTAAATTAGTTTCTGCCTGCTCAGTGCATACTTACATCAAGGTAAATACAGAACAGCCTGTCCTTTCCAAATTTGATTTTCTTGATAAAATTATGGTACTTTCTAGAGGCAGTGGTGTGGTTCTTTGAATGTTATGTTTAGATCTGGGAATCATTTTGGAAGAGAGTGTAGACATTCTAACTGTAAGAGTGCCAGCACTTTAAATTTGTCATACTTGGCTGGACTCGGGGCCCCATTCAATTGCAAGGCCGCAACTCTTTCGTTGTAGGCCGTATGTCTGCTGGTGTGTTGCTGGCTCCCGTTTGTCTCCAAATCCGGAGCTATTCAGTTGCTCAAGGCCGCAAGTTACTGGCCCAAAGCTGACTCTGTAAACCATTCACTGGTTCGTAGCAGCTCAGGGGGGGGAACATGAAGAATTAAGCAAGCTTGTAACCTCCCATTTCAAATCAGCCAATAGAAAATGAGACTGTCATTATTACGGCAGTACAGCATGGAGGTCACATGTCAATCAATTAGGTTCGGGGGGTCCGATATGCAATCAGACTCGCAAAACCGCAAAATACAGAATTATGAAAATGAATGCCAATACTGTACTAGTCCTTATGGTTGGCCTGATATGTATTAACTCATTGATACCGGAGATCGATTTAACCACGAAATGAAACATAAAAATGAATCTTATATTCTGCCGATTTGCAGGCTTGAGACTGTTGTGCAAATAATTCTAATGTCTATTATGGCTTTACCCGTTATTTACAGTGCAGTATTTATTTTTTATGTGCATTTACAGTGCTACAAATAGGTGTTTAACACCGTTGCAAGTCCTCCACTAGCACTCATAAGATTTTCTCCTTTTTTTGCCATTTACGGGTGTGAAAACATTTGCGGGCTTGGGGAAATTGAGCAATTGAATAGTGATTTGCAGTTTTAGTAATCGCAAATCTTGCAAAAGTGAAAGATCAAAGGCTTCGGAAGGCTGTAAGTTAAATCAAAATATAATTTTTTTTTCTAGGCTGTAACTCATAACTCGTTTGGAGCCCCCAAAAAGACACCAATTGAATAGCAAGTTAACTTGCAACCTCACTTATGGGCTACAGTAACATGCGAAAACTTAACTGAATTTGGCTCTTGGTTTCTAGGACTAGCATGTAGGCATTCAGGCACCCCCCCATGCAGAGTGGTGATCATCATAAGTTAGTGTGTGGGGGGAAGGGGGATACCCACATCCATTTAAAATACTCTGTGATCCCTCCTTCATACCTGATCCACATGATCTCCCCTTATTCCCCTTTATCCCCTTCTAGCTCCTTCCCTCAGACCCTGTCCCCAAATGTATCTCCTCTTATGGGGTGTTTTGGAGAGGATCCGAGGGTCCATTGGTGGTTCATAAACCGTAATTAACAGTGGTGTTCAAGTTGGGCAATTGAATGGCATGTATTTTTAATACAACCCAGTAGACTATATTCAAATTAATTATTCTTTCTTTGGTGGGGTATATGGAATATATTTAATAAATTTTAATGTACGTGAATACAATTAATATTTTAGACTATACACACTAAGTCCCGCGAGTGCACCGATTGAAAGATATTTCTAATTTCTTGGTAATTGCCCAATTGTAACTATATCTGGGTAGCACCGACTGAGAGGCTGTATCCTAAGTCAGTGACTGCTTGAATGTATAGTGCCACTTCACAATTTATTTTGATAATAATACATTGGCATGGACTTGACTACAAAATCCACAAGTTAAGAACAAAAGCTGCTAGAAAATGTGTGTGGGAGTAGACCTGTCAATTAGATACGTCAATTATGAAGACATGTCAAATAACGACATGCACCAACATATACAATACATTGTGGAATAAGCAAAACGATATCAGTTCATATTATTATCAATGGTGTTATTATAATTATCTTTAATTACTAGCATGTTCTGCCATCCTGTACTATGGTGTAGTCAATTTACAAATATGACTTCATTCATTTCATTGAAGCTCACCATGTAGAGGTCATGAAACTGCCCTATGTTGAGCCAGTAGCCTCATTTATACAAATCACACATTACTTACATTATAACACACAATTAATATAAAAGCACCATATCACACATTCAATGTATTTTAGTGACATGCTCATTGGTTAATGTGTCATAAACATATACAATATGCTGTGGATAGTGTCACACACAATATGTCACAAGGACAGCTGTCAGTGCTCTCCATACAAATACACTCTTAGTTATGCTATCTGAATGTTGACATGGAAATATTATCAATCATGTTGTAAGACTAATACACACTCATAGACTCATTCATAAGGACATGCTTCTTTATACTATCTCTTACAGTCGCTCACCGGTGTGCTCTGTATTACACATGTTCTAGCTTCCTGCATCTGACGTATAGCTCTGAACAATGAGAGAACACACAAGACATCTCTTGAATATCCTCTAATAAGACTATGTATTGATCTGTAATGGTTACTTTAATGTAATAAACTACATGCAGCATAAATCCACCGAGCAGCTCAGCCAGATACCCTGCTGGCCACGCTAAATATTTCATATTTAACCATCTGAAATATGATGAAGGGATCATTATGAGGAGATGAAAGCACCCCCTTGTAATAACAATACCAGTAAAAATAATTTTGACATCTGAACTTTCTCTGCATGAAAGAACCTATGGTCCAAATTGTTACATTGACTGCAAATGCTGTTTAAATAAATGAAAGTGTTAATAATATCAATAATTAATAATAATAATAATAAAATAAAGCTGAGACTAATCAATAGTATGTTTAATTGTTTTATGTGCTCTATTATGAAATATCTGTTGTTTCCTACAGTTTTTCTTAATAATGGTCACTATATCTCTTAAAGTAATAGGAAGGTTATAAGGACCTTGTTTATTAGCCATTACTTTAATCTAATGTAATGTCAGTGACAGAACTAATGAATGAATGCAAAACAATCCCACCACCATCTTACCTAGTTCTCCTCCTCCCTTCTTCTCTGTGTTTTGCTGCCTTTCTTTCAATAATGTATTTCGTGTTGATACCTCCCCCAAATTACTCCTTCTGTTTAGGTCTTGCTACATCCTTACCTCATATCAGAATATGTATATGAATTTAAACTTATTTTTTTCTTTTCTTAAGTAGTATTATACATTTATAATATGAACTTTTTAAATATTATATTATTTGATAAAATATGCATATGTTTTTTTATTTCATGTTTTACAAATTATATCCTCCTATGGAATGGTTTATTTTTTAGAAATGTACTATATTCATATTTCATGTATATTGTATATTTTTTCATGTGTAGCATGAATCCAAGACAACAATATTAGGTAACTAGCGAATTGCCCGTCAAAAAATGACGGCAATGAAATTGTAAGGTAGCTAATGCTGTTCAGTGTGTAATAATGAAATATATAATACATGAATAAATGAATATACTTTACCTATTTTAAAGCATTGTGTGGAAGAGCTGTGAATGTGTTTTGATGTTGCTGCAGCATTAGTGGTGTGGATCTGCTGTGTAAGCGTGCTGAATGTGTGCAGTATAACACTGTGCGTGCGCGAGCCCAAACCGTTGTCGTGTACTTCCGCATTGGCGTAAAATGGCGAGTAATGTGTGGTATACGTTTGTATCGGAATATCCGTAGGTGTTTTGTGGTGTTTTGCGAGTTTGTTGTGGTGTTTTGCGAGTTTAGAGTGCTGTAGCCTCGTTTTCGTTTTGTTCGGCGGCCATTTTTTCTCTCGCTTCAAATTTTTTTTAGTCTCTAAACTGTTTTATTTGGAGTAAAATCGAGGTGTAAGTTGTATTTTTGAGGTGCTGGGTGCTCCCTCTTGGTGTAGGTAAGTTTTTTATGTATGTGGTGTGTGTATGTATTGTGTTTTAAATTTTGTAATGTTCGCGAGTTGCGTCCGAGTGTTGCGAGTCCGTAATGTGTGTGAACGTGTGTCGTATGTTGTTTGCGAGTGTCGTAATGTGTGTGTCGTACTGTTTGGGTTGCGACGTGAAGTTTGCGAGGGTCGCAGTTGCTGGCATGGAGCGCCTTCGGCGCTCCATGCCAGCAACTGCGGCCCTCGCTTTGCGAGGTCCTCAGGTGCTGGCATGGAGCGCCTACGGCGCTCCATGCCAGCAACTGAGTCCCTCGCTTTGCGAGGGTCCTCAGTTGCTGGCAAGGAGCGCCTTCGACCCTCGCGAGCCCGCAGCGTTAGCAACAACTCGTACGCTCACAACTATATATGTGATACCTCTCATAACTACTATTATATTTGTGTTTAGTAATCTATACAGTACATTAGAAAATATCAGATATACATGCAAAAGTCATAGAATAATCTGTGATATCATATGGGCAAATCCATTTTAGGGTATCTTACATAATCACACTGATATTCTGAGAAAGGATGAACAGTTAAATATCATAATAGGTGAAAAAAATCAATATAGGATGGAAAAGTTCTAAGACACTTAAAGAGCATTTCACTAACAGTCATTGTCGTAAGAACACTAGAACAAGAGGCTCATTGCCTAACGGGACATACAGTTGTGGTCACTGTAATTTTTGTAAATATATGGTTAGAGGACAAGAAATGAAGGATAGATTTGGAAATATGATGCAAATCAATGGCTTTTTCAATTGCTCCAATTCCAATGTTTCCAATTGTGATTTTAAGTAAGAAGAAGAAGTAAGAAGACGACTTTGTGAACATTTTTGGGAGTAATATCAGAAATGGAAAAAGGGACTTAATGGGGGAAAAAACTTTAACATCAGTAGCTAAGCATTTCCTCATACATCATAACTCCATCCCAATAATCAAATGTTAAATATTACAAAAAATATGTTTAGGAATAAGGAAGGGGAATATAGAACGCAAATTATTAAAAGCAGAAACATGTTGGATCATCATGCTTAATACCATTACTCCCTATGGCCTAAATGAAAATGCCAACTTTATGGTACTGTATATACTTGAATAACAGATTTCCAAACATCTATGATCTTTATACTGGAATGAATCAAATTTTACTCTCTAAGAATAACTGATTAATTGAGGAGCTTATCACCATCCATTAGCAAAATACCGATTGTCTTCGATGTTCCTTTAAGAATATCCAGGAGATGAAATTTCCCTTAAGGATTTAACAAAGATATATATTAAGCCTATTCAAGCTAACACAACTATTTATAAACATCACATATAATAGTTGTCAAACTACGAATCGTCGTCACGCTTCGCGAGCTCGCAAGAACTGCATCCCTCGCGAATAAAAAAGCCTAAAGTAACAAAAAATAAAAAATCGACATTACATAAAATAAAAAACCTAAGTCACAAAAAATAAAAAAAGGAACATTAGAGAAAATAAAAAAACACATTACAACCCGCCCCCCCCCCCCCCACTACAGAAAAAAAAATTACACACCTGAAAAGGAAATACATACAATACAAATGCATACAATACAAATGCATACAATACAAATAAAATGAAATACAATACAATACACCCCTATCTAATATACAATACATCCTATCTATCTAATATACATCCCCCAATCGATCTAAATAAATACCATAATCTAATATACATCCTATCTATATACCGTATTGGTTCAAATATAAGCTGCACCCGCATATAAGCCGCACCCGTAATAGAAAAAAGATAGTACTCAAATATAAGCCGCACCCGTGAAATTGGAGAGAAAAAGACTCTCAAAGTGATCAGCCATTGCAAGAAACAGGCTTTCTAATTAGCACTGTAGCTTTTTTTGCAGGTTACAGGCTTTACAGGATGTTAGAATCACTAAAACTGTAAATCGCTATTCAATACCGCACTCTCAAGCACGAAAATCGGCACCCTTAACTCTCAATCGCGCAAATCGGCAGTAATATTGCGTTCGCGAATAGAAGCCGCACACGTAACAAGCAAAGTTCGCAAATCGGCAATAATTTTTTTGATGGTGGCGAATATAAGCCGCACCCGTAACTTGCAAGCTCAAAAATCAGAAAAAAGGTGAGGCTTATAATCTGACCAATACGGTAATATACATCACACAATCTATGTAATATACAATAAATACTATCTATCTAATATACATCCTATCTATCTAATATACATCCCCCAATCTATCTAAATACCACAATCTAATATACAATACATGCTATGCTATCTATATAAAACACATACCCCTAGCTAACATACAATAAATGCTATCTATAAATAAAATAATCTAATTCTAAGCTAAAATAAAATAATTAAGACCACTTACCTTTGCAGATGTCCATTCAGATCAGCCACCTAGGGGAAAAAAAATTAGTGCAACACATTTACAGTAAATAAATAAACATTCTAAATATTTTAAATATTCTACTCACCTTTCCAGCATGTCCCGTCCTTTTAATTCTTTTACTCTTCTCCGGCGCATACATAAACCTAAAAACAAAATAAAATAAACATAATCTACATTGTACTTACCTCCCCGCGATGTCTCCCGCCTCGTCCTCTTCTGCCCCGCCCTGGAACCGCGCTATAAAAAAAAAAAAAAGAACACACTCACGTACATGAGACTCCCGGAGACTTTTCCGGAAGAAAATAGGCAATGGCGCCTTCTGATTGGTTGAAAACGCTGTCTATCAAATTCACCCAATCAGGAGGTGCCAATGTGTGAGCCAATCAGAAAGGGATACACCCTAAGATCCCACTCTGATTGGATAATGCACCTGACAATCTATATTTAAAACAATCACAAGGCGCAGATGCCTTCAGCCAATCACAATGGAATACACCCCCCACATGGTGATTGGCTGGAGGCATCTGCGCATTCTGATTGGTTGCACTGACAATAGCCAATCTCAATGGAATACATCCCCACGTACTGATTGGTGAAGGCATTTGCGCCTTCTCATTGGCTGTTGTCAATGTCAATCAGTATTACAGCCAATGGGAAGGCTCAGATGTCTTCAGCTAATCACTGCGTGGGGGTGTATCCCATTGTGATTCGCTGATGGCAATAAAGCCTTTGGATTGGTTCAAATAAAGATTGACAGGTGCGTTATTAAATCAGCGTGGGATTTTGGGGTGTATCCCTTTCTCATTGGTTCACAATTGGCGCCTTCTCATTGGCTGAATTTGATAGACAGCGTTTTCAGCCAATCAGAAGCCGCCATTGGCAATTTTGGCAATTTTATTCTGGAACACTCTGTAGGAAGCTCATTAGCGTCGGGGACATCCGCCAGGGCGGATGTGTGTTGTTTTTTTTCCAGGGCCCATCCAGGGCAGAACACGAGGAGGCCGGAGACATTGCGGGGAGGTAAGTACAATGTAGATTGTGTTGATTTTACTTGGTTTATGTTTATGTATGTATACTAATGTAATGTTTTTTTTTTAACAGGGCCCCCGCCGGAGAAGCAAAGATGGACGGGACATGCTAGAAAGGTGAGTAGAATATTTAGAATGTTTAGAATGTTTATTTATTTTAATCTTTTTTACCCTAGGATGCTGATCTGAAGAAACATCTCAAAGGTAAGTGGTCTTAATTATTTTATTTTAGCTTAGAATTAGCGTTGCCATATAAAGATTGTATATTAGATAGATTGGGGGATGTATAGTATATAGATAGTATTTATTGTATATTAGATAGATAGATAAGGGGATGTATATTAGATAGATAGGGGGATGTATATTAGATAGATAGTATTGTATATTAGATAGGGGGATGTATATTAGATAGGGGGATGTTTATTAGATAGGGGGATGTATATTAGATAGTGGTGTATTGTATTGTATTTAATTGTATTGTATTGTATTTAATTGGATGTATTTAATTGTATTATATTGTATTGTATGTATTATATATATTTCCTTTTCAGGTGTGTAATTTTTTTTTTCTTTAGTGGGGGGGTGTTGTAATGTATTTTCTTATTTTCTGTAATGTTCCTTTTTTTATTTTTGGTGATTTAGGTTTTTTTATTTTATGTAATGTAGATTTTAGATTTTTGATGACTTTAGTCTTTTTGATTTCTGTAATTACAGTGGTGGGGAGGGGGTTATTAAGGGGTAGATAGGTAGGTATTGTAGGTGTTAATAGGTTAGTGTAGAGGGTGTTTAGTTGATATTTAATGTTTTATTGAGGGGGTATAGTGCAGTGTAGTGCTTACATTTTGGGTCTTGAGGGTCCTGGATGACCCTAATGGCACTTATAGTGTTATTACATGCGTTCATTACTGTGTTAGAGGGGTCTATATAGTTGAGGCACACAGTGCACTTACATTGTGTGGCAAACAGCATTTCAACACTTTCTTTTATTGACCGTCATTTTTTGACGGGCAAGTCGCTAGTATATATATATTCAAGGATTCCTCATTCTAAATTTAGAAAGTCCTCTTTTATTAATGAAAAATCAGGTTCTGAAAAATATCAACGTTAACATATCTGTTAAGGAAATTATGACATAAAGATATGAATATAAAATATAACCAAATACATTTCCCTCTTCCTCTCCTTTGGGATATCCCTCTTAAAAAGATACTATTTATCTGTCTGGATGACATGGTTTATTCAATCATGTTTTTTTTAGACAGGGATATATAAAACGGTATCTTAATAATGTGTTGCATCTTTATTGGATATATATAATAGACATACAAATGTTATCTCATTCATGAGATACAAATATTCAACTAAAAAATATTGTAACATCGATGTATATATTGATGTATCTATTTATTTTCCTTCTTTATAGTACAATGTATATATTGATGCATCTATCGATTTTTTTTTTTCTTCTTTATAGTATGCCAATATCCAGCCATTCCAATTGGGCCTATTCTGGGAGCATCTGAATTCAAAGAAAAAAACAAACAAGAGGTTAAAAGTCTAGTGGAGTGCCACTTGTTATAAATACTTACCGCCGTCATGACTCAGTTAGGCCTTGACAAAGCAAGCAGCGAACGTGCGAGTCGGCCGCATTGAGCAGCAGCACTTCCCGCTTGTGATGTCACCCGCCGAATTGGAGAAGTATGAGCCGGTCGGGCCCGGCCGCTCTCAATCCACATCCATCGGGACTGTAAAACCGCATCTTTAAAGATAAGGACTTTGGATTGCAATCATGTAAATCGTATCTTAAGTATTATGACTGTATTGTACAAATATATATAGTATTATGTGACTTAGACATTCTTTGTTAATTATATTTCAATTCAAGCATCTCAATATAAACATCCATATTTATATATATTTATTTCCCAACCAGTATAGTATGCAATTCAATATTTTTTTATATTGAGGAGTTGGAGAAATATAGGTATATAGAGTAGATTAGATTCCTCAGTTTTAGCCTATGGGGTAATTGGTGGGCCCCCAGGCTATCACATTATACAGTTATCTTCTCACTAGATTAGTATAGATAGTAGCATTTAGAGCACAGGACAAGTAATTGGTCCCCAGTTCCACCAAAATAGATAGTTTAGGCACCACCTATTTAAAATCCTTTTTCATTTTTAACATACTTCTTCACTTTAAATATTTTAAGCACTAGCACCTTAAATCTGTATGTCAATAGCACTCAGTTCACTACTAGCTACTCTATATACGGATTCTGTTACTGTTACAGTGCTTGAACAGATAAACCTTTATATAGGTATATTTAAATAAAATTATAGATCATTATACTCATAATCCTCCTATCCAGATGCAGTTCTAAAAAACAAAGAAGTTGTATCAATACAAGTGATTTATATCTATCAGTTCTTACAATAATATATAATACAAATTGTATTTTTTGTCCCGAGGAAGTTGTTGATCTGCTTTTTCTTTTTAAATATGTTTTAAAAATTAGAGAATTAAGTATTTGCTTTAAATGTATGAATACATTTATAAGTTTTATATCTTTTTTAAATTATTTAAGAGGTTACTGTACTGGATATAAAGGGTGTCTTTTCTTCTCTCTAAAAAATACTAGTCTTAAATCTGTCACAGCTCCTCTACTTATACGTAATATGAGCCCTATTCTATACAAGACAAGTCAACTACTGACAAATGCAATTTTGACTGTGAGTGCTTTTTCAGTAATGTTACTCGTCTATTCAGTGCTCCACAGAAGTAATATTACTGAACACACCCACAACACTATTTGAACAGGATTATAAGTAGGAGTCAACATGGATTTATCAGGGATAGGTCATGTCAAACAAATCTAATTAGTTTCTATGAGGAGGTTAGTAGGAACTTGGATCAAGTCAACACAGCGGACGTAATCTTTTTGGATTTTGCCAAGGCTTTTGATACAGCGCCACATGGGAGACTATTGAGCAAACTAAGGGATACAGGAATTGCAGTAAATATCTGTTCATAGATTGAGAGCTGGCTAAAATACAGGAAGCAAAGGTTTGTTGTAAATGGAACATGCTCAGATTGGACTAATGTGGTAAGTGGGGTTCCTCAGGGTTCAGTATTAGGTGCTCTCCTTTTTAAAATATTTATTAATGACTTAGAGGTGGGACTGGAAAGTAGTGTCTCCATTTTTGCTGATGACACAAAGTTGTGCAAGGTAATTAAATCAGATAATGATGTATTTTCCCTCCAAAGGGATTTATATGACATTGAGGAATGGGCATCTAAATGGCAGATGAGACTTATTGAGATTTAATACGAAGAAGTGCAAAGTTATCCATCTGGGAGGGAAAAATAGCCATGCAATTTATAATCTTAATGGAGCAAATATAGGATATATATATATATATATATATATATATATATATATATATATATATATATATATATCAGATATTGAGAGGGATTTGTGAGTGCTTAGTGGACAACCATCTAGGTAACAGTGCACAAAGCCAAGCAGCAGCTGCAAAGGCAAATAAAATATCAGCATGTATTAAGAATGGTATAGAAGCAAGGGAAGCAAATATAATTCTGCCACTATACAAATCTCTAGTAAGCCCTCATTTGGAATATGGAGTACAATTTTGGGCACCACTTCATAAAAAGGACATTTTAGAGCTGGAAAAGGTACAAAGTAAAAAGATTCCACCTTAAAGAAAGAAAAGTGTTCTTCATAGTAAGGGTGGTTAATCGGTGGAATTCTCTACCAGTGGAGGTGGTGACAGCGGATTCGATAGATAACTTTAAAAGGGGACTGGATTTATTTCTAATTAAAAAGGGAATTCAGGGTTATCCTGGATAATTAGAGAGAGAGTATTGACCAGGGAGAAATCCGATCGCCAGTATCTAGGGTCAGGAAGGAATTTTTTTTTTTTTTCCTTTGAGACGATTGGCAAAGTTTCACTTGGGTTTTTTTTTCTGTTTGCCTTCCTCGGAATCAATTAATTATTTATTTAAAAGAAAAAAATCAATTGTTGATTAATAATTATTTAACAACTAATTAACAACTAATTAATAACTAATCCGCATATTGCAGATCAGAGGAAAACTTAAAAAGTTGAACTTGATGGACTAAAAGTATTTTTTCAACCTCAAATACTATGTAACTATGTAACTTGTAAACCCAACCCCTGGAAGTAAAGTTACAAGGCTCAAGATTATGAGTAAGGCTGTGCTCTGTCATATTATATCCTTTTGGATCCCCATGGCCCTTCATGGGCTAATTTTAGCTTATCATGGGAAGCTAGATAGACCACCATTGTAGTTAAACGGTTAATTTAGGTACCATGCGGTCCTTGATAGAATAAATTATATATAGGAGTTAATGGGCATACTATGGGGTCCTTTAAGGACCCTCATGGTATGGGGTTAATTTATAGATGCTGTTGGGGGTCCTTTTAGGACCTCCGTGGAAATTGTATTTTTATTAGGTGCAGTGGTGGTCCTTTTAGGGTTACTTGTAGATGCCACTGGGGTCTGATAGGGATCCCAGCGGTGGGAGTTAAAATGTAGGTGCCACGGGGGTCCTTTAAGGCACAAGGTTAATGGTTTAGATTTCATGGTGGTCTCAATGAACTCCCATGGTTATGTAGATGGCTGATAGGAGATGATCGGGAATGGGGTATCGGTTTTGAGCAGGGAAGGGGGCGATCGCCAGTGAGCATGGAGGGGGAAAGTAGGTGCAAAGGCATTTTTATGCCCTTGGGAGTGTTCAATAGTACTCCCAATATTTTTATAAATAATAGTAGTTGCAAGTGCCAAGTAATTTGAGTAACATGGAATTGAATAGCTTTTTGGAGCTAAAGCAACTCATAATATTCCTGATGTGCAGCACACTCACAATAAGCTGAGAGGGGGAATAGAACAGCTAGAGAAAGTTACTGGGGTCTTTTTGTCTGTGTAAATTTGCAATTTAGGGAATTGAAGAGGGCGCTATGTTTGTAACGTTTGTCTTAAACTTATAAAAATAAAGTGTAATCTGCTAAGTTGTATACTAATATAAAACAATACAAAGCATCTGGATCTCTCTCACCTCAATATTTATCTCTGGTTGGAATCACTCCAGTCTATTAATATTTTTAGCACATACTAATTTAATGGTCTAGCATATATTAAAAAGGAGAATATTAATTTACTAACAGACCTCAGAGGAGATTTCTAAATGAGCAATTAAAGATGAATCCCTGAGTTTTTGTACCATCCCTCATTCACCTCCTTCTTGATCATAGTCATATTGCAGAACAAAGACAGCAGAGCAGCCGCGCTGGATGTCAACATATCTCATTAAAAGATGAACTCCAAGCACACTCTCTCTCTGAAGACTTTCATTTCTCTCTGCATGCTCACTATTCTACATGACATTTCCTCCCAAAACTAACCCTATCCTAATTATCTTCTTGTCATTTAGAGAGTGAGAATCCATCTGACAGTGATTTACTTGGGTCAGTGTTCATAAAGAGTAGAAGAGCTGATGTGTTCAGTCTGACTTACCGATACTTCTGTGCTGGTCTTGATGTAATCTGGGTCAAACACACAGACAGGTTGAAATAAAAATCTTATGTTAAGTCTTTAAAAGGACACTTTTTTGTTATAGCTTATTCATTCTGAATATCTCTAGTTATAAGTATAATTTATACATGTAAATGTATATTGAGTGCTGTATGTCCTTCCTAAAAAAAAAACATTTGTTGACCTTAATTTAAGTTTTAAAATACATTTTATGACTACAAAAGAGTTTAAAAAAAAAAGAAGTTATTTTTGAGTGGATAGAGAAGAAATACTTTGTGGAAGAAATATTCTCTGGATTACTCAACAGCAATCTACAGAAGAGGTTTACAACCTTTTAAGTTCCATAAGTCTAACAATTCTAAAGCAAACTATTTTTTTCAAAATATAAATGTAATATTTACAATGGATATGGTCTTACAGTACATACCAGAATACACAAGCATATGCAACATCCTTATGGTTCATTAACACTCTCCAATCTCATTCCTATAATAAAGGCTTTATCTGTTCTTCTATAGTTTTATTTTAAAGTCACTGCACCAACTCTTTAATTCTGTCCTCCCTAGATTCTGATTTTCATTTAATTTCCCATCCAATTTAATTCCGCTCCCTGATGGTACACTCATTCTTATAGTATTCCCCCAAATCCCTTCAGTCCACTTCACTCCCCTTTTTTTCAGATTATCTTCAATTCGGTTCTTGAGTGGTTACTACCTTCACCTTATTGCGCCTAAATCTCATTATGTGTTCAGTCAATTATCACTTTGACTCATTAATCTATATTCCTTACATCAACAGAGGAACTTAAATGTCATATTTATGCACTATTGTTTTTATAAAGTGTGTAAAAATACCTCCTTTTTATTTTTCACTATTGTATTTGATTTTCCTTTATTGGATGAAGACATTTTATTTTGTTTGTAACTCTTACAGCCCTATTAAATTCCCTGAACGTGTAGAACCATAGCCCACAAGACTTACAGCTATCAAATTGGCCCGTAAAGCAACCCGCTAACGATCTGTGGGTTAAAAGCGAAAAAACCCTACGGGACGATGAAATTTGAACTCCGCTGCCGCAAATCCTTTGATCTGTTAAGCCCATAACTGTTACGTTCCAATCACGCTATTAAATTGCAACAAATTTCCAAAGACGCCCTGGCGTTCAAACTTGTAACGAATGGATGCAAAAACATTACGGCCTCCAAATAGGACCGGCAAAGGGTTTACAGACAACACTATAAAAAACAATATAAACATACAAGTGGCCCTTAAAATATGGGGAAAGCATGGGAAGGCATTACAATTATTTGCACAATAGTCCCCCAATAATAAATAGACATTAAAAAAATATTTTATTTCATCATATGTTGGAATGATCATGCATATGCCAATATGAAAAGCCATGCTGCAACATACAGAAAGCAATTAAAGACACACTACTTGATTAAATTGCAAGTGGTCAACTAATAAAAGGCAGAGTAGGATGAAAAAAAATCAACATGCATGTACAGTACAGTGCTAAATACTGTAACTGTAACAATGTACCAACTTACCTGATTCCCATCTGCAAGCATTACTATTAGCCAGATTCACTGTTACTTACATCAGACCATATGATCTGTTTTCAGACCAATATAGAGGTCAGGATCACAAGCTTCACTAGAGCATATATTAATGCTGGCGTTATCGCGGTGTTAGTCTACATTTAAGCTAACAACAATCATGTCTTAGATATCTGGCTATATGAAAGCTTTAAGATTGTGGGAGCTACATGTTAAGGGAGCGGGGGTTTCATTGAAGGAATTTCGACCTGTGAGGCACTGGGGAAATCTTACACCTCATATATTTCCTTCACAAAGCTTGCAGATGGGGTTGTGGGGTGTGGCCAGGTGAGGAGGTGGTGTGGGAGTGGGGAGGGTCTGGAGCCTGGGGCAAAACTGGGGATGGTGTGGGTGGGCCCAGTGTTGGTGTGTGGGGCCAGTCATGCTCACTGCTGTGAGGAAGGGAAGGTGGGGCCTGGCTGCTGGCATCACTCCAGTTGGCCCTGGCAACAGCCTCAGTCTCTGGAGGAGGGGGATAGTGGGGTTGAATTCTGGCGGTGTGGCTTGAGGGCCGGATTGTGACCCCACCAGCCATATTACATCCTCTTCCTCTGAGCCAGGGCCCTTGGTTCCTCTTCCTTCCTCCTCCCCCTGCGCTGGTTCCTGTTTGGCTGGGGCTTGCTCCTCCCCTTCCTGCTCAGATGGAGCCGACACCCCTGCCTCTGGCTCGCCACTGGACCCAGACCTCCTGAATGAAGAGAATGCAAAAGTTGGCCTGCTGGTCAATGTTAAAAAGACAAAAATCATGGCAAACAGCAATCTCAATTCCTGGCAAATAGTTGGGGAAGAAGTGGAGGCAGTGACAGGTTTTATTTTCTTGGGATACAAGGTCTCTTCAGATGGTGAATGCAGCCATGAAATTAAAAATGTTTGCTTCTGGGGAGGAAAGCTATGGCAAGTCTGGATAAGCTAGTCAAAAGTAAAGACATTACGCTATCAACAAAGGTCTGTATAGTTAGAACTCTGGTATTCCCAGTAGTAAAATACAGATGTGAGAGTCATAGAATTTTTCCTTTGAATTGTTGTGTTGGAGAAAATTGCTTGCATTGGATGGCAAGACGATCAAAAAAAGAAATACTTCAGGAATTCAACAGTATGCTTAAAATTGAAAAATTGCAACTAATTTCATTACTTCAGGAAGTCAAGACATATTGTTCACTGGAAGGTATGATCACGAGGCTGAAGCTCAAATATTTTGGCCATATCATAAGAAGACAGGATTCCTTAGAGAAGACTGCTGGGAAAGATTGAAGCTACCAGAAGAAGGGAACAACAGAGGCAGAAATGGAAAAATTAGGTAATTGAAACAATGAACATGAGCTTGATGGAGCTCAGAGAGGCAGTGGCAGATGTCCCTTGCGTTCTGGGTCCATAGGATCATGGAGAGTCGGACACAACTGAATGACAAAACAACAACAAATAGCTTTACGAATATTACGGGCACTCTTGAACTGTGTAGCTGTGTTTATATCTACAAATTCTGCTGAATGACTGCCTCACATGTGAGAGGACAGAGGGAAGAACTATTTTGTGGAAAGGGAATTCACCACAATGCTAAGCTGAAATAAAAATGCAAAACTATAGGTCTTAGCAGAAATGTAAGCAAATATCAGCAACTTTTTAATATATCAACAGTCATATGTCACACTAATCTCCATTTACAAATTAGAAAATTATTCCAAGAGGTAGTGTTCATCTTTTACAGTTTTTTTAGGGAGAGAACATTTTAGGACCCTTCAGAAATAATTCTGTTTATAGTCTCTTGGGTATGTCACATTACACAATGCTCAAATAAATTTGAAAAGCAGCTATGGAGATGTGTAGCTTTTATGCAGAGCATGGCCTGTGAAAAACGGATGCATGAACCATAAAATTTTAATGAGGCCTGTGCTAAACCATGCATCCAGTTACAGGTGCTTCTTTACATCTCCCTTTTTTACTAAGGTAATTACGAGAGAAGAAGAAATACCTAAGGATTTACCAGATTTATTCCATTTTGGGGCAATGTATCTAGTTTGCAGTCAGCATTCTTTTACTATCACGGTTATTCAACTCTCACTGCACCTGAGATGTTCTTCTTTATTTATATTAACATAAACCAAAATAATATTCATAGGAGAATGTTTTCTTTAATTTTCTTGAGACTAGATATTCCAGAGACTTGAAAGTATTTTGAGGGAGCTAAAAATAAAGGACAGCTAATGAGCTTGAATGTACATTTTAAGTTATGTTCTTCAAATATTTTAAAGCAAGAAGTGGCTTCTGTGTGAGGAATATGAAGGACTTTTGTAATAATGATCTGTATCATTTGTAACAATGATCTCATATACAAATATTTACCAGAACACAGTGCTGTTTATTTTAATTCATAGCATACAGCTGTCTCTTAATTTTGACCTTGTGTTCCGTGCTCATGATGACTGTGCTTGAGACAGTTTGAATAGAGTACATTTTAAATGTAGATACATTCATTAATAATATGGCAATAACTATGGCTAGTGATAGTGGCGTGTTTAAATTACAAGTCTCATGGACCAGTGCTGGTCCCACAACCAGCTGTTGAGAACCACTGGTATAGAGGACTATTGAATGCTGTGAAAAAAAACTTAACATTGTGAAGTATGTAGCAAACAAAAATGAGTGGCAAGTGTTAGCAAGGAGGAGTAAGGCGATCTGTTGGACATCAGAGCATGAGGAATAAGATATAGGTAAACATAGTGAAAAATACACAAGATGTGTGGCAGGGTCCCAGGCTGAGGGCGGATGATGGGGCAAACGTAAACAGGCATGGTTGGGCTGGAATATACAAGAGGATAACAAAGATGTCTAGCAAACACAAGACAGATTTGTATAATTAAGTTAGAGGTAAAAAATCAGGAGCAGATCTGAATTTACATATCTGGCGCCCTTAGGCACAATCTCCTTAGTCATCCCCTGGTGCATAAGCTCATGTGCATCTCTGTTTCTATGCCAACATTTACTCCACTAGCAGCCATAGGTCTAATAAATCAGTTGTGCTGCACTAATTCTGGATAAGTGCAAGCGACACTGTTTTTAACATACAGACCAAATATGACAAAGTGGAATCCTAGTTCACATTCATGCATGCATGCTCATGGCACCTAGCTAGAGAAGGCAGGATCTATGTGTGAAACATAAACAAACTAAAAGTTAAATGTGTTGTTATGCAAATGGAACATCCCTCCTAGGGAAGCGCCCCTAGGCAGCTGCCTTCTTTTCCTAGTTATAAATCTGGCCATAAGCAGGACTAATCTTCAGATAGGCAAAAGTCTAGGTGAAATACCTCAGTAGAGGGTACAAAAAGAAAGTCAGGTATGTAAGCCATGAACTTTAAATGTAAGAGAAATCTTAAATCTTACTCTGCTTGTGTCTGCAATCTTCTATATTACATTTCTATAGCACCTGTATCATGAGTAGTGCTCTGTTGTGAATTTAATGCAATTATTAAGCTGTACAACATTGTGGCAGCTTTTCTAAGGTCCCTGCCATTGACTAATCCTATTAAGAAAAAAAAAAGTAAGGGCCCTATTGAATTCCAGCCTCGTAAATAAGAGGCTTCTACTTAAGCCCTACGTACTGCAAAATTTCTCAAAGTTACAATGCTATTACAATCGCCCTGCTGCGAGCAACGTATGAGCTACGCAGCAGGGCCGTACGTATCTACACTGCGTAAATGTACATGAGGAGTGACAGCCTGCGAGATGATATCGTAGGCTCCTGCACCTCAACAAGTAGTGCAGGGGTCCTAAACGGGACCTCCGCGGCAGTCCCCCACATAAGCCCTGCCGTGGGGGGTACTCCAACTACCCCCACGGCACCTAAAACTAACCCCCCTCTATGCGGGGGTCCCCATCGGGACCCCCGAAGTGTCGTCACATGAACACCTTGCTGCAGGGGTCCCCGATCGGCACCGATCAGGCCCCCACTGCATTTAATACTTTTAAATTCCCCGCCGCGGCTCCTTAAAGGGCCCGCGGCACACTATTACTAATCCCGGTCGCTGCACCTAAAATTAGCCCCCCTCTATGCTGGGGGTCCACATAGGGACCCCCCAAGTGCCCCCACATTAACCCCTTGCAGCGGGGGTCCCAGATCTGCATAGATCAGGCCCCTGCTGCATTTAAAAAATGTAAATTCCCCGCCGCGGCTCCTTAAAGGGCCCGCGGCACACTATTACTAATCCCGGCCACGGCACCCACAATTAACCCCCCTTTATGCTGAGGGTCCCCATCGGGACCCCCGAAGTGTCCCCACATTAAGCCCTTGCTGCAGGGATCCCCCACGTTAACCGCCTGCAGCGGGGGTCCCCAATCGGCACCAATCGTGACCCCACTGCATTTCAATGTTTACATTTACCGCCTTGCGGGTCTTAAAGCACCGTAAAGGTCCTGAAAGGACTCGCACTAAAAAATATTAACCCCAGGCAACTATAATTAACCCTATAATTCATGGGGGTCAATACAGACCCCCATAAGCCAATAATTAACCCTATAACTCATGGGGTCAATACAGACCCCCATAAGGCCTTAATTAACCCTATAACTCATGGGGGACCCCCATAAGCCTCTATTTAACCCCATCAGTCCCATAAGGGTATATTATGACACCTATGGGGCTGTTAAAACCCTAACATTAACCACATAAGTGCCATGACGGTCCACAAGGACCATCATGACAATAACTACAAACACTACACTATAACCCCCAATAAACCATTTAATCTAAACTAACCCCCCTCTACACCAATCTATTAACACTTACACTACCTTCCTACACTACCTACCCCCTAATAAACCTCCCCACCACTCTAATTACAAAAAATAAAAAACACCTACCTTACAGAAAATAAAAAACCTAAGTCACCAAAAATAAAAAAAACTACAGTACAGAAAATAAAAAACCTACAGTACAGAAAATAAAAAACCTACAGTACAGAAAATAAAAAAATACATTACAACCCCTGCTGCAGGGGGTTAATGTGGGGAAGCTGCTGGGGTCCCTATGGACCCCTGCAGCAAGTGCTTAATGTGGGGACACTTCGGGGGTCCCAATGGGGACCCCCAGCATAAAGGGGGGTTAATTTTAGTTGCCGCAGCTGGTATTAGTAATACTGTGCCACGGGCCCTTTAAGGAGCCATGGCGGCGAATTTAAAATGTTTAAATGCAGTGGGGGCCTGATCTATGCAGATCGGGGACCCCCCGCTGCAAGGGGTTTATGTGGGGACACTTCGGGGGTCCCAATGGGGCCCCCCAGCATAGAGGGGGGTTAATTTTTTTTGCCGCGGCCAGGATTGGCTAATAGTGTGCAGCAGGCACTTTAAGGAGCAGCGGCAGGGAATTTTAAACTTTTAAATGCAGCGGGGGCCTGATCGGTGCTGATTGGGCAACCCCGCTGCAAGGGGTTAATGTGGGGGTACTGCAGGGGTCCCGATAGAGACCCCTGCAGCATGGGGATGTGTATAGGTAGCAGGGGGTGCCTTACACTGCTGTCTCAGGCTGCTCTGAGGCAGCACGTAGAGGCTTTAGGATCCCTTGCAGGCATTTTTTTTCTTCTGAGATGCGAGAATCGTTCGTAGATTTATGGCTGCGTGTGACTGCGTAGCTCTCTCGGAGCCTATTCTTGGCCATTTTTCGTAGTCATATCGCAAAGCAGGCTGCGAGAGATTCGGTACTCGCAAACAGCAAAAAAATGCCTTTTGCGAGCACAGAGAGAACTACGAGGGAGATTTTAATGAGGCCCTAAATGTCTCCCACCAGTAAAGCAGAACTGAACAGTTAAAGATTAACAGCCTTATTAAATTGCGATTTGGTAAATTGAATAGGGCTCTATTTAAGCACACAGCATACTTTTTTTTACAGAAGTTTTTAGTTTGTTTCTATCCAAAAGCAAGGTCTTCACTAACTAAAAACTTCTGTAAATAAAATATGCTGTGTGCTTAAATAGAGCCCTATTCAATTTACCAAATCTATATCTTGACTTTTGAAGTTAAATTCTTCAAACAAGCATACTATAAATATGACACTTTAATGTATCAATATTGATTTACAAGGTTTTTGTAACATGAACTGCTTTTTATTGATATTTTCTTTTGGTGTAATGTTCTTTGCAAACATGCCAGCATGTCACATTTTTATGTTATAGGTCATTTTTATTTCAATAATAAGAATTTGTTGTGGTTGGCAAAAATCATTAGTACAATAAGGCCTGAAATTTTTTAAATGTATGTCCTGTTGGATTTTTATGGCCATATTTGAATTTGATATCCCCCAAATTACTAAAAAGTAGCCTACTTGACTGGTCTTAGAAAAAATATTTACATTTGTTGGGCTGTGTAATTTTGTAGAGAGGTACTTTCATTTGTTATATATTTATTCATTATTATTATGTTTATAATTATTTTTACTATTAATATTTAACATAGTTACTTATGTATTTACTGTATCATACATTTATTTTATATTTATGTTACTCATATATTGCAATACTTAAATAACCTATATATTTAACTAGTGACTTGCCCGTAAAAATATGACGGTCAATAAAATTTGAAGCCTTGGCAATTTCTGTTTGGCACACAATGTTACGTTTTTTTATACTCAAAGGACCTTTGGCGCTTATTGCGAGCCTCCCCTCGTGTGTACTTTGGCTACTCTCTCTATTTTTTTAAATACTAATTAATGAATTAATTGAATAATAAATTAATATAGTTTACCTTTTTGTAATTAATATATGTAACAATCAGTAGCCTGAAGAGGTAACAATCTCTTTTTATTGTCCTGCAGCATATAATGTCCAGTTGGACTGTTGCTGGGCTGAGGAGATAGTGTTATGAATGTCCCAACTGTGCATTAGAGATAGCCTGCGTGCGCGAGGGAAAACCGTTGGTTTATTTGTGTAAAGCGCTAGTTTAGATGCGTAATGTTGTTAGTGGCAAGTTAGGATTGTAAAATAGCTTTGTTTGTCTATGTGCTACGCAGTTCGCCAGCATTTGCCGAAATTGCCGTCCTTATTAATAGTGTATTTTGTGCCTCGTACGTTCAGGGGTGAAAGTGTTACACGGTTGGTCGTGTCTTGAGTTTTATTTTATTTCTGCCCGCCATTTTTTTCTTGCTTAGCCGATTTTCGATTGGCGAAACTCGGCTTAATCGACTGAAATTTGCATTCCACTTCACTCCCAGACGTCCTGGCTGTTCCCCCGTGCTGTGTGTGATGTTTTTGTTGTATTTTTTGGGGGGGTTTGTGTGTGTGTTTCGTGTTTTTTGTTTTGCGCTGTTCGGCCGTTAACTTCATATTTTTCCCATCTCGTATTTTTTTTCTAAGTCCTGCGTCTTGTAATTTTTTTCTTTCTAAGTCCCGCGCTCCTCAACTGCATGCAGCCTAAGGCGATCCAGCGTTTCATAAGTGTTTGGAGGCTAAGTCCCGCATGTTTCATTGCCTCCACTGCTCGCCTTGCTTCGAGAGTCTCGCAGGCAATGAGCACCTTCGTTGTTCGTTGCCCAAGTGCTTTGAGTTTTAGTGCCTTAACGTCTCACCTCGCTATGCGAGGCTCGCTACAAACCACGCAAAGCGTGATGACGTCTCATAGTTCGACAATTATAATATGTCATATGATAATGTATAATGTTACAAATGATTAATGCATATTCTAATTTACAATGTAATATATTTTATTTATGTTTTGTTTTTTTATATTATTGTTTTACTTATATCATTACATTGTCATGTTATTACATATTTTAACAAAAAAGGAGGTCAAACACACATTTTAACAAAAACGAATAACGTAAAATTAGAAGCCGGAGCCCACTTTAACTTTGAGCTGTAGACAAGCAATGAAAGGATGTAATCAACAATTTTATAAAAAACAGGTCTTGCGGCAATAAAAAAAAGTATATTTATTACAAGTGTTCCAGATGTAGGACCCCTTGCAAATAAGAATATAATAGAAGTGTTTGAAAGATTTATTTGTTGGGAAAAGTACTGTATATAGGCTAGTCTATTCATTCGAAAGCAGATGTTTTAAGCATCTGTACGCTAACAAGTAATGTATTTTTATGAGGGTTTTTATGATAAACCGCAGTTCCTTAGATGTATACCGCTGTATCTATATATATTATTTTCCACATATGCTACGGTGTAGAAGGGGTTAATCTGATAATTACATATTTATTACAGACCTTGACGGTACGTCTGAGCAACAGATTCCATTTTTTATTGTGGAACCAATTTGAGAAATAAAATGTAGCCTTCTTGACTTGATAATAGGTGAGTTGTCTAAGCTTGATCAATGTGATAAAAGACAAGTTGTCTAAGCTCATGCTCAGATCAATTTAAAGGCTCCACTGACTACCATTTTAAATTCAACATTTTCTCTAGTATAGATTGTATATTATTTCAACAAAGCTCTCCAGAGGAGCCTTCAATGGGCTGTGGAACATTAAACAAGATCTTTACTCATGTATCATCTATTAAAAGTGTATCTTGGTTGCCTTTCAATGGTACTTTTCTTATTTTGACAATATCCAATTCATCTGCAGGCAGTGGGCTAACAGTATCCAAGTCAGCCCATAAACTGAAATCCCATTCCGTTTAGGTGATTATGTCCCATTTTGTTTTATCAACTACTGTTCTGAAACATTATCTCATAAACATAAGTAAGCTGCCAATCACAGTCCCACGGTAGAGAGGTGGAGATACTGCTGGCTCTGGTCTCTGTGTTATTGCAGGGAGGGTTTCTCTTAACAAGAACTACAAATTTGCTGTTGTCCAGAAAAAGGCTGCCAAGTTTATCAAAAACAGAATTGTACTGCCTGCCAAGCAAGCTATAGCCAGTTGTGTAGATGTATTTATTTGCTGAAGTTACTGTTGAATAAGCATCCAGGCTATATTTACATTGCTCTATGTATTTTTTTAGGACACAGCAAAGGTTCAAAGATATTTAGAACTGTGTTACTCAATGTTTCTTATCTGTGGACTGGCTGGTTATCTTCAAATGCTCCTTGGGATCATCTTTTAAATAGGTGATAATACACGTGTTACACTAAATTTCCAACTAGTTTTAAAGTGTATTTGTACACTATTTTAAAGTGTATTTTAATTATATTAATTACGTTTTTATACATATATATATATATATATATATATATATATATATATATACTAACAAATTGCCCATCAAAAAATGACGGGCATGAAATTGTAAGCCAGGAAATGCTGTTTGAGACATAATGGAAACCGTTTTTTACCCTGAAGACCTTCGGCGCTCATTGTGAGCCTCTTGGTTGTTGTATTTTTTTTTATCAGAGGCTATTTTGCTGTCATTGTAAGGTTGGCGCTGATCTGCTTTTTGTGCTTATTGCAAGGCTGTCCCCTGGTGTAGTTTGTGTGCTATGAGCAGCCTTGGCGCTCGTTGTGAGGCACACTGTGAATGTCTTTTGTGTCTATTGCGATAGTGTTTTTTTTTTTTGTGTATTTTTGTATGCTAATGAAATAATTAATAAATTAATATACTTTACCTATTTGTAAGTAATATATGCAGGAAGCATTGTGCTGAAGAGCTGACAATCTGATTTGATGTTCCTGCAGCATACAATGTAGGTTTGCAGTGTTGTGAAGCTGAGGTGTGTCAGCAATGTGTGCAGTGTGTAGTGTAAATAGGCTGCATGCGCGAGGGAAAGCCGTTAGTGTAGCTGTGTAGTTCCGCATTCTGTAAGTTAGTGTTGTAAAATGGCGGCAAATGTGTATGTGGTACGCGGGTGTGGGGATTTTAGTGTGTCTAAACTCGGTAATTTGGACTTTGGAATTTGCGCCTTTTTCCCCCCTGTCCCTCCCCCTCATGTCTCTCCCCCCCTTTCCCTCCCCTGTGTCTGTTCCCCCCTCCCCTGTGTCTCTCCCCCTCCTTTCCCTCCCCTGTGCCTCTTCCCCGCTCCTCTCCCTCCCCTGTGTCTCTTCCCCTTCCTCTAACTCCCATGTGTCTCTCCCCTGTGTCTCTCCCTCCCCTGTGTCTGTCCCCCTCCTGTGTCTCCCCCATTCCTCCCCCACCCTTGTGTCTCTCCCCCACCCCTTTGCCTCTCCCCCTCCCCTGTGTCTCTCCCCCTCCTGTGTGTCTCCCCCCTCCCCTGTGTCTCATCCCCCTCCTCTCACTCCCCTGTGTCTCTCCCCCTCCTCTGTGTCTCTCCCCCTCCTCTGTGTCTCTTCCCCCTCCTCTGTGTCTCTTCCCCCTCCTCTGTGTCTCTTCCCCCCTCCTCTCACTCCCCTGTCTCCCCCCTCCTCTCACCCCCTGTGTCTCTCCCCCTCCTCTCTTTCCCCTGTGTCTTCCCCCCCTCCTCTGACTCCTGTGTCTCTCCCCCTTCTCTCCCTCCCATGTGTCTCTCCCCCTCCTCCTCTCCCTCCCCTGTGTCTCTCTCCCTCCTCCCCTGTGTCTCTTCCCCTCCTCCCCTGTGTCTCTCCCCCCTCCTCCCCTGTGTCTCTCCCCTCTCCTCCCCTGTGTCTATTGCCCCCTCGTCTCACTCCTCTGTCCTCCTCCTTTCCGCCCAGGTCCCCCACGCAATGAGCATGTGCTCCCGCTGCTGCGCAATGCCCAGGCGCTCCTGTTGAGCACCCCGGTGTGCAATGCGCATGTGCGCCCACGTCGCGCAATGCGCATTTGCTCCCAGCGCGCACCCCGGCGTGCAATGCGTGCCCGCAGCACGCATTACGCATGCACTCCCAGGCGCATTGTGAATGCGCGCTCTCACTGCTTGCATTGCGCATGGGCGGGAATTGCGCATATCATAGTTGTCAAACTGTGATTTGTCGCAAGAGTGACAACGAATCGCAGTTTGACAACTATTATATGTGATTTCACTAATATAGTGGTTGTACTGCAAGTATGTGTGGAAAGCTCGCAAAATTGCGAGTTGTGCATACTCGCTGCACAATCTAAGGCTCGCAATGAGTGGAAAAGCCACGCATTGCAAAGCTTACATTTTGCGTTGATAAGGGAGGGAAGGAGAGAGAAGGAGCGAAGGAGAGAAGGGAGAGACAAGGAAGGAGGGGGGGGGAGGGAGAGTGAGAGGGAGAGAGAGTGAGAGGGAGGGAGAGAGAGTGAGGTAGAGAGAGTGTGAGGAAGATAGTGGTAGAGAGAGAAGGAGGGAGAGAAGAACGGAGGGAGAGAGAAGGAGGGAGAGACAGAATTGTTAGTTGCGCATGCCACTGCGCACTGCAAGGCTCCCATTGCACAGAGAAGGGAGAGGGAGGGAGGGAGAGAAGGAGAGAAAGGAGAGAGAAGGAAGGAGGGGGGAGAAAGAGTGGGAGGAAGAGAGAGTGAGAAGGAGAAAGAGAGAGAAGGAGAGGGAGAGAGAAGGGGAGAGAGAGAGAGAGAAGGATGGAGAGAGAGAACTGTGAGTTGCGCATTCCACTGCGCACTGAGAGGCTACCATTGTACAGCGAAGGGAGGGAGAGAGAAGGAGCAAGAGGAAGAGAGGAGGAAAGGAGAGAGAAGGAGGGAAGTAGAGAGAAGGAAGAAGGGGAGAGAGAGTGAGAAGGGGGGAGAGAGAGGGCATAAAGAGAGAGGGAAAGGGCACAGAGAGAGAGAGGGCGCACATAGAGAGAGACAGGGTACTTAGAGAGAGGGCGCAAAAACAGACAGAAGACACCATTTTTAAGACAGCATTATGCCATCAAGTGACTAGTATTTATATATACATGCGGTCCCCGGGTTACAAATAACTCAACTTACAAACGACTCCCACTTAAGAGCGGGCTCCCGAGACTTTTTGTAGAAGTTTGTTTATGTTCTGTCTGTTTGAATTAAAAGAAAGAGCACAAAAGTTCCTGTAATTTATTATTACAGTACAGGGGTATTAGTATTATTACACTGTATTATTAGAACCACACATGAGCCATTAAAGTATTAATAATATTATTAATCAGGGATCCAATTTACATACAAATCCGACTGTTCTCAGGAACATATCTCATCCCTAACCTGGGGACAACCAGTATGTATGTGCATTAATAACCTATTTATAACTATAAATGTTTAAAGTATTAGGGTCTCCATCCCTGAGGACTGCTAAAAATACATTTTTATTTAAAATAAATTATACCCAGTTAGTTTTTGTGTTCTGTAAGTTACTATATAGAACATAGCATTATAATAGTTAAAAAGCAGACAGTCCACAAAGACCATCAGTGAAATGCAGGTGATCCTCAAAGGCCCTGATCAACTTTTAAATGAACTGTGAATTTTTTTTTTTAGATTCATTGCTTTACAGTGTTCACTAAAGGCATATCTACATTTGCTGGATTATGAATGCATATGATAGAGGAGAATTAGTAGTATATGAAAACATGTTGTGAATGAAAATATCCTAAAATAAACATTAATTAGCTTACCTTGAAGTTAGCAAAATGTCCTATAATTTTTGGCAGTTGCATTTGGTGATGTACCCCCTAGAAAATGCCACCTAAATTAGCATAACATTCAAATTCAAAATCAGGCCAGTATATTGTATCATTCTTCACCTTGGTGGCTTCTGGCACACTCAGTACAAGAACTAAGGTTGTAATGGCAGATCTCTGCCAGCACTTCTGCTGCTGTTTCAGACACTGTGCAAACTGTCTCACTTGGGATGTAACTGCACTTATTACTAGAGGCTGCAAAGAATAAAATAGCCTCTGCTCACTCACCTCTCACACTCTCTCACCTACTCCACCCACACCCACTCCATACTCATTCACTTTACCCATTCTACACTCACTCCACATACACTCAACACACTCACTCGACCCACACTCACTCATCTCCCCTGCACTCACTCACTTCTCCTACACTCACTTCACCTACACTCACTCCATCTACACTCATTCCACCCACACTCACTCAGTCCACCGACATTCACTTCACTAACACTCACTCATTCCACCCATATTCACTTCACCCACTTTCACTCCCTCCACCTACTCCACCCAAACTCACTCCATCCATACTCATTCCACCCATACTCACTCCACCCACACTCACTCACTCCACCACACCCACTTCATGCTCATTCCACCCACACTCACTCCACCCACACTCACTCACTTCACCCACACTCACTTCACCCACTCCAACCCACACTCACTCAACCACACTCACAAACTCCACCCACACTCACTCAACTCACTTCACCCACACTCACTCACTCCACCCACACTTACTCTACTGACACTCACTACACCCATAACCACTGCACCCATACCCACTCCACCCACACTCACTCCACCCACACTAGCTCACTAACCACACCTACACTCACTCACTTATTCTACACCCACTCACTGCACCTACACTCTCTGACTCCACACTCACTCAAGCTACACTAACGTCACCCACACTCACTTCACCCACACTCATTGCTCACGCTCTCTGTGCACTCTCTCTCTCCCTGTCGCTCTCTACCTTTTCCCCTCCCTCCCCTTGTGCTCTGCTTCACTTTAAGCTCAGACCTCGCCTTACCATGTGATTCCATCTGCAGCAGTTACTTCCTGTGTTCTCTACCAGAAAGGTCAAAATATGTATCTGGCTGTATTTCCTGTGGGTACTTGGGTTATGTAAGCTTACTGTGGGTGTGGAAAGTTGCCTTTTACTTTTACTTATCTATATATTACATATTTTTCTGATGATCACTGCCTGTTTCTTACCAAACATTTGAAACCCAAGAAACTCACATATCCCTTGATGTAGGTTTTGGCAAATAATATGGTGATATTATTAATATAAATAACGTTTGTTAATATTTATACAAAATTACATATTTTACATATTTGCCAATTTCGACTAATTCCAAATTCTTACTACATGATATATTAAGATAATTGGCCTCATGAAATAAACAGAACTGTATTATGTGAGAATATATTTATTATAAATGAATATATATTTTAGTGGTGGGAAGTATAATTACTTTCTCATGGTGCGTAACACCTACTTCACATATATTCAATAGAGGATTGGAGAGAGCAAAACAAAAATAATAAAGTTTTATTCACATTTTTAGGAGACAACGTCGATTAAAAACTCTTTAAAACCAAGGGAAATAGGAAATAATTCCTTAAAAACATTTTAATATTGAATCCCTTCTTTTACACACTTTTGATAAGTAAAATATTAGTGTTTGGGGGATCAGTACATGATCTTATTTCCCCTTGTCTTATCTTATTAAGTGTTTAATTATATTAGGTTTGGCTTCCAGACTCTTGGGAAATATATCTCTTTAATCAATATTAGAGATATTATATTTATATCCTGTTGTTCTGTCACTTTCAAATATTCAAGATGTTGTTATATAATCCGAATGTCATTTAAATCACTATGTCACTTTTAATTATCCTGGTGTATATTCCCATTTTTATAGTGACTTACTATTGTAGAATCATTATGTATAATATAGAGTTTTCAGACTGGTCAGAGGGTCTTTTGGCTGAATTGCCCATATTTTCATCCCTCTATTATGTCTCAAAAGTTTCTTATGTGCTCCATTTCGGGTCTCACATAAATATCAAATATTAGCATAAATTCCACATTTTAAAATGCGTTCGTTATCGCATATATACAGATATTCCTTCTCTGTAGTACCAGGCTCTCCCGTGTACTACAAATCAGGGCACAAGAAAGTGACTTTATGCTCCCAATTCACGGAGCTTAAGCTGGAAGCTCTACCTATTCACAGTGGCCCTCATTCAATTGCGATTTTGCCAATTGAATAGGGTTCTAAATAAGCACATAATATATATATTTTTAAAGAAGTTTTTAGCTAGTGAAAACCTTGCTTTTGGATAGATGCTTAATAACTAAAAACTTATTTAAAAAATATATGTGATGTGCTTATTTAGACCCCTATTCAATTGGCAAAATTGCAATTGAATGAGGGCCAGTGTGAGCGTCTGACGCCAGAGTCTGGAAGCCAAACCTAATATAATTAAACACTTAATAAGATAAGACAAGGGGAAATAAGATCATGTACTGATCCCCCAAACACTAATATTTTACTTATCAAAAGTGTGTAAAAGAAGGGATTCAATATTAAAATGTTTTTAAGGAATTATTTCCTATTTCCCTTGGTTTTAAAGAGTTTTTAATCGACGTTGTCTCCTAAAAATGTGAATAAAACTTTATTATTTTTGTTTTGCTCTCTCCAATCCTCTATTGAATGTAAATGAATATAGATAATAATTCAGTATATTTTAATATAACAAGATGGTATAAACAATTGTAATATAATATATATATAAATATCTCAAGGTACATCAATTATAATGTGTTAGTTATTATCACATTGTCCACATAATCATATATAAGACATGCACAATATGCTTACTAATATAATTAATATGGCCAGTCATGACGTCAGAGATAGTTTTGATTATTTTGGTATGTTTACAAATACCAATTAAGATATCATACTATTTTAATATCATATGATTTTATAGTCGAAATATAATATTATATCAAATACAAAAGAGAAAATGTTTTTCATCACAATTAATTACAATTAATTATTGTAACAGCTGATATTTGTGGTATTTATAAAATTAATTTGCACATTTTACGTCAACTTCTAATTCACTAATTATAGTATTATATTGTATATATCAGAGAAATATTGATATAGAAATCTATTTTACAGTAAATTAATAAAATATTTCCATGATTGTAATGAAAAAGAAGAAATAAAATTTAGATAAATATTAGGCCTTAATACAATACCTAGTTCTTGTGTTGATTTCATCAAATGACTTAGCCCAATGGAGGTCTGGATTTTTTCTTATATTTCAGAAGAAACTCTTGGGGCCTCATCCTATTATCGGCCGTAAATCGGCCGTAAGGCTGCGATTCCTTGCGGGGGTTCTGTTAACTCGCAATTCTATTATACGGCCCCGCAAGGATCTCCCCTTACGGCCGGCCGCATATCTTGGAACCGGCCGTAAGCTCAGAAATCTTTAAAGTCAAAAATAAATTCAAGACGGCACTGTACAGCTCTGTAAATGCTAGGGATCATATTGGGGGACATGAGGATTAATAGTAACCCACTCTCAAGCTTGCACATCAGCCCAAATCCGAGTTTACATTAACTGTTTATTTTCCGGCCGCAGCGTGGCCAGGTCTGATGTGCTCCAAGCACTCTGGACTTTTTACATGCATATTTGACATATATTAAAAAAAAAATATTTGACGGATTTGAGTATAGGGTAAATTTGTGCTATTTTTGCTAACACCTAAAATCACTTTATAGTCTTCTCAAAGTGCAGGATGGCTTTATTTGGGCTATATTTCGTGCTTAATTGGTGCTAGCGGGACCTCTTTCCTGCAAGTAAGCTGCGGCTCGCTTTTAGCCTTGCAGAGAGGGTTCCCGGAGCAATTGAATTGCAAATAGGAATTGCAAATAGGATTTTCTTAGATCAAAGGCTTTCCTCCTGCGCGAGCGGCCGCAAGAGATAGCAAGGCGCCGGCCGCAAGCCTGCCGGAACCCCCGGCCGGAGGGGAATAGAATAGCAGAATAGCTTGCGGCCAGTCCTTGCGGCCCCGCAACGGCTGTGGCCGATAATAGAATGAGGCCCTTGGTATGTAAGTGTTTAAATTATTTTGTTAGTGAGCTGTAGAAGTTTATTTGTAGAATGCATTTTAAGTTTTCTATGTGTTTAGTAATGCCCCCAAATAGTAAGTGTTAAAGTATTCTTCTTAGCAAGTTCACCAAAGTTTGTGTATGTGTCTCCTTTTTCCTTCAATTATTTTCCTTTCTCTCCTTTCTTTTTTTTAAAGAATATCTTTCTCTCCCAATTATAACCATAACTTAATTTGCTTATCAGAAATTCCAATCAGACTATATACTTGGCAACCATTTAGAAATCCTAAAGATGTAAAGGTGTCATAAAATATTTTAACCCTTAATATAATATATTATTTTCTAGAGACCTATTAAGTGTCAATTTCTTGGAACACAAGAGGGCACTCTTGAACCTTCAAACTACAATCAAATAATTAAAATAAAATCAGCTAATGACCCCTAAACTTCAAAACTATAAACAAGATATGGTTAGTGATCATGGGTGTCACTTATATATACCAAGAAATAATTTTGTTCTGGGAAATAGACATGAAGTCTATATATTCAGGGAGGAAAATATTCTTATCTTTAAGAAACTTAAACCTTAAGTTAACTTTAGCAAATAACTCAGGAAGTTGCTTAGGTAATGTGTCTATTACATAACACATATCTTTACACAGATATTATCCGAATGGAAATGCATGCATGCATATATATATATATATATATATATATATATATATATATATATATATATATATATTATATATAAATATATATATATATATATATATATATATATATACATGTATAGAGCATATAACATTTTAATACATAGATATAAAAGAAAGTAAATAATAGGATTATTATATTAGCTTATAATAACCATATTAACTATATATTAAGCTCTCTTTTTGAGTAACAAAGCCTCCAAAAACAAAAATATCAAAATTCTATTTTTTATGGTGGTGTTTATGTAAAACAATAAGCATGATCATCATTACAGTATTTACTAAAGTTTTCTCTACAATCATCTACCACAATGCTGCAATCCAACATGAAGTCCTGAAGACTACGACTACGACTAATTTTGAAATCTGTTAATCAAAGTACAACAATGTGTAGATATATAGTGACTGATTTGAATACTTTAATATTAGAGGGTAGTGTGCTGGATCTGCTGTGATAAGCTGTAACAGACTATGATCTGTTGCAGCTCACCAAAGCCATTCTTAGTGAATCATACCCACTGCCTTTCGCTTCTATGCACTTTTTACAATTAGTCTGAGCATGTACAACCTCTAGAGAATAATTAATAATGATTAGTCTCTAACACAAAGGTAGGACCAGGAAGGCTGATTGAAAGACACAAATTATAAAAATGAAATATTATTAAAAAATATTATTTGAACAAAATAAATCTAAATAAAGTAAAATCATAACATAGTAACAGAGGTTTAAAAATGGCTTTTAGTCATATTCAACCATTTTAGATCTCCTATGATCCTTGTATTATGAAAATTGTTAATTGGTCTAAAGTAAAGCAAACAAAACACACCATTGGAACATTGCCAATACTGGCAGTCAATTTACTCCTTGGACTAATACCCCTTCTATTCTAATTATCCACATAATCTTTATGACATTTTTATTCTAAAGCATATCCATCTCATGCTAAAAAACTAGACACATTACCAGGCTGAGATCAGCACCAGTATATAACCCTATCACCCAAATAAAGATAAAGAAAATGGCGACAATGAATGAGGCACAAAAGATAGCCCATACCTTTAGGCAATTTTATGCTACATTATATGACTGAGCAACTCCTACTGGTGATATTTTAACAGTATATCTCTTGCAGAAGTGACAACATTCCAGCATTTAGGGAGAAACAAAGAGATAACTTAAATTTACCAACAGATGCAGAGAAAACAAAAGATGTGATTAAAAGTCTAAAAATATGTAAAACCATCTTTTATAAAAGAAAAATCACTACTCAAATATTACCACCTCTATTAAAACTTTATAATTATATCCTGCAGGTAAACAATATTTCAAAAGAAATGAAATTCGCTTATATATCTGTTATACCTAAGCAGGGTAAAGATCCATTTTTGTGTAAGAATTTTCATACAATAGCTTTGCTGAATATAGATCTCAAAAAATATTTGCAACACGTCTAAATCAGTATCTTTCCTTGTTAATTCACGGTGACCAAGAATGGTTTATTCCAAATAGGCAGACACCTGATAACATTAGGAGAATACTAAACTTATTAACAATAGCAGAACAAGCAAATAGGCCAACATGTTTACTGGCTCTTGATTTAGAAAAATAATTTGATGCAATCATTTGCATACACTGAAGGATGTGGATTTAGTTGTTCTTTTTATACAGGCTTTGAAAATTTTACATAACAAACAAACGGCACAAGTAAAAATTATGGGAAACTATTCTCAACAATTTTTAATAAAGAGAGGGACAAGGCAGGGTTGCCCACTATCTCTGTTATTGCAGATAATTGTGACTTAATCACTATTTAATCAGCTATTCGTATTTGACAAAATGTCAACATACAATCCTCAAGGTTAAACACCAAGGGCCCTTTTAAATTAGAGTTAGAAGCAGTAAGTCTGTGGGTTTGAAAATGTCAACAGTTACAGATCAATTTTATTGAACAAGCCCCCATTAACATGGCCGAAAGCCAAATCTGTAAACCATGTAACAGTACATAGCATTTCAAGGCATAATCATGATCAATTAAGCAAGCCCGTAAGCAACAATTTAAACAGCCAATAGTAAATGAGACTGTCATAATGACATAAGTAAAACATGGCATTTAAACATCAATTAGTGTTTAGACATCACATTTGCGATCGAGCTTGCATCAAAAATCAATAAAAATGAATGAAGAAATGGTTATAGTCCATATATAGTGTATGAAGACAATTTGTAATGGCTGCCCAATGCAGATCTTTCTGGCTATTACTCAATAAATAATTAGATACATTATACCAAATTTGTTTTGAGACATCACTATTAAAATTTGACACCAATAAAACCTTTTCATTTAATCTAAAATCTTTAAAAATATTCTTAGGATTTTTTTAAATTTCCACACTAAAATTTTGTAAATTATATTCTCTTAATATTTTTTGTAAAATAACATAATGTTTTGGAGAGCTAAAAGTATAAGGTTTATTTAAAGACCAGCCCATCCACCCATATTTATGAAATAAAAAAAACAATAGAATATTTTATAAAATAACTAGCTATGCAATCATCAGTACTGAGAGCCATTTTGATATTAAAAGCAATTTATAACTCAAAAACATTGTTAAATCAATAATATTTTTTCCTCCATTAGCATGTAATTTACACAATTTTACCCTTTTAAATCTCTCCATTTTGGACCCCATAAAAAAATAAAACACTCTCTAATAGTATGTTTTAGCCACAAAATAGAAGGAAATAAAAGCATAAAAAATGTATAAAATAATTTGCTTTATAATTAAAAAAATTCCTTCAAATGTTAACTTTCTAAAGCCCCATAAATAATTTTTTTATTTATTTATTTCAACATATTATCCCAATTTATGTAATCTATCATGTCTTTTGTGAAATAAATACCTATTTTATTATTTTATCTCTTTGCATTGGGATAGTGATATCTAAAATACTTTTCCACTTTCCATACAATGTGCATTCACTTTTTTCAATATTCAACTTCAAACCAGATGCTCCACAAAACCATTCAGCCACTCTCACTGCTCTTTTTATGGAAACGGAATCCCTACACACAATTGTTGTATCATCCATATATGAGAAAACTTTAGCTTGTTTACCACCAGCGCCTGGCACTGGAATTCCTTGTATTAATTTATCTTTTTTTATTTCATTTTAAAAAAGGTTCTATACATCATATAAATAAAATTGGGGAGAGGGGACAACCTTGTTTCACATCAGCATTTATACAGATCCAATCAGTCATAAACCCATTCACACAAACACAACTCATACATCAATCATAAACACTTTTAATTTGCTTCAACATTCTCTCTGGCACATCCATTCTTTTTATAACCTGAAACAAAAATCTATGTGATATACTATCAAATGCTTTATCAAAGTCAAAATTAATTAATGCCAAATCTTGTCTTCTTTATAAACTATAATAAATAATGTTTATAATAGCATTTAAATTTGGGTACAATTTCTACTAGGGATACCACATACCTGTGAAGGGTCTATGATTTTCGAAATTACAGATTTTAAATGAGATTATAATCATTTAGTAAAAATTTTATAATCAGAATTTAAAAGAGTAATAGATCTTCAATGTTTTATGTTTTCTTTTCCCCCTTTTTTCTAAATTAAAACTACCACCTCCTGCTTCCATGAAGCTGGTAAAATATTAGTAGTGGAGACTTTCTCAATTAAATTACAAACATTTTTTTCTAAAACATCCCAAAAAGTAATACAAACTTCAAAAGGTATCCCATCATTTCCCTACATTTTCCCTTTTAAAAAACTTTGAATTGTATTTAAAATTTCTGTGCTATTAAAATTGTTTTCTAAAATGTTTTTAACATTAATGTTAAAAGAAGATTCTATTTTATCCAAAAAGTATTCCTTTAAAAATATATCCTTTTTTAAAAAAGGAAAGAAGTCAGAATAAAAATTAAAAACGACTTCTTTAATTGTTTTAATTTCTGTTTCTCCTTCTATATTTTCAATAATGTCTTTCTTTTTTCTTACTTTTTTTAAAATAACAGGCACACTTTTCATCTTCTTCTGAAACTTTTACTCTAGAATTAAAAATGATTTGTTTGCCTTTTTCTTTTAAACATGTTTTTATTTCTTCTTTTACTTGAGATAAACCCTCCTCACCCTCTTAACCTATAGTGCTGAAGGCAAAACTGCAACATTCTATACTCTTCTCGTTTTTCTCTTGCTGTTTTTTGTCCAATTTGTATAAAATAGTGTTTTATTTTTTCATTAATCATATCCCACCATAAAATAATATCTTCTTCATCTCTAACATTATTACATTGTATATATTGTTTATTAAAATCCTCTCCAATTTCTTCTTCTTCTAAAAATGACGTATTTAGCTTCCAATAAGTGTTTTTTGATCTGATTTTTTTGGGCATTTTGCATTCACATGTTAATAAATTATGATCCGTAGAAATATTTTCACATAATTTACTAATTAAAATTTTAAAATCCTTTGATAAAAACAAATAATCTATTTGAGATTTGGATAAAACATTGCTCCACTTAAAGCCTTCATTCATACCTTCTGACACTCTCCATCCATCCTGTAAGCTATCATCCTCTACCATTCCTTTTAAAATACTTGCAGATCTAGCTGTTCCTGTTTCAGTACTTTTACTTCCTCTTCATTCACCCGGCCATACCCAGTTAAAATCTTCACCTAGAATCAAAAGATTATTGTCAACTAAAAAAAAATTAAGGATTTAATAAAACTCAGTTCTCTCTTTTTTTTTCTGATGGGGCAAAAACATTTATACACTTAAATTTAAAATGATAAAATTGAACAAAAACAATTAAAAGATGCCCAGGTATTACTTCCTTATATTTTTCAATTTTGAAATGATTACTTTTTAAATAAAATACCAACTCCTATACATTTATTTTCATTACCTCCGGACCACACTTGTCTTCCTTTTTCCCAATATTTTTCTATATCACTGTATTCAAATCTCTTTTAAATTCCACACTCCTGAAAAAATAATACATCATCTTTTCTTGTTTTTAAAAAAATCATAAAGAGCTGCCCTACGTTCAGGGTTTTTTATGCTCCGTACATTTAATATGCTAACTTGGAACTTTGGTAGATGTTAAAAAAGGTCTTACCTTGCACCTTTGGCACCAAAGTCCCTGCCCTCCGACTCAATTACACTGGGCGCAGGACTATTTTCTATTACCGTATTTCCTCAATGTTCATTTCTCAGTATCTGAGGATGATATATCCCTAATCAGCCGTTCAAAAGAATTTTCTGACTCAAAGGCTGTAAGAACAGAATTTTCATAATTAATGATATTATCAGGTAATAGTACGGGGAAAACAGTGGGGTCCACCTGTATTTCTATAGTGAGATCTGTTTCAGACCTCCATTTTGACTTTATTTCTGGAAAGTTCTATTGCTGAACCTCTCCTCTTTTTTGATTGAGGAGGGTTTCCAGAAATGTCCATGCTTACCCCAGTTGATAGAACAATCGACTCCTGCAACTATCCACTTACTAAATTTATCCTTTTAATATCTCGTTTTTCTCAGGGCTTCTTCTTCCTCATCACTTAAAGTGAACTTCTGTTTGTTACTCTTACAAGGCTCTTTTTTCTCATTTCAGGTTTATCCTTCTTCTCCCATCTTCTGAAAGAAGATTTTTCATGACAATCCTTATTCAGATGGTCAGACTTTCCACAGAGATCACATTTTTTTCTGTGCAGTTTTTAGATTCATGTTCATCACTTCCACGGAGTCTGCACACTTGGGTTTTGGCACATACATCATGTCCATACATTTGGCAGTTTTTTACAATAAGGGGGCATTTGGTTAAAAAAAGAAAACCTCTATTCCTCCCTATTGTGAAGACAGGAGGGGTTGCCTATACCCATTCCATCCCTTTGGGTCGGCAAAAAATGTCCCCCAAAACTTCCTCTTGTCTGTCCATACTCCAAGTCCATTCCTCACTACTCCGGCATATCTGATATTCAGACAATAGCTGCTCAGAAATTTAATAATTTCTCTGTCTGTACAATGAGGATTGTACATATGCACCGTCTGTACCAGCTATGCTTACTGGCTATAATCAGCATGGAGTGGGATCTCAACTTGTGTTGTGGATCTTATGAGTGGATCTTACCACAACAATCATTTATAATATGGTGGGCAAAAGAGTGATAGAAGTCCTCAGATTTCAGGGAGCTAGATGAGGCCAACTGAATATCAGTAACTTTTGCGGGCTTCAGTAATTGCGATTTTGACAATTTAATAGTGCTCCAAGTGTATGAATGCTGCCTATTCACCGATGGCGTATTGCTGATCAAAAATTTAGCTAAGATTTTGTTTTGAGTATCAATAGTGATTACATAGAAGTAATGGATATTAATATATCCCCATTCATTCAGAATACTTCCATCTTAACTTTGAATTTCACTGCAAATGTAACTATATTTATTATTTGAGAGTAAATATACTATAGCATCCTGCAAATATGTCTGTGGAACAATTTTGTAGCAGCACAATTAGAGCAAGTTTCAGCCTGGCATGAAAAGGACAGCATGTCAAGGTCGGTTCAGATAGATAGGGGTTCTATTTTAGATCACACTGTGGAATTATTGTTGTGGACATCCAATGACCCTAAATTAAATAGAGATTAATAGAGAGAAATTAAAAATCTTTGTTTTAAACATTACATCTTGTTATGAAAAAAATAAAAAAAATAAAGTTGAAAAAAAAATGTATTATCATCAGTGATACAAAACAAGAATTGTCTTCATGGAAGATATAAGCAGACATTTCAGTGTTGTATGAGACAAGGATTAGGGATTTTTTTAAAGAATGAAAAGTGCTACAAATTAATCAAAATATGCCAAGTAGTAAAATATTTAGGTTTTTAAAAAATTCCCAGATTTACAACTTCTGTTGACACAATATGAAAGAACATGCTGTAAGGGAATCTTTTCCGCCATATATTTTAATAGTGTACAGATACGGGACAGTGTAACCCAAAAACGGTGTAACCTGAGGTAGCATTTTCCATAGGAATAAATGTAAATTCAATTAATCCGTTCTGGACCCCAGATTTTTCACATTTTAGTTTGAAGGGATAATCTTGTTTTTGGATACAAACCCTTAAAACTAAACAGAAATTAATAAACAACATTAATTGCATCAAATAACTTAGAATTTAACTTCACTTTACCTTTACTGAGAGCACTTGAAGGCCCAATGGGATAGTGGGGATGTAGAGGAGGAGAAGGAGAACATAGGTTATTGCTTGGAACTTTGGCTCTTATAGGCACAGGCTGGACACACTGGCTCATAGGCACAGGCTGGGTACATTGGCACATAGGCACAGGCTGTTTGGGCTCTTACCGACAGAGGCGAATTGGGCTCTTGCATGCACAGGCAAATTGGGCTCTTGGATCTCATGATCATGATTACAGTGTTTACAGCTTGCTTCCTTCTTACGACTTCGCAGTCACATGTACAGCAGCGTTTGCCTTGTTCCTTCTTTCAGTTATAATCAGGTAACCCGAGGTAGCATTGTAACTTGAGGCAGAAAATTGCAGAGGAGAAGCGGTGTAACCCAAAAACAGTGTAACCCAAGGGCGTTATTGAAATTGCTTATATTGTGTAAACATTTTCATAAACTTTAATTATTATTATTATCCTTTATTTGTAATACGGTAACATATTCCATGGGACTATACAAGGATTTAATATAAGTCAAAAACAATTTGAACACATTGCAAGGAATGGAGGACCCGTCACAGCTTATTTCTCTCTGCCTGTCACAGACAACTGCTGCACAGATTGGCACATGTTAGAAAGTACTATTTATTTTCATACAGTATGTGTCTGACTACATTTCCCAGACTGCTTTACAACACAGACAGTGACCAGAAAACTTTCAGCCTCTGCTTCCTCCTTATTGGCCGATTTTTTTTTTTAAACGAATGTTCATTTAGCATGGGTTTGAAGAGGGTGTTGAACCTTGTTTTTCAAATGTGAGAAATTAGAAGAGGTTTTGCTAACTTAAAGGTAAGTGTTTAAATGTTTATTTTGGTATTTTTACATGCAAAAAAAATGTTTGCATACACTACTGATTCTGATTCTTCATAATCCATCTCACTTATATATGCCTTTAATAATGATAAAGATAAGAAATAAAAGCAGGCATACAACTTATATAAGAATAACAAAACAGTGGGAGCTTCACGTGTGTAGAAGAAATATAACCAGTCTTGAAAAAAAGCTATTTGCCTAAAATATGCAAAGGGACCTGTATAAATTGGTAGCATGGGCATTTCAATTGCAGATGAGATTTAACACAGAACAATGTAATCTGTGATGGAAAAATATGAACACAATTTATAATGTAAATGGAACAAATCTAGAGGCAGAGAAAAAGTTAGGAGTGTTTATGCACAACTGCCTACATAACGGTGCTCAATATCAGGCAGAGGCTGCAAGGACAATTAAAATATTAGCATGCATTATGAGAGGTATAGCAGCAATGAAAGCAATGTTACTGATGCCACTGTATAAATTCCCAGTAGACACTCATTTGGAATATGGAGAACAATTGTGGCCACCACTTCAACAAATACACTGTAGTGCTGGAAAATTTACAGAGAAGGCCAACAAAATGTGTAAGGGAAATGGAGAGATTATTGTATGGAAAAAGACTAACCACATTAAACATTTTTTCTCTTGAAACAAATGTGCTGAAGAGAGAATATGATTACTTTGTATAAATACTTTCATGGTCAGTATAGTGCTTTGCCAAGTGACTTTTTTGAGAGGTTTACAATTGACCAGAGGTTAGAAGAAAAAGATTCCACCTAAAATAAGAAATGGGATTATTTACAGTAAGGGCAGTCAAACTGTGGAACTCACTACCAAAGGAGGCTGTGACAGTAGATTCAATATATAACATTAAAAAGCATTTAAATATCTATATTTTTCCCTCCTTAAGGGCCACATTCAATTTGACAAATTTGAGATCCGGGAGCCCGTAAGTGTGGTTGCAGGCAAATTTGCTTTTCAATTGGCATCTTTTTGCGGGCTCGGATCAGGATACGAGTTACGGGCTTGAAAATATTGTGTCCTTCATAATCATAACTTACAGCCTTCAGAAGCGTTTGATCTTTCACTTTCACAAGGCTAAAATCACAAATTGCTATTCAATTGCTCAATTTCCCCAAGCTCGCAAACGTATCCACACTCGTAAACCGCAAATGGAGGAGGAAATCCTACATGTACTAGAGAGGACCCGCAAAGGGGTTAAACACATATTCGTAGCACTGTAAATACAAATAAAAGATCAATCCTGCACTGTAAAAAATGGGGAAAGAGATGACAGACATTAGAATTAATTGCATAACAGTCTGAAGCCCGCAAATCGCCAATAAATACATTTTAATTTTATGTGTCATTTCAGGTTAAAACGATCTTGGGTATCAATGAGTTAATACATATCAGGCCACCCATATGGACTAGAACAGTATTTCCGTGTTTTGCGAGTCTGATCACATATCGGACGTCCAAATCTAATTGAATGACAGGTAACCTCCATGTTTTACTGCATTAATTCGGACAGTTTCATTTCCTATTGGCTGTTTCGAAATGGGAGGTTACAGGCTTGCTTAATTGATCATGTTCCCACCCTCAGCTGCTCCGAAACAGTGCATGGTTTAAGATTGTTGCTTCAAGCCCGCAAATTGCCAGCTTGAGCAATTGAATAGTCTCGCAAACAGAAACCAACTGGAGCCCGCAACTCATTCACAGACATGTGGCTGTCTACGATCGATTTACGGTCTTGGAATTGAATGTGGCCCTAAATTTGTATTGCACTACACTTTAATACATATTGAATGCATCCTTTAAAGAAATAAAGCTTTAATTTGTGTAAAATGCACACTGCCTTTACCACAATACTTTAAAGGACTACTTTAGGGTATTTATAAAGGGCTCTCTAAACAATAGTTAGATGAGGCTTCATAAGAAAATAACTTTATTATACTTCTACTGTGCATTTAAAAAATGAATATTAATTATTAATTAATATTATTATTAATACTCCCAGGCTGTATAAGCTCTAGATCTCTTCACCCACTGAATGAAGTATTATGTCTAAAAAGATATTCCACAACTATAGTATGACAATGGGTGGTGACTAGAGATGTCGCGAACAGTTCGCCCGCGGACTATTCGCAGCGATTTTGGCATGTTCGCGTTCGCAGCGGACGGCGAACACATGTGCTTTTGGGTTCGCCCCCTATTCTTTATCATTGAGGCAACTTTGACCCTGCACCTCACAGTCAGCAGACACATTCCAGTTCCCTTCCAGGGCCTTCCATCTGAAGGACAGCATCCATTTTAGAATCATTCTGAAGCTGCATTCGTTGTGAGAGGACAGATAGTGTAGCTGCTGGAGATTTAATAGGGAAATAGATAGCCAGGCTGTGTATTTAGCTTCCACTACAGACCTGAAGGACTAATCTGATATGTGCTGCAAGGACAGCAACCCAAAAAGACCTTTTTAGGGCTAGAACATCATTTATTTATTTTTATAATTTTTTTCTGTGTAATCTGATTGCATATGCCTGCCTGCCAGCGTGTGTGTTTGACAGGCTAACACCTAACAGCTTATATTGTGCTCAGTGAAATAAAACAACACTTTTTTGACTGTAATAGATTGAATAGCAATTGCCTGCCTACAGGCGTGTGTGTGAAGCCTATTGCATCTACTCAGCCAACTTTTGCCAGTGCACAGTGATACATCATATCTGGTGCAACCGTAGTGTACAGTGACATAAAACAACACTTTTTTGACTGTAATAGATTGAATAGCAATTGCCTGCCTACAGGCGTGTGTGCGAAGCCTATTGGATCTACTATGCCAACTTTAGCCAGTGCACAGTAATATGTCATATCTGGTGCAAACGTAGTGTACAGTGACATAAAACAACACTTTTTTTACTGTAATCGATTGAATATCAGTTGCCTGCCTACAGGCGTGTGTGTGAAGCCTATTGCATCTACTCTGCCAACTTTTGCCAGTGCACAGTGACACTCATATCTGGTGCAACCTAGTGTACAGTGAAATAAAAGAACCCTTTTTTTTCTGTAATCGATTGAATATCAGTTGCCTGCCTACAGGCGTGTGTGTGAGGCCTACAGTGCCTACTCTGCCAACTTTTGCCAGTGCACAGTGACACTCATATCTGGTGATACCTAGTGTACAGTGAAATAAAAGAACCCTTTTTTTTCTGTAATCGATAGAATATCAGTTGCCTGCCTACAGGCGTGTGTGTGAGGCCTACAGCGCCTACTCTGCCAACTTTTGCCAGTGCACAGTGACACTCATATCTGGTGCAACCTAGTGTACAGTGAAATAAAAGAACCCTTTTTTTTCTGTAATCAATTGAATATCAGTTGCCTGCCTACAGGCGTGTGTGTGAGGCCTACAGCGCCTACTCTGCCAACTTTTGCCAGTGCACAGTAACACTCATATCTGGTGCAACCTAGTGTACAGTGAAATAAAAGAACCCTTTTTTTACTGTAATCGATTGAATATCAGTTGCCTGCCTATAGGCGTGTGTGTGGGGTCTGCGGCGCCTACTCTGCCAACTTTTGCCAGTGCACAGTGACACTCATATCTGGTGCAACCTAGTGTACAGTGAAATAAAAGAACCCTTTTTTTTACTGTAATCGATTGAATATCAGTTGCCTGCCTACAGGCGTGTGTGTGTGAGGCGTACAGCACCTACTCTGCCAACTTTTGCCAGTGCACAGTGACACTCATATCTGGTGCAACCTAGTGTACAGTGAAATAAAATAACCCTTTTTTTTCTGTAATCGATTGAATATCAGTTGCCTGCCTACAGGCGTGTGTGTGAGGCCTACAGCACCTATTCTGCCAACTTTTGCCAGTGCACAGTGACACTCATATCTGGTGCAACCTAGTGTGCAGTGAAATAAAATAACCTTTTTTTACTGTAATCGATTGAATATCAGTTGCCTGCCTACAGGCGTGTGTGTGACACCTACAGCGCCTACTCTGCCAAATTTTGCCAGTGCACAGTGACACTCATATCTGGTGCAACCAAGTGTACAGTGAAATAAAAGAACCCTTTTTTTACTGTAATCGATTGAATATCAGTTGCCTGCCCACAGGCGTGTGTGTGAGGCCAATAGCACCTACTCTGCCAACTTTTGCCAGTGCACAGTGACACTCATATCTTGTGCAACCTAGTGTACAGTGAAATAAAAGAACCCTTTTTTTACTGTAATCAATTGAATATCAGTTGCCTGCCTACAGGCGCGTGTGTGAGGCCTACAACGCCTACTCTGCCAACTTTTGCCAGTGCACAGTGACATTCATATCTGGTGCAACCTAGTGTACAGTGAAATTAAAGAACCCTTTTTTTCTGTAATCGATTGAATATCAGTTGCCTGCCTACAGGCGTGTGTGTGAGGCCTACAGCGCCTACTCTGCCAACTTTTGCCAGTGCACAGTGACACTCATATCTGGTGCAACCTAGTGTACAGTGAAATAAAATAACCCTTTTTTTACTGTAATCGATTGAATATCAGTTGCCTGCCTACAGGCGTGTGTGTGAGGCCTACAGCGCCTACTCTGTCAACTTTTGCCAGTGCACAGTGACACTCATATCTGGTGCAACCTAGTGTACAGTGAAATAAAAGAACCCTTTTTTTTCTGTAATCGATTGAATATCAGTTGCCTTCCTACAGGCGTGTGTGTGAGGCCTATAGTGCCTACTCTGCCAACTTTTGCCAGTGCACAGTGACACTCATATCTGGTGCAACCTAGTGTATAGTGAAATAAAAGAACCCTTTTTTTACTGTAATCGATTGAATATCAGTTGCCTGCCTACAGGCGTGTGTGTGAGGCCTATAGCGCCTACTCTGCCAACTTTTGCCAGTGCACAGTGACACTCATATCTGGTGAAACCTAGTGTACAGTGAAATAAAAGAACCCTTTTTTTACTGAAATCAATTGAATATCAGTTGCCTACCTACAGGCGTGTGTGTGAGGCCTACAACGCCTATTCTGCCAACTTTTGCCAGTGCACAGTGACATTCATATCTGGTGCAACCTAGTGTACAGTGAAATTACAGAACCCTATTTTTCTGTAATCGATTGAATATCATTTTCCTGCCTACAGGCGTGTGTGTGAGGCCTACAGCACCTACTCTGGCAACTTTTGCCAGTGCACAGTGACACTCATATCTGGTGCAACCTAGTGTACAGTGAAATAAAAGAACCCTTTTTTTACTGTAATCGATTGAATATCAGTTGCCTGCCTACAGGCGTGTGTGTGAGGCCTACAGCGCCTACTCTGCCAACTTTTGCCAGTGCACAGTGCCACTCATATCTGGTGCAACCTAGTGTACAGTGAAATAAAAGAACCCTTTTTTTCTGTAATCGATTGAATATCAATTGCCTGCCTACAGGCGTGTGTGTGAGGCCTACAGTGCCTACTCTGCCAACTTTTGCCAGTGCACAGTGACACTCATATCTGGTGCAACCTAGTGTACAGTGAAATAAAAGAACCCTTTTTTTACTGTAATCGATTGAATATCAGTTGCCTGCCTACAGGCGTGTGTGTGAGGCCTATAGCGCCTACTCTGCCAACTTTTGCCAGTGCACAGTGCCACTCATATCTGGTGCAACCTAGTGTACAGTGAAATAAAAGAACCCTTTTTTTCTGTAATCGATTGAATATCAATTGCCTTCCTACAGGCGTGTGTGTGAGGCCTACAGTGCCTACTCTGCCAACTTTTGCCAGTGCACAGTGACACTCATATCTGGTGCAACCTAGTGTACAGTGAAATAAAAGAACCCTTTTTTTACTGTAATCGATTGAATATCAGTTGCCTGCCTACAGGCGTGTGTGTGAGGCCTACAGTGCCTACTCTGCCAACTTTTGCCAGTGCACAGTGACACTCATATCTGGTGCAACCTAGTGTACAGTGAAATAAAAGAACCCTTTTTTTTCTGTAATCGATTGAATATCAGTTGCCTTCCTACAGGCGTGTGTGTGAGGCCTACAGTGCCTACTCTGCCAACTTTTGCCAGTGCACAGTGACACTCATATCTGGTGCAACCTAGTGTACAGTGAAATAAAAGAACCCTTTTTTGACAGTAATCGATTGAATATCAGTTGCCTGCCTACAGGCATGTGTGTGAGGCCTATAGCGCCTACTCTGCCAACTTTTGCCAGTGCACAGTGACACTCATATCTGGTGCAACCTAGTGTACAGTGAAATAAAATAACCCTTTTTTTACTGTAATCGATTGAATATCAGTTGCCTGCCTACAGGCGTGTGTGTGAGGCCTACAGCGCCTACTCTGTCAACTTTTGCCAGTGCACAGTGACACTCATATCTGGTGCAACCTAGTGTACAGTGAAATAAAAGAACCCTTTTTTTTCTGTAATCGATTGAATATCAGTTGCCTTCCTACAGGCGTGTGTGTGAGGCCTATAGTACCTACTCTGCCAACTTTTGCCAGTGCACAGTGACACTCATATCTGGTGCAACCTAGTGTATAGTGAAATAAAAGAACCCTTTTTTTACTGTAATCGATTGAATATCAGTTGCCTGCCTACAGGCGTGTGTGTGAGGCCTACAGCACCTACTCTGCCAACTTTTGCCAGTGCACAGTGACACTCATATCTGGTGCAACCTAGTGTACAGTGAAATAAAAGAACCCTTTTTTTACTGTAATCGATTGAATATCAGTTGCCTGCCTACAGGCATGTGTGTGAGGCCTACAGCGCCTACTCTGCCAACTTTTGCCAGTGCACAGTGCCACTCATATCTGGTGCAACCTAGTGTACAGTGAAATAAAAGAACCCTTTTTTTCTGTAATCGATTGAATATCAATTGCCTGCCTACAGGCGTGTGTGTGAGGCCTACAGTGCCTACTCTGCCAACTTTTGCCAGTGCACAGTGACACTCATATCTGGTGCAACCTAGTGTACAGTGAAATAAAAGAACCCTTTTTTTATTGTAATCGATTGAATATCAGTTGCCTGCCTACAGGCGTGTGTGTGAGGCCTACAGTGCCTACTCTGCCAACTTTTGCCAGTGCACAGTGACACTCATATCTGGTGCAACCTAGTGTACAGTGAAATAAAAGAACCCTTTTTTTTCTGTAATCGATTGAATATCAGTTGCCTTCCTACAGGCGTGTGTGTGAGGCCTACAGTGCCTACTCTGCCAACTTTTGCCAGTGCACAGTGACACTCATATCTGGTGCAACCTAGTGTACAGTGAAATAAAAGAACCCTTTTTTTACTGTAATCGATTGAATATCAGTTGCCTGCCTACAGGCATGTGTGTGAGGCCTATAGCGCCTACTCTGCCAACTTTTGCCAGTGCACAGTGACACTCATATCTGGTGCAACCTAGTGTACAGTGAAATAAAAGAACCCTTTTTTTACTGAAATCAATTGAATATCAGTTGCCTGCCTACAGGCGTGTGTGTGAGGCCTACAACGCCTACTCTGCCAACTTTTGCCAGTGCACAGTGACATTCATATCTGGTGCAACCTAGTGTACAGTGAAATTAAAGAACCCTATTTTTCTGTAATCGATTGAATATCAGTTGCCTGCCTACAGGCGTGTGTGTGAGGCCTACAGCACCTACTCTGCCAACTTTTGCCAGTGCACAGTGACACTCATATCTGGTGCAACCTAGTGTACAGTGAAATAAAATAACCCTTTTTTTACTGTAATCGATTGAATATCAGTTGCCTGCCTACAGGCGTGTGTGTGAGGCCTACAGCGCCTACTCTGTCAACTTTTGCCAGTGCACAGTGACACTCATATCTGGTGCAACCTAGTGTACAGTGAAATAAAAGAACCCTTTTTTTTCTGTAATCGATTGAATATCAGTTGCCTTCCTACAGGCGTGTGTGTGAGGCCTATAGTGCCTACTCTGCCAACTTTTGCCAGTGCACAGTGACACTCATATCTGGTGCAACCTAGTGTATAGTGAAATAAAAGAACCCTTTTTTTACTGTAATCGATTGAATATCAGTTGCCTGCCTACAGGCGTGTGTGTGAGGCCTACAGCACCTACTCTGCCAACTTTTGCCAGTGCACAGTGACACTCATATCTGGTGCAACCTAGTGTACAGTGAAATAAAAGAACCCTTTTTTTACTGTAATCGATTGAATATCAGTTGCCTGCCTACAGGCATGTGTGTGAGGCCTACAGCGCCTACTCTGCCAACTTTTGCCAGTGCACAGTGCCACTCATATCTGGTGCAACCTAGTGTACAGTGAAATAAAAGAACCCTTTTTTTCTGTAATCGATTGAATATCAATTGCCTGCCTACAGGCGTGTGTGTGAGGCCTACAACGCCTACTCTGCCAACTTTTGCCAGTGCACAGTGACATTCATATCTGGTGCAACCTAGTGTACAGTGAAATAAAAGAACCCTTTTTTTATTGTAATCGATTGAATATCAGTTGCCTGCCTACAGGCGTGTGTGTGAGGCCTACAGTGCCTACTCTGCCAACTTTTGCCAGTGCACAGTGACACTCATATCTGGTGCAACCTAGTGTACAGTGAAATAAAAGAACCCTTTTTTTTCTGTAATCGATTGAATATCAGTTGCCTTCCTACAGGCGTGTGTGTGAGGCCTACAGTGCCTACTCTGCCAACTTTTGCCAGTGCACAGTGACACTCATATCTGGTGCAACCTAGTGTACAGTGAAATAAAAGAACCCTTTTTTTACTGTAATCGATTGAATATCAGTTGCCTGCCTACAGGCATGTGTGTGAGGCCTATAGCGCCTACTCTGCCAACTTTTGCCAGTGCACAGTGACACTCATATCTGGTGCAACCTAGTGTACAGTAAAATAAAAGAACCCTTTTTTTACTGAAATCAATTGAATATCAGTTGCCTGCCTACAGGCGTGTGTGTGAGGCCTACAACGCCTACTCTGCCAACTTTTGCCAGTGCACAGTGACATTCATATCTGGTGCAACCTAGTGTACAGTGAAATTAAAGAACCCTATTTTTCTGTAATCGATTGAATATCAGTTGCCTGCCTACAGGCGTGTGTGTGAGGCCTACAGCACCTACTCTGCCAACTTTTGCCAGTGCACAGTGACACTCATATCTGGTGCAACCTAGTGTACAGTGAAATAAAATAACCCTTTTTTTACTGTAATCGATTGAATATCAGTTGCCTGCCTACAGGCGTGTGTGTGAGGCCTATAGCGCCTACTCTGCCAACTTTTGCCAGTGCACAGTGACACTCATATCCTGTGCAACCTAGTGTTTTACATGCAATCAATTTAATATCAGTTGCCTGCCTAAAGGCGTGTGTGTGAGGCCTACAACGCCTACTCTGCCCACTTTTGCCAGTGGACAGTGACATTCATATCTGGTGCAACCTAGTGTACAGTGAAATTAAAGAACCCTTTTTTTCTGTAATCGATTGAATATCAGTTGCCTGCCTACAGGCGTGTGTGTGAGGCCTATAGCGCCTACTCTGCCAACTTTTGCCAGTGCACAGTGACACTCATATCTGGTGCAACCTAGTGTACAGTGAAATAAAATAACCCTTTTTTTACTGTAATCGATTGAATATCAGTTGCCTGCCTACAGGCGTGTGTGTGACGCCTACAGCGCCTACTCTGCCAACTTTTGCCAGTGCACAGTGACACTCATATCTGGTGCAACCTAGTGTACAGTGAAATAAAATAACCCTTTTTTTACTGTAATCGATTGAATATCAGTTGCCTGCCTACAGGCGTGTGTGTGAGGCCTATAGCGCCTACTCTGCCAACTTTTGCCAGTGCACAGTGACACTCATATCTGGTGCAACCTAGTGTACAGTGAAATAAAAGAACCCTTTTTTTACATGCAATCAATTTAATATCAGTTGCCTGCCTAAAGGCGTGTGTGTGAGGCCTACAACGCCTACTCTGCCCACCTTTGCCAGTGCACAGTGACATTCATATCTGGTGCAACCTAATGTACAGTGAAATTAAAGAACCCTATTTTTCTGTAATCGATTGAATATCAGTTGCCTGCCTACAGGCGTGTGTGTGAGGCCTACAGCGCCTACTCTGCCAACTTTTGCCAGTGCACAGTGACACTCATATCTGGTGCAACCTAGTGTACAGTGAAGTAAAAGAACCCTTTTTTTACTGTAATCGATTGAATATCAGTTGCCTGCCTACAGGCGTGTGTGTGAGGCCTACAGTGCCTACTCTGCCAACTTTTGCCAGTGCACAGTGACACTCATATCTGGTGCAACCTAGTGTACAGTGAAATAAAATAACCCTTTTTTTACTGTAATCGATTGAATATCAGTTGCCTGCCTACAGGCGTGTGTGTGAGGCCTATAGCGCCTACTCTGCCAACTTTTGCCAGTGCACAGTGACACTCATATCTGGTGCAACCTAGTGTACAGTGAAATAAAATAACCCTTTTTTTACTGTAATCGATTGAATATCAGTTGCCTGCCTACAGGCGTGTGTGTGAGGCCTATAGCGCCTACTCTGCCAACTTTTGCCAGTGCACAGTGACACTCATATCTGGTGCAACCTAGTGTACAGTGAAATAAAAGAACCCTTTTTTTACATGCAATCAATTTAATATCAGTTGCCTGCCTAAAGGCGTGTGTGTGAGGCCTACAACGCCTACTCTGCCCACTTTTGCCAGTGCACAGTGACATTCATATCTGGTGCCACCTAGTGTACAGTGAAATTAAAGAACCCTTTTTTTCAGTAATCGATTGAATATCAGTTGCCTGCCTACAGGCGTGTGTGTGAGGCCTACAGCGCCTACTCTGCCAACTTTTGCCAGTGCACAGTGACACTCATATCTGGTGCAACCTAGTGTACAGTGAAATAAAAGAACCCTTTTTTTACTGTAATCGATTGAATATCAGTTGCCTGCCTACAGGCGTGTGTGTGAGGCCTACAGTGCCTACTCTGCCAACTTTTGCCAGTGCACAGTGACACTCATATCTGGTGCAACCTAGTGTACAGTGAAATAAAAGAACCCTTTTTTTTCTGTAATCGATTGAATATCAGTTGCCTTCCTACAGGCGTGTGTGTGAGGCCTACAGTGCCTACTCTGCCAACTTTTGCCAGTGCATAGTGACACTCATATCTGGTGCAACCTAGTGTACAGTGAAATAAAAGAACCCTTTTTTTACTGTAATCGATTGAATATCAGTTGCCTGCCTACAGGCGTGTGTGTGAGGCCTATAGCGCCTACTCTGCCAACTTTTGCCAGTGCACAGTGACATTCATATCTGGTGCAACCTAGTGTACAGTGAAATAAAAGAACCCTTTTTTTACTGTAATCGATTGAATATCAGTTGCCTGCCTACAGGCGTGTGTGTGAGGCCTATAGCGCCTACTCTGCCAACTTTTGCCAGTGCACAGTGACATTCATATCTGGTGCAACCTAGTGTACAGTGAAATTAAAGAACCCTATTTTTCTGTAATTGATTGAATATCAGTTGCCTGCCTACAAGCGTGTGTGTGAGGCCTACAGCGCCTACTCTGCCAACTTTTGCCAGTGCACAGTGACACTCATATCTGGTGCAACCTAGTGTACAGTGAAATAAAAGAACCCTTTTTTTACTGTAATCAATTGAATATCAGTTGTCTGCCTACAGTCGTGTGTGTGAGGCCTACAACGCCTACTCTGCCAACTTTTGCCAGTGCACAGTGCCACTCATATCTGGTGCAACCTAGTGTACAGTGAAATAAAAGAACCCTTTTTTTTCTGTAATCGATTGAATATCAGTTGCCTGCCTACAGGCGTGTGTGTGAGGCCTACAGCGCCTACTCTGCCAACTTTTGCCAGTGCACAGTGACACTCATATCTGGTGCAACCTAGTGTACAGTGAAATAAAATAACCCTTTTTTTACTGTAATCGATTGAATATCAGTTGCCTGCCTACAGGCGTGTGTGTGAGGCCTATAGCGCCTACTCTGCCCACTTTTGCCAGTGCACAGTGACACTCATATCTGGTGCAACCTAGTGTACAGTGAAATAAAAGAACCCTTTTTTTTCTGTAATCGATTGAATATCAGTTGCCTTCCTACAGGCGTGTGTGTGAGGCCTACAGTGCCTACTCTGCCAACTTTTGCCAGTGCATAGTGACACTCATATCTTGTGCAACCTAGTGTACAGTGAAATAAAATAACCCTTTTTTTACTGTAATCGATTGAATATCAGTTGCCTGCCTACAGGCGTGTGTGTGAGGCCTATAGCGCCTACTTTGCCAACTTTTGCCAGTGCACAGTGACACTCATATCTGGTGCAACCTAGTGTACAGTGAAATAAAAGAACCCTTTTTTTACTGTAATCAATTGAATATCAGTTGTCTGCCTACAGTCGTGTGTGTGAGGCCTACAACGCCTACTCTGCCAACTTTTGCCAGTGCACAGTGCCAATCATATCTGGTGCAACCTAGTGTACAGTGAAATAAAAGAACCCTTTTTTTTCTGTAATCGATTGAATATCAGTTGCCTGCCTACAGGCGTGTGTGTGAGGCCTACAGCGCCTACTCTGCCAACTTTTGCCAGTGCACAGTGACACTCATATCTGGTGTCACAGTAGCTTGCACGCATAGTACCACTAATCAGAAAAAAAATGACAGGCAGAGTTAGGTCACCCCGCAGGGGCCATCGTGGTCGTGGTGCTGTAATTCCCTTTGGCCCTAGAATAATGCCCAGTTGACATGGTTGACTGGCTAACACAGGACACCCAATCTTCTACACTTTCCACTCTGAACCTAGACGCACCATGCTCCTCCAGCTTAGCTTCGGGCACCTCTCCAGTTACCACTCGCCCGCCTGTGGCCACCACCAACACTAGCACCACAGCAGCTTCACTTGATCCGTCAGAAGAGTTATTTACACATCCGTTGAAAGAAATGAGTGATGCGCAAACATTAGTGCCAGAGGATGTAGATAACAGAGATATGTCCCAGTCAGGCAGCATTACACACATGGACGTACGGTCTGATGATGATGATGTTGTACCCAGGGCTGCTTCCTTTGTTGAGTTGTCAGATACAAGTGAAGCGGTTGATGATGACGATGCGTCCGTGGATGTCACGTGGGTGCCCTCTATAAGAAAAGAAGAACAGGAGGAAAGTTCAGATGGGGAGACAGAGAGGAGGAGGCGAGTTGGAAGCAGGGGGAGGTCGTTGCAAGTAGCTAGTGGCACAGTCAGACAGCATGCATCGGCACCCGGGGTCAGCCAGACAACACACCAGTCAACGCATGCTGTTGCCACCACCAGAATGCCGTCATTGCAGAGCTCAGCAGTGTGGCAATTTTTTGTGTGTCTGCCTGTGACAACAGCGATGCCATTTGCAACCTGTGCGAAAAGAAACTGAGTCGTGGGAAGTCCAACACCCACCTAGGTACAACTTCTTTGCGAAGGCACATGATGTCACATTACAAACACCTATGGGATCAAAACATGAGTACAAGCAGCACACAATGTCAAAGCCGCCATCCTCCTCCTGGTCCAGCATCTTCAGCCACGTCAACCACTGCTGCCCTGCTTGCCCCCTCTCAACCATCCGCCACTCCGTGTCTCGCCCTGAGCAGTCCCTGCTCATCTGCCCACAGTCAGGTGTCTGTCAAGGACATGTTTGAGCGTAAGAAGCCAATGTCACAAAGTTACCCCCTTGCCCGGGCAACTGACAGCTGGCTTGTCTGAACTCTTAGCCCGCCAGCTTTTACCATACAAGCTGGTGGAGTCTGAGGCGTTCAAAAAATTTGTAGCTATTGGGACACCTCAGTGGAAGGTACCCGGCCGAAATTTCTTTGCACAAAATGCAATCCCCAACCTGTACTCGATTGTGCAAAAGGAAGTAATGGCATCTCTAGCACACAGTGTTGGGGCAAGGGTCCATCTGACCACTGATACCTGGTCTGAAAAGAATGGTCAGGGCAGGTATATCACCTACACTGCGCATTGGGTAAACCTGGTGACGGCTGCCAAGCATGGAATACGTGGCTCTGCAGAGGAGTTGGTGACACCGCCACGACTTGCAGTCAGGCTTGATGCCACCTCCTCTACATCTCATTCTCCATCCTCTTCCATAACCAACTCAGCTGAGTCCTCTTCTGCTGCTGCTATGTCTTGATCCACATCAACGGCACCCACCACCCCCCCCCCCCCCAGCTCCACCGGTACTATTCCACATCCCGGATACGGCAGTGTCATGCCGTCTTGGGGTTGACTTCCCTGAAAGCAGAGAGTCACACCGGACCAGCACTCCTGTCCGCCCTGAATGCACAGGTGGATCAGTGGCTGACTCCGCACCAACTGGAGATCGGCAAAGTGGTTTGTGACAACGGAAGAAATTTGTTGGCGGCATTGAATTTGGGCAAGTTGACACATGTGCCGTGCATGGCACATGTGTGTAATCTGATTGTACAACGCTTTGTGCATAAGCACCAAGGCTTACAGGACGTCCTGAAGCAGGCTAGGAAGGTGTGTGGCCATTTCAGACGTTCCTAGACGGCCATGGCGCACTTTATAGAAATCCAGCGGCGAAACAACATGCCAGTGAGGCGCTTGATTTTAGACAGCCCGACACGTTGGAATTCAACACTCCTAATGTTCGACCGCCTGCTCCAACAAGAAAAGGCCGTTAACGAGTATTTGTATGACCGGGGTGCTAGGACAGCCTCTGCGGAGCTGGGGATTTTTTTGCCACATTACTGGACGCTCATGCGCAATGCCTGTAGGCTTATGCGTCCTTTTGAGGAGATGACAAACCTGGTCAGTCGCACCGAGGGCACCATCAGCGACATCATACCATTTGTTTTCTTCCTGGAGCGTGCCCTGCGAAGAGTGCTGGATCAGTCCGTAGATGAGCGTGAAGAGGAAGAGGAAGAGCTGTGGTCGCCATCACCACCAGAAACAGCCTTATCAGCATCGCTTGCTGGACCTGCGGCAGCGCTGGAAGAGGATTGTGAGGAAGAGGAGTCAGAGGAGGAATGTGGTTTTGAGGAGAAGGAGGAAGACCAACCACAACAGGCATCCCAGGGTGCTCGTTGTCACCTATCTGGTACCCGTGGTGTTGTACGTGGCTGGGGGGAAGAACATACCTTCAGTGAGATCACTGAGGACCAGGAACGGGACATGACTAGCTCGGCATCCAACCTTGTGCAAATGGGGTCTTTCATGCTGTCGTGCCTGTTGAGGGACCCACGTATAAAAAGGATGAAGGAGAACGACCTGTACTGGGTGTCCACGCTACTAGACCCCCGGTATAAGCAGAAAGTGCCTGAAATGTTACCAAATTACCACAAGTCGGAAAGGATGCAGCACTTCCAAAATAAATTAAAAAGTATGCTTTACACAGCGTTTAAGGGTGATGTCACAGCACAACGGCAATCTAACAGAGGAAGAGGTGAACATAATGCTCCTCCTCCCACGACCACGCCGGCAAGGAGAGGACGCTTTACAGACGTGTTGTTGATGGAGGACATGCAGAGCTTTTTAAGTCCTATGCATCGCCACAGCCCTTCGTGGTCCACCCTCAGAGAGCGACTCGACCGTCAGGTAACAGACTACCTCGCCTTAACTGCAGATATCAACACTATGAGGAGCGATTAACCCTTTGACTACTGGGTGTGCACGCTTGCCCTGTGGCCTGAGCTATCCCAATTTGCCATAGAACTTCTGTCCTGCGCCGCTTCAAGTGTCCTGTCAGAAAGGACCTTCAGTGCAGCAGGAGGTTTTGTCACTAAGAAGAGAAGTCGCCTAGGTCAAAAAAGTCTAGATTACCTCACCTTTATTAAGATGAATGAGGGATGGATCCCGAAGGGACTGACAGTGGGTGATACATTCGATTAAAAAAGGCCTGATAGATGAGCTGCCTTGAGCTAATAATGGTCCACACGCTGCTGTATTTTATCCCTGAATGCCGGATGACTTGCGTGACTTATCCGCCACCAACTAGGATTCAAGACGCAATGTTTTAGGGCACTTTCTGCCTGGCATACCAACATCAATTTTTCTGGTTGCTGCAACAATACCTAATTTTTGCATTTAAATTATTTTATTGTCAGAAGGCGTACAGCATGTAATGAAAAATAAAGCATTTTTGAACAGTCTTGCATAACAGTTGTGCAAAAATACATATTTAAAATAAAGACATTTTGTGAAAGTTAGCTGGCTATTCCTTCTTATTTTTACTTTTTAGATTAATAATTTTTCTTATTTTTTACTGTGATTGCAATTTAAGAGATACCTAAAACATGGTAAAACAGACAATAGTAAAGAGTATATCTGCAGGAAACACCAAAGTCATATTAGCTATCATCCCTCCAGCAGTATTAGCTTATTATTTACAATATCTAACCTGGGCAATCACCCTTGGGTTACCTTAGGGCAGTCTTCAGTAAGCGACCTCTCCTTTCCTGGGATGATTTTGCCGCCGGTTGCTTCTGAAGGGTCTCCAGTGCTCCCACACTCCGGTCCTTCCCCCAGTGTCGCTTCAACCAGTAACAAATGTTTTATATTTGTAAAGCGACCCAATGATCCCCCTTGATAGAGGTTTATCTTTACAAATTTTGGAGAACCAATTTAAGACCGGTGTCCACTGTTTCTGGGTCAGGGATTGTGTGAAATGCCTCAGCCTACAGTAATTGTAATGCTCTGACAGCGGTAGCTCATGCTTGTCCCTCAGTTCCTCATAGGTGAGCATCTGGCCCTTTACTCTCCCAGTCTATCTAGTTTCCTTGACCTCCACCAGTGTTGCTATTTTGTGTTGTTTTGGTTTGTAGTTTCCTGGCTAGTAACAGGCCAGGTTTATTGGCTTTATTGAATCCGATAGGAATAAACAGTACAACTGAACACACCACTCCTATCTGGTAGCACCTTAGATTGCACGCGCAGTGCCCCAAATTTGAAGTGGGAGGACCGACCAAGCATCTTTTTCCATCTCCCTGTTCCAAAAATCCATGCCATATACACGTCCCCTGATAAGTGACGTAACAGGTATCAAACTGATAGGAATAAACAGTACAACTGAACACACCACTCCTATCTGGTGGCACCTTAGATTGCACGCGCAGTGCCCCAAATTCGAAGTAGGAGGTCCGACCAAGCATCTTTTTCCATCTCCCTGTTCCAAAAATCAATGCCATATACACGTCCCCTAATAGTGGACGTAACAGGGATTAAACCTATAGGAATAGTACTACTTAACAGTACACACCTTATCATAACGCAGACAGAGGCAATGCAGAGAGAGAGTCTGAAGAAGAGGAGTCAGAGGAGGAAGGTGGCTTTGAGGAGGTGGAAGAGCAAACACAGCATGCGTCCCAGGGGGCTTGTTGTCACCTTTCGGGGACCCTTGGTGGCTGGGTGGAGGAAGAGACCTTCAATGACATCAGTGAGGACAAGGAACGGGACATGGCTAGATTGGTATCCAACCTTGTGCAAATGGGGAGTTTGCGGTTGTGCAAAGGGACTGTTTGAGGTTGTTTGCGGTGCATTAAACGGGGAGATTGGTCTGTTACTGTGAAGCGGGTGTAACCCTTACACTACCTGATCGATACAACATCATACCTAATGTTTTAAAGCATGTTATTCCAAACAATTTAGGAATGTAAGGTGATTTATGCCCTTTATGGCTTAAAACCAGACTCTGCATCAACTATGTAATTTTCTGTGGGAGTTTTGCCATGGATCCCCCTCCGGCATGCCACAGTCCAGGTGTTAGTCCCCTTGAAACAACTTTCCCATCACTATTGTGGCCAGAAAGAGTCCCTGTGGGTTTTGAAATTCGCCTGCCCATTGAAGTCTATGGCAGTTCGCCGGGTTCGCCCGTTCACGAACAATTGATGGAAGTTCGAGTTCGCTGTTCGCAAACCGAAAATTTGATGTTCGCGACATCACTAGTGGTGACTAGAAAGTGTGTTTGTATATGTCTATCTGCTCAGTTTACACTACTTCCTGAAACCAATGTGTGTTTCAGAGAGTTGTTTTCTTATTAAGCCTTTCCTAATCATTTTTTAGAAACACTTTCATAAGACCACTAAAGTAGTCCTTGCAACAAACTATAGCTGTCTTTGCTTATGTCAAACGTTAGCAGTTAAAACCTAATTTGGTAAATGGAAAATAAAACACCTCTACTATTGCATCTCACTTCTTGTTCGCCTTCCCATCACCATAACGAACACCTCTGGACTCATCTACCATACTCAGCCCTCAGTGTCTGCAGCACCTTTGTGTCAGTCACTCCACAGGCTTCCCATAGCATCCAGAATAACATGTAACATCCTGACCAGTAGCATAGCAAGGGTGCCCACCGCCAGTTGCCCTCCTGCTCCCTTCCCACAGCTCTCTCATTCTCTCAGGCACCAGCCTTCTCCTTCCCCCAGGCCTCCTGCTCTCTCATCAGAGTCCTGTGAGCCACTAGGGGATGGAGGCACTGGCAGAGGTGAGAAGACAAGCATGGAGGGAGAGAGAGGGAGAAATGTGCTCAGCAGCCTGTATATGTAAGTACCAATGTACCCATCCTGTGTCTGTACCAGCAAATATGCCCAGTCTGTGTATGTAAGATCCCAATGTTCCCAGCCTGTGTCTGTACCACCCAATGTGCCCATCCTGTGTCTGTAAGTGCCCAATGTGCTAAGCCTGTGTCTGTACCAGCTAATGTGCCCAGCCTGTGTTTGTAAGTACCCCTTCTTTTTTTTTTTTGCTCCGGGCCCTCCGTGCACTAACTGTAGAGAAGGGGGAGAGAGAGGGAGAAAGGAGAAGTAAAGGGAGAGGGAGGAGGGAGAGAGAAGGGAAAGGGAGAAATAGAAGGAGGAGGGAGGAAGAAGAAAGAGGGATAAAGGAGAGGGAGGAGGGGGGAGAGAGAGGGAGAAAGGAGAGGGAGGGGGGAGAGAGAAGGGGATAGCGAGAGGGGGAAAGGAGAGGTAGAGGAAGAAGGAAAGAGAGAGAAGTGGGAGGGAAAGAGAGAAGGATGTGAGGGAGTGAGAGAAGGGAGCGGGAGAAGGGGAAGAGAGACAAAAAAGGGAGAGAGAGAGACGAGGGGGAGAGAGAGTGAGAAATAAGGGGGAGATGGTGAGAAAAGGGGGAGATAGGGAGAGAAGGGGGTGAGAGTAAGAGGAGGGGGAGGAGGAAAGGTGACCGATAGCAAAGGGAGGAAGAGAATGGAGTGTGAGAGAGAAAGGAGGTAAGAAAGGTCACGGTATATTCGGGTGGCGCTATATTAGAGTATCTACGGTATATATAAATTCTCACCTGGGGTGGCAGAAAACTCTGGGATAGCCCCGGGCCTCAAAAGCTCTAGCTATGCCACTGATCCTGACCCTAACAAATTAGGCCCTTAACAAAAGTGCACCCTTTTATATCTCTGCCCCTTTCTCAAAATACCGCTCCAACCTCCCTCTTCACTCTGCTAACAACCTTCTTCTTTCCTCCTCTCTTACTCTTCATACTCTCTGGAGCAAGGACTTCAACCCTATTGCACCAACTATTTTGCACCAAACTGTGTGCTGATCCATTGGTATTGTATTTCTATTGTATTAGATCTAAACTGTAATTCCTTCTCTGAATCGTTGAATTTGTATAAAGCTTTGTAATTTGCTAATTGTATCTTCCGTACTTTATTTTACTTTAAAAACATTGCTTCGAAACATGTTGGCACTTTTTAAATAAATGAGTATTAATAATTATAATAATAACTTGGCACTGTTAAATATATTCAAGAACATAAATGAAAAATACATGTACAAACAGTCATAGGCGTGGATAATTTAACTCTACTAACAGAAAATGAAGCAGGGACGGATCGACCGTTGCAATATAATTAATAACTATATACATATACTGTATATAAATATATATATATATATATATATATATAATATATATATATATATATATATATATATATATATACACTTATGAAGGCAATACAATAAAAGTGTATATATATATACTAATGACAGCAATAACATTTTAAGCCTTGCAATGCTGTTTGCCACACAATGTGAGGCTCTCCCCTCCTCTAACTTGCAGGCCTCGTGATAAGCACCTTCAGCACTTATCACGGGCCTCGCAATGACCGTCTTCGGCGCTCATTGTGAGCCTCTCCCCGCTCTACTTTACAGGCCTTGCGATGAGCGCCTTTGGCGCTCACCCCCAGCCCCGCAATGATCGGCTTCACTGCTTATTGCAGGAGTCGGCCAACCCGCAACTTTCGGGACACTCAATGAGAGCTGAAGGCGCTCATTGCAAGCCTCTCCCCACTCTATCACCCCTGTGTATCTTTCCCCCCTCTCCCTCCCCTGTGTCTATTTCCCTCTCTCTCTCCTGTGTCTCTTTCCCCCCTCTCTCACCCCTGTGTCTCTTTCCACCCTCTCTCTCCCCTGTTTTTTTATCTCCCCTCTCCCGCCTCTGTGCTCCTGTTTCGATTTACGGGTGTAAAACATTTGCGGGCTTGGGAGATAGATCCTTTTCCCCAAGGCCAAAAGGGGTTTCCGATTTACGGGCTTGAAAAAAAATTACGGCATTATGGCCGACTTTTTTTTTCTTGCCTTTTTGTTCTGAGACTGTCAAAAAACGCCAATTAAATTGCAAATTAACTTGCAACCTCTCTTACAGGCTCCCTGCCTCTCCCCCTGTGCTGTGTGTGAGTTTGTAATCTAATTTTCTAAGCAATTGGCTTTTTTTTGGTAGCCCTCTTTGTGCATGCACAAGCCCGTACATTTTAACATAGCGTAACCGACCCTCTAGTGTCCAAACAGTTATACATTAAACATGATGTGTATATAAGGCCTACATATGCTGCATGAATTATTATGATATTTCTCCACAAAAAATGGGAAGTGTCTGGAATTACGCAGACAGGGGCTTTCATTCTTCAAAGATTTCAAATTTCTGTCTCATGTTAATAAAGAGAAAAACACATTTGTTGCAAAATAGTGACATCTTGTCCCTGACGAAGTAACAGCTCAGTTGTCATAGGTAATAATGTTATTAAAGGCATATCTAAGTGAGCTGGATTAATACATTTGTGCACTACTTAGGCAAAAAGTAGCTTTCCAAAGCTGCTCTGCACCACTAACAGGAACCCAGTGTTAATTTCAAAGTTTCAGCTAAACTGATTGGCTAAAACAAATCATTTTTAATTTGAGGCTAATTTAGTCTGGGTTTAGAGGGTGTTAACCCTAATGTGAAAATGCCAGAATTTACAAGTAATTTACAAGTGTTTACATTTTTATTTTGGGATTTTTTCATGCAAAAACATGTTTACATACACTAATAATTCTACTCTATCAGATGCATTCATAACCCAGCTCACTTAGAAATGACTTAAAGCAATCTTACAAAATATTATTAAGTATGACATAACATATCTTTTGGTTCATTGAAATTCCAAAATAGTTCAGTTTAAAAGGACACTGTCAACAAAACAGGAAGTTAATATAATCTGAAATATCCAATGAACTCACTGTAAGTGCTCTTCTTGTGTGAAAGATCACACTGGCTGTAGCATGAGTAATTTACAGATTGCTCAGTGCAGCTTGCATGTGTGAGACTATGATGGATAGCACAGTTTTCCCCTTTATTAGGGTTACACTGTACTGACCAGTTAATCCACAGCTCCCTGTTCAGGTGAATCCAGTAGTCCATGCCTGCACAGATATATGTGGAAAGGGTTACATTTTTCTTTGCTGGGATCACTTCATTGAGTTGCATGGAACACAGGAGTACAGCACGGAGCACTAGGATATCTTTACAGTGATGTGGTCCAAATTGTGCTGAATTAAGTGGCCTTTTAAAGAGTATGACAACTGGATATACAGTGTACTAGCCTTATTTTATCCTCAGCAAAGCTTTCCTGATGCATACAGCATTGTTTTTTTGGCTGCTCAATATGCTAATTGGTTCAGAGTACTTGGTAAGTGGCCATCACAGACAAGCAGACTTTGATTCTAATTAGCACATCAAAGCAGCTAATTAGTTTCCAGGAGTCATTTATTTGCATAAACATGCAGTGCAAATAGTAGTATGATTAGATATCAAACATCAGTACCTTTTTACTATTATTTCGACTTTGTATGGCCCACCAGAATCATATTGCTATGTATAATATTTAACTGAACAGAAAGCACCAATCTACAAAATAATTTTTTGACTGTTTTCACATTGCTTTTATGAGGTGGTATTACTGTCGTTTTCTTGTAATGACAGACCATATGTTGGAATTTTTTATGAGAATTCCTTCAGTTCTTCTAATTCATTAGTTAGTTGACAAACCATATTAATTTATACCTGAATAAGGCTGTTGATGAATACAGGTATACCCTGCTTAAAGCTACCTCATTTAGAGCTGATTCGCTATAGAGCAGTTTTTTCCTGCCAGGCCCCTTTTTAATGCTAAACCCCTCTATAATGCTGTTTTCCCTGCCATATCCCTTTTAACGCTCTGATTCTCTATAGCACTGCCTCGCTATAATGCTGTTTTTGCCTGCCTGATCCCTTTTAACGCTCTGATTCTCTATAGCACTGCCTCGCTATAATGCTGTTTTTGCCTGCCGGATCTCTTTTAACGCTCTGATTCTCTATAGCATTGCTCCGCTATAATGCTGTTTTTGCCTGCCGGACCCCTTTTAACGCTTCTGATTTTCCAAAGAAAACAGAATCCAGGATGACTCAGAAGCTTCAACCTCAATAATTTCAAGTTTATATTTCTGCTAATGTTCAGTTTGTGTTAGTGCTGTTTCTTTGGAGATCATATAAAACCAAAAAAGTTTGCGTTTCAATTGAAATTGTGTGTTATTTTCATGAGTTTCCCTATCCATATCTTCTCCATGTTAAACTGCCCCATTTAGAGCTGTTTCGCTTAATACTCTTATTGCCTAGAACCTGTCTACAGTGTTAAACGAGGTATAGCTGTACATCTAAAAAAAACATGTCTGTTTTTTTCTGCTGCAAACACATGCACAGTATTTGCCTGGCATTTTCATAGCTGATATGCCATTTATGGGAGGCAGCATCAAACTGATATTCAGGATAACATGTACTCTCTTTAATAGCACAAAAAAGCTGAAAAAATGTGTGGATATTATGTGCTTTAAAAAGCTATTCCTTTTCAGCTGAGCATTTGTTACAGCTTTCGATTTTTAAATCAATAACTCATAGAATTAAATTATTCAATAACTATAAAAAATATTTTCTATGATTTATGGCCCTTTGTTCCTAAAGAAACTAGGCAGCATCAAGTAGCCAAATAGAGCATACAAAAGGCAAAGAGAAATGTCTTAAGGCCAGGGGAAGGGTTATTATTATTACTTTCCTTTACTTGTATTGCGCCAACATATTCTATAGTGCCAACATATTTCGTAGTGCTATACAGGCGATCCTTATCAGCATTTTTAAATCAAATTGTAATTCACTATTTCCATTAACACTGTTACTGTTTATCCACTATATTTTAATATACTGTATATTCAGCCTATTAAAATGCAATTAACTCAGATTTAGTAAGTGCATTGTAGTATAAATAGTCAAACAGCTATGACTTTTAAGTTAATCAGATAGGTTCATGCAGTTATACATAATTTATATATATTGCCTTGGTTAATATCATTATATAACAGAATAACATAAAAAATGAATGGGTTCCAGTCTATAAAGTCATCTCTGTGCTCTAGAGACAGAAAAAAACCTTGTACAAATACAGGAAAGTTCAACACTGGTATACAAAATATTTTTTTGGTCACACATGAAAAAATCTGTGGTTCTAATAGAACTTATTTATGCTGATTTCATATATGTTACTAGTTTTTCCCTATAACACAAGGATTTAAGTGACATACAGGTTAAATATAATATATATATATATATATATATATATATTCATGTACACTTTATGTACACTTTAACATTATTCATGTGTTCAGACAGTGCTGGATACTCAGTAATTAGTATACAACACTGTCTGAATATTTCAGGCAAAAGGGTTATAAGCCCCAAGAAAATAACCAATTCCATTAAAACACCCCATGAACACCTGGATCCCGATTCAATTGAGCAATTGTAAGTTACCGGAGCTGGTAAGTGAGGCCATAAGTTAAATTACTATTCAATTGGCGTCTTTTTGCGGGCTCCAAACGGTTTACAGGTTATGGGCTTAAAAACATTGCGGTTGTTAAACCCAGAACTTACAGCCTCCCAAAGCCTCTGATTTTTCACTTCCGCAAGAGATACGATCGCTAACATCCCAAATCTCTATTCAATTGCTCCAATTCCCCAAGGACACAAATCTTTTCACACCAATAAATGGCAAATGTAGGAAACAATCCTCATCACAAGGCCTGTGGAACTTAGGCTGCAATGTGCGCCAAAGGTACAGCATTCCCGGCCTTAAAATGTTATTCCTGTCATTTTTGACGGGCAAGTAGCTAGTATATAAGAAACTCCAGGGGAAATTCTGCATTTCAAGACTAAACATGAACATATCTTTTCCCAAAATATTAACCATTATTGCCCAGCAGATAACAGCATTGCACCCATGCTTATCCTAACATATAGATTAAAGGAGGGGTTATACATTACACTACAATTTCAGTTTTATTCAAATATGATTAATAGCACCTTTCCCCATCTCTTTGTGACTGTCTTCAAATGGCTTGATCTTCTTATCACTATTCATCCAGGAGATCATAAGTCAGTGTCAGGCTAGTCTCTGTAGACATATCATCTACGTAGCGCCAACTTGCTTCTCTATCCACACCTAAGTGTCCACTGTCTGCTGGTGACTGGAATGGGTCCCCTACAACCAAGCACATCATAACTGGTCACCCCTCTACCCTAAGGACCCTGGTAAAACACGTTATTAAAATGCAGCATTTTAATACCAAACATGACTGGTTGCCACTGTCTGCATGTTAAGCCTCAATTTAAGCCAATAGTCATAGAAGATATTTATGCTGGAACTAGGGATAATGTTGAATGTTTGTGGGTAGAGTTAAATAGCGGAGCAGCAAGTTTCAAAAAAATATTGGTAGGAGTATGATATAAACCCCCAAATATATTTGAAAGTGAGGAAATTTAATTATTGTTACAGATTGGAAATGCAGCTAAGCAGGGCAAGTTTTATTCATGGGGGATTTTAACTACCCTGAAATAAACTGGATAAATAAGACCAGCAATTCAGCAGGTTCTTGAGTGCACTCAGAAATCATTATCTGGCCCAGGTTATCAATAACCTACTAAAATTGAGTCTATCTTTTATTTAGTCATCACAAATAATATTGATATGGTATCAAAACAGAGTAACCTTTGGGAAACAGTGATCACAACACAATGTCATTTGAGATTGAATTAAAAAAAATAAAGCTCGGGGGCCAACAAAAACTCTTAATTTAAAAATGGCAGATTTTAATGGTCTAAGGGCAACAATACAGAGTATAGACTGGGACAAAGAACTGACAGGTACAAATACTGAACATAAATGGACAACATTCAAATATTTACTAAATATACATACTTATCACCATATACCATATGGGAATAAAAGTAAAAGGAGTAAATCATATCCAATGTGGTTTAACAATGAGTTAAAGATTAAGATACAAAGTGAAAAATAGGCATTTAAATTATACAAAAAAAGAGGGGACAGAGGCAGCTTTACAGGAGTACAATGAAATCAACAAGGCTTGCAAAAGAGCTATGAGACTGGCTAAAATAGAAAATGAAAAATTAGTTGCAAAAGAGTGTAAGACTAACCCTAAAATATTTTTTAAATATATTAATGGGAAGAAGGCCAGGAAGGAAGCTCTAGGAACATTACAATGTGAAACAGCCCGTCTGACAATTAGTGACCAGGAAAAGGCATATGAGTTAAATAGGTTATTTTCTTTAGTATACACAAGGGAGATACCAGTGGTTGCACTGCAACATAATAAGGCTACACTACCTTCACCAAAACAATTATTAACGCAGGAAGAAATCCAAAAGTGGTTGGGAAAAATAAATGTTAATCAAGCCTCAGGACCTGATGGAATACATCCAAGGGTACTGAGGGAACTGGGTTCTGTAATAGCCAAACCATTATATCTTATTTTTTAAGATTCACTCAACACAGGGTCGCTACAGATGACTGGAGAAATGCAGATGTGATACCTATATTTAAGAAGGAAGCAAGAGCAAATCAAGGGAATTATAGACCAGTAAGCCTCACTTCTGTAGTGGGAAAGCTTTTAGACTAGTTGATAAAGGATAATATACAAGAATATGTCTATTTGAACAGGATTATAAGTAGAAGTCAACATGGATTTATGAAGGATAGATCATATCAAACAAACCTAATTAGTTTCTATGAGGCGGTTAGTAGGAACTTGGATCAAGGCAACTCTGCTTTTGATACAGTGCAACATGGAAGACTATTGTGCAAACTAAGGGGTACAGGAATTGCAGTAAATATTTGCTCATGGATTGAGAGCTGGCTAAAAGACAGGAAGCAAAGGGTTGTTGTAAATGTAACATACTCGGATTGGACTAATGTGGTAAGTGGGGTTACTCAGGGTTCAGTATTAGGTCCTCTCCTTTTTAACATATTTATTAATGACTTAGAAGTAGGACTGGGAAGTATTGTCTCCATTTTTGCTGATGACACAAAGTTGTGCAAGGTAATTAATTCAGAAAATGATGTACTATTCCTCCAAAGGGATCTGCATAAATTAGAGGACATTTTAAAACTGGAAAAAGTACAGAGAAGGGCTACAAAACTAATAAGGGTAATGGAGGGGATAAGCTATGAAGAAAGACTAACCAAATTAAACTTATTTTCTCTAGAAAAAAGACATCTAAGAGGGGATATGATCACCTTATATAAATATATCCAGGGTCAATACAAGGCTTTGTCAAGTGAGCTTTTTGTGCCAAGAGGCTTTTTTACTGAGAAAATGATATTCATTAAGGTTAGAAGTAAAAAGATTTCACCTGAAAGAAAGAAAAGTGTTCTTCACAGTAAGGGTAGTCAATCTGTGGAATTATCTACCAAAGCAGGTGGTGACAGCGAATAACTTTAAAAAGGTATTGGATTTATTTTTAAATAAAAAGGGCATTCAGGGTTATCCTGGTTCATTAGAGGGTAGTATTGATGTAATGAGAGGTATTATTGATCTAGGGAGGAATCCAATTGCCAATATCTGGGGTCAGGAAAATCTTTTTTCCCTGTTGAGACAATTGGCAAGTTTCACTTGTTGTTTTTTTTTTCTGTTTACCTTCCTCTGTATCAATTAACAAGTAACAATTAATCTGCTTATTGCAGATCAGAGGAGATCTTAAAAGGTTTAACTTGATGGACTAAAATTATGTAACTATATTACAATGTACATGGGAACATAGGCCACAGTATGCAACAGGTTAACAACAATCAGCAAACACACATGTACCACAGCAGAAGCTATGAAAGGGATAGACATACCACAAACAATACTCAGCAACTGCAGTGATCATCACCACAGCATAGTACTCTCAGAGATCATCTATGACACATCCATGGGAAAGTATGGCATCTACACATTAACCTGGGGGTTTTAGACACTGTGGAGGGGGGGGGGGGAGAGGATATGTAATCATGGGCAGCATGTGGCCTGAAACAGAGGACTGGCTGACAACGATGCTGGATAAATAGGGGAGTTAAAAGTCACAGGTAAATAAATAGATAGCACAGGCCAGGCACTGGATCTGCACATGGATCATTTAACAAACAGGCTGTTATAGGCGCAGGGACATGGCCATATAGGACAGATTATGGCAAGGGGTATTACACTATTGTGATGAAGCTGTTCACAAAGGCCTACAAACACAAAAGGAGGCTGTGGAGAGGTACATGGAGCACCAGGAATCTCACCTTCATCAATGGGAATCATGGCTACACCTGTCCTGGAAAGTCCCACAACATTGCTGGTGTACAAGTGGTTTACAAGTGGTGTACAACATGTATAACAATAATGAGCATGCGACAATTAGTGATAGTCTTAATGTATCAATTAATCATTAATTACACATGGCAGATGGTTAGCAACCCTTCATTGTAATGGTGGGACCAATCAGTGTCAAAATGTAAATGTATCAAAGTATTAACTCACAATAATCAATAATGATCTTACTTAGATAATAGGGATGATAACATTTAAATAGTTGTGTGAACACATATTGGATTTATTTAGACATGTGATCACCTGTAAACCAAGCTTGTGTCACTGGAATGTTCTGGAATCATACAATGCATGAAGGGATGCTTATACAGGATGATGACCAATATCCTAAAAAATAACAGTAAAGTAATTGTTATGTATGTCCCAAATCACTTAACATGAGAAAAACATGGACACATGGATAACGGTACAACAATATCATTATTTATTTATACACAGAGCACAGTCATGAACATATCAGACTGTGAATTAATATCATGGGTGTGGTGTGGGTGGATTCGAAAAAGACAAGAGGCTGGAAAAAGTAGTAAAACGTAAATGGATCAACACAATACTGTATAATAATAATGATGCATAGCATCTTCTAGAGTCACATGTGGTCATTACACCACAGTAACCAAAATCAGATGAAGAAAAATCTTATCATAAAAAATGACATACTGTATAATAGAAGTAACCAGTAATGCGTTTAGAACATACATCATGTAAGCATCTGCCCCATTACACAGATCGTTAAAATCCTGGATTATGTGTTTAGCAAAAATTAAAAAAGGTAAAAAAGGCAGAGGAGGAGAAAAAACGCTATCTAAAAAAATCTGTATGTACAGTACAGTGTAAAATACTGTAACTGTAACACAAAACTAACAAGCAGTGCAAAACATTGTTTCATTTGAACTTACTTGCCATCACCACGAGTAATGATGTGGCATCTCACAAGGTTTACTTAGCTGTGACCACATTCAAAGGGGCCAGAGTACAATCACCATCCCTCTATTGAGATTTTAAAGCATGTATTAATGCAATCTTGGAATAAATGGGCAGTTTTAGACTTTGAGAGTGCCACGCATTTGTGGTAGTTAAACAAAACAACAAACATATTATTGAACATGCTATATGATTAATAATGGCATGTGCGATCATTTTGCTGGGGGGGGGGGGGTGTAATTGATGGAATGGCCGCTGCATAAATACATCACTCACAATTGTGTCTAAAA